>OY796677.1:7618888-8818888 GCA_963680715.1 Tetragnatha montana | reverse complement strand
ATCTTAACTAACCTTAAAGTTAAATCCTGCCAGACAAACTTCAACTCACCTCGTAACTAAATAATAAACGGCTGTATTTGCAGGTACTAATAATAAAGGTGACGTGGCTATTAAATTAAAATCTTTGGTATTCTCTTCATAGTAGCAGTTATCTTCATCACAGCTAAAGTGTAAAAAAGGGGAACATCGTGTAATGTACCATACATGTATTGTATGTATTACCATCGGATCCCCAGGCGTGTTAAAAAATAATTGTTAGTACGTTGTATCACTCTGACAAAGTAACAAACCTTAAGAATCGGAAGGACTCCAGTATTATCTCTTCATTCCAAGTCTGACCGTCTGCTGAGACTTTTTGAGGACTTTTCAGGTGTACCTATTGACATCCTAGTGACCTTATCGTATCCTGAAATTTTCAACAAGTTATAAATTAGTGAGCTATTTACCCCTATTTTTGTTTAAATTTACAAGGCTATAACTGCATAATTACAATAACACTTAAAAACTTGAAAACTTTTTTCTTTGAGGTCTAAAATAGAGCTATTTTCACATGCTAATATTCCTTTGCCTTTTTTAACATGCCTTTTTTTCTGTGCGTTTTATCATGGTATTGCAAATAATTTTCTCGCTGAAGTTTTTGTTCTGATCTCCTTTAGTTTTTTTTTTTTTTTTTTTTTAATATTTTTTACTTTCCTATTTCACAGCTAGGAGTATTGTAAGTGGATATGGATTCAGCATGGTACAACTCTTACCCGACTTTAAGAAACATTGGTTCCAAATAAAAGCCATGAAACTTACTTTAAAACACCCTGTATACAATCAAAATTTTAATATGATTATTCACATCTACTCCCCAATAATACCATTTGAGGTCATTGAGAATTTCATTTTTAAAATCATTACTTTTAATCAGACAAGCCAACTTCTCAAACAGCCTGTCAGGAGCACTTACTGTCTGTCTATCCCAAGTCGAGCCCGCCTTAACATTTCTGTTTCCCAAGCAACAGGACTCTCCTCATTTGAACGGGGGAAATTGTTGCATCGAATCACTAGTCTCTTTGTTTATTATAAACAGTTCACTAATCCCAGCCTCTAACATCTGCGTGAAACTGCATCAACTTAGAAAAGTACACCGTGCATGCGATCGCCAAAAATTCTGCCAATAAACCTCTGCCGGCTTTAACCATGGAGATCTAATAGTATATTGGTCGAAGGAATATCGGATGAGCTAGAGCCCCTCACGTGATTCTCCCTGTAACAACGTTTTCCCTGCCAAGCTGGCCAAGCCATTATCACATCACAGTAGTTTTAAGATATTATGATATTATAAACCGATTAATTTGTTTTTTCCCCCCCAAGGAAGTTTTTTTTATATATGTGATAAAACCATGTATTCAGCAGCCAAATATTTTAAAGAATTCAAAGAAGCTATGAAAAATTATGAGGTGGAGACATTTTCCAAATTTAATGTTTATACAAGCACAAAAGGATTTTTGGATGAAAAATGTGAGTAAATGAAAAGCTTTATTATTATCATTTTATTTTTTCATTTAAACGCTTATTTGTCACTTAAAAACAGATATTTATGAAAAATAAGAGTTGACGATAGAATATTTTATGATCAAGAATAAGAATTGTTATTCTTTTGAAGCTCCATTAATAATGAACACTTACATTATTCTTTTAAATTTATAATTTTATACCTAATTATTTTGTATTTTGTTTAAGGTAACTTAATTTAAGAAATAGATTTTAAATCTTTAAAATAAAATTTCATTTCATCATGACCAATGTCCAAAATGTGATCACAATTTAAATCTTTTTTATCAGGCAATGAATGATAATAAAAAATATCTTATGTAATTTTAATAATTAAAATGTGTTTAAAACTGAATAATAAAATTCTGATAGTCTGATAAATAAAATTATACTCATTCTCTTATAAAGTTTCTTTTCTTCTATAAATATTATTAAGTTATTAATTAATATTAGATTTAAATAAATATTTGGTAGTCTCATTTAGAGAATTTTCTGTCAAAACAAATATAAATTTTTGAACTTAAGAGGATATTTTTGATGCAACTTATACTATTAAATATAACTATGGTAACGAAAATAACTAAAGTCCATTTTACGCAGCACAGCGCATGCGCCTCGTACTTCGTATGGATTGGCAGGGAAAACGTTGCTACAGGGAGAATCACGTGAGGGGCTCTAGCTCATCCGATATTCCTTCGACCTAGTATATTAGAGTGGACGTCACGTGACCCAGTAATGTTATTGCATAGGTGACTCGGTAACCAACAAGGCGCCATGTTTTCATCGGCCAGCCGTAATGTTAAGTCAATGGGAAAGGGTCTCAAATAGGCATTTAAAAGTTTCCCAGCTGAAAAATCCCTTAAAGACCGATGGAAATGCAAATAGGACCAAAAAATACATCTTTTAACAACAAAATTACTTACCTTTCGTGCAGTTTTCTTGGTTTTTAATCCCGATCTTTTTTTCCCTAAGACTAATATAACTGTTTTTTCGTCAAAACCATTGTTATGCAGATTTTGCCTCTTGTAGAATGGCTGCAAAAATGTTTTTTTTTTTTAAACACTAGTAAAACGAAAATATGTAAGAATAAAAGTAATACTTTATGTAAGTTTTGTCTTTTTTTTTATACATCTAAGGAATTTAATTAAATGTTAAGTTTGCCACTAAAATATTTTAAATTCTTATTTTTAAAATATTATCATATTTTTATTTCTACTAGTGTTTTAAAATATTTCCGAAGCCATCCTAATTAACAAGAGACAAAATCTGCATAACAATGGTTTTTGACGAGAAAACAGTTATATTAGTCTTAGGGAATAAAAATCGGGATGAAAAACCAAGAAAACTGCACGAAAGGTATGTAATTTTGGTGTTAAAAGATGTATTTTTTGGTCCTATTTGCATTTCTATCGGTCTTATAGGGATATTTCAGCTGGGAAACTTTTTAAATGCCTTTTTGAGACCCCTTCCCATTGACTTAACATTACGGCTGGCCGATGAAAACATGGCGCCTTGTCAATTCAGTGAAAGTCACGTGATGTCCACTCTAATATACTATTAGATCTCTATGGCTTTAACCCTCACAAAATCATAATACGGTTTATCCCTATTTAAAATGAACCGATCTTGTTTCTATAGAAACCGAACTAGGCGAGAGCTCAGCTTGTGGTGTCGACAGACAGAAAAAACACTTTAATCGGCTTATCAAAAATGTTTAAATAAAATTTAGAAATAAAAACTTAATATTTCATTCACATTAAGGTAGTTCTTATTTTTAAAGTTGGAGTAATTTTACTGAACCCCTCTAATTTTTTCAATCATACATACAAATGATTTTTGCAAAATTTTAAGCAAAGCTAAAGGGAGAGGAAGAACGGGGGAAAATATATGCCTCTATTTCTACATTGTTTTAAAATCAGTATTAAAATTTGTGTACATTATTAAAATATAATTAAGACCCAAAGGCAATCAAGTATGTGTGAGAACTACTAAAAGTGTTTTTGTCGGTCTGATCCCACTTGTCAAAAATGATTCATAAAATTTATAAAAAAACATATTATTAAACCGATAATTCACAATATGCCTATTAACATACCCTTCAAAAGTAGCACACAAGTTTATAAACATGCGTTGAGTTCAGGAAAAATCATATTCTTTCCCAAAACCATGGAAACTTCACCTCTCACATAGACGTTTCTGTCACCAGACCAAAATGTGTAAGGAACTCCATTTTACAATGGAGAGCCCCTCAAACTATTTTTAGAGCAAATTTGATCTCGGACCCTATATTCCCATTCATTGAATAGAATATCTTATGGTGTGATTTTCACGGAAATTTAAAAAAGAATAACATAATTTATTATAGCTTTTTAATATTTAATTTAAAAGTTTTATTATACAATTGGCGAGAGTAGCATGACAACTTGTAGATGAGAGGAGAGAAACTGTAGTTATGTTTTCTCTCTATATTAAAAAAAAGTAACAGTCGCTGCCGCCGCCGCTGTTTCAGAAAATCTTCACTTTGACAATTTTGAATTGTCACTATGCAAAAACTATGGAACGGAAATTATTGAAATTTTGACCATTTGTAGACAAATGTATGAGGGTCCTTTTCGTTCCAATAGCTAATTAATGAGATAATTAGTTCTGGAATTATTTAATGTCAAAGTCGAAAATTATTTTTTTCTGCTGCGAGTTCGCCCCCAGCAAAATCTATTCGCAGCAGAAATATGATTTTTTGCAGCCGCATTCTCTTAGATGTGAATAGATGTGAAGTTTTGCACCTCGTCGCCCTTTTTTCAAATTTCGAATTAGTTTTGGAGTAATTAAGTTTTAAAGTTTCGAAATTTTTGACGGGTTTTCGGTTTTTTCGTTATAAAAGAAAAACTAATCACAGTAGAACTATGATATTTTAAACACACATACAATTATTTTTTATAAAAATATTGGCGTTTTGTTTTTCAAAAAATTCTAATTAGTTTTAGAGTTTTTAAGTTCTACAAAATGGTTGATGATTATTAGTAGACTTGCTGGATATTTCTTAACATTTCGATTAAATTATTGATAAGCTAAAAAAGGAATGTATTTCAGCAACATTTTTGTTGTTAATTTAGGGGAATGATACGAATTAAATTATTTATAAACAAGAGAGGTATTTTCGGTATTACAAGAGGCTTAATTAAGTCGAGAAGAGTGTTAGGCTGGATTGTTGAGATGAACAAGCGAGCTCTGCTCGCTAAGATCGCGAAGCGATCTGAAAAGAACTGCGAAGCAGTTACGGGGGTTGGTGAGCGATAGCGAGCAGGGGGCAGGCCCCCTAGTGTGTTAAAAAAAATAAATTATTTCTCTTAATTATAGTTCATTAATTGATGCAATACTCGAAAATAAAATACGAAATGTTCTGCCCAAAAGGAAGACTTGTTTTTGAAATAATAATCATGAAGCCCAAACTAAAATTTTAAATTCCATCGTATTTTTTTTTTTACATTCCACAACTATAACGTGGGTATATTTAATTTTTCTTCTCCAATTCGCCCTAGTTCACAAGGACTATTATTTGTGAAGGGATTCAAAGTGTATATTTCAATTTTCACAAAGTTAAAAAAAAATATTAAAAGTAAAAGAAAATTTGAAAATAAGCTACTTACTGCGTTCTTTTAACTGCAGCGTATTTCCCTCTGAAAAACCACTGCTGGTTGATAGTCTTGCAGTTCCTGTAAATTAAAAAAAAAA
The DNA here is from genome assembly GCA_963680715.1 of Tetragnatha montana. Classification (NCBI taxonomy): domain Eukaryota; kingdom Metazoa; phylum Arthropoda; class Arachnida; order Araneae; family Tetragnathidae; genus Tetragnatha; species Tetragnatha montana. Next base: position 8,813,617 of record OY796677.1, on the reverse strand, counting down.
ACGTTTAGTGAAAACATAAATATTGCAGAAAATTACGATTTTTACAATAAAGTGCAGGTTGTCGTACTGAAAAGAACATGAATTATCTTATTGCTAAATATTGCAAATGAATCATCTTATTCTCCAGAAGCGCCAAAAATGATAGAAAAATTATTGTCCCACGAAGAGCGCCACCAAAGAAATTTCAGAATTTCAAGGACTGGGAGAGGGGGGGTCATGGAAATAGTGAGAGCGAAACAGGAGAAATAGCTTTGGTAGAGGCAGGACTGAAATACGGATGGCCTGCAGGCATGACAAGGGATTATAGAGTTGTAGCCCGAGAACTTGTTGTAGTCATATTGAGTCAAACAAAGAAACTAACCAAACAAAATAAAATACTAATATACTAACTAAAATACTAATGGAGGCTATATACTAAATATATACTAAATACTAATGGTGGCATTAGGGTCGCCCCCGGCGAATAATACTTCTCGATCGACCGATAATAATTCTTAAATAGAGGATCAATTCGGGAGAAAAAAACCCGCACAGTTTAGGAGTTTTGAGGTCTTTTAAGGAAAAAAAAAAGCAATTTTCTGGAATTTCAGAAGGCGTACGAACATTGGTACAACGTACTAAAAAGTCATAAATCCAAGATATTTTCTATATGTAATCGACTCTGCTTAATGTGATCCCTTTTGTCCGAGATAAGAATGATAACAATATCCGGTTGATAATAATAATAGATTTGAAATTACGAAGTTTCAAACAGTGTAACTTGAGTGTTAGTCTTAAAATCACAAGTATGTAGTCCTAATTGAAGTATTTAAAAAGATTACATAGAATGTGTTTGGCAACTTTCACATTCCTAAAGAAAAATATGAGAGTGGAACATAACACTAATAAATTTACAACTCATTTTGTAAGATTTGTTTTAAAATTGGCCTTTAAACGGGAAAAAAAGAGGTTTTTAAGGGATTTCACTAGTTTTGCAAACATTAAGCAATATTTTGATGACATAAAATGACATATTTTGCGTTGTATTAAATAGGAGTGACCGGGACCGGTCAATTTTGATAACATTATCCGATTTATAATATTAACCTTGATCACAACAAGCGGTGTCGACTTTATTGGCGATTACAACTCTACTGTCCAAAATACTTTTTTTCCCCCAATAGGCGAATTTTCAGCAAATCTTTAAGGGCCTTCAAAAAAATTTCCCATTTAATTAAATTTCCACAATTCATTTAATTTTTAGAATTAAGAATAATTAGGCTTAATAGTAAACAAGAAAGTCGCACGCGGCTCGTGGACCTTATGTTGGGTAGATATGCTTTCTTTAATCATTAATGAGGATACGGGTGATTTAAATACGATTCAATTTCAAAACTAAAAGACTTCTGACTACCCCTTACGAGTACGGAACCATTGTTCTGGCGTCGTATATTTTTCTGTTCTAAAAAAGACATTTTTGGTGAATCTTTTTAATTACTGTTCCGTATATCTTTTGATATCGAACTTTTCGGATTCTTTTGAAAGAAGGATTTATCCTTTTTTTTTCAAAAGAGAAAAGGCAGTAAACCATTAGAATTTCTCAAAAAATTATAAATTTTAAAATATTGACAATTTTTTTTAAAAAATACTGATAAGGTCGTTCGTACTTACAAAGCAAGTACTGACAAACTTATTATGCAACCAATCACAACGATCAATTGATGCCATATTTTATGATGAAATAAGTTTTTTTAAAAAAGTATTCTAATACTTGTACTAAAACTTCTCGCATTTTATCTGAAATTTATAAATATAACATTTTATACAGGGTTCCCACTCAATTTTAGAAATAAAATTTCCTCACTTTTCGAGGTTAATTTTGCAGATTTTTCGGTAAAAATCCTACAATTTACAGCATTTTTCGGATATTATTTCTTTTTCTACTTTGAACATATATTTTCAATATAAATAGCCTTTTTTTATTTTCTAGAGCCAAAATTGTGACTATACAATAAAAATTGATAATTTTCCAGGTAATCGGTATGAGATTGTCAGTTTTTGTATCTGTATTTGTATTTTCCAGGTTTTTTGCAAAAATAAGCAATTTTCCCTCAGTATTCCCCGACTTTTTGGGTGAAATCAAAATTCCCTGCCTTTTCCAGGTATTTCCTGACCCGTGGGAACCCTGTTTATATTGTTAAATTTTCTCTAATTATTCTTATACTAAACTGGACAAATGGGAAGTTGGGACAATTACTCATCACATCATACATGTTGAACATTTTTGGATTTCAGTAAACAAGATCCAAGCATATTTTCATACACAAAATATGATTTAGAGAAATATAAATCATTATCAAGGAATTTTCATGTTTTTTTTAGAGTGAAAAATTCCAAAATATGATAATAGTCTATTTTTTGCATAGCTAAACAAAGAAGGAAACTCTCTCAAAGCTTTAGTCTTTTCATGTGTGAACGTAGTATGACAGTAACCTACTATAGAGCATTTTCAATCACATGAAACAACGGCCTTAGCAACAGAAATGTTACAGTTTTTTGCCCTACAGAGGTTAACAGTTACAGAAAATGACTGGCCGTGGAATTCTTCTATTGGAGCATTTGCAATCACGTGACCCCAAACTTAAAATCCACCTTAGCAACAGATAAACAACGGCCTTAGCAACAGTTAAAAGCCCTACAGAAGGTACACAGTTAAAAGAAAATAACCGGTTGTGACGTCACCTGAAAACACTATACTCAGCGGTGCTCTACAATCTTATTTTAAGGTGTAGAATAATAATCTTCTTACCCACTTAGATCCTTTCAGGAATTTCTACATCCGTGTCAACATACTTCACCTTTCTCTCACACTTCGAAGAATTCGACACTTTTCCAACCTATATTATGAGTATGTAAACATAATTAATCTTTATTGATACACTTGCCCCGCTTGCCTAATCAGAGCTTTAGTGATTTAAAGGATAGGGGAGAGTGGGGCACCTTGGGACACTTTCTACTAAATTATTTTTATAATTTATTTATACCGTTATATTTATTCAAAAGCAGCTAATATGTTAAATATAGTCCTCTGTGCATCTAATAAAAACGTTTCCAACCAATTATCCCTTTTAGGGAATTCATAACAAATTTTAAAAACCTCTTTTAATGTCCCAAGGTGCCCCACTGGTGGCCCACCTTGGGACACTTCCAATGATAACAAAAACCTATGTTATTTTAAAAAATATAAAAATAACACATTAAATTATGACAAAACTTTTCCTCCGACTCTTTATGATGTTGGCAGTCTGGAAAATCGAAAACTAAACAAATTACTGACCCGTAAATTTATGCTATTTTTTGAAAAGAGAAAATAAAGTTTTTTTTTCCCCTTAACTCCCTTGTGTTTCAGCCAGACTATAAATGAATTGATGAACTAATATCATCAATAATTACACATTATTAGTTTCACAATTATCTTACGAATCATTATATTTAGGAAATCTAGACCAGAGGCAGGCTCTCAAAGTGTGGGTCGCTCTCAAAGTGTGGGTCGCGAGTTATCTTTTTTGACAAGACGCATACCCAACCGGGGGTTCCAACTATAAATTTTGGTAATTTTTATAAGTAATATTTAACTGCAAATTAACCCAGATAACTAACATACAAGTCTTTTAAACCCGACAACCCCGTTTTTTACCCCTATATACATTGGCGGCTCGTCCATAGGAGCTCGTGAGCACCTAAACCCAAGTCCTTTTTTTTTTTTTTCAAAAATCCTTCTTGAAAAGTAAACAAAACCTGGTGGTCCATGCCCCCAATTAAGGGGCAATTTGGTTGAAAATTTTCAAATTGCCCCCTAGAAATTCATATTGTCCCCGGTAGGGCATGCGCCCTACGTTAGGAAACACTGCTTTAGAGCGTTCTCGCTGAGACAGCCAGTGGTTAATCATTTTCTTTTTCCTCTGCCGAATTTCGCGGAAGCGCCAGTAGTCACTTTTTTTTTATTTACTTTGTTTACGATGCGTAGGATTAATTATCTGTAAATGTTAATTTTGTCAGCGGAGTTATTTTTGAAAACATTCATATTTTACCCTTTTGTGATTTTTATGGTTTAAGAATATAGTTCATGAATTTTTAAAAATTACTTTTTATTTATGTTTGGAGTTTAATTGTTATAATAATATAATTAATTTTGAAAAATGATGTTCTTTGTTTCACATTTTATTTGGAAAAATTCCACGTTTTGCCTTTTTTGGATTTTTATGGTTTAAGAATATATTTCATTTTTTTTAATTACTTTTTGTTTAGATTTAGGTTATTTTTATAATAAAATTAATTTCTAAAAATGATCGTAGAAGCTCTGATTCACATTTTTAGTTTGAAAATTTAAAACTTTGAAATTTCATTATAATTGTTTTTCTGTCCTCCCACAGCAAAACCAATGTGTATTATTACTAACTGTTATTATTATTACTGTTCTAGACCAGATATTTCCACTTGGAGGCCCATGATATCTCCTGAAAACTCCCCAAAAGTAGCTTTACAACACTATGTAGCATGCTGAAATTCAAAAATATTTTTAGGGGGAGAACCCCCGAACCCCTATTTACCTCTTAGGTTATGGAGCAGTTTTGATCATTTTCTACGGTAAAAAATTAAAGTTTGCTATTCAGGGGGAGGTAGTGTGCCCTGAAATTCCCTCTTACAGTGCATCAAGGGTTTATGAAAGTCGTGGTCATAGAGTATTTTCAATCACATGACTCGGACCTAACAACGGCCTTAGCAACAGAAGATGTTACAGGTTTTGCCCTACAGAGGTTAACAGTTACAGAAAATGACTAGACATGGAATTCTTCTATTGGAGCATTTGCAATCACGTGATCCCATACCAAACATAACATAACATAACATAAACATAACATTACCAAACATAAATATAGGTATCCCCCGATTTTTTTTTGAAAATATAGTACCTTCACACCATGTAAATAAACTTCGTCCTTCTCCCGAAAAATATATCATGGATGCAAAAGGAGCCTGATTAATTAGCGGCCCGGCACTAGACTCGTGCTTTCGATTGCGGCCTTCGAGTATTTGTAAGTTGGAAACCCCTGTTCCAGTCTATCAGTCATCAAAGGTGGATTTTATTTTCCAAGGGTTCAAAGATGATTTTTTAAAAATAAGAATAACAAGTGGCACACTAAACACCTTAAAATGATAAACCGTAGTATAAGTGGCACATAAACCGAAAAAGAATCCCCATCCCTGTTCTAAAGCAAAGAAAAAACGTGACTGTGTCTGTTCCATGGAGGTCTGTTCACACCAATGGTTCGCATATCTGCCGAAAACTGAATCAATATCTATCTAAAACAAAGATGCACGTGTCTCACTGATTGAAAAACCCTAACGAAGGCATAAAAGAAGGAAGGTAAATGAAAAAAAAAAATTAAGTGACAGCTGACGCATCAACGAAAAAGCATTTTGTTCTCCAGGCTCTCATTCGGGAAAGCTCATCAGCTTTCTTTCTTTGGGTCAGGAATTTTTTCGGCTACTTGGAAAATTAGATACTTTTTGAAAAGATAATTATAATATTCTCATAAATTTTTAATAATTAATCATTTCAAAAGCTGTTTGTGAGGTATTTTGTTATGGATAAGTTTTATGAAAAATGAAAGGTTTTTTTTATTCAAAAATGTTTGCTCATTTTCATTAAATGCATATTTTCTAAAAATGAAAGTGGATGTCGTGAAGAATTTAGGAATTTAAAATTATTCCCCTGCAAAAGAAAAATTTTCTACTAAAAGAAGTTTAATTTATGTATTTCCCCTCCTCTTTCTAGATCTTGGGTAAATTTTAATTTTTATATATAATGGGAGTGAACCCACTGTTAATCAACTCACGAGCAGCCACTGCCTATATTGACAGTACTAATCAGTTTTCCTGTGCTAGCAGCAAACTACTTGCTATTCTAGATACAAATTGAAATAGGATATTTACTTACATATTAAATTCGAGATCCCCCGTCTATTTCTTATCAACTCTCGTGATTCCGAAGATAAGCATCAGCAGCTCGCATCAACAAGTTGATAAACAATTTAAATAAAAAGAGCATTAGAGAACATACAATTTCATTGGATAAGCTAGTAAAGAAACCGAAGTAACATAAAAGCCAAACAGAACAGGGGTGGCCAAACCGTAGCACATTGGATAATTACTATACTCGACATCAACGTTTCCTGACTGACCCTATAACGTCACTAATAAACATTCCCAGCGCGGTGTCTAAATTTTGAGGGAAATGTAGAAAATATGATTATTATTAATCATTAAAAATCTGATTATTTTGTTACTCCAATGTATACAGGGTGATTCGTAAATACGTGGACAAACTTTGCAGGGGGTAGAGGGGACCTAGACAAGCATATTTCAAAAAATCATGGGGGGGGGCGCATATGCACCGTTAAAGAGCTAGGACCTAATGTAGTGCGAGAGCGTTGCAAAAGTTCGTTTTGGCGAGGCCTGTGTAACGAAACAAAACATAATAAAATGAAAAAATTTATTGCACGAGGTACAGCAGTATTCGTACTACTTACATCATAAATTTGATAGAAATCGGACCACTTGCTAAATCGTGGAGTGAGTTTTCAAACGTGCAATATTAATCTTTTAGCCAAAGAATGGAGTTCCCTTACATTAGTGTAATGGTATTTAAAAAATGATGATCGGGGAAAGAATTTTCAATGATCATACATTGATCATTAAAACTGTATGATCATTGAAAATTCCTTCCCCGATCATCATTTTTCTAAATACCATTAAGGGAACTCCATTCTTTGGCTAAAAGATTAATATTGCACGTTTTAAAACTCGCCCCACGATTTAGCATGTGGTGCAATTTTTATTAAATTTCTGATGTAAGTAGTACGGATACTGCTGTACCTCATGCAATAATTTTTATCATGCTATTATGTTTTGTTTCGTTAAACGAGCCTTGAGAAAACCGCTTTTTGTAACGTCCTCGCACTACATTAGGTCCTAGCTCTTTAGCGGTACATCTGCGTTCAACCATTCCTATGCGAAATATGCTTGTCTAGGTCCCCTCTACCCCCATGCGAAGTTTGTCCACGTAATTTCGAATCACCCTGTATATAGCGTCTTTCTATCACGATTTGCGTACCTAGCAACCCAAAAGGCTTTCTGTTCACGCAGTTTCTGCTTCCCCCTAGTGACGCCATATGGTCAGGACCCGTTGCTGTCGAGTATAGTGGCGCATTATTATTTAGTAATTAGCATAATTTTATATTTGAAAATAAAATTCAGCTATTCATAATTTGAATTAATCCGTAATTTCATTTGAAAATTGATTATCTCTTATAGTTATAGTAGAGGAGCCCATGATGCTAAATGTGGATTTACTCGAGCGCGTCAGATAATCATAGGGGGGATACCTCGCATGCTTTTGAGTAACTCCACCAAATATAAGCTCTCTATGTTGGTGGGTAAGTTTAGAACAGTCCGTCAAAATTTGAAAAAAAAAACTAGTTACATGGACATACTTGAGCGCGTCAGATTGGCTACAGAGACAGTTAAAAACTCGTTGAGACTAGTTTTCTGGCTACTAGTCCATGAACATTTTGTTTCGTAATTTTTCTCAAAAAGAGCGATAGCGTCTTACCGGTCTTGGCTTTACTTTGCAACTTTGTAACCCTCCCACTCCCTCGCTCAAATCGGCAGATTTTAGAAAATGTACACTTTTTAGCTGGTAACTAACCTAGCTTATCTTTATCAGACGCACTCGAGTATGTCCATGTAACTAATTTTTTTTTACAAATCTGACGGGCTGTTCTAAACTTACCCACCAACATAGAGAGCTTATATTTGGTGGAGTTACTCAAACGCATGCAAGGTATCCCCCCTATGATTATCTGACGCGCTCGAGTTACTACCCAAAAACACTCTGGGCTCCCCTTCTATTAGATATGGATGACTTGAACCCATTTCCATGTTACTTAAAAAGAGTAAACGAGGGACGAGTAAGTAAAGTGAATAGAAATTTAATTAGAAAATTAAAGCGGAGAATCATTCAATACACCTTACCAACTGTAAACATGGACGTAAAAAGCTGTATTTAAACTTGTCTGTCAAAATATTAGCGCGTGATATGCAAAAGTTTGCCACCCCAGCAATAGATCCTCGATTATCCGACCTTCCATTCACCAACTTATCAAATTATTCTACCATTATAGGATGTTATCTGTATATCCATAGATTTTACACCTGGCACAATAATAACACAGGTCTGCAAAAAAAAAAAAACCTTCTAAAAGCTGTTTTGGATATTGCAACTGATTTTTATAAAATTTGGTGCGCTGAACCTGAATATGACCTCAATTTTTCTCCTACACGTCAGGTTTTCTGACAGTTCACGTTTAATGTTAATGAGGGGAAATACCTCAAAATCATTGAATATAGACTAATATAACCAAATTATTAAATAATTCAGATTATTCCTTAAAACATGTTTTTATGTATTTTGGTGCGCTGAATCCAAAAATGACCTTTGTTTTGTCCTAAAATATCACGTTTGCTTAAAATTCAGGTAAAAAGGGCAATATCTCAATAAAAATTAAATTAAAATTTTTTTATTAAAATTTCTTATTGAAATGATTTTTCTTATGGTCTTTGGTGTGCTAAATCCGAAAATGCCCACCGCTTATTTTTAAGTCGTCGCGTTTTTTTTTACAATTTAGCTAAATATGTAAAGAAATCAATCTCAATATAAATGAAAATTGATCACTGAAATTCACTTTTATTACATATTTTTCATGATAAAAACAACTCCCGTAGTTTTCTTTCGCAGCTCATTAAAATATAATCAATCATTGGTTCATGAAAATCTAGCGAAGAAAAGAATCCCGCACTCTTGTACTACTGCATTTTCTCCCATAGAAATACACGGAGTCTCGTCGAGGTGAGGTCGAGCCGAGACGCCAGCGCGACGCTACTCACATTAAATCCTTCTTTGGGGATTTCTTTGACAGTTAGGGAACTTTGAAATATGTATCTCATAGGCACTGAAATGAACTATATAAAAATAGTTTCAACTAAAAATTTCGTTGAAAACCCTAGGATAAAAAAAAACACCTAAAATTGGGGAAAATAGGCCAAAATTGAAAATAATTATGCGTTTTGTGCAAAATCCTGTGGTAAAAGAATTCATTTCCTACCCCGCTTCCCTATGTGATTCTGAGTCCCCTAGGTCCTAGGTGAACTCTACCCACCCCCTCTAGCATTATTATTCTCTAATACTGAATCCCTTTTTTGAAGAAAACAGCTATCACTGACAGTCATATACCAAAGCAGCACAAAAGTAGAAGATTCGTCAAATTTTTGTCATGTAGGGCCAAATTTCGTTTACTTCCGGTTGCAGTTACGTTAACTTGACATGTTTGGTATGAGCTATGCTACTGGGGATAATCCCGAAGGTGACGAATAATCGAGATTCTACTGTATTTAGATCCTATTATCAGCAACTTTTTCAAAGAACTGTTTAAGAATTTTATCGTAATACTTGTTACCATTATTTCTTAAAGAGAGAATGGACTTTGATTCTTAGTTCTTGACTACATTCTTAGTTTTAGGAGAAAACATTTTATCATTTTTTATGATACACATATAAAGTCTCATTAAACTGCAAATATATGATGAACAACTTTTAAAAACAGTCCTCGTACATTTGAAACAATAAAAATTCAGCATAAGCTTTAAAACTCCCTTTTTAAATTTACTTTAAAATGTCTAAGCATCAAAATTTGACTAAGTATTTTATTACTAACATGAAATAAAGTACCTTTAAAAGTATTGTATTTATCACTATTATAAAAGTTTAAGAAAATCTATATGCAATACAAAATAATGATTATTTTAGTTCCAAACAAATAAGCCCTATAATTTAAGAGAATAATAAACTTTTTTAAGTTAGGATTTGTTCTTTTTATGTGTATCCCAAGAAAATGATAAAATGTTTGACTTAAAAAATCTTCACCCATTAGCATTGATTCTATAAGAAAATATCTAATCCTTTTATGCAGTACAAATATGTAATAAAAAAAAAGTACTAAATTAATTATTTTTACAATTCTTTCATAGAATAGAAGATTTTCACGTTTTCTCACATTAATAGTATAGGAACTAGAAATTACCAACATTAAGTTTTAATCATTATAAGTCCGCAATATTCCACCTCCCGTATACGAGAATAGTAGCTGCAAGCATTGTCACACCTCCCCTCTTTTTTCAATGATGAAAAATTAACAGGTTTCTCCCCCATGACAACCCTAGATTGACTCTCACAAATACGTTGTTCTACCTATTTTGCGCTTGTACCCTTTGGACACATCGGTGGACCCATCTTTGGGAAATATAATGCTAGAAGGAAGAATTGCCACCAGTGCTCCACGTTTCCATGGAGACAGATACAGAGTTCCGAGAGAACCAGAGGGAATTGGGAGGGCCTCCGAGATGAATTCCCCTAAATCACCTTTTCCCGAAATCGGGAGATCGGGACAGGTTTCGGACTGGAAGGTGGTTCCAGTGTACTGAATGAGATCTAACTTCCCAGCATTGGTGTTCAAATGCATGAAACAAGTTGCGGATTTACTATTGACACAAATTTCAATGCTTAATTACACTGTGGTTATGAAAGATTAGTGAACCTTAGCACTTAACTACTAGTCAACTAGTACTACTTAGCACTAAACTGCAATTTGTAATGATGCTGAGAACTATTTCTTTAAATATGGGAAATAGTCCATAGAAGATAAATTGTATTTCAACCACAAAAATTACATTAAAATGTGTAGTATTTTTTGTATTTTGTATTCTTTGGATCCTCAAAAAGGCACTCTCTATCGGTTTATATTCTCATACTTGTGTTGTTTTCTTATTAATCATTAAGCATTAGGTGTTTTTACTCCTTTTCTAGCACATGCCACAACAGTATCATATTTCTTAAGACTTTTACAAAAATAGATGACAAATGGAAAATGGTTATAAATCGATTTTACATCTAAAACATTTTTAATCATTTTTTTAAATCAGTTTAAGAAACTTAAATGGATAGAATCTGAAGCTTTAATAACATGGCTTTTACCATCTAAATCTTCACCCATTAGCATTGTTTCTATAAGATAATGTCTAATCCTTTTATGCAGTACAAAATATGTAATAAAAAAGTACTAAATGAAATTATTCCAAGTATTCCAGAATATCAGTGGACTAATATGGTATATTATGTTATGGGCAAAGTGATTAATCGGGCATTATTAATAATGCCCGATTTATCACATTGCCCGTAACATATATATGAAGTAAAAATTTTTATTTCCAACCATTTCAACTATTTTTTTACTTTAAAGCTTCTTTGAAATGAAGGCACATTTCTAGAATTAAAGATATTATAATTTATACATTTTTATTTGTCAAGAAATTTAGAAATTAAGTAAAATTAATAGGATATTAAAAAAGGCGGATATTTTTAAATTTTCATATACATTTTTAAAACTTGTAAAATTTCATTGCTGAAAAAGAATAAACTCTTTTATTCTCGCTATATCGCCAGCTATGACTGTTAATTAGCATAACTAAGACTAACTTTGATAACTTTGCTCTTTTCATAGCACCTATTATGAAAATGTAATAAATATTTTCAATTGTAGACTTAGAACTAAAGTATAAAAAATTAAGGTATGTTTCATGTTAAATATAAATTTTATGGGTTTTTTTTTTGCTCCCATTCTAGCTCAAACCATCTCTCATATAAAAGCCCACGTCACTCACTGACTCACTGACTCACTGACTCACTGACTCACTGATTCTGGAACGCTCGCACACTATGATGCCATCTCGCAATAATAATCATAATCATCAGAAAAATATAAAAGCCCACGTCACTCACTGACTCGATGCCATCTCGCAATAATCAGAAAAATAAATAAATAAAAGTAATTAAAATTTTAAAATAATATAATAGCTTTTAAATAAATATCTTTCAAGAAAGTTGGTTTACTTAATAAAGGTTAAAAAGTTACTTTTAGGGAAGTTGGTTTCTAATTCAACAATAATAAATTATTAAAGTTAAACTTCTTATTTAATGTATAATTAATAGGAACTTGAAGTAGTAACGAGCGAAGCTCGCATAAAAGGCTAGCCTAGCTGTAAGACCCGGCTTTGCCGGGTCGTAACAGCTAGTCTCATAATATTAAAACGCTGAACGCATTTTCTGTAATAATCAATGTTATTTTTGTTTCTCATCTTGGGTAAAATCATTTTTGGGAACTCAAGTTAAAATATCTTAACTAAGGAAAAGATTTGAATATTTTCCTCTATTCTGTTTTAAGAATCCCTTCAGATGGAATCAAAAAGTTTATTACTGTGTCTACTTTAAATTTAATCGTAAATATTCCTAAATTCGATTCCAACAAAACAATATCCAAAAGTAAATTCTTAATTTTAAAAATAATAATTTTTTAGTGAGCACCGTTTTATAAGTAAATCATCCAATTTATAAAAGAAGTAATGCAATGTTTTCATTTATAAAGGAGCATGATCGATTATGATAACTTCAAAAAAATTATATTTATGTATTAAGATGTATTATTATTTTACAACATTTTTTGGTGAAGCACAATTTTAGAATCAGATCATCTTTTGCTATTGTCCACAAATCAAACTATAAAATAGTTTATTACAAAAGCTTTATAAAAACTTATGAAAATTTTAAAAGTTTCGATTTTAGAAAGCAATTTATCAGAATGAACACAAAGGTTATTAATTTAGTCAATAAAAACAACCTGAAACCTTCAATTCTATATTTTCCTTCTTTAATTTTTTAATTCAAACAGCATTGAAAACTTAACACACCCTCTTAAGTTTTAAATTCATACTAATTAATTTAATGAAAATAAAATAACTATAAAAATTAAAATTAAATGTGACCCAAAATTTTAAATCAAAAACATAAGTTTTAAGGTAATAAAAGTTATATTTCCTTTACTGACTTTCTTTTACTTTTAGAAGTCAGAGATCTGGCACGGCGTACGTAAGAAATTCTTAAAATTAATATAAATTTTATATTTGTCAAACATATTTGTTTATTGTATTTTTAAGCCCAAGTAAAATTTTCTGACAATTTTCAAATAGCAAAATCACAGTAAATAATATTCAGTACAGAAATTTAAACAAAATTTTTCTCAAAGTTTAGAAGTTAAGAAGAATTATTACAATTATTATCTTGAATAAAAATTGTAAACTTTGATTGTTTTAAAGTATAATCATTGAAACTAAGAAATATATGGCACATGCGTTTTTTTTATAGTGCAACCCAAGCCTACATTAAAGGCAATATGTTGTTAACAAACTAGTCCTGAATGAAAGACTAAAATTTGGATACATTTCGTAATAGAATATAATTATCGGCTCTTAACATAAACTTTAAAAATATGGAACAACATTTGAAGTTCTAAGAGAGTTTGAAACCGCCAAATAAATATCCATTTCAATTCATAGTTTTTTTTTTAAACATAACTTTTATTTTTGTATTCCCTTTTATTATGATCAAGACAAGAAAGTTGTAGAACCTTAAGTTATCAAGCAGACTAACTTAGTAACGTTTTCATATCCTTAACATATTTTAAAATTGAAGTCATTCCCACTCTGTCCTTAATACCCCCGTGATGCAAACTTTCCTGATTAACTCTAGTTACCATATGACAACTAGAATTGAGGATGGGGCCCCGAAATCGAGTCAGTGAGGGCTTCCAGATTTCTACGAAGATGTTGCTGAAGATTTAGCCACACCTCACCTCACCCATCCTCCTTTACAGATTTTCAATCTGTAGATTTGCAATCAAGAGAATCGTACCCCGGGTACTACGTGCCAACTCCCCTGGAAGTAGGAGCCGGACACTAACCATCCGGCATTTCGAGGCAATGAGACCTGTCGTCAACCCGGAGGCGTCCCAGGGTGTAGTGGTCTATTCTCTATTACATAATTTACTATTAAAAATCTACTATTGGTGTCAAATTCTTTTACTGAATATAATAACTTAAAACTTTTTCATATCCTTAACATATTTTAAAATTAAAGTTTCCGGAACTAAAAATTTCCTGATTAACTCTAGTTACCATGGCAACGAGAATTGAATCACTTATTTCAGAAACATGTCAAAAGCCATTTTTTTTTCAAAAATTAGTTATTGGTGTCATATTATTCTGTAGGGGTAAACGCACCTTTAAGTGTAAACATAATAAAAATAACGGGATTTTAAAATAGTTTTCCAGCATGTTAAATTTCAGCTTTAGTGCAGAAACAAGTCAAACGACGTCGTTTGACTGGTTTCTGCACTTAAATTGCGGAGAATTTCGTTCATTCCGTTTCATCTACCGCTTGTTCGGGACTGAAGTTTGTTATTTAATCGCATACAAAAACTATATGCGATTGGGAAAGTCATTCTTTAGAGGTTAGGTGCATCAAGCCATAGTAAAAACCATATTTTTAAGTTTTCTTACGAATCTCAAGACTAAGGACGTTTTGGTAGCTATATATTTAAAATTTCCATGCTTGTGGCCATTTATCACATCCATGTGATTGATATTTTGGATCTATGAATCACTTTATTAAAAGTAGACATCAAATCTGTATACCCCAGATCATAGTTTTGAACTAATTAAACTAATTTTGGAGGCTTTAAAAAGCAAAATCGTTTTACTGTCCCCAAAGTTACTTCTAAGCAACTATCTAATTTACTTCGAAGATGTCTATATTAACATTTTGAATTGGCTGACCACTATTTTTAAGTCTAGGGTTGAAATCATTTATAAAAATAAGTATTTGTACATCTAATAACCAAAAGAGAAAAAATAAGAACTCTAATAATTTTATGGGTTAGTATTTAATAAGAAAAATTTATTTTCAACTAATATTCCCACTTTTATTGCCAAATCATTAAAATAATTAGAGTTAAACTATGAAAATTGGCCTGAATACTCTGTTTATTGCAAAAACCTGTCAAATGCAAAAATTTCAATAATTTTTTACGCAAAGAATAAAAATATTTAAAAAATTCTTTTTGTCTGTAAAATACCCAAATGAGGTCTACTTAAAGAAAAAAATTACTAAACATCTTCATAAAAATGTAGTGAGTTCTATACAGTTTTTCTCGTTTATCTCAAAACAAGAAAAGTGGCGTTTGACATGTTTCTGAAATAAGTGATTCAATTGAGGATGGGGCCCCGAAATCGAGTCAGTGAGGGCTTCCAGATTTCTACGAAGATGTTGCTGAAGATTTAGCCACACCTCACCTCACCCATCCTCCTTTACAGATTTTCAATCTGTAGATTTGCAATCAAGAGAATCGTACCCCGGGTACTACGTGCCAACTCCCCTGGAAGTAGGAGCCGGACACTAACCATCCGGCATTTCGAGGCAAAGAGACCTGTCGTCAACCCGGAGGCGTCCCAGGGTGTAATGGTCTATTCTCTATTATATAATTTACTATTAAACATCTACTATTGGTGTCAAATTCTTTTACTAAATATTTATACAATAACTCAGAAACTTTTTCATATCGCCGCTCCGGTGCAACAATGACGCAAATGTAAAAATTGAAATTTCTACTACACGGGAGCTTGGCAGCAAGGCTTCTAGATTGGCCACGATATCGCGCGAAGTCGAAAAAGTCGAGTCAATCTTTGCTGATCATTTCAATTGTCGCAAAGATAAATCGCCAAAAACGGAATGAAATGCCTAAACGCTTAAATCATGGCCTAACCAGTATCACACGTCTTCTAATATTCTTCACTAAAGTTAAGCACCTTCAGGCGCAGTCAGTATTTGGGAGGGTGACCACCAACCATCGCACCTCACAGTGGTGTCGGATGAAAAAAATATTAAAAAAACTCTGTAGTATTTGTATCTAACCACTTTAATTTTTTTAAATCTTTTGTTTTTGTGCTGGTTATGCAGCTGTGTATTCTAGATTTCAAACGCCTCGCGAGCAGATGGAATTTTTTGGGTCTTGGATTTATTGTTTTCATTCTGTTTTCTGAGTAAACGTCGGGGCAAGAATTATTTATTTCTTTTATTTTATTTATTCCTTTTGGAAGCGAAATTAAGTTAGCATCTAGAAATACTTCAATTAAGAGATCTACAAATTGTATTAATTTTAAAGTAGGGTCGTTATTTTATGACCACCATGTATTTGGAGGAACTTACAATTGTTATTATTTCCAATTTTTTGGTTAAAATCCATATATTTTGGGGGATTACGTAACCCGTGAAACCCTACAATCTCAGCACTACCACCATCGGTTCTATCCAAAACAATGGACATGTAAAGTAAAACGCACGTAATTTAGTATTAATTTATTTAATAAATTAAAATTGTTCTCTGATCGGATCGTCAGAGTTTAATTTCAAAGACTGATTATAGTTCCAGTGCACCCTTATAAAAATATTTGGCATTAGCATATTAGCATAATTTTCAAAAGAATGCACCGATAAACGATTGGAAAAAGTTTTTATTGAGAATTTGCCTAGTAAATATTGTACCGCTGAAATCGACAATAAAAGAAATCGTAATTTAATAATATATAAATTCTCATCATATTTAATAATTTAATAATAATCTCATTCATTATTTAGGGTAGAATATTTCTGATAACAGGTAGATCTTCTAAAAAATAAAACCAAATACGAGCAAGAAACGAAAAAACCTTCCGATGATTAATTTGATCACTTAGTCACCCTCCCAAATACTGACAGCACCCGAAGGTGCTTAACTTCGGTGAAGGAAGTTGATAATCGATATGCCAGCTAAACCATGATTTTTGGCGACTTTTTTTTTTTTTAGCGGCGATTGCCAAAGATAACACCGTTGTTTCTTGGCTCGACTTTGATTTGGCTACCAATCTAACTTGTTGCCAAGCTACTGAACGGTAAATGTTTACCAAGTTGCATTTGCGTCATTGTTGCACCGGAGAGGCGATATCCTTAACATATTTTTAAATTAAAGTTTCCGGAACCAAAAATTTCCTGATTAACTCTAGTTACCATGGCAACGAGAATTGAGGATGGGGCCCCGAAATCGAGTCAGTGAGGGCTTCCAGATTTCTACGAAGATGTTGCTGAAGATTTAGCCACACCTCACCTCACCCATCCTCCTTTACAGATTTTCAATCTGTAGATTTGCAATCAAGAGAATCGTACCCCGGGTACTACGTGCCAACTCCCCTGGAAGTAGGAGCCGGACACTAACCATCCGGCATTTCGAGGCAATGAGACCTGTCGTCAACCCGGAGGCGTCCCAGGGTGTAGTGGTCTATTCTCTATTACATAATTTACTATTAAAAATCTACTATTGGTGTCAAATTCTTTTACTGAATATTTATACAATAACTTTAACCTTTTTCATATCCTTAACATATTTTAAAATTAAAATTTCCGGAACAAAAAATTTCCTGATTAACTCTAGTTACCATGGCAACGAGAATTGAATCACTTATTTCAGAAACATGTCAAAAGCCATTTTTTTTTTCAAAAATTAGTTATTGGTGTCATATTATTCTGTAGGGGTGAACGCACCTTTAAGTGTAAACATAATAAAAATAACGGGATTTTAAAATAGTTTTCCAGCATGTTAAATTTCAGCTTTAGTGCAGAAACATGTCAAACGACGTCGTTTGACTGGTTTCTGCACTTAAATTGCGGAGAATTTCGTTCATTCCGTTTCATCTGCCGCTTGTTCGGGACTGAAGTTTGTTATTTAATCGCATACAAAAACTATATGCGATTGGGAAAGTCATTCTTTAGAGGTTAGGTGCATCAAGCCATAGTAAAAACCATATTTTTAAGTTTTCTTACGAATCTCAAGACTAAGGACGTTTTGGTAGCTATATATTTAAAAATTTCCATGCTTGTGGCCATTTATCACATCCATGTGATTGATATTTTGGATCTATGAATCACTTTATTAAAAGTAGACATCAAATCTGTATACCCCAGATCATAGTTTTGAACTAATTAAACTAATTTTGGAGGCTTTTAAAGCAAAATCGTTTTACTGTCCCCAAAGTTACTTCTAAGCAACTATCTAATTTACTTCGAAGATGTCTATATTAACATTTTGAATTGGCTGACCACTATTTTTAAGTCTAGGGTTGAAATCATTTATAAAAATAAGTATTTGTACATCTAATAACCAAAAGAGAAAAAATAAGAACTCTAATAATTTTATGGGTTAGTATTTAATAAGAAAAATTTATTTTCAACTAACATTCCCACTTTTATGGCCAAATCATTAAAACAATTAGAGTTAAACTATGAAAATTGGCCTGAATACTCTGTTTATTGCAAAAACCTGTCAAATGCAAAAATTTCAATAATTATTTACGCAAAGAATAAAAATATTTAAAAAATTCTTTTTGTTTGTAAAATATCCAAATGGAGGTCTACTTTAAGAAAAAAATTACTAAACACCTCCATAAAAATGTACTGAGGTTCTATACAGTTTTTCTCGTTTATCTCAAAACAAGAAAAGTGGCGTTTGACATGTTTCTGAAATAAGTGATTCAATTGAGGATGGGGCCCCGAAATCGAGTCAGTGAGGGCTTCCAGATTTCTACGAAGATGTTGCTGAAGATTTAGCGACACCTCACCTCACCCATCCTCCTTTACAGATTTTCAATCTGTAGATTTGCAATCAAGAGAATCGTACCCCGGGTACTACGTGCCAACTCCCCTGGAAGTAGGAGCCGGACACTAACCATCCGGCATTTCGAGGTAAAGAGACCTGTCGTTAACCCGGAGGCGTCCCAGGGTGAAGTGATCTATTCTCTATTATATAATTTACTATTAAAAATCTACCATTGGTGTCAAATTCTTTTACTGAATATTTATACAAGAACTTAGAAACTTTTTTTATATCCACTTTTTTTTTTTTGGTTCTACGAATTCATCATAGAGAATGCAATGTGGACAAAAATCATATATCAAAGATAATACTTTAGGCACAAAATTTTAAAGAGTTTTCAAAACATCTAAATATAAGTATATATTAAATATCATGAAACAAATATATTTGTAAAAACTCTATTCGAAATTCAGTTATTTATGATTTTTTAAATTTAAATAAAGCAGACTATAAGTGCTTCACTATAATACAGTGGGTTTTTTTAAAGATTGTTTCATTACTTAATATTTTCAAAGTCAGTTTGTTGAATAAAGACAATCCATTTTGGGAATGAATTACGAACATGGAACATGAAAAAGTTTACAAGACATCGCCAAATTAAGATATTTTTTCACAAATTTTTGTTAAAACTTAATTTAGAAAATAATCTAGGAAATTGATATTTAACTTGACCTAAAGCAAGCTAATAAATGTTTTACTTTAAAAAAAAAAAACAGTTCTTTTTTACTGTTGTTTTTAATTCCTTCAAAGCCAGTTTGATTTGTGGACAATTCGGTTAAGAAATAAAAGCTTAAGCACAGGAAATTTAAGAAAGCTTGCAAAACATCCAAGAATAAAAATATCGACTTTCTTAAAATCGATTTTTTAAAATCTTAAATCAAAGCATTTTATGCAATTTAGTTTTACAGAGAAAACTATACCTAATAAAATTTATGCAAACTAAATAAGTTAATAGCGTAGTTTCAATAATTTGAATACATTATACATAATTTTAATAGCATTCATAAGTATAAACATTTAGTATTTTTCACACAGTGTTTCTCGTAAAAACTCGAGTCAGACTTATTATATTTAGTTAGTGAGCCAAGTAATGAACTTCGATTATCCATCAGATTCATATTTGCGATGTATTTCAGGTAAACCTTTTTTAGATTACTCTAAAACTTCCCATCTTATTAGGCGCCATTCATTAATTACGTAAGGGTCCCGAGGGGGAGGGGGGGGTTGGAAAAATCTCTACATACCCTTACTTGAGGGGTCAAACCCATTCTTACGTAAAATTTTCCAATGTAAACAAATGCCAAGTATTGTATTCAAATTACTATTGATTGAATAACCCCAGAAAAACTTTAAAATATGTAGTTGACAGCAAGAATATTACTTATCTGTTGAAAATTAAAAATCTTTGATTTACGTCAAACAGAGAGTTTTAGTGTAACTGATCCATTTCAGTTCAAGACTTATTTTCAAAACTTTTAAAGTAACAGAAATTTAAACCTACTACACATATTAATATAAAAGTAACCCTAATAAATTTAAAAAAAATTAAAACATGATGTAATCCGGGAGAGTAATCAGGATTAGCATTACATTTTTTTTATTTTTAAACTAGGTCATAACTTAATTGGTAAATTATAAATTTAAACTAATATGGAATGATATCTTTGGAATTTGTGATGAATGATTTCATCAGTTGAAAGGATATTTTTAATAGATGCTATGAAAGGGAATAAAAAAACAGCATCCGCCCCAAACATATTTTATGCTGCAGAACAAAGAATCAAATAGTCATCCAATTTTTCCATTACATTTATATAAATTTAACGACTATTTCAAATTAGTAGTTTTGCAAGTTAGGAAAAAACACAAACACGTGCTTCATTTAGATTTCTGAACTTTTACCGTTTATAATATGACACTGTGGGAAAAAAAATGAAAGGGATATTTTTATGTTTAAACTATGTGCTAGAAATGGAGTAAAAACATCCTCTGACCGAAATAAATATTTCTTGCTTTGGAACATGGAACCAGCAATAGATAATTAAGTTTTTATATCGATAAACAAATTTAAAATTTTTAAATTAGTCAAACAAATTCTATTTAAAAATAGTTTTAAAAGTTTAAATCCTGTAAAACCTTACAAAAACGTCGTGTTGTTTTACTTTTGCCACCATATTAAGCATCGAAAATTCAAAAGCATTGCTATTATTAACCAATTTATTAATTAAAATAAATTAACTGCTGCTCATAATTTTTTTTAAAAAATACCAAATTTCCAAAGGTACAAGCGCAAAATAGGCAGAACATCGCATTTGTGAGAGTTAATCTAGTGGTGTGTCATGAGAGAGACACCTGTTCATTTCTCATCAGTGACAAAAGAGAGGGAGGTGTGACTATGCATGCAGCTCTAATTCTTGAATAGGGAAAGGAAATATTTTTTTACACTTATCACACGATTAAAACTGAACATTGAAAATTTCCAGTTCCTTTGATATTAATGCAGGAACGCGTGAAAATCTTGTATTCTAGGAAAGAATAATTTTACAACTTCTACTAAAACTTCTCACATTTTGTCTGAAATTTATAATTAGTCTTAGAGAACCATTGTTCTGGCGTCATCTTTGTATAAAAAAAATAAAGGTACTCACTTGCTTTCGATGATGGCGCAATCTTGTTTCCGAAGAATCATCATAATCATCCTTTTGACATTTCTTCGTTGGAAGAACGGTGCAGGCCAGGAACTCGCATATGAGAAAGAAAAGAAAACAAAGAACCAATATCAAATTCTTTTTGGAGCAAATTTAATATAACATTTTATACAGGGTTCCCACTCAATTTTAGAAATAAAATTGCCTGACTTTTCCAGGTCAATTTTGAAGATTTTTCGGTAAAAAAATCCCAACAATTTACAGCAATTTTCGGATATTTCTTGCTATTTTGAACAAATATTTTTAACATAAATAGCAGTTTATTTTTTTCTAGAGCCAAAATTGTGACGTATACATTTAAAATTGATAATTTTCCAGGTAATCTGTATGATTTTACAGGGGTTTTTTTTGCAAAAATAAGGTATTTTCCCTCGGTATTCCATGACTTTTTGGGTGAAATCAAAATTCTTAACTTTTCTAGGTTTTACAGGTATTTCAATTTCCTGACCCGTGGGAACCCTGTTTATATTGGTAAATTCTCTCTAATTATTCTTATACTAAACTGGACAAATGGGAAGTTGGGAATATTAATCATCATACATGTTGAACATTTTTGGATTTCAATAAACAAGATCCAAGCATATTTTCATACACAAAATATTATTTAGAAGTATAAATTATTATCAAGGAATTTTCATGGTTTTTTAAAGTAAAACATTCTAACCTATGATAAACAAAGAAGGAAAAATAAAATGCATGATTGTCACCTTGGGTGGAATTATCAATTTAGATGACTAAAAATAAATTGCACATAAAAGCAGTTAAATAAAAACTCTTAACTCATTGGCGCAACAGCCCAAGTTGGCCAAGGCCTACGATGCCCATCTTCGGTCTCTTGACCGTGGGGCCTGGGGTGCAAGGTATATGTCCCGGTTAGGTGGTCAGCCTAACGCGAAACCTTCAGTATTTAGTTCCCATGCACGCTTGGTTCTCATTTTGTCGACCCACTGAAGGGATGAAAGGTTGAGTGAACCTTATCCAGGGAACCTTACCCAGGAATCGAACTCGAACCCCTAACCTGTGGCGTGGAAGAACGATACGCTACCACTGCGCCACCGGGCGTAGTTAAATAAGGTGTACATAATTAATTCATATATCAAATTAACTAGACCACAAATAAAACATGCAGCTTCACAGTTACATACAATTAGTCATACAAGAAAAACATTGGATAAAGGTATAAAATAAAAAAAAAAATTGGAATAGTTTTGTTAAGAACTGGAAATTTACTAATTGCTTCACTTAACTTAATTGCTGCTAATTTAACTTAAAAAACTCATCTAAATCTAAATGTCTAAAAATAATGTCTTAATCTAAAGGTCTTAAAAATAATCTAAATAGTGCTTTAATGCAAGATTACTTGCAGATGCCCAAACTGCCCTGATGCTCAACTCTCCTCAGCATATCTTCGGCAGCCCAGCACTCCATGACAGACTTTTCAAGATCAGCCTCGAAGATCCAGAGGATTTGATTTTTTTTCAGACAAAGCTGTTGAGGTCGCCGAGGCTGTCATCGACTGCCTCGGAGCGATCTAATGTTTTACCATTTTTGCACATCATGGACAAGACAACACCAGGTGGCAGAAAAGGAAATTTCTTCGAAGCATTTCTTTGAAAGAGGGAATTTTGACCCTTTAGTCTTCTGTTGGAAATGTGATTTTTAACCACACACACATTTTATAACGATGATGGTTTGCTTTTCCTATCCCTATAAGAACGCTTAACCACATTTCCTGGAACACTTTTAAGAATTCTATACCACCGGGACATAAGTTGCTTATTGAATCTGTTCAACCTTAAACTAGGTTTTACGTTAGAATATTTTCAGCTCACTTTATTTTTAGCTAGTTTAGAAAACATATGCTCAATATGCTTTTAAGATCAATAAGGAAAATTGTTTTTCTCGTAACTTTTTCTAACCTTTAATTTTTAACTTCTGAGGGAATTTAAAATCCAATGAATGTAGTATATCTCCACAATCTTTCAAGAGTGAGGGGGCCGTTCCCATTTTATATATAGTGCTGTCCTTTAAAAACAACCCACTCCAAATTGTACCCTAAAAACAACCCATTGAGATTTTTTAATTAAATAATTAAAATAATTTTATCACCTCATATACCCTGTCTTTCTATGCCCTTTAGAGTGTCAGGGGTGTAAAAACTGGTCAAAGAATGGTTTATTTACTTATTTTTTAAACAAGCTGAGATAATGTAGATTTTTGGTAAAAAATTTGCTTCAGATTTACAGATTTTGTAAAAATGCATGTTACAAAGACTTTAGAGCATTTTTCGCGCGTTTTTATGTTATCCCATTACTATGAGAGTAAGATATTAAAGTTTTAGCTCAGTCAGCCAATTAGAGTCCTTCTAGGAAAAAATAGGGTTTTTTCAAATTCTTACTTAATTGGCTGCCAATTTGTAATGGATAGTTGGAATTAAAAATACTTAGCACTAAAATGTTAGGGAGGATGAGCCGCCAGTAGTTTTTTGTTCGATTTAATTATCCTTTTTATTAAGCTTTTAATGAAGAAAATATGAAACAGTGGGTTGTTTTTAAAGGACAGCACTATACGTCCCCTGATTTCGAGTTTTGCATAGATTTGGAATCTCTATTCGAATAAGACTCGGGAGGCAACGTCCCCCAAATTATTTGGAGCATCGCTCAGAAATATTTAGTTTCTTGGTAAAAAAAAAAAGTGTACACTTTTCAAACCACAGCACCCATGGAAGCGTGAACATTTTAATAGTGCATTTTGAAAATCATTAATATGTATTCCTAGATCACCAAAAATAGGTTAACTTTCTTTTTAAAACTGAAATTTCCTGAGGGATCCCCCAGACCCCCTTTCAATACATAAAACTATAAATAAGTAATTTACAAGCACTCAAGACAAAAGTTATTTTAAAGGTTTCAAATCTCCTAATTAAAGACGGGTGACGGGATCTTTGTTTCATAGATAGGTTTTAAATTATTTTCGTCTGGGATATGATCATTTAACTGTACTGTGGGCTAAACTAAGCCACACTTTCCAGATAACACTAACATAGAAGATTAGTTCCCTTTTTGTAATCTTATTACAAAGTACACTTACGCTGTCATAGTTAAAGAGTCTCCACTCCTTTGCAGTTTCCAAAGCATCGTTTTCACGAGAGCCTCCACTACACAGAAAGGGTTAAAAAGGAAAGGTAAGAAGAAAGGGGCAAGTTGAGTGGTGTAGTGGTCCAACATGACCGAGGCTTGCTAATCTTCGTGCTTGAAGGATTCTGAAAAAGAGTCTCCACCCCTTCGCAGTCTCCAAAGCATCGTTTTCACGAGAGCCTCCACTACACAGAAAGATTTAAAAAGGAAAGGTAAGAAGAAAGGGGCAAGTTGAGTGGTGTAGTGGTTCAACATGACCGAGGCTTGCTAATCTTCGTGCTTGAAGGATTCTGAAAAAGAGTCTCCACCCCTTCGCAGTTTCCAAAGCATCGTTTTCACGAGAGCCTCCACTACACAGAAAGATTTAAAAAGGAAAGGTAAGAAGAAAGAGGCAAGTAGAGTGGTGTAGTGGTCCAACATGACCGAGGCTTGCTAATCTTCGTGCTTGAAGGATTCTGAAAAAGAGTCTCCACCCCTTCGCAGTCTCCAAAGCATCGTTTTCACGAGAGCCTCCACTACACAAAGATTTAAAAAGGAAAGGTAAGAAGAAAGGGGCAAGTTGAGTGGTGTAGTGGTCCAACATGACCGAGGCTTGCTAATCTTCGTGCTTGAAGGATTCTGAAAATGAGTCTCCACCCCTTCGCAGTCTCCAAAGCATCGTTTTCACGAGAGCCTCCACTACACAGAAAGGGTTAAAAAGGAAAGGTAAGAAGAAAGAGGCAAGTTGAGTGGTGTAGTGGTCCAACATGACCGAGGCTTGCTAATCTTCGTGCTTGAAGGATTCTGAAAAAGAGTCTCCACCCCTTCGCAGTCTCCAAAGCATCGTTTTCACGAGAGCCTCCACTACACAGAAAGGGTTAAAAAGGAAGGCTAAGAAGGAAGGAGTAAGTTGAGTGGTGTGGTACTAGTTTAAAGTTCCTTTTATATTTTAATGAGGATTGAAAATCAGCTTTAAAATTTTTAAACCATAACTAAGGGTCAGTTGAAGAATCCAGACCTTTTAAGTAAATTTGAATTAAGATTGCACTTTTCATTTTATAACGAAACCTTCGAAGTTAGATCCTATGACGTTTTTAACTCGGAGGATAAGTTTTTATGGCCCCTCAGAAAGTTTAGTTAATGAAACATGGTCGTAAAAGTAAGAGTACAGAGATCAGTAACTTTTCAAAAGCTATTATATTCTTTTTGTATTAGTAGCTTAATGTAAACAATGTCAAATTACAGCACAACTTTTATTAGCCATGAATTATACATTCTTCCCAGTTTTTAAAGCGGCTGATTAAAATTTTACGAAAATCGCCATTTTGAAAAGTATTATCACCAGAACTACTAAAATCGCACACTATATTCATAAATATACATAAATCAAAATTCCCTTTGTTTGAAACCTCCACCTATTTCCAGTTTTTCAAAAAAAAAAAAAAAAAAACTCAAACATGAATCTTTGCAAAAAGGATCAGAACATTCCGGATGACCTTGTAAATCGAGGGAAAGTCAAAAATATATAATTTCAGTACTTTTGACTGACTCTTGGCGTCACCCGGCAAGCGCTGTATTAATAAAGACAAATTAATTTTTTTTTAACTTTCTGTTTGCAAAAAATGATTGAAAACCGTATTTATGAATTACTACGTGAAAAGTAGAGAGGGAGGAGGGTCTTGACATACTACAGGTGGTCACCTAGAGGAGGGAGTTAAAAACGGGTCACGTAGTATGGGTACTTTCCCTTTTCATTTTTCACTATTTTCATTTAGACCCAAAAACTATATAAAGTGGTCTTTTAGAATGAGGAAGAATGAAGGAAATTCAAGTGTGTATTGTGGAAGCATCACCAAGCGCGTTTACAAACCTCAAAACTTCATGATGAATCGGAAGTGATTCCAAGGTGGAACACTCCTACCAAATCGTTTTTCAGTTAGGAAAAATATGGAAAACGTAGCTGAGCAGAAAAAGATACGCGTTAATAAATTTTTCAGCATCAGTATTAAAATGTACGAAATACGTTGAAGTTCTTTAATTAATAACTAAGATAAGCGATAATGATGTGTTTAAAAATGGAAATACGAGAGATACATGTAATTTAAAAAAAAAATACTCGACACAATTTGAAGAAAAACGTAATGAAGAATAAACTCAAAATGCACTCAAAGGAACCAAGAAAATTAAAGAGGAACACTAGGAGATATCTCCATACATTTTTTCTTATGAATACAGGAGAGATGCTTGAACGTGTAAAACATTTCTGCTGACAATTTATCATCTCGCTTCATCTCTACATCTTAAGAGTTCATTTTATCCGATAATGCACAATATAATACAAAAGAAGAGGGAAATCAAAACCAAAATACATAATGCTTCTCAAAGACTGTTTTTTTAAAAAAAATACTTATCACCATAAAGATGACACTTATTAAAGACACTTATTATCACCATAAAAATGCATTTTGTTCCCATTTTATAAATATACCACACATATATTCTTGGAAGTTCTAAACAGCTTGGCATAAAAATGGAGTTCCCAAAGAATTTAAAAAACCAGTTGGAAATCAATACGATAATACATTCAAAGACACAACTTTCAGACAATATATTTCAACAATACATTCGTGGAGAACCACTGGGATTATTTCTATTAATGAGGATATTTTTTCATTTTATGAAATTAGGAACTCTAAAGGTGTATAACACCTTCACAGACAACTCAAAAAAGTGTCTTAAATTACCATTTACAATGAATTACAACAACTCAATTAATGAGTAAGAGAGGAATACAAAAATACTTATTTTGTCTCATTTTCTAGACACAATTAATTCTTAAGAAAATATACATTTGTGGAAGAACACTGGTGTTACATCCATAAAAAGAGAGATATTCTTCCCTATATATGAATAAAAGAGATTCCTTACTGAGCAAAGCACTTATCTCCCCCCTTTTTTTTTAGATTTCTTTTCCAGATTTTTAATAACATTTTTTTTTTTTTAGATTCTTTTTTACATTTTTCTTTGACACTTTTACATCCAACTCCCAAGAGTGTCTTAGATTAATGTTTACAATGAATGACAACTCAATTAATGAGTATCAAATCAGTACCAAAACATATAATTTGTCTCATTTTCAAGAGACTGATATTTGATATTTCTTAAGAAATATTTTATTAAAGGAGTGCACTGGACTAGATATGGTCAAACTAAATTATTACCCTAAAATTTTGAATAGCACCTTCTAAAGGTGGTTCTAAAAAAATATTAAAGAAAGCTAACCTAACCTATGTAAAATACTGGATTAAAAGACCATCATTTTACATTGAAGAATCCACTTCCAATGCACTCACAGAGGAACACTAGGGTTACCTCCATAAAAAGAGAGATATGAATCTCAGAGATTCCTTACTGAACAAAACACTTTTCTTCCCTTTTTTTTTAGATTTTTTCCCCAGATTTTCTATTACATTTTTTTTTTACATTTTTCTTTGACACTTTTACATCCAACTCCCAAGAGTGTCTTAGATTAATGTTTACAATGAATGACAACTCAATTAATGAGTATCAAATCAGTACCAAAACATATAATTTGTCTCATTTTCAAGAGACTGATATTTGATATTTCTTAAGAAATATTTTATTAAAGGAGTGCACTGGACTAGATATGGTCAAACTAAATTATTACCCTAAAATTTTGAATAGCACCTTCTAAAGGTGGTTCTAAAAAAATATTAAAGAAAGCTAACCTAACCTATGTAAAATACTGGATTAAAAGACCATCATTTTACATTGAAGAATCCACTTCCAATGCACTCACAGAGGAACACTAGGGTTACCTCCATAAAAAGAGAGATATGAATCTCAGAGATTCCTTACTGAACAAAACACTTTTCTTCCCTTTTTTTTTAGATTTTTTCCCCAGATTTTCTATTACATTTTTTTTTTACATTTTTCTTTGACACTTTTACATCCAACTCCCAAGAGTGTCTTAGATTAATGTTTACAATGAATGACAACTCAATTAATGAGTATCAAATCAGTACCAAAACATATAATTTGTCTCATTTTCAAGAGACTGATATTTGATATTTCTTAAGAAATATTTTATTAAAGGAGTGCACTGGACTAGATATGGTCAAACTAAATTATTACCCTAAAATTTTGAATAGCACCTTCTAAAGGTGGTTCTAAAAAAATATTAAAGAAAGCTAACCTAACCTATGTAAAATACTGGATTAAAAGACCATCATTTTACATTGAAGAATCCACTTCCAATGCACTCACAGAGGAACACTAGGGTTACCTCCATAAAAAGAGAGATATGAATCTCAGAGATTCCTTACTGAACAAAACACTTTTCTTCCCTTTTTTTTTAGATTTTTTCCCCAGATTTTCTATTACATTTTTTTTTTACATTTTTCTTTGACACTTTTACATCCAACTCCCAAGAGTGTCTTAGATTAATGTTTACAATGAATGACAACTCAATTAATGAGTATCAAATCAGTACCAAAACATATAATTTGTCTCATTTTCAAGAGACTGATATTTGATATTTCTTAAGAAATATTTTATTAAAGGAGTGCACTGGACTAGATATGGTCAAACTAAATTATTACCCTAAAATTTTGAATAGCACCTTCTAAAGGTGGTTCTAAAAAAATATTAAAGAAAGCTAACCTAACCTATGTAAAATACTGGATTAAAAGACCATCATTTTACATTGAAGAATCCACTTCCAATGCACTCACAGAGGAACACTAGGGTTACCTCCATAAAAAGAGAGATATGAATCTCAGAGATTCCTTACTGAACAAAACACTTTTCTTCCCTTTTTTTTTAGATTTTTTCCCCAGATTTTCTATTACATTTTTTTTTTACATTTTTCTTTGACACTTTTACATCCAACTCCCAAGAGTGTCTTAGATTAATGTTTACAATGAATGACAACTCAATTAATGAGTATCAAATCAGTACCAAAACATATAATTTGTCTCATTTTCAAGAGACTGATATTTGATATTTCTTAAGAAATATTTTATTAAAGGAGTGCACTGGACTAGATATGGTCAAACTAAATTATTACCCTAAAATTTTGAATAGCACCTTCTAAAGGTGGTTTTAAAAAAATATTAAAGAAAGCTAACCTAACCTATGTAAAATATTGGATTAAAAGACCATTTTACATTGAAGAATCCACTTCCAATGCACTCACAGAGGAACACTAGGGTTACCTCCATAAAAAGAGAGATATGAATCTCAGAGATTCCTTACTGAACAAAACCCTTTTCTTCCCTTTTTTTTTAGATTTTTTCCCCAGGTTTCTATTACATTTTTTTTTTACATTTTTCTTTGACACTTTTACATCCAACTCCCAAGAGTGTCTTAGATTAATATTTACAATGAATGACAACTCAATTAATGAGTATCAAATCAGTACCAAAACATATAATTTGTCTCATTTTCAAGAGACTGATATTTGATATTTCTTAAGAAATATTTTATTAAAGGAGTGCACTGGACTAGATATGGTCAAACTAAATTATTACCCTAAAATTTTGAATAGCACCTTCTAAAGGTGGTTCTAAAAAATTATTAAAGAAAGCTAACCTAACCTATGTAAAATATTGGATTAAAAGACCATCATTTTACATTGAAGAATCCACTTCCAATGCACTCACAGAGGAACACTAGGGTTACCTCCATAAAAAGAGATATGAATCTCAGAGATTCCTTACTGAACAAAACACTTTTCTTCCCTTTTTTTTTAAATTTTTTCCCCAGATTTTCTATTACATTTTTTTTTTACATTTTTCTTTGACACTTTTACATCCAACTCCCAAGAGTGTCTTAGATTAATATTTACAATGAATGACAACTCAATTAATGAGTATCAAATCAGTACCAAAACATATAATTTGTCTCATTTTCAAGACACTGATATTTGATATTTCTTAAGAAATATTTTATTAAAGGAGTGCACTGGACTAGATATGGTCAAACTAAATTATTACCCTAAAATTTTGAATAGCACCTTCTAAAGGTGGTTCTAAAAAATTATTAAAGAAAGCTAACCTAACCTATGTAAAATATTGGATTAAAAGACCATCATTTTACATTGAAGAATCCACTTCCAATGCACTCACAGAGGAACACTAGGGTTACCTCCATAAAAAGAGAGATATGAATCTCAGAGATTCCTTACTGAACAAAACACTTTTCTTCCCTTTTTTTTAGATTTTTTCCCCAGATTTTCTATTACATTTTTTTTTTTACATTTTTCTTTGACACTTTTCTTTGACACTTTTACATCCAACTCCCAAGAGTGTCTTAGATTAATATTTACAATGAATGACAACTCAATTAATGAGTATCAAATCAGTACCAAAACATATAATTTGTCTCATTTTCAAGACACTGATATTTGATATTTCTTAAGAAATATTTTATTAAAGGAGTGCACTGGACTAGATATGGTCAAACTAAATTATTACCCTAAAATTTTAAATAGCACCTTCTAAAGGTGGTTCTAAAAAATTATTAAAGAAAGCTAACCTAACCTATAGAAAATATTGGATTAAAAGACCATCATTTTACATTGAAGAATCCACTTCCAATGCACTCACAGAGGAACACTAGGGTTACCTCCATAAAAAGAGAGATATGAATCTCAGAGATTCCTTACTGAACAAAACACTTTTCTTCCCTTTTTTTTTAGATTTTTTCCCCAGATTTTCTATTACATTTTTTTTTACATTTTTCTTTGACACTTTTACATCCAACTCCCAAGAGTGTCTTAGATTAATATTTACAATGAATGACAACTCAATTAATGAGTATCAAATCAGTACCAAAACATATAATTTGTCTCATTTTCAAGAGACTGATATTTGATATTTCTTAAGAAATATTTTATTAAAGGAGTGCACTGGACTAGATATGGTCAAACTAAATTATTACCCTAAAATTTTGAATAGCACCTTCTAAAGGTGGTTCTAAAAAATTATTAAAGAAAGCTAACCTAACCTATGTAAAATATTGGATTAAAAGACCATCATTTTACATTGAAGAATCCACTTCCAATGCACTCACAGAGGAACACTAGGGTTACCTCCATAAAAAGAGAGATATGAATCTCAGAGATTCCTTACTGAACAAAACACTTTTCTTCCTTTTTTTTTTTAGATTTTTTCCCCAGATTTTCTATTACATTTTTTTTTTTACATTTTTCTTTTACACTTTTACATACAACTCCCAAGAGTGTCTTAGATTAAAATTTACAATGAATGGCAACTCAATTAATGAGTATCAAATCAGTAACAAAACATATAATTTGTCTCATTTTCAAGAGACTGATATTTGATATTTCTTAAGAAATATTTTATTAAAGGAGTGCACTGGACTAGATATGGTCAAACTAAATTATTTCCCTAAAATTTTGAAAAGCACCTTTTAAAGGTGGTTCTAAAATATTATTAAAAAAAACTAACCCAACCTTTCTAAAATATTGGATTAAAAGACCATCATTCTACATTGAAGAATCCACTTCCAATGCACTCAAAGAGGAACACTAGGATTACCTCCATAAAAAGAGAGATATGAATCTCAGAGATTCCTTACTGAACAAAACATTTTTTCTTTTTTTTCTAGATTTTTTTTTTACTTTTTTTACACTTCTGCAGACAACTCGAATTGAGTGTCTTAGATTAATATTTACAATGAATTGCAATAACTGAATTAATAAGAAAAATTACAAATACAGTTAATTTGTATTCTTAAGAAAATATATACTTGTGGAAGAACACTGGGGTTACATCTATATAAAGAGTCCCTATACATAAATTTGATTCCTTAAGGTGCAGACAACTTCAAAGAGAGTTATAAATTGAAATTTACAATGAGTATCAAATCAGTACCAAAATATATAATTTGTTTCATTTTCTAGAGACTGATATTTGATATTTCTTAAGAAATATTTTATTAAAGGAGTGCACTGGACTAGATATGGTCAAACTAAATTATTTCCCTAAAATTTTGAATAGCACCTTCTAAAGGTGGTTCTAAAAAATTATTAAAGAAAGCTAACCCATCCTTTCTAAAATATTGGATTAAAAGACCATCATTTTACATTGAAGAATCCACTTCCAATGCACTCACAGAGGAACACTAGGGTTACCTCCATAAAAAGAGAGATATGAATCTCAGAGATTCCTTA
Source organism: Tetragnatha montana (assembly GCA_963680715.1). Classification (NCBI taxonomy): domain Eukaryota; kingdom Metazoa; phylum Arthropoda; class Arachnida; order Araneae; family Tetragnathidae; genus Tetragnatha; species Tetragnatha montana. The sequence continues at coordinate 8,780,847 of OY796677.1, read as the reverse complement.
CTGAACAAAACACTTTTCTTCCCTTTTTTTTTAGATTTTTTCCCCAGATTTTCTATTACATTTTTTTTTTACATTTTTCTTTGACACTTTTACATCCAACTCCCAAGAGTGTCTTAGATTAATGTTTACAATGAATGACAACTCAATTCATGAGTATCAAATCAGTACCAAAACATATAATTTGTCTCATTTTCAAGAGACTGATATTTGATATTTCTTAAGAAATATTTTATTAAAGGAGTGCACTGGACTAGATATGGTCAAACTAAATTATTACCCTAAAATTTTGAATAGCACCTTCTAAAGGTGGTTTTAAAAAAATATTAAAGAAAGCTAACCTAACCTATGTAAAATATTGGATTAAAAGACCATTTTACATTGAAGAATCCACTTCCAATGCACTCACAGAGGAACACTAGGGTTACCTCCATAAAAAGAGAGATATGAATCTCAGAGATTCCTTACTGAACAAAACACTTTTCTTCCCTTTTTTTTTAGATTTTTTCCCCAGATTTTCTATTACATTTTTTTTTACATTTTTCTTTGACACTTTTACATCCAACTCCCAAGAGTGTCTTAGATTAATATTTACAATGAATGACAACTCAATTAATGAGTATCAAATCAGTACCAAAACATATAATTTGTCTCATTTTCAAGAGACTGATATTTGATATTTCTTAAGAAATATTTTATTAAAGGAGTGCACTGGACTAGATATGGTCAAACTAAATTATTACCCTAAAATTTTGAATAGCACCTTCTAAAGGTGGTTCTAAAAAATTATTAAAGAAAGCTAACCTAACCTATGTAAAATATTGGATTAAAAGACCATCATTTTACATTGAAGAATCCACTTCCAATGCACTCACAGAGGAACACTAGGGTTACCTCCATAAAAAGAGAGATATGAATCTCAGAGATTCCTTACTGAACAAAACACTTTTCTTCCTTTTTTTTTTTAGATTTTTTCCCCAGATTTTCTATTACATTTTTTTTTTTTACATTTTTCTTTTACACTTTTACATACAACTCCCAAGAGTGTCTTAGATTAAAATTTACAATGAATGACAACTCAATTAATGAGTATCAAATCAGTAACAAAACATATAATTTGTCTCATTTTCAAGAGACTGATATTTGATATTTCTTAAGAAATATTTTATTAAAGGAGTGCACTGGACTAGATATGGTCAAACTAAATTATTACCCTAAAATTTTGAAAAGCACCTTTTAAAGGTGGTTCTAAAAAATTATTAAAGAAAGCTAACCTAACCTATGTAAAATATTGGATTAAAAGACCATCATTTTACATTGAAGAATCCACTTCCAATGCACTCACAGAGGAACACTAGGGTTACCTCCATAAAAAGAGAGATATGAATCTCAGAGATTCCTTACTGAACAAAACACTTTTCTTCCTTTTTTTTTTTAGATTTTTTCCCCAGATTTTCTATTACATTTTTTTTTTTTACATTTTTCTTTTACACTTTTACATACAACTCCCAAGAGTGTCTTAGATTAAAATTTACAATGAATGACAACTCAATTAATGAGTATCAAATCAGTAACAAAACATATAATTTGTCTCATTTTCAAGAGACTGATATTTGATATTTCTTAAGAAATATTTTATTAAAGGAGTGCACTGGACTAGATATGGTCAAACTAAATTATTACCCTAAAATTTTGAAAAGCACCTTTTAAAGGTGGTTCTAAAATATTATTAAAAAAAACTAACCCAACCTTTCTAAAATATTGGATTAAAAGACCATCATTCTACATTGAAAAATCCACTTCCAATGCACTCAAAGAGGAACACTAGGATTACCTCCATAAAAAGAGAGATATGAATCTCAGAGATTCCTTACTGAACAAAACATTTTTTCTTTTTTTTCTAGATTTTTTTTTTTACTTTTTTTACACTTCTGCAGACAACTTGAATTGAGTGTCTTAGATTAATATTTACAATGAATTGCAATAACTGAATTAATAAGAAAAATTACAAATACAGTTAATTTGTATTCTTAAGAAAATATATACTTGTGGAAGAACACTGGGGTTACATCCATAAAAAGAGTCCCTATACATAAATTTGATTCCTGGTGCAGACAACTTCAAAGAGAGTCTTAAATTGAAATTTACAATGAGTATCAAATCAATACCAAAATATTTAATTTGTCTCAGTTTTTAGACTGATATTTGATATTTCCTGAGAAATATTTTATTAAAGGAGTGCACTGGACTAGATATGGTCAAACTAAATTATTTCCCTAAAATTTTGAATAGCACCTTCTAAAGGTGGTTCTAAAAAATTATTAAAGAAAGCTAACCTAACCATTCTAAAATATTAGATTAAAAGACCATTTTTCATTGAAGAATCCACTTCCAATGCACTCATAGAGGAACACTAGGGTTGCCTTCAGAAAAAGAGAGATATGAATCTCAGAGATTCCTTACTGAACACTTTTTTTTTTTAGATATTTTTTTTTATACTTTTTTTATACTTTTGCAGACAACTCCAATTGAGTGTCTTAGATTAATATTTACAATTAATTGCAACAACTGAATTAATAAGAAAAAATTACAAATACAGTTAATTTGTCTCATTCTCTAGAGACAAATAATTCTTAAGAAAATATATACTTGTGGAGGAACACTAGGGTTACATCCATAAAAAGAGGGATATTCTTCCCTATACATAAATTTGATTCCTTAAGGTGCAGACAACTTCAAAGAGTCTTAAATTGAAATTTACAATGAGTATCAAATCAATACCAAGATATATAATTTGTCTCATTTTCTAGACTAATATTTGGTATTTTTTAAGAAATATTTTATTAAAGGAGTGCACTGGACTAGACATGGTCAAACTAAATTATTTCCCTAAAATTTTGAATAGCGCCTTTTAAAGGTGATTCTAAAAAATTATTAAAGAAAGCTAACCTAACCTTTCTAAAATATTAGAATAAAAGACCATCATTTTTCATTGAAGAATCCACTTCCAATGCACTCATAGAGGAACACTAGGGTTGCCTCCATAAAAAGAGGGATATTCTTCCCTATGGATGAATCTCAGAGAGGTTTTTAAAGGTGCAAAACACCTTTGCAGTTTATTCCTTTGAGTACCCTTAAAATCAATATTCACAAGAAAATTTTCAAACTAATGTTAAAAGCGAGAAATCACTAAAAGCATAGGAATAAATGATATTCCTTACTGAGCGAAACACTTAATTTTTTCCCCCGGATTTTTTTTCTCTTTAGCTGACAACTCCAAAGAGTGTCTTTGATTAATATTTACAATGAATTGCAACAACTCAATTAATGAGTAAGAAAGGAATACAAAAGTACTTAATTTGTCACATTCTCTAGAGACAAATTCTTAAGAAAATATATACTTGTGGAATGGGGTTACTTCCATAAAAAGAAGGAAATTCTTCCCTATAGTTAAATCTCAGATTCCTTAAAGTGCAACACACCTTTGAAGACAATTCCAAAGAGTGTCTTAAATGGATAAGAATTACAACAACTCAATTAATGAGTAAGAAATTAATACAATACTTTATTTGTCACATTTTATAGAGACAAATAATCTTGTGGAAGAACACTGTGGTTAACTCCATAAAAAGAGGGATATTCTTCCCTATGGATGAATCTCAGAGAGATTCTTAAAGGCACAAAACACCTTTGCAGTTAATTCCTTTGAGTACCCTTAAAATCAATATTCACAAGAAAATTTTAAAACTAATGTTACAAGTGAGAAATCCCTTAAAAATACACAAGTCCTCTCTGTTTATGTAATAATATATATAAATGAGGAGAGAGGGAAATGTTTAAAACCTGTTATGATGAAATATTTTTTTTTAACCATTTACCATCTTTTACGGATTTTAATTTTAAAAGTTAATTATTGTTTTATACAACATTTCTGTATGCAACATTAAAGTGTCGCGAAATGAAACTAATAAAATTAAATCAGAATTTATATTAATTGCTGAATCTTTCTCGTTTCGTGCATTGGAATACTGATGCTGAAGAATTTCAATTCATGAAAGAACACATTGAATTTCTCGTTTAGATATATATGGTTCTGTCTGGATATAAAAATACTGAAAGGGCAGAATGTTCCATCCAGGATCCCCGTCCGATTACAAAAGGATCGTTTAAGGTTCGCAAACACACTTGCTGAATCGTGATTTCTTGATCGTACACATTTGACTTCCCAAATCTTTTTATCAGTCTCGTGATTTTGGAACGAAAATGCGAAGGTTGAAAAGAATTTTCCACACATTTGCGAAAGTCGTAACCGGAATAAAAAAAATTATAGAACTGTGGGTTTACGGCCACGGCCTTCGCCAAGAACCAAATCAAAGGATAACGCCTTGAAAGTAACATCGATACCTCAACGCCATAAATCCCTATAATTTCACCGGAGAGAATTTTTTAAATCCCTTTTGGCTTCATTAATATTAATGCATTTTATTTATCTTTATAAATCACTTTTACTTAAAGATCTGATTATTTTTAAGCGTGTCTATAAATACGTGTGAAATTGTTTCATAAGCTTATGCTTAACATAAAAGTAGCGATAAATAAGTGACCAAATAGCTTGATAAAACAGTACGCTTTAGAATTTATTGGGAATGAGACACAAGTAAACCATTTGGATTAAATATAGGGTCTTGGGGATTCCTCAAAAATAAATAGCTTTTTAGGAAAAACATAAAATTAGAGTCTTAAAGGGCTTTTTAGAGCCCACGGGAACGCTACCAGTAGATTTGAAGAAAACTCAGTAACATCGCGTATCAGTAAAAGCGTCTATCCTCGACAAACTTTGAACGAGTTTTTCACGAAAATAGAAAATTTTATACTTTAGTTTAAGGCTAGGTGGTAACCAGCATATTACTTCCATTAAAAGATCGATACATTGAAAGACCACTGCAAACTCATCATATGTCCTAAAAGTCCTATATTCTAGTTAAAACTGTTTATTATTTGATCGAAATCTATATCTTTTTAATTAAATGTTCAAGTGTCGAATTTTTAGAAATCTCCCTTTATGTCCTACTTTTAAAGCTCAGATTAAAACCTTTAATAACTTAGCGCCCATCATTTAGTTTAACGTTTTGCCTCAAATTTGACTTTGGGTTCAAATATGGAGGGTTTTTGGTACACCCCAGGGTATCATCTCCCAGGGGTCCAGTTGTCATAAGTAACGAATACTTTGGCCCTTCAAATTTTAAGGAAATTAAGTGAAAACTAGTCGAGCGGGAAAACTACTGAACCACGCAAAAAGTTCTCTAGGAGGAATACCTGAAAGTTAGCTTTCCCTTGCACAACGCAGACTTGCCAACCTCTGAAAGTCAAAAATCAGGAGATTTTCCATAGAAATCAGGAGAAATCAGGAAATTTGACCATGAAAACAGGGTTTTAACTTGTTTTGAACACCTAGTCAGATTTTTTTTAGGGGGGGGGGAAGTCTCCTGGCTTCCTCTTTACATATTTGACTAAAATCAACAAAAATGCGATCTGAGAGGTTTCACACTAAATAGGCTCCTCTGACAACGAAAAGGTTTTTTCTGCATCGCAATTACAACGAGAAGCCAACTTCAACTAGGCGCCCGAACTTTCGCGAAAAATCGCTATTTTTCGACTTTTTCCGGAGAATGTGATCTCGAACACCGGACTTGTAGGCTTCTGACAACTCTAAAATTGTTTTTTCTACATCGCAATAGCAACACAAGAAGCCGCCTTCCAACTTGGCGCCCGCGGCCGACCGAGAAAGCAGTCGCAGGAGGAACGGGACACTCCGCACGCAAAACGAAACTTGCACGAAAATCGCGATTTTTCCGACTTTTTCCACGAACTAGTCATTTTTCTTGGAAAAAATCCGGAAAGTAAGGATTATTTAACAAAGGGATTATGTGAAAAAAATTCAAATCAGTTCGCGGACCGCAGGTTGTACATCACAAATTGAGCGGAATATAAAATTTCAAAAAATCGGAATTCCGATAATTAATACCTTTAAAATTAGCGGATTTCCGCTAATTAGCGGAAAAATCACATGCCTGAAATACTACATAATTTCAAAAGAAACTATTTACGGTTGATTTTGGGCAGAATTTCGAAAAAACCAGGAATTCCGAAAAAAAGCGGGAGAAAACCGAGAAAGCGAGAACCGAGTTGGCAAGTATGACAACGCATCCGTGACAAAATCGGTGATTATCACTAAAAATTGCGTTCTTGTTCAATATCAATGTTAAACTAATCAATGTTTGAATAATAAAGTTAAGCTAAAGTGAAGAGTTTTTACTGCAGCTCAAATTTGAGAGTTAATTATTCATATTTTAAGACTAATTATAATTAATATATTTCTCAGCTAAGGTGACATGCATAAATGAGAAAAATTAAACACGGTGAGAAATCTAGAAAAATTAAAACTTGTGGATTATTTGGCAATTATCAAACCTTAAAAATGTTCACTAATTAAGACAACTATATAAATATTTTGTTGTACTTTTAGTAGTAGCATTAAACTGAAACGAAAATACGGGGAAATTTATGGACATTTCAGCACTTCTCCGTCCAGCATTGCAAGACTCGAAACCATTGAATTAGATTTTGTCTTAAGTGCTTGTAAATTAATAGTAGTTTTATATTGAAAAGTGAGTCTGATGGTTTCTCCCAGGAAATTTTCGGAAATTTGATCCTTAAAAAGAAAAGTTCAAACTAATATTTTGTTTTTAAGATTAGATATTATTGATTTTTAAAATACTTTGGCGGTCCAGGTTATAGCCGCGGGCGGTCCGCCAGTTGCCGACCCCCTTAATCTAATATATAGGTATTACATTAAATATAATTTCATTGATGTTATAACCGGCGAGATCGGATCGGATCGATTCTTGGCCCATAACAAGTTACTCACACCGTTAATAATAAGACACTAATTCATAGCTCAATCAAATTTGACCCTCATGAAACAAAGACCCCGTCACCCGTCTGAAATTATGAGATTTGAAACCATTTGAGTAACTTTTGTCATGAGTGCTCGTTAATTACTTATTTAAAGTTTTATGGGTACTTTTGTAGAAAAGGGGCGCAAATCTCGCCAAGCGATAAAGTTGCCAATATGATGCAAACAGCGCCAAACGGATAATCACCACTGGTAACCCTCTGAAACCCTTTGCCTCCATATTCCACAATTTCAACGGGGAAACCGCACCTGCCTTTTCGCCCGATGATCTTCATTTGAAAACGAAACCCAATAACAGCTGCACATTAAAAACCCAAGAGAGTGATATCAACTTTTGCCTTTTCATGAACAAAAAAGAACTGACTGAAGTTACAGATGTTTCTGTTCCTTTGTGCCTTATGACTAATGATCTAATGATGTTAACTGTTTGCATCATATAGGCAACTTTATCGCTCGGCGAGATTTGAGCCCCTTTTCTAGAATAGTACCGTTTTATGTATTGAAAGGGGGTATGGGGGTTCCCTCAGGAAATTTTTAGAAATTTCAGTTTTAAAAAGAAAGTTAACCTATTTTTGGTGATCTAGGAATAGATATTGATTTTCAAAATGCACTATTAAAATTTTCACGCTTCTATGGGTGCTGTGGTTTGAAAAATTTGCACTTTTTTTACCGAGAAACTAAATATTTCTGAGCGATGCTCCAAATAATTTGGGGAATGTTGCCTCCCGAGTCTTAGTCGAATAGATTCTAAATCTATGTAAAACTCAAAATCAGGGGACGTATATAATGGGAATGGACCTCTCACTCTTGAAAGATAGTAGATATGTACTACATTCATTGGATTTTAAATTCCCTCAGAAGTTAAAAATTTACAGGTTAAAAAAAGTCAAGAGAAAAAGTTAGTTCATATTAGTTAGTGTGTATACATTCTACACTAGCTAAAAATATTCTAACGTAAAACCTAGTTTAAGGTTGAACAGATTCAATAACCAATTTATGTCCAATGGTATAGAATTCTTAAAAGTGTTCGAAGAAATAATTATAGTGCTGTCCTTTAAAAACAACCCACTCCAAATTGTACCCTAAAAACAACCCTTGAGATTTTTTAATTACATAATTAAAATAATTTTACCATCTCATATACCCTGTCCTTCTATGCCTCTTAGAGTGTCAGGGAGTGTAGATTTTTGGCAAAAATATGTGCTTCAGATTGACAGATTTTGTAAAAATGTATGTTATACAGACTTTAGAGCATATTTTTGGCGCGTTTTTATGTTATCCCATTATTATGAGAATAAAATATTAAAGTTTTAGCTCAGTCCGCCAATTAGAGTCCGTCTAGGAAAAAGTAGTTTTTTTTTTTCAAATTCTTACTTAATTGACTGCCAATTTGTAATGGATAATTGGAATTAAACATTCTAAGCACTAAAATGTTAAGGAGGATGAGCCGTTACAACAGTTTTTTGTTCGATTTAATTATCCTTTTTATTAAGCTTTTAATGGAGAAAATTTTAAACAGTGGGTTGTTTTTTATACCAGATGAAAATAATTTAAAACCTATCTATGAGACAAAGGGTTAGGTTTGCCAGATGCTATGGCCAGATGGCTCATTTTTGCTTAGAGGCAGATGTTTTTTTTTATTTCTCCAATGAAGAAGAGCTGATCTATATGCTCCTTTTTTCCCCACCTGCACTAATGACGAATCTTAATCGGATATCAGAAAACACAATAACACTCCCTAAGATAATAAAAGGGTTTTGGAGCAGCTGCAAGGGAAGCGATGAATAGTATGGCTAAAGCAGTTATTTTCATGGAGCTAATACATATGGAGACAGCTTTGAACATCTGCTCCATGTTACTTCGTATGTCGATATTGCCCTGATTTTTAAGCTCCACGTCACACACTGTCGCATTTCACTAACCCCACTGTCCCATTAACTCTTTGTTCTGAAACTTAGAAGATTTTTTTGATTTAAATTTTATTTCACTAATTTCATTACTTGAATTCAGATACTATTCTAACTAAACAGGGAAGAAATGACATTTTAGAACTTAAACAGCATTTGAGGAACAGTTTTTAGGGTGTGATGGCACAAAGTTTGAAATTCCCCCTCCCCCTTGGCATATTGTCACACATACAGGACCCTTTAAACAGAATTTTAAAGAACTGTTCCGAGGGGATCTTTAAGTAAAATGGTAGTTTCAGTTTGAAAACCGATAAGGTGATTAGGCATAATAAAGGCCATAATTTTTAGTTCAGAGCAAACACAAGTAAGATGAACCAAAATAATTAAACCCGCGTAATAATCAGTATAATCGCATTCTACCGAATCTGGAATAATCTGATGGAATCTTAATAATTCCAGTTGGAAAAATTCAAATTTCACATTACATTACACTGTTTAGTCGATAGTTTTGGTACGCTTAAACACATTATAAACTAAGAATCTTGAATATTAAACTAAATCATCACAACTTTTTCATTCATCTAAATACACTGTCTGAAACATTTCATATTTTATCAACCAATGGGTGGGTACTGGATTATCATCCTTGACCACTGAATAGAATAAGATATAATCTAAAATATGTTATTTAAAGGGTAATTGCAACCGAAATAATTAACTGACATACCAATTAGCACTAAACTCTAATAATAGGTACTGTAACCAATAACCATTATATCACATAACTATCGTAAGTTATCTGTATAGAATATTATTTTAAATACCTGTACACTTTATACAAGGGCTATAACTAACACCAGAAGTGGATGACATTAGATTGATAATGAACAGATTACCTATTTCGGAAACCCAACAAATATAGATATGTAAATGCTAAATAGAGCAATGCATATCATGAGCAGCAGATACATAAATACACGCATACTCTAGTAAATGAAGAAAACATTTCAAAACCTAACAAAATGGCACAACGACAACTACTAGTAAAGGTTTCATAAACCTTTTCAAGGAAAAAATCCCGAAACACAAATTAATATCAGAAGAAATAAGGATATATTAACAAGGGTTTGCTAACCTGACCGGGTAGGAATATCGGCAACTCGAATGTTGAAGACGAAGACAAAATTCAAACAAAACTCCAAGTCGAAGACACACGGGCTGTCGGAATCCAAGTAGCAGCATTCACCACATCAAGGAAACTAAAAATGGCAAAGGACAACCGCTTTGATCCGCACGTGCTCGCATAATTGCGGGAGGGGATGATGGGTTTTAATGATTCAAGAATTCGACCAATCACCGCAGAGGAGAAAGCGAGCGAGGAGAACTTCCACCCCACCCTCTTCCTCCCCCCCTCTCTTTCTTTCGTCCGGGTCTTTTGATTAGAGTTTAATGGCGAAAAAATCAAGACCTTTAGCCGAGATGATTCTACTAGTGAATCTTTTTTTTTTATTCTGCTATCTCCGTGGGAGGTCGAACTTACCCGTGAAATATTATCCAGTTTAAGATTAAATTAGAGATTTAAAAAGTTTTTTGAACACTTTTCAAAGCTATGGTCAAGGGTTTTGAGAGTAAAGTTTTATTTTCTGGGGAATGAATGATCGGGAGTGTTAACATTCGAATTGTTTATAATAATACAAAAACCAGACATGATGGAACCACCAAACTTGATGAATCAGGGCTCCACGGCTTTAATTGTGATATGAGGGAAAATACATTAAGCTATCTTTGGGTCAAAAATTCGAACTTGGACACTCTTGTGAGTCAATCTAAATTCCCGATCGCTAGGGATCGCGATACATAGAGAACAATTTTAAGTTATTGAATAATAAAAAAAAAAGGTTCACGTAACTGTTCGATCAAAACATTAGGGTCGGGTGGGTTAAAATGGGTATAGTGGGATAAAATAGGTCTAGGGATTTTAATACTTTATATTTATAAAATTTAATGTCTTTTGGCATGCTTATTTTTATTAAGACTCAAATAAAATCAACTTGCCAAAAAACATTATATTTCATAAACATAAACTGTTAAAATCCCTAGTCCTATTTTACCCCACCCAACCCTACCTACTTTAGGCATGTAGTAAATAATCTTAAAATCTAGTATCAATCTTTTACAATTACAGGTTTTTATTAAACTCTTAAAAAACAGTGTGTATCAATATCAATATGACAAACTTCTACGGGAAGTAGGGTATATCGTAAGGATTCAGAATTGTATAGGAACCCACGGTCCCAGACTTCATCCTAAGCTGCTAGGAGGTACTTTGTAACCCTGACAGAAGCGGGAATGCGAGATTTGTCCAATCTTTCAGGCAACAGTGCCTGAAAAATATTTTGTGAGATACTCGTATTTCTAGGGAAGGTATAGTAGGAAACATTAACATGATTAAAAATTATTAGCATACCATGGGGGACGTTAGGGGAAAAGTGATAAAGTTTAAGATCTAATCAGGACCACTAATATAGTTTTCACGATTACATTAGAACTTATGCAATCGTTGATAGTTTAATTGTTGAGACGTAGGAAAGAATCGGTCGGATACTAGATCGTGCAGATCGTGTCGGTCATCCTCGGTCATCCTCCATAACGATCTACACACCAATGTAGGGCACTAAGAGGGTATTGAAAGTACCATAGAAAGTACCCACGGGAGCCGAAAAGCGAGGTGGGGACTCAAGGGGGGGGGGTGGGGGGTATTTGAGGGAGCATCTAGGTCGTTGGACCTTCAAACTCCAGTATAACTTGGCTTCACTGGGTGAGGCCATGAGCTGAACTGTTACAGAACGTGGGACTTGAAAGTCACAGTCAGCTGAGGGGTGGCTAGCTTGATGCTAACCCCCTCTTGATTTCCCCAAGTAACCTTGGTACTCATTTTATCGACCCCGGAGGGATGAAGGGCTGAGTCTGCCTTGCCCGTGGACCGGGATTTGAACCCCGGGCCTGTGGTGTGGGAGCGCAAAGCGCTTCCTCTACGCCACCGGGCTAGGTGGGGACTTGCTTCATCGGAATGACTCGCGCCAGTGACGTTTTTTCAATCTCTTTTTTGTCTTTTACATTCGAACAACATGCAACGGTTTACCAATGCTGAACTTGCAAATTTGCACCTGGTATATGGATTAGCAGAAGTTAGCGGGGGTAGCAGCTGCAAGAATCTATTGGGATCATGATTGGGATCGCTTCCCCGGCAGAATTGAACCTAACCACCGATTCTTTTCTCTATTACATGAGAATTTAAGCGATCGCAGATGGTTTACTTGACAAAGGAAAGTGTTGGATCTATGGTTGGATCGTGGAAGAGGACGATCGACACGAGCCCAGCTTGTGGGGCCGTTCAAATATTACGCAAGCACCTAACCATAGCACCTAACAGGTGTTTAATATTTGCTTATTTTTCCTGACAAGGGGGGAGGGGGAGTATGAGTGATGCTTACTTATAAGATGCTACAAACACTGCATTTTCGAAAATATCTTGTTTAGATAATTTTAAAATTCAACCAAGAATTAATTACACAAAATAACTGAACTAAAAAAAATAGGCATTTTTTCGCAAGGAAATGTTTCAAGGATAGGTTGAGTGTTCTCGGAGAACAATGAATTTCAGAAATCTAAGCATTACTAAAGATTTTGTACAAATAAAACAAAGAACAAAGGGGGAAGGGTGGGGTAGTTTTCTTGCGTAACTATGAGAGAGGGGTTTGCGGTTTGCTTATTTTTGCTGACATAGGAGAAGGAGGTAAAAATGACCAAAATCTGGCTTACGTAATTTTCGAACACGAAGTTCCAACACATTTGAGGCGGAAAATGTGGTTTCGGTTTCAACATGATAGAGCACCTCTGCATTTAGGACTGGTTGTCTGTGATCATTTGAACAGATCTTTTCCAAATCCATGAATTGGGAGTGGTGGACCAGTTCTTAGCCCCCCGCTCACCTAATTTATGGAGACTTGATTTCCTTACATGGGGACCCCTCTAAACTCTCGTGTAGGTAAGAAGACCCAGTGGAGTCAGTCCGCGACCGATCTCGAGGCTAGAATCACCTGTGCTGCTGCAAACAAAAGAGAAACTCCCGATGTGTTCGAAGGTGTTTGGCAATCGATGATCCGCGTCGATACCAGGCATGCTGTTTTGCACTTGGTGCAAACTTGGAGCACCTTCTATAACATAAATTTTCTTCCCTTAAATGCCATTTTAACTCACGATATCTAATACGATAAGTTTCCCATGAATAACTTGTAGGTAATTTTTGATAAAAATTCTTTATCAATTTCGGATCCTGATCAAATCTTAAACTTTATTTACCACTTTTGGCACTTCCGTATTATCCCGTCGACCGTGACGCTTAATCCGAAACGTTATCAAATCCCATTGAGTTTACTATTAATGTACCGTTGAATTAGACGGCCGCTGAACGGTCGACGGGATAATACGTTAGTACCCCACTTTTTCCTAACGTCTAGCTAGAGTCATGATATTTGCTATATTTATTTTTAATCTCTTCAATGTTCCCTACCTCCCCTAGAAGTACGAGTACCTAACAAATACTTTTCAGGCACTGTTGCGTGAAAGATTGCAAAACTTTTGCGTTCCCGCTCCCGTACTGGTATACAAAATACCCCCAGTGGCTTAGAATGAAGTCTGGGACCATGGGTTCCTATTCAATTCTGAATCCTTATGATGTACCCGTACCCTACCACTCCTAGAAGTTTGTCCCATTGATAATGATGAACATGGACGTCATTTAGGGGGGCAGGGGGGGGGCAATTGCCCCCCCCAAGGTTTCCACTTTCATGTGAAAAATAGTTGCAAATCCCATGAAAATTCTGGAAGTTCCACAAGGAGCATCGGGTGTAACCCAAAAAGTCCTCAAAGGAGTTAAAACACTACTTTTGAGGGTCAAGTTTCAAAAAATTTTCTGGGGGAAGACCCCCAGCCCCCCTAAAAACTTTGACTTTCATTAATACCTTTTTCCCCTGGAAAATCCTAAAGTTTACAATTAACTGTTCCCTTCGGAGTTTAGTTCGAGAAGAGCCTTGAAATGAGCTGAAACACTTCTTTAATAGGCAAATTTCAAAAAATTTTCTAGGGGAGAACCTCGAAACACCACTCTAAAATTTTGATGTCTGTAATACAGTGTTTTCCCTTGAAAAGTCTGTAGCTTACAAGAAGATACCCTTTGGGTGTTCCCCAAACAGTTTGAAAAAGAGATAAAATAGCAGTTTAAAGGGGCGATTTTCAAAAATATCCTGAGGTTTACAAAGAGTTGTTCTCCTCGGATGTAACCCAAAAGGCCTGAAATGAGCTGAAACACAATTTTAAGAGGCAAATTTTCAAACTTTTTCTGGGGGTGACCCCCCAGACCCCCTACTTTTACTTCTAGCTCAAGTTGTACAAATTGTTATATCATTCAAATATTTCTTTTACTCAGTCCTAAACTTAATGTTTTAATGTACTCGTTAGGGGCTACCTTAAAAATGACGTTGAGTCTTACTTCCAAAAGTCTAATTACGGCGTGGCCCAGCTCCAATTAAAAAAATTCTTTGCCCCCCCCAACCAAAAACTGAAATGACGCCCCTGATGATGAACCCTGTATTATAGTTCAGCAATTTTTTTTCTTCGGTAAATTAAGAAACTAGCACCTTTTTTGTTGTAAAGTAAATATTTTTATTACGAAATGTTGATATAAAGTTCTATGAAATATAAGCAAATTAGGAGGGGGGAAATTTTCTTTTTTAAAAGGGGGCGGTGGTCCCGAAAAGTTTGGGAAACCCAGGTTTAAAGGAAAATCAGGTTGCATTAGTTAGCATTGTTTCGATAAAATTTTAAACAATACCTATGGTTTGTAAAAATATAATTTCTATTTAGTCCAGTAACTTTGTCGCCTGAAAGTATAGGGTAGCATGCGTCAAATCCGGTAGTTCTGATTTTTTGCAGACTTGTTTTTTTTTTTTGAAGACTTGTTCGAGACTTGTTTTGCAGACTGCATCGAATCAAAGAATCGAATCAGTCATTCTTTAATCGAGAATGTGAGGTCATCTCACGAGCCAGACCCTCCTGAGAACTTTGGTGTAAGAGGTAGTACTGGACTCAGACGTAGATGCGTCAAATTTTTCAAGCGCATCGGAAAAATCTGATGCTGCTGTCGTAAATAGATTGATGTGTGTTTTTGTGATCGTCTTGTGAGTGTGTCTACAGTAGAAATAGAAATAGGAAACCATACAATAGCCAAACCATCCATCAATAGCCAATAAAATGGTCTTAAAAAAATGCTCACTTTTTCTGACTTGTAAAACACATTATTTGACTTGAGAACTAGAAATTTAGGACATTCGCTAAATGACAAGTCAGGAATCTGCCGAACGTTTTAGTTATCCTACCAAACTGTATATTTTTTTTGTAAAAACAATAATAAATATTCTGGTCTAAAAGTATCAAATTTAAAAATCTTAGTTGAAATTCATTATCTGAAATTGCTGTAATGTAGGAATGAACTGCCTTTCCCTGGTAAGTCCATGAAAATCCAAGTAATTGCCCCTCTGTAAACTGGGTAAATTCAAATTATTAATAAGTGTATTATTTATTAGTAGTATTAGTAATTATCACAAAATTAGTAAATAATATTTAAAAAACTGCTTTACTAACACTACTAAATTTAAAAAAAATTCTTTAACCTATTTGTAAAAGGTAGAAATAGAGCATTTTCAATCACATGACTCTGCCTAACAACGGCCTTAGCAACGTTGTTTTATTCCTCCAGTGACATCATGTGCGAATGCTGCTATTGGATACTTCTATGTTCCGCCCCTATCAACAGCCTTAGCAACGTTGATTTTGTCCTCCAAGTGACGTCATGTGCAAATGCTCTATGAACTTGAATTTGTTTTTCACGTCAAGTGGACCACGGCTTACTAGATGCTATATACAGGCTAGCCGAGTACGGAAATCATTAAAAATCCAGATGGCAATACTGGACAAACTGGCAAAGCATATCCACCAGTGTTGAAGGCGGTGGGTGATATAGGTAGGACTTGTGGCGATCCAAGCGGGAAAAGTTGACAAATGGTTTTCATTGTTGAAAACGCGGCTAGCCTGTATAGTATCTAGTAAGCCGTGAGTAGACTAATAATTTCTAGGTGTTTATAACCATTGGAATCGAAAGATCTTACAATAAATATGTTTAAATAATAAACAAATATTATCCCATTATTCACTGCCGTTCCTTAAACAAAAACGATATCGCAACTCGACCAAGATTTGAAAGTGTTATTTTAATCAAAAATTACCAAACGAAATAAAATACAAATAAAAGAAATCCTTGAAAATCATTCAGCAGTATATTTTAATATAACTAACGAATTACATAAAAAACATTTTGTGTCATAATAACAGAACAAATTTCCAAACAGTAAAAAATATATATACTGTTTTATAATAATAAGTCGCGTCTCTATTAAACACAATCGACAGTTATTTGAGTTTCCCATTTAACGCAAGCAAACTCGTCTCTCTATTGTCACTGTGTGCCTTCTCTTTATTCCGTAATGTCTACGGTCCAGCCTCAATTTTGAATCTATAGATCTGCAACAAACACCATACAAAAATAAATGTAGAAACAAAATTGTAAATGTTTAATGTCAGTATGATTAGAAGTGAGTTAATGTTAGAAGTGTTTTTTATGTTCGCTTTTGATTACAAGTGTTTATTATTGTGTCTCCAAACTACTGTTTGCTTCCCGCTACCTTTGCATTGAGATATCTTGTACCGTTCTTTGTCTTTACTTTAAACTGATGAAATTACTGACGGAAGATATTTCATTTAAGTAAAATGGATGTTCTTGATCCCTCTCCTCTCAAGATAATGACCTACTCTTTTGAAACTGTAACCCAGTTCAAGTATTTAGAAACCTTAATATCAAGTCGCAACAACCAAAAAATCGAAATTAATAACAGAATTTTCATGGCTAATCAGAAGCTTTTACGGCCTCAAAAACCAATTCAAATCTAAGTTCATCAGTGTGAAGACAAAGTTAAGCATATATAAAACTTTAATCAGGCCTATAGTTATGTATGGAAGCGAGTGTTAGACCCTCAATGAAACAGAGGAGGAAAAACTGCTGATCTTTGAAAGAAAAATATTGAGGAAAATATTTGGACCAATTCAAGAAAACAACGTGAGGAGGATTCTTTACAATCACGAAATTTACAAAAAATATGACAAATTTGGTGGGAACGACATTGTGAGAACTATCAAGGCGTCACGTATTAGGTGGCTGGGCCATCTCTTCAGATATCCCGATGCCGCCCCTGCCAAAAAAGTGACTTTCTCCAGAATTGAAGGGATTAGACCAGGTGTTCCGAACCTGGGGGTAATTATCCCCCGGGGGGTAAACACGCTATTCTTCAGGGGTAACATACATTAACATTATCGATGTGTCGATGTTTACACTACTCTGTGAGCAATTGGTAAATACCGAAGAAAACAAAATCACATTTGGAAATGCCGTGGATCAATATTTATCTGCAGTAATAGAGTCACTGAAGCAATACTTTCCGGATTTAGATAATCGTCAGTCCAACTCGGACTGCGCGAGAATAGTACTTTCAAAGTAGAATTTCAAATGTATGATCTCAGCAGATTTTGGATTAAAGCAGGTGCCGAATATCCTGTTATAGCTAACAGAGCTTTAAAAATGATAGTACCTTTTGCCACCACTTACAGATGCGAGAGTAGTTTTTCAACTTTAGTTTCATTGAAAACAAAGGCCAGAAACCGTCTCAATGTGGAACATGACATGAGATGTGCTTTAAGTGACACTAAACCTAACATAAAAAAACTTGTAAACGCAAAACAATTTCAACCCTCACACTGATTATTATTATTAATTCATAGTTAAAATATCGTAATATTGTTGTGTTTTTATGTAGCCACAATGTATCCAGTTTTCTGACTAACTGCTGGGCAATGACAACTTTGTAATTAATAAATATTAGAATTCGCTTGCATTGAGTGTTTTTATAACATTTTAAAATTGGGGTAAAATTTGATTTCCTAACAGGTTACAGGGGTAGCAATATTATAAAGGTTAGGAACCACTGGATTAGACGAAGGGGAAGACCACCTACAAGATGGATGGATGATGTTGAGGGGGACCTCAAGCTTCTGGGAATTAACCGATGGCGGGCCGTCGCACCAGACAGGGCCAGACGGAGGAGAATCTGCGAGTCAGCCTTGGCCTGTAAAAGGCTGTTGAGCTTTTGAAGAAGAAGAAAATGGATTTAATAAAGATGATATGGCTAGGACGGGTGGTTCTACTTCTTTAGCTCTTTCTCCGGACTGTTGTGAACGCGACTAATATTGACAGCGTTCAGGAATATTAAATTAAAAACAATGAAAAATTAAGATATTTTCAATATTTTCTCTATACATTAACAATGGAAAACTACTTTTGAGGTTCGCGGGGGTCACAAATTGATGGCCTAGAGACCTGAAAATTTGAAGGTAATAGTTTTTTTAGTATTTGGAACAACATAAGAGAGGTGCATCTGGGAAATTCCAAAAAATAACTTTTGCAATGGCCTACTTGACATATCTGGTATGAGCTGTACTACTATGGGGAAACTCACCTCCATCCGTCATTCCCAAAAGCCAAGAGAAAAGGCCCACATCCTCACTATAAACAGCGAGATATCGCTTTTCTTCGTTTCAGTCAAAATTCAAGACACCGCGATGGGAACTATTTTATTTCTTAGTGACGTTATAAGGTCAACTGACGTTGCTGTCTAGTATAGGTAAGGGAACGTACCCATACTACGTGACCTATTTTTCACTATTTTTGACCCCCCTTGGTGATCATACGTAGTATATGCCTAGGACCCTCCCCCTCAAATTTTCACGTAGTAGTTCATAAATACGGTTTTCAATCATTTTTAGCAAACAGAAAGTTTAAAAAAAGGTAATTTAGCTTAATTTGTCTTTATTAACGCAGCGCTTTCCTCGTGACGCCGAGAGTACGTGCATACAAGTGGAAAATATATTATCAAGAAGAAAAAACTTGTGTAAAAGTTGTTGTAACAGTAACTTAATTTACAAAAACAAGTCTTTTTTCTTTATTTTTTGACTACGTGACGAAACACTAAGCCCTCCCTCCTCCCCCCAGTGACCATGCGTGGTATTTTGAAAAAAAAAAAAAACCTTCCCCCCCTAAACAGGTCACGTAGTGTGGGTACGTTCCCTAATATGCATTCACAAACATGCGAAAATAATAGGATCTGATAATTGGAACACAAAAAAACGAACTAATCTGAACAGATAACAGAAGGTTCTCACCCCTATCCTGAGGACAATGTTTATCTGTGATGGCGAGAAAGTCCTTGTCCAAAAGGACCGGTAGGATGAAGTAGGAGTTGAGGGCCGACTTTCCCCAAGAGCCGTCTTCGTCCTGTCTCTCTAGAAGGAAGTCCACCGCCCAAGGAATACCGGAGACTGTATTGGAGAGTTGGAGACTGTATCGCTCCCTTAACATCTAGAAAAATCATCTCGATCATTATCGATTTTCATTCAATGCGTACCGTAAAGCGGGATGAATCGAAACACTTAGTTTTTACTTTCTATTTTATTCCCTTGCAAATTACTGGCATGGGGAATTAATTCCCCCATGGATTAATATTTTAAGGAAATAAGCTATTAAAATTACCGTAACAAAATGCAAGAATGTTTTACGAAAAGTATTATGATTATATTACTGATTTAGTAAAAAAAACAAGAAAAAAATGGAATTATGTGCAATGTCTCATGTAAATGTATTTATATACTGAACCGAAAAATTGAATGTACTGAAAAAGTCAATTAAAGTTCTGAAGGTATGATTAATCAAGGGCTCTAAATGAGCACATTAAATAAATTTTGGAAGAATGCTTTTCTCATATACACTCGTGTTCATAAAAAATGCAACACCAAGAAGGAATTGTCCGATCAACTTGAAATTTTCAGGGTATATTCATTATGGTTTGTTATTCAAATGATTACAAATTCAGAGTTATAGCGCATGCGTGAGATGAGCAGCGCCTTTTCCATCACTAATTTAATTGTATATGTAGGGGGCTGAAACGGGTGGTTAAGAAATTGCAAGAAGGTTGTCTGCCGCTGATTATCTTGTCATTAGAAGTCCTTATACCCCTTATACCTTAAAGGATGCCATATGAGGATTTAACAGTGTTTGAACGAGGATCAATGATAGGCCTACTATCATTGCCTATAAAGGCAATATAAAGTATAAAGGCAAAGTATAAAGGCCTACTATCATTGCCTATAGGCTACTACTATAGGCCTATAAAGCTACCATGGGGTCCACAAATTTTTTTCGCGTGATTAATAGCAACAATGGGAAACAACAACAACATATTTATGCGTTGCATATTGAATTTAAGAAAATTCTTAAAGCCAATGCTTTTTAGTGAATCTTCAAAGTAGAAATAAATGCTTAAAATAAGCTTGATTTGCCTTTATTAAAATAATAAAATGTAATTTTCTCATTTTTACTGTCTTTGGCCCTCTCCTCCCCATAAAAAGTTTAATTGGCCCTCGGGTAGCTTAAGGCTGGATCACACTGACGTGTATGATAATATACACGTGTCAAGGGCAAAATCTGGGGAGGAGAGGGGAACAGTCCAACTAAAGTTGTAAACCTCAAAGAAATTCATTAAATTTCCAGGATTCATTAAAAATGTTTTCACTGTTTCAATTTAATATCCTTACTTATTCTTATATGAAAAAGGTTGATAATAAGGCAATTATGAAGTTAATAAATGAAAATAATCCCCCAAATCTAACAAAAACCCGGGTTATTTTTCGAAAAAAACCAAGTGGGTTGGGTTTTATAGGGTTTTTTCAACAAAACCTAGAAAACCCCCTAAAAAACTGGGTTTCTTCTGAAATTGGGTTTTTTTTCAAAATTAAGTTGATTTTTCCTACACAGACGACGTTTTCAAGTTTTAATGAGTTCCTCAAAAGTTAAATGCGTTCTCCATGAAAAAAGGCAGTAGTATGCTGCAATAAATTTGTTTGTTTCATTAATTATTTCCTTCGATTGGTGGAATTAATTAGTTCTTCTTAAGTTAAATGTGTTCTTATAAAAAACAAATAGGTAGTAGGGCAGTAAATTTGTTTATGACAAAAAGGAGTCTCACTTGCATGGCGGCTGAAATAAAAGTCAATGGTTTGAGGTCGTCATCCGGTTCGATCATCTTTCGAAGGTCTCGAATCGTCAAGTTTAATGGATAATAGTTATATCCAGTTATGTATACATCAGATCCATCTTGGAGCGCACGCCATGGGCTATCCCAATGTTCGGTAACAAAAAAGGATACACTCCAATTATAACACATACCAATCATTATGTTGGGTTCCAATTCATCTGGAAGTAAAAACATTCTGTTAGAAAAGGTAATATGACGAGACGTCCTTGTTTTTGTCTCACTGTCCCGCTAGCCGAACGTTGCGCCTAATCATTCCTTGTCAAATCAACCAAAAAATCTCAATTCTCAACCTAACCCTCTCGGATTTCAAATGTTCTCATCTTCTATATCTATAAAAAAGAGGTGTGGGTTCCTGGGTGGCTGGCTGGGTGTGTACGGATCAAATGTGGCGCAATTACTCCTAAACTACTTGACTGATTCAGATCAAACTTGGTATAGATACGAATCAATACGGGGGAAAGACAATGGCATCGTTTTCAAAATTCTAAAACCACCCCTTCACCCCCTTTTATCAAAAATCTCCTTACTTCTCCGTTAAAGACCTGTTTAGCTCGCATTGTTGCAAAGAAACCAACAAAAGCAATTTTATGGATAAAACAAAGTTTTTAAAGATAAAACTTAGCTAAAATTGTTATAAAAAGGTTATTAATAATTTAAAAAATTGAAAACTGTCCTTATAAAAACTTTTGACAGTATTTTATTACTAAAAACTTTGTTTTCCTTGAAACTATAAGTTGAAACTGAATGTTTAGACTTTAGACTGTTAAAATTAATCTTAATAGTGTTTTCAGGTGACGTCACAACCGGTTATTTTCTTTTAACTGTGTACCTTCTGTAGGGCTTTTAACTGTTGCTAAGGCCTTTGTTTATCTGTTGCTAAGCCGGTTTTTAGGTATGGGATCACGTGATTGCAAATGCTCCAATAGAAGAATTCCTAGGCTAGTCATTTTCTGTAACTGTTAACCTCTGTAGGGCAAAAAACTGTAACTCTTCTGTTGCTAAGGCCGTTGTTAGGTCCGAATCATGTGATTGAAAATGCTCTATAGTAACAAAAATAACAGTTATTTTAGTGTAGTTTTAAAAAAGTTGGTAATAAAAACTAGGTCAATTTTCACTCTCCATCATTATTTTTTCCATGGCAGCATAACGAGATTTTATTCAATTTAACCGCAGGAATGTTAAATCAAAACCCTCTATATACAAAGCCTGACAACTACGTCACTGTGACGTCAAAGGTGGCGGAAATCGCTAAATTTCCCATGTTAAGTCTATGGAGCATAAAAACTTCTTTCTTAACTCCTCGCGTTATGTATGCCTTCAAGGCTGATAATACTGTTCTGGAAACTCAAAATCTTTAGTTTAGAATCAAAATTTTGTCCCTTTTGTACAGTTTTTTTGTATTTTCATTCAGTATTTTAGCCTTAGGACTAACATGGCTTTTAGTTCAGTTTGGAAATAATGAATGCATGTCATGTAGGTTTTTCTCACAATATTAAGTTTATCTAGAAAATTAAAAAAAAATTCACTAGTAAAATAAAAAGTAAAATGTATTAAAATTAAAACAAATCATTGAATTTTCGAATTCTTCCAACAGTAAACAATTTATTTAATTGCACTTAATTCTTTAATTTATTATAATATTAAACTGATGAGAATCAAGCATTATATTTATTGTTGCGGGAAATGCACTAGTAGCACCAAGTTCTAGTATTTTGATTTGTATTTTTACATTTTTCTCAGATGGCATCACGTTTTTGTTTGTTGTTCCATCAGTTTTGTTAAATTAAAAGACATTTTTGATACTTTATGCTTATTTCAGATTACTTAATAAACTCGGTTTGAATAGCGATAGCCATTAAAAATTAATATCACGGCGTATGTTTTTACATCGATACATTAATGTTAATAACAAAAACACGAATATTCCTTGTTCAGTGTTAAGCAGTCAAAAAATATAAATCATGGCGTCGTTTTGCATGTGACGTCAAAGGTGGCGGAAAGTGTGACGTCACCCGTCCGAGTTGTGAGGCCATTATATAGAGGGTCTTGGTTAAATACGTATTCTTTATGTGGTTGTTTTTATTTATTTATCGGGAAGTTCGTCAAAATAGCCAAATGGGAGCATTATCAATTTTTTTTTTTTTGAAGTTGTTGACTAAATTCCTCTGCGGGATTTTTTCCTGATAATGAAGTGATATTATGCCGATGAAAAAGGTACCTGGAACACCGGGAAGAAAAAGGGTACCAGGAACACTGGGAGGAAAAAGGGTACCAGGAACACTGGGAGGAAAAAGGATCCAGAGACACCGGGATGATTGGTAATTGCTGATACAGAAATTTAGACATGACAACAGAGAGCATTTTATTTTGAAAAAAGTTAAAAAACAGCAAAAAAATGTGAAAAATATGCCAAAACTTTATTTTGTTTTCCGAAATCATTTCTTTTGATTTGATAATCTGAAAGAGCATAATTAATTAACCTTAAGTCCTAAGTTTCACGTAAATACGATCAGTGTTAAACGTTTGAGAGCCTGGTAAAGTTAGTTTTAGGGGAGCAAAAACGGCTTCGGAAAACGAACGTTCAGGGAGAATCTACAAGTTACGGATAGGTGCTCGCCAAATTTCCCAACATTATTTGCGATACGAGATTCCTCGCCAACTTACGCTTCTATAGTCTGTCTGTCCTCGCTTGGCACAAGTGGCAAACCTAAAATCCGTACCCACAGCAGTAAAAACAGTGGTGAAAAAGCCATAAAGATGGTTATCTCACTTCTATTAGATACCCGATACCCTGCACTCGCCACTGCTTTTCCTGCCGTGGGTAGTGATTTTAGGTTTGCCACACGTGCCAAGCGAGGACAGACAGACTATACAGTCCAAACTTCCTTGGCGATGTGTGGCCTTAGTTTTCGGATCGTCACTAGAAGTCTAAAAGGTAAATGTATTCAAGCTATCAAATCAGACACTCAAGAAAAAATTGTTACTATACCTAAGAAAATAAGCAATGTTTGTTTAGCAAAAGGGATAGTTACAACTTATTTTTTCTTAAGTCTCTGTTTTGTTAAGTTTAATAAACATTTACCTTCTAGACTTCTGTGACGGTCTGAAATTGAAGGCACAAATTTAAATAAATTAATTAATTTACTAATTTTTTTTCAAAATAATTCCCATCCCATAAAAATGTGAACCACCATGCCAACTTTGAACACACTTTTTGTAAATAGTTTTTGTCGTTATTTTCCATTATACCCCTGCACTAGGATAGGTCAGTCGGCGGATCCTCGATCGCTGGGTTCGTGATTTCGAATTGCGATACAAGGTTGGTTTCTATTAATCAAGAAATGTCAATGGGAATAAGCAAAGTGTATAGGGGCTATCCACTCACCGTCCGATAAGCAATATATCTTAGGTTTGTCATAACTTTCAATAACCTGCATTCTTTTATTTTGCAAATTTCTTATATCGGAAGTTGAGGGGAGACCCTGCATACCCACTTGCTTATTATATCATTCCTTAATTAATAGGAACCACCCTTGTATCGCAACCCGAAATCACTAACCTAGCGATTGAGGATCCACCGACTGACGTATCCTAGAGCGGGGGTATAATGATGGAAAATAAACACAAAAACTATGTACAAAAGATATTTTAAGAACCATGTTTGTAAATAATAGATTCTTCTGTTTTCTTTACCTAAGTTATCAAATGTACAGTTTTTCTCATTAAACGCAATAAGTAGTAATGCTGTTTGCATGATTGATACATTTGTAAAACCAACACAACTATCGATTGAATAAAAAAACTATCGATACTATCAGAAAATTTCTAACAATTCATACTATTGATTTTTAAGATCGATAGTTCCTAAAAATCAATAGTAAAATCATGTTTGTTCTTTATGTTAAAAAGTTTTTTAAATTAAATTAATTAATCTCTTGTTTCCTAAAAATAATAAGAATTAAGAATAAACATTTTACGCTTTTGAAATTTTCATCGTTTGTCTGTCCTAACTAGGCACGTGTGGCAAACCTAAAATCAGTACCCACAGCAGAAAAAACAGTGGCGAGTGCACTAAAAAAGCCATAAAGATGGTTATATCACTTCTATCTAAAGCAATTAGCCCTTGAAATAATTAACAACATCCCGGCTGACGCTATCAAAGCATACACTGACGGCAGTAAAAACGAGAGGGGTGGGTCTGGCAGTGGAGTGTATATAATATCAAATAGTAACTACATGAAGATTCAGAGAAGGAATCCTGATGGCTGTTCAGTATTCCGCAGCGAACTCATTGCCATTAACGAAGGCCTTGATCACATTATGACTGTAACTACAGGAAATGAAATTTGGATTCTTACTGACAGCAAGAGTTCTGTTCAGCACTTGGCTAATTGGTCCAGTGTAAGAGACAAGGTGGGGGTATCTATTCTTAAAAAGCTAAAACAGCTTTCAGTGGATCTCCAGATCCACATACAGTGGATCCCCTCTCATGTTGATCTTGAGGGGAATGAAACGGCTGATGCATTAGCCAAAGCGGGAGCCAGTGAAGTATTGGAACCCCTTGAGCCTCTTACCTACACAGAGATTTACTCACGGGCGAAGTTGCGCGGAAAAACTATATGGTCCACTCCTCCAGTGCACCAATGGTATCGAGGTCATCGACCTGGAGGTTCCTTGGCACTGAAATGTGACAGGCAGGGACAAACAGCAATCACCCGTTTCCACAGTGGCCACCTCAGAACTATGACCTTCTCAGATGGTTCGAGAGGTTTTGACACTTGCACAAAGTGCTCCTCTGAGCAGGCTTCGCCATCTCACATCTTGGAGTGCCTGGGGCTCAGTCAACAGGATCTCCTTGACAGTCCGTTGATGGTCCTGGACTTCCTCAGGGTATTTGGATTCATGGACCTGGTCTAGCTCCGCTAGACATGGGATGGGCAACAACAACAACATAAGATACCCGATACCCTGCACTCGCCACTGCTTTTTCTGCTGTGGGTACTGATTTTAGGTTTGCCACTCGTGCCTTGCTAGGACAGAAGGAGTGAGAGATTAAAGGAAAAGAGCGCACCACCGGGAGAGGGAAAACTATCGCTAATTTAATTAGTGGGGGGCCGTTTAGAGGATGAGCCTGGTGGTCCGTAAATGTGCATTCTTGCAGGAAATGTTTTCCCCTTCACTAAAAAACGAAACAAGTTAGTGAAAAACGCAACGGAGCTTTAAATGTGTTTAATTAGTGTTCGCGGCAATCTCAGCCCATTACTAGAGAGCCCCCTCCGCCAAATCGGGCGAGGAATGAAAGTCCTCGTCGTCCTATCCGTACCTCGTAGATTCTCCCTGAACGTTCGTTTTCACACAAAAGCTTATAATGCACTATGGGTGGACGAAAGGAATTAAATTCTGAATTTCTTCGAAGGAACTCCCTCGAATGATGCCATTTGGTGTTAAATTGCTATTTTAAATTATAAAGGCCAGTGAAATAACAATAATGAGGCCTTTCTCTGAACTTTTAATGTAAAAAGTGCTTTACTACAAAAATACTCATTTCTAACTGATCAAATCCAAAATTTGTCTTTAAAAAAGGAATTGTTGTACTTTTTTTAGATCAAAAACTTTGAAATACCTTTAAAACTTTTATAGGTTTAATTATTTTTTATGTAGAACTTAATTTTATACCGTGCAGATCGGAAATGACATGAATTATTCCTATACCAGAAGTGAAAATAGATTTTCTTTTTTGCATTTATGAAAATCCCCTCTTTTTAACATATTAGCAAGAAAGTTTAACTAAAAACCTCTTCCTTTAAAATTTTAAAAAAAAATCACAAGTATTAAACAGTTTTTATAACTTTAAAAAATAAATTCGACTTTTTCTTCTGGTGGAGGAATAATACCTGTAATTTCCAGTCTGAAAAATGGAAAATGTATCCTAAAAATGAAACCTATAAAAGTTTCAAAGGTATTTCAAAGTTTTTGATCCAAAAAAGTACAATTCCTTTTTTTATCACCATTGACAAATTTTGGGTTTGATCAGTTAAATAAGTATTTTGCATTAAAGCACTTTCTACATTAAAAGTTCAGTGAAAGGCCTCATTATTGCTATTTCACTGGCCTTTATAATTTAAAATATCAATTTAACACCAAATGGCATCATTCAAGGGAGTTCCTTCGAAGAAATTCAGAATTTAATTCCTTTCGTCCACTCGTAGTGCATGATAAGCTTTGGTGAATGGACGTCTCCAAATAGTACTTTTTACTCATAATTTATAGGGTCTATAGAGTATTTAATATACATAAAAAATATAAGACATCTAAATAAGTCCTAAATAACACATTTGAACCAGTTTTATCACAATATAGATCTTGAAATATATTTTTTTTTTAAATTCTGAAAATTGGTCCTTTTTTCCCACATTTTTCAAACTTAAACTTCCTTGAGCTACCAGTAAATATCATTTGAAAGTGATAAAATTTTACCAGAATTATTTTTATATATAACTAGTTGGTTTGACCCGGCAAAGCCGCGTCTTACCAGCTAGATTACGCGCCTTTGGCGCTGATGCGAGCTTCGCTCGTTACTACCACACGCTTGCAGCGCAGTTAAATTTTTTACAATTTATTACTTTTTTTAAGCTGCATCGTCAGCGCTAAACTGTTCAATATTTTCAATCAAGTTATAGGTTTTTCTAACCACAACTAATTTATTCTTATGCGTCATCTGAAGAGAAAGAAGTAATACTTCAATTAAACCTGTACCAGTATTTTTTTTATAAATCCAATATCCCTAGTATCCTGTTGCGATAAATCTAGTAAAATGTCAAAACATTGAAGTTTGATAATTTCAAAGTAGATTTTCTTCACGCTGTTCAAAAGACGTTTTGCCTGTGTTGGTAAAAATATTAACTGAAAACAATGGGGCAAATTTAAATTAATTTCTAATTTAAAAATGGAATGCTTTGAAGGAACGTGACATGTTATTGGCTCATCTAGGGTTGGAAATCTTTCGATCAAGACCGAGTTTGTCCAAATCGGTTCAGGGGTTCGGGCTGGCGGCCGACCGAACGGAACCTCCCCATAGAGTTAACATGGGGGCAAAACGAAAAAACCGCATAATTTAAAAATGGAATGTTTTGGAGGAACGTGATATATTATTGGCTCATCTAGGGGTGGAGAGCTTTCGATCAAGACCGAGTTTGTCCAAATCGGAACGGGGGTGCGGCCTGGCGGCCGGCCGAAAGAAAAACCAAATTATTTTAATATATAAGATGGAACAAATTTAGGGGGTGAGAGCAACAGAACTTCAGAAAATTTCAGCAAATAAGGACCACCCTAATGGGGACCTTAACTTTATGACCGCTAAACATAAAATTCTCCTTACTATTTAAGATCGGATCACGTGGGTAAAGAGTCTCTAGTGTATAGTGCATCTCGGATTTATTCCGAGCGTTGCACAGCGACGGCTTGGCAAAAAGAGAGCATTTCTCTGGCCGCCTGTCGCTCTGCATGTTAACCTTCGTAAGGAATTTGCGGCCCAATTCCTGAGTCATGCACGAGACGAAGAGGGCTTGTCCGTAGAGGGGCAGCTCCTCACTCGGGATGTTGTCATAACCGCCGCTCCTGTGGAAAAAGAAAGAATCTCAGAATTCTACGGTAAACCACAGAATAGAAGAATACGGAACGAGCAGTGTTATTCCTAGGATTTTTTAGGAGGAGTAAAATTACTCTTTGACTTTTTTAGGAGGAGTGAAATTGAATTATGAGGAATAAGGAAATAGCATGAACTACATATACAGAGACACGAACACTTCAAACTCCCTAAGCATCACAACAATAAGTGAAACAAATTACTATGGCTGTATGAAAACACAATTAAAAAGTATGATAATTAGGGTGTCGTGGCTTTTGGCAATTGGCTTTGGCCAGAAGTCGGGCGAAAATGTCTCCGCTGAGATCAGTTGGTAGTTTGAGTAGAAAAATATTATTTGTTGATTTCGGTGGGGCCACGCGATGCATTTTTTAAGCTAAACCTTTGTGAAAAATTCAAAGAGTGAAAATACTCCTGGCTAGTTTTTTAAAGAGTATTTCCGATTTTCAAGGAGTGAAATACTCTCTCAGAGGAGTTAAAAATATCTCTGTGAACAAGCACTTCCATAGACTGTAATGCTACAATTTTACATGGGAATTACCATGGACACTAACGCCCTCGACCCGTGGAACTTAAATCTAAAATTTTTGGTCATGTGACCTTATTAGCATGTAGGACATGATCTCTGGGAGACATCCATAAATTACGTGAGGTGGTTTTTTTTCCCAAATTTTGGACCCCCCCCCCTCCCCCTTGGTGAGATTTAGTGAGATTTTGCTTCCATCATTCTCCGAGAGATATCCCAGAGATGAGTGGTAATCTCTGGCCTAGATGGTCAAGGGTTTTAACTTATGCCATCCTCCCCCTTGTCACAAATTAAATAACTCCGAGTGCGATGTCATTTATTGACGACCCCTTATAAGTTCAATATAGCTTTTTAATGCATTTTTAGATAATATTTGCATCTTTATGAACTGAGTATAAAAAGTAATAATGTTAGAAACACAAAAGGGGGGTCTGCGGGGTTCTCCCCCAGAAAAGTTTGGAAATTTGACTCAAAAAGCTGGGTTTTAACTCGTTTTGGTCCAAGCCCACGGGGGGGCAGCAATTTACCAGTTGCCAATCTGGATCCGCGCTTGGGTAGAGGGGACCTAGACAAGCATATTTCGAATAGGAATGGGGGGGCGTACATGCACCGGTTTTTGACGAGAAATACAGTCATGTTAGTCTTACGGTCAAAAAATCAGCCAAAAACAAAGAAAACTGCCTCAAAGGCAGGGGCGTAGCCAGTGAGGGGGGATTTGGGAATATATCCCCCCACGAAACTCAGAAATTTACCTTTTATGACCATAGAAAAGGAAAAAATTTACCCCATATCCCCTCCGGAAATTTTTTCTGGCTACGCCACTGCTCATGGATACATAATTTTGGTGTTAAATTATGTGATTTTGGTTCTACTTGCATTTTGATCGGTCTTGAAGGCATATTTCAGCTGGTAAATTTTTCAAATGCAGTTTCGTACTATTTTCACACCCCTCCCCATAGACTTAACATTACGCCTGGCCAATACAAATATGGCGCCTTGTCGATTCAGCGAAAATCACGTGATGTCCACTCTAATATACTATAAGATCTCTATGTGGTGGACAGACAGTATTCGTATTACCGGCATACAATACATTAGGAACGACAAACAGTGGTTTCAGAAATAACAATGCGCACCTGGCAACGGCTTCAAGCACAGTAGAGTTGATCTTGTACCTCAGTTCGAGTCCGATCTCGTGACCTGGAGAGAAGAATCCGGGCTCCGCAAGGAAAAGGGCCACCACTGCCCTGGCCACGTCCGGGCCCTCTAAGCTCCCGTCCCGGATGCCTGTCAACAGCCATTGGACGTTCCTGTCGATTGCAGTCCTTATTAACTCATCCCGAGACGGAAGAACTCCTAAGAAACACAAATTGAGAGCTATGGGGATCATCAAGAATCAGGCTACATTCAAAGCAAGTTTATTCACAAGGAGATTCGCATACTATTTAACGCCTTGCATATACTATTGTAGATCAATAAAGTTATGTCTCAAAAAGTTTTGTTCCCGATTTCAATTATAAATACACTGCTGCTGGCCAAAAAAAATACAACACCAAGAAGAAAAAAAGATATCAAAGCCAAATTTATTTCTATGATTGCAACTAGTGTAAAAGTGAATAGAGTGTTTTCAGGTGACGTCACAACCGGTTATTTTCTTTTAACTGCGTACCTTCTGTAGGGCTTTTAGCTGTTGCTAAGGCCGTTGTTTATCTGTTGCTAAGGCGGTTTTTAGGTATGGGATCACGTGATTGCAAATGCTCCAATAGAAGAATTCCACGGGCAGTCATGTTTTGTAAGAGCATTTTCAATCACATGACTCGGACCTAACAACGGCCTTAGCAACAGAAGGTGTTACAGTTTTTTGCCCATCAGAGGTTAACAGTTACGCCTTAGTAACAGATAAACAATGGCCTTAGCAACAGTTAAAAGCCCTACAGAAGATTAACAGTTAAAAGAAAATAACCGGTTGTGACGTCACCTGAAAACACACTATTGATAAGCTATTTGTTAATAAATGAATTGCTGAATAACTATAAGAGATTTTTTTACACTTATTAGAAAAATTTCAACGATATTTTAATGCAAATTAAAATTTTTGATGAGGAAAAAAGTACTCTGAGAAATAAATCATAACAAATATATTTCCCATTAATAAAATCAATGAGAATAAATTTAAAAAAGTTATTTTTGATAAGTTTGTAAGGAAAGTGAGCTAGCTAGTAATTTAATAAACATCTCTTGAAAATGATGGTTTGGATATTTTTAGTAGGATATCATGGTAGATAAAGGATGATTTGTAATGAATTTTCTAAGAAAAAAACTATTTAAATTATCAAAGATACATTCTTCTACTATAAATATTTATAGCGATTTGTGAGTTCCGAAGACTTTCATGTATGAAAACAAAAATTACTAGTTTTCTTGTGAGATGTATCTCTCTATAGAGCATTTTCAATCACATGACTCTGCCTAACAACGGCCTTATCAACGTTGTTTTATCCCTCCAGTGACATCATGTGCGAATGCTGCTATTGGATACTTCTATGTCCCGCCCCTAACAACAGCCTTAGCAACGTTGATTTTGTCCTCCAAGTGACGTCATGTGCGAATGCTCTATTCTAAAAAAAGTTTTTGGTGAACGGTTTCCAGGCAAAAACATTTTAGTTACTGATCCGAATGACACATATCTGGTATCTAAATGTCCGGATTCTTTCGAGGATGTGCATAAAGCTGTTCGATTTTCTAAAAATATTCTCAATTTTAAAATATTTCCATTTTTCTAGATAACGGATAAGGTCGCAGTTACAAAGCAAGTACTGCCTTTTTCTTGTTGTTCTTGTTGGTTATTTAGAGACATTTGCTGACTCCTATGGAGCTGCTTGGTCTTCTTCTTCCGAAACTTTTTCTCTGAATTATTTTGAAGAGGATGGTTTTTTCTGCCAAAAAGTACTGCCAAACTTATTGTATAACCAATCACAACAACCAATTGACGCCATATTTCATGATGAAACAAAATTTTTCACGTCTTAAAAAAGTACTTCTTAAATTAAACATCTTTCAAAGACTGATAAAAGTATTCTATAAACTTACATATATCTATTTCCTACTAAAACTTCACGCATTTTGTCAGAAATTCATAAATTTTAGTCTGATAATCGAAATTAATTGTGAACATTGAATGTCATATAGGTTTTGCCTCTTTTTATTTTTAATGGCTTTCAATGGTATTGCTTAACAAGTCGATGTTTTAAAAAATATGAATGATAAAACACTAGGTATTCGATCGAGTTACTAGGCGGTACAATATTGTACTATTCAAAAGATTCATTGATGTTTTTTTTTCAGAATGTTGATTAATAATAGTTATTATTAGACGTGCTGGGTTTTTCAAAGGAAAACATTTTGATTAAATTATTGATAAGTTAGAGTAAATAAATATTCAAACTTTTAAGAGACTGTTATTCATGGAGATGACTTATGTTTAGAAAGATGGTAGACGTTTATTCTGCTAATTGTTTTTGTTGTATTATGAAGTGAGTGTTGGTGAGCGATAGCGAGCAGGGGGCTGTAGCTCCCTAGGGCAGAGGTTCTCAAACTGTGGGTCGCGACCCATTGGTGGGTCGCCAGTCAGTTTTTGGTGGGTCGCGAATAGTTTTTGTATTCTAGAATTTCCTTAGGAAATGATGTTGTAATTGCAATTTATCCCAGATTACCAAAAAAAAACCAAGTTAAAACCCTGTTTTTAAGAGAGTCAAATTTCAAAAATTTCTCTGGGGGAGGACCCCACAGACCCCCTTCTGATTGTGGAGCTCATTGTTGCTCCTCTTTAGTTAATTAATGTTACTCTTTTATTACACATTGTTGTTCCCACAATATAACAGTTTGATACGCTTAGGTTTAAATATTTCTTTTAAAATTTCTAAAAAGTTAATATAATCTCTAATACTTGCATGTAATTTATTATTTTAACAAAATAGTTGATGACCAAACTCCATACGCAACTTTTTTTTTTTTTTTTTGGCCCTTACAACTATTCATATAAATAAGGGCATTTTTAGGGGTATGGGAAAATAAATTGAAGATGAGGTGGGTCGCGTTAGAGTTTGTTTATAAAAAGTGGGTCGGGATGTTGGAAAGTTTGAGTGTTGGTGAGCGATAGCGAGCAGGGGGCGGTAGCTCCCTAGTGCAGAGGTTCTCAAACTGTGGGTTAGGCCACAAACGAAGAGTTTGAGGCAAAAAAACAAAAGGGGTGGAGGCAATTGTATTGGGGTTATTGCCTAGGTACGGGGTTAGAAATGGGTGGATGAACCAGAGGGCCAAAAAAATGAATGAGCTGTTAAAAGGGATATGTAAGAGGGAAAAGGTGGAGTTTTTGGATGTGTGGAAGGAGTGTAGGAGGGATTGGGTAGGCAGGGATAACTTGCATTTGAGCCAGATAGGTAATAAGGAGGTCACGAAGCGGGTTTTAGATTGTCTGGGGGCAAAAAACTAGATTACAAACAGGGGTGGACAGGATATAGAGGGGTGTCTGTTCAAGGTAATTTCGGGGGAACACCAATGGGTAATAATACAAAGGGTAAGTGCAATATTAGGGTAAAAAATAAGCTGAAGGTATATTATTGTAATGCACGGAGTGTAAGAAATAAAATGGATGAGCTAAGGGGAATTGTACAGACAGAGGATATAGACATCATAGGGATAACTGAGAGCTGGGCAAGCAGTGAGGATGAACAAATATTGGAACTGAGTGGATTCTCATTGTTTAGGGAGGATAGGGTACAAAGGAAAGGGGATGGGGTTTTGATTTATGTGAGAGATTTCTTGAACTGTACAGAGCTAAAGTTAAATAGCAAGACTGATGTTATAGAATCAGTCTGGGTGAAACTGAATACAGACAAAGGGAGAGGACTAATACTGGGTAATATATACAGACCTCCTGTTTGCAGTGAAAAGCAGGAAAGTGGTATGTGCAATCTGATAAAGGAAGCAGGTCAATTAGGTGAATTAATCTTAATGGGGGACTATAACTATCCTCATATTGACTGGACAAACAATCTAACTACAAATGGGAATTTTTGGAAGTAATACAGGATTGTTTTTTGTACCAGACGGTGGGTGAAGTTACTAGGGATAATGCAATATTGGATTTGGTATTCAGCAACGATGAGGACAGGGTACAGGACTTGGTAATAGGTGAACCTCTAGGAGAGAGTGATCATAGAAGTATCCGACAAAGTATAAATTTTCAGTCAGCATGCACAAGCAATAGTAGGATAATCCCAAATTTTAGGAAGGTAAATTTTCTGAAGATAAGGGAAGAGTTAAAGGAGACCTTCAAAGGGGGACTAATAGCAACCCATTATTCTGAACTATGGGAGGAATTCAAAATTAAGTTAGACAGGGTGATAAAAAAACATGTAACTTTCAGGAATAAGGGAAAAACTAGAAGCTTCATATGTGGTTTTCAGGAGAAACACATAAAGCTTTAAAGTTAAAACAAAGAACTTACAGGGTATATAACAGCACAGGTAGGGATAGAGACAGGGAGGCATATCTGAAAGCTAGAAAGGCTTTCAAAAATATGAGTAGGAGGCAAAAGATATACTTGGAGGAAAGACTGGCAAGGGAGATAAATACAAACCCCAAAAAAATTTTTTACATATGCAGGGGCAGGGGGTAAGAATAAACTAAGTACTACATTAGGCCCATTGGAGGGGAGTGAAGGTGATTTAATACAGGATGAAGTAGGAATGGCAAATGTGCTAAACAATTTTTTTCTGGGGGTTTTCAATAGTGACTATAAATTACAGGATGATCATAGGGATGGAGCCTTTACAGGAGGTACAATCAAAGAATGTAAATTTAATAGGGAAGACATAGTACACCAATTGAAAAGGATAAAGCCAACTAAAGCACCAGGGCCAGATGATATTTATCCAAGAATGCTAGTGGAATGCGCGGAAGAGTTGAGGGATGTAATTCTAATGATATTCAATACAACATATAGCACGGGTTGGGTACCAATGGATTGGAAATTGGCCAATATAACTCCAATATTCAAAAAGGGGGGAAAAAAGTGAACCGGGCAACTATAGACCAGTAAGTCTAACCTTAGTAATATGTAAAATATATGAATCCTTGCTAAAAAAGCATATAATGTTATTCTTGGAGGAGGGGGGACTGCTATCAGACAATCAGTATGGATTTAGGAAGGGAAGGTCATGTGCCACAAATCTATTAAAGTTCTACGGGAAAATTACTGAGGAGCTGGACAATAAGAGTAGGGTTGATATCATGTACCTAGATTTCCAGAAAGCTTTTGATAAAGTACCTCATGAGGCATTACTGTTTAAATTGGAAAGGCTGGGGATTCAAGGGAAAACGTTGATTTGGATAAAGAACTGGCTATTGGGTAGGAAACAGAGAGTGCAGGTAAAGGGACATTACTCACAATGGACAGAAGTAACAAGTGGGGTACCTCAGGGATCAGTACTGGGACCAATATTATTTATAATATTCATAGATGATATAGGGCAGGGGATCAGGAATAGAATAAGCATATTTGCAGATGACTTAAAAATATGGGGGAAGGGGGATACCAAGATACAGATAGAGAATTTACAAGGTGATCTAGATATGATATCTGAATGGGCTGTAAAACGGGGCATGTCTTTCAATTTGGGAAAATGCCAAGTACTGCATATGGGTTACAGGAATAGTGAAGCTGAGTACTGTCTACAAGGAGTAAAGGTAAAGAAGGGAGAATCAGTCAAGGATCTAGGGGTATTAATACATAGGGACTTTAAAATGGGTCATCAATGTACAGCTGTGGGTAAAAAGGCAAATAGGTTATTGGGGTATATAAAAAGGACTGTAACTTCAAGGGATAAGAATATAATATTGCCTTTATACAAGGGATTAGTAAGACCTCATCTTGAATATGCAGTACAATTCTGGGCTCCATACATGAGGAAGGATATAGAGGTAATTGAAAAGGTACAGCACAGAGCTACAAAAATAATTAAGGGGATAACACACCTGGATTATAATGAACGTTTGAGCAGGCTCAATATGTATTCACTGGAAAAAAGAAGAGAGAGGGGGGATTTGATTCAGCTATTTAAGTGGGTAAAGCAAGGGGTTACAGAGGGCTTAAGTTTCAGAAAGGATAACTGAACAAGGGGCCATGGATATAAACTAAATAAGACACAGGTCAATCGGGATTTAAGGAAGTACTACTACTTCAATAGGGTAATTGACATATGGAACGCGTTGCCAGAAAATATAGTATATTCAAAGTTAGTGTTTGAGTTTAAGAGGCAATTGGATAGGCTGTGGGAATTGGGGAATTCATAATCATAGGACCAGCCTTGTTGGGCTTTGAGCCTGTAGCTGGTCGTCAGTCTTTGTACTATTTGTATTTGAGAGCCTCTGCCCTAGTGTATTTAAATTTTTCTTAAAATATAATAGTTAGATTTTAGAGCATTATATAAATTCCCATGCTTAATTAGGGATAATAAACTTTCATCTTGCAATTTTGTGAAGATAAGGATTTTCAGCTACAAAGGGTTGTCCGTGAAGATTACAATTTGAGACTTAGTGGTCCGCGGACATCTCCGAGTTGGGAACCACTGCTCTAGAACTAAACACTGGGGGTCTCGAGTTAGGCTGACATATTACGCTAGGGCATATGCCTTGCACCCCAGACCCCTTCTTCTTCTTCTTCTTCAGTGGCGCACCAGCCCAGGGTGGGCCAAGGCCTTCCTCAGAATCGATACCCAGGTTGCCCTTTTCCTGGACAGACTCCTCCAGTTTTTAACCCTGAGAATTTCCAAATCTGCCTCGAGACAATCAATCCACCGGATCCTCGGTCTCCCCCTTTTTCGGGTCAACAACGGTTTGGCCTCGAAGATCCTCTTGGTGGCCAATTCGTCGTTCATCCTAATCAAGTGCCCTGCCCATTTCAATCTTTGAATGGAAATGTATTTTATTATATCTGGCTCCTGGTATATCTTATAAATTTCTGAATTGGTTCCCCTTCTCCAGGTATCATTACATTTTACACCTCCTAATAATGAACCATCTGAATTAGAGTCTCTTAAGAATTGATGAAATTTTTTTATGTTTTAAGAAAATGTACACATCCATTCACAAACATGCGAAAATAACAAGATCTGATTATTGGAACGAAAAAACGAACTAATCTGTACAAATAAAGAAATATTCTCACCCCTATCCTGCGCACAATGATTCTCTGTGATGTCGAGGAAGCTCCTGTTCGAAAGGACCGGGAGTACGAAGAAGGAGTTGAGGGCCGACTGTCCCCAAGAACCGTCCTCGTCCTGTCTCTTCAGAAAGAAGTCCACCGCCCACGGAAGATCGGACACTCGGAGGCGCTTGCGGTTCTGGCGGATGTCGTACAAGAAATTCTAGAAAAATCATCCAATATTCGGTCTCGTGCTTTTTTTTATCCATTTCCATTCAATGCGTACCCACAGAGTTAGGAAATGAAAATAGAGTGCAAATCGGTTTCGGAATAGGCACTGTCTATTTGGCCGGCAGATATACAACTAAACTCTACTCTTTTTACCCGGCAGATGCCCAGCAACGGTTCTGATTGGAGCGCCGGGACTGCTACGTAACCGCGAGACCTAGTCAGGGCCGCCGAGAGCCAAGTCGGCCCCTGGGTACAAGGTTGAGAAAGCGGGCCCCGCAATGTCATATTCTCATTTCGAGGTAGTATGGGGCGAAATTTTCGGAAGTATGTACCTCCACCCAGACATTCATAGGCTTAATGTAATTTTTATATTTCTAGGCAAGATCTGAATTTTACTCAACTTAAAAATATCGTTTTCTTGATAATACGATGAGTAAAAAGTAATAAAGGGGGTCTGGGGGTCTTCCCCCAGAAAATTTTTGAAAATATGCCCCTAGAAAACTGGAAATTTACTCATTTTTGGACCTTTATGTGAACAAATTAATTTCCAAAATATTCAAAATGATATCCGTCTTAGTACTCAATATGAAAAGCTTTGGGTACCGGGCTCCCTACCGGCCCGGGCCCCGGGGAATCGTACCCTCTCGTCAGGCCTGGACCTAGTGAATTCATCCATGGATTTGTAAACCTAAATTGTAAATTGTAAACCAAAAGGAAATTCATTATATTTCCAGGATTTATTAAAAATTATTTCAGTGTTTCGATAGTAATGTCCTATATAGAAAAAAGGGTGATAATAATGCATTTCTAACATTTTAATTGTTAAAAATAACCAAGGGAGGCAAAAATTAGGGATTTTTCGAAAAAAAAAAAACAAGTGGGTTGGGTTTTATCTTTTATAAAACCTAGAAAAACCCATAAAAACTGGGTTTTTTCAGAAATAGTGCAGGTTTTTTTTCAAAATTAAGTTGATTTTTTTTATTACAACGTTTTAATAGGTTGTTTACAATCTTGTCTGTCCACGGCTTACTAGATACTTATACAGGCTAGCCGAGTACGGAAATCATTGCAAATCCAGATGGCAATACTGGACAAACTGGCAAAGCATATCCACAGTGTTGAAGGCGGTGGGTGATATAGGTAGGTCTTGTAGCGCTCCAAGCGGGAAAAGTTGTCAAATGGTTTTCATTGTTTAAAACTCGGCTAGCCTGTATAAGTATCTAGCCGTAGTCTGTCTGTTCGGGTGGAATTTATAAATTAATTTTAAAATAATTTCCTTATAACTTGAAATTTTGAACATAGTTCAGATCTGGATGAGAATGCGATATTATCTCTTTGTTTCGGTTAAATTTTCTTTTCTTGGACCCCCAGGGGGACTTAAAGTTTAAATGTTTAACTATAGGACTTCATTGTTAAAAAATCATTGCTGTGCTGATTTGACTCTCGTTATTAAGATGACTTTACAAATGTAGTTAAAAACATTATTAAAAAAATTATAACAATAAGTAACACACAGTATATTATTTTACTAGCTGAACAGCAACCCGATGCGTTGCGGCGAGTTAAGTTTTAATTCTAGTTTTCACGATGCATACTTTAATATTATATTTTTAGAGAAGAAAACGATATGAGAAAGAGAAATTCAATAAAAATTCTGTACCCACTTTTGCCACCTTTTCCAGCCTTGCACTTGTGGAGTAAATAAAAAAAAATTCAAAAAAGTTTTCTCAAAATACTTTTCTAATTTTGTATATCAGCAATTACAATCCTCTCGGTATCCCAGGCGCCTTTTTCATATTACGGTGCTCCCGGTAATTTTTCCTACACAGGTTTTTAAGATATTATACCTATCCCGGTGTTTCTGATATATTTCCTGTCCCGGTGTTCCCGGTAATCTTTCTTATCCCAGTGTTCCTTGTATTTATGAAATTTTCACTTTTCCATGTAGATGGGCAAAGTGATTAATCGGGCATTATTAATAATGCCGGAAGTGGAGGTGGGCAAAGTGATAAATTTCATTTATAAATTCCACTGAATTTATCACATCGCCCGGGCATTATTAATAATGCCCGGATTTATCACATTGCCGTAACATATATTTTAATTTTAAGGAAAAATCTTAAATAAAAGTAAATAATGTTAAAACAATTATTTTAATTTATTTTGGTGTTTTCATAACTGAAAATAGTTTTTAATAGACATTTATATGATTTTTCCCATTAAAATAATTAGTTTTGAGGTTTTCATCTCTAGAGACCCTATATATAGAGAGACTGGACAACGGCTCACCGGTATTATCGGTATTTCCGCCATTTTAGTTACAACTTTCCTATACTTTAACATTACGAAATGTTGAAAATCGTGGTAAATGCTGTTAAAAGTTTTGAAAAATACCAAAAGAAGAGTTAAAATGTAAACAAATGAGTTATTAAAAATTTATTTGTTTACTTTCTTTCATAAATATTGCCAAATAAATTCAAAAAACTAAATATTTTATTGTTTAACTGGTTGGCGACTTTATTGGCATCCGCCGTTGGCTACCAAGACTAGTGAACCATCTATTTGGATAAGAAATTAAAAACCAAGTAATACAACTAGGAATTGAGACTAGTTTCCTGGCTACTAGTCCATAACATTTCTCCTCGAAAAGAGCGATAGCGTGCCAAATGTTGCCTGTGGCAACCCAACAATCATTCACACTCACTTTGATTTTTTAAAATGCTTTTTCTAAGATAAAAATAATTAATAACAAAAAAAAGAACATCAATTCGTGTTCGGAATGAATTGTTTAAATTTTTGATATAGTTTTCGCTTTGATTTTTGTGCAATAATAATAGTTTTAGGCGGATGAATTAGCATTACAGTCTATGGAGATCCATGCATTTTGTAACTAAAATGGAGGCGAAAAGTTCATTGTCCAGTCTCTCTATATATAGGGTCTCTATTCATCTCATTTACAACAGTGAGTGAAGCAGATCTACTCTAGTAGAGAAAAATTAAAAATAATCTCTATATATATAATCAAGGTGTGCCTGCCTGGCTCCTTCCGAGGTTTGTACAGATCAGATTTGGCACAATTTCTCCTAAACTACCCGTCAGATTCGAACCAAACTTTGTACACATACGTATGAGGACGGGGGAAAGGCAATGACACCGGTTTCAAAATTCTAAAACCACCCCTTCACCCCCTTTTCGGCCTTTTTGCAAAAATCGCCTTACTTCTCCACTAAAGAAGATCTGTTTAACTCGCATTGTTGTAAAGAAAACAACAAAATCAATTTTAAACATAAAACAAAGTATTAAAAGATAAAACTGGACTAAAATTGTTTTAAAAAGTTTATTAATAATTTGAAAAATTAAAAACGGTCCTTATAAAAAACTTTATGACAGTATTTTCTTATTTAACACTTCATTTTCCATGAAACTTTAAGTTGAAACAGAAATTTTTAAGAATTAGACTGGTTAAAGTAATAATGAAAGTAGTTGATGATAGAAACACTAGATCAATTGTTATATAACCTTATAATTTGTTTCTCTGGGATAGTTTAGAGGGATTTTTTTTTCAATTTAAACAGGGGGTAATTGATTTTTTTCACTTAGAATGGATGATTTGGTAACTGTCGTAATTAAATGTACAACACCGGAACTAGATGGGTTAGGTTAGATTTACACAGTTGGAACCGGGAGGGAAAAGGCACCGGGAACACCGGGATATGAAAAAGGCACCGGGATATGAAAAAGTTACCGGGAACACCGGGATATAGAAAAATACCGGGAACATCGGGATATGAAAAACTACCGAGAATACCGGGATGATTGGTAATCACGGTTATAGAAAATTAGACATGTAACTTGAGAAAACTTTAAAAAAATAAATTGATACACTCCACCCGTGCAAGGCCGGGCATATCAGCTAGTACATAATAAACAGCCCTAGTAAATTTTTAAGTCTAGTAAACCGTATCTTTCCAATAGAGCATTCGCACATGACGTCACTTGGACGAATAAACAACGTTGCTAAGGCCGTTGTTAGGTAAAGTCATGTGATTGAAAATGCTCTATTTCCATATCTCCAGTCAATTTATGGAAGTTATTCCATAAATATTTTTATTTTAAAGGAATAAATCTTAAAATAAAGGAAAATGACGCTTGAAAATAAATTATTTGAATTTATTTTGCTATTTGCATAACTGATGGAGTTTTTAAATCGACAATTATCGAGTTTTTCCTGTTAAAAATATTTAATTTTGTGGTTTTCATCTCATTTTTACAATAGTGAGTTAAGCAGATCTACTCTAGTAGAGAAATGGAGAAATAAGCGTAAAAGAGCAGAAAAACGCAAATATCTCGAAAAGTATTTCGAATTTCGGAATGAAAATGGGCGACTCGGCGTCCCTGGGTCATTTGCCGTCTTTTGGTACCTTGGGCGCCCTTCTCCGTTCAGTGGTTTCGGAGGAGATAGAGGGACATACGTTTGTTTACTCTCGGATTTTAATAGTATAGATAGTTAGTTAGTTTTGTCTCCTTTTTATAAATCTAAGGAACATAATTTTAATTAATTAACTATCAAAATCGTCACGAATATATTTTTTAAAAATTCTTAAAATTTAAATTATGTCATACTTTGTTAAAACACATAATTTTCGGGCTTATAGGCCGTGTTCCAAAATAAAAACAGAAACACCAGACGTTTCGTCGGAAGCTGTGCCCGACATCAGCAGTGGAATAAAAAGCATTAGTTCACCGATTCACCAAGTAGACGTGGTGCATTCTCATTGGATTCATCTGATTCGCCAGTGGGAGGATCGGGCGGAAATGACGTCAGACCTCGCTGCACACTCCTGAGGGCCGGATGCCAAAACTTCTGGAGGTGGATGCCTTCTTCTTTGCGATTAAAATTTTGGGGATGTTTATAAATCTCAATAGCTTCTCTATATAGACGGGGGTAAAAATGCGAGATTGAGGCTAAAACTTTAGTGCTGCTAAGTAAAATATCATGATTACTTTTCTGACTATGTTCAGCCACGGCAGATTTCTGATATTGGCCAAGGCGGCATTGTCGTTCGTGTTCAGAAAGACGGGTTTTAATGGAGCGTTTTGTAGTGCCGATATAGACTGAACCGCAGGAACAAGGGATCTGGTACACTCCAGCTGTCGATAGCGGGTCTCTTGGGTCTTTAACTGAACGGTATAGGTTACGTAGCTGTCTTGTTGGCTTGAAGATAGGTTTGATTCTGTGATTTTCTAAAATTCTCCCGATTCTATCTGTAACTCCTCGTATGTACGGTAAGAAAGCCTTTCCAATCGGGGGTTGAACTG
Source organism: Tetragnatha montana (assembly GCA_963680715.1). Classification (NCBI taxonomy): domain Eukaryota; kingdom Metazoa; phylum Arthropoda; class Arachnida; order Araneae; family Tetragnathidae; genus Tetragnatha; species Tetragnatha montana. The sequence goes on along the minus strand of OY796677.1, from coordinate 8,737,726 downwards.
GGCTATTGGATTCCATCGGTGTCTCAAATTTTCTGTCGTGTAAAGCTCTTCTTATATCACTGGAAGAAAAACCGTTCGCCTGTAGTGCCTGATCCAGATGTTGTAGCTCTTCCTCTAAATACTGTGGTTCACAGTTTCGTTCAGCTCGCTTGGCTAGAGTCTTGATGACTGCCATTTTTTGTCTAGGATGGTGATTTGAGGACTTATTTAGGTAGCGATCCGTATGGGTGGGCTTACGATAGACTCTGTGTCCAAGGCTCCCATCGTCTTTACGTTCTACCAGTACGTCTAAGAACGGTAGCTCTCTATTTTTCTCTATTTCTATTGTGAACTGTATGTTTGGATGGACATTGTTTAGATGTTGCAGGAAATCCGGTAGTTTTTCTTCACCATGGCTCCAAACTACAAAAGTGTCGTCTACATACCTGAACCACACATTGGGTTTTAAGGGAGCGGTTCCCAGGGCTGTCTGCTCAAAGAATTCCATGTAGAAATTAGCCACCACTGGGCTTATAGGGTTTCCCATGGCTACTCCATCTTTTTGTTCATAAAAGCTGCCATTCCATTGAAAGTAAGAGGTTGTAAGGACATGTTTAAAAAGCAACCAAATATCATTTGTAAATATGGTCTGTAGGTGTATCAGAGCATCAGAAACTGGAACTTTTGTGAAGAGGGACACACCATCGAAACTGACAAGCATATCACTAGGTTGGAGGGAGAGAGTCTAATTTTTCCACAAAATGACTTGAGTCTTTTTTTTATAAACGATGATGATGAGCCGACATGTGGTTGAAGCAATTCTGTTAAGTATTTGGAGATGCTGTAAATCAGTGAATTAATAGTACTTACAATGGGCCGAAGAGGCACTCGCATTTTTACCCCCGTCTATTAGAGAAGCTATTGAGATTTATAAAAAAAAATTTGAAACTTTTAGGGCATAACACTACCATAATATACTCTAAGATGACAAAGTTTCAAATTTTTATCTCGTGCTCCACCAGAGAGATATCACTCTAAAAAAGTTCTTGACAAATCGTTGATTTTGGGATTTTTTAAAGCAAAGAAAAACCAAGTCTCACGTTTCAGATTTTGCGTGTAACTTGAATTACATTTGGACTATTTGTATAAAAATATGTGTTGTGTTGAAGGGTTTCCTTCCTATAAAAAAGTCCTTTTTTAAAACAGACAAATTTTGTAGAAATCCTTAACTTCCAAATTTTGCGACATTTGGGGGCACCTTGTAAAAATCATATCTCGGCTTGTAGTCAAATCTCCTCCTTGAAACTTTTTGAGCTTAACACTAATATATAGTACTCTAGAATGAACCATTTTAAAAATTTTAACTGGTCCCCCACCAGAGATATTTAACCCTCAAAATTGCAAATTTTGACAAATCTTCGACTTTGAGATTTTTTTAAATAAAGATAAATAGAGTCTCAGATCCAAAACTTTGCATATGACCTAAAATGTATTTGGACTATTATTTAAAAAATATTGGTGCCTTGACAGGTTTCCTTCCTATAAAAAAAATCTTAAAGTGGGCAGATATTTTTAAAAACATTTCAACTTTAAACTAAAATTTCACCCCTAAGGGTTTATTTTAGAAAAATATACTTGCTCTAGTCTTTTAGACCGTTTTATTCTAAACAATTTTGCTTCAAGCCCCATTTGATTTGGAGATTTTAAAGGGGAGATATTTCCAATCCCGTAAGCGCTTAAATTAGCAAAAACCGCTAAAACGTCAAAATTTGAATGGCTGCTGCGGACAAGCAAAATAGGTTAAATTAAAAATAATGATTGTTTTGATCTTCTTTTAGGTTAGGGTTGACGTACAAAAAATTTCAGATTTTTTAAAAATGGTCGAGCAACCAGTTGCTGGACCACTTGAAATGAAATGACCCTCCACTGATGATGTCGGGCACAGCTTCCGACGAAACGTCTGGTGTTTTTGTTTTTATTTTGGAACACGGCCTAAAAGCCAAAAAATTATGCATTTTAACAATAGAACCGGCTGTGATAGTCTTCATGTTTACATTATGTCATACTTTATTTTACTAGTGTTTTAAAATATTTCTAAAGCCATCTGAAAAAACGAGAGGCATAATCTGTATAACTATGATTTTAAATAAAAACACAGCCAGAATGGTGTTCGATTGTTACAAGGCTTAACTTATGAGATTTTTGTCCTTTTTCAATCTGCTCGCATCCAAAGATTGGAGATATACCTTATCGTTTTCATCAGTTTTTGTTTAAAACTGCGCATGAAGCTGCCACAAAAGCCTTTATTTCTGAATTTGAATAAAAATGGAATTCTGAAAATGGAAGCTGAAGGGTCTGGAGTCAAAAGAAGCCTAGAAGATGGCGAAGAGTCTTTTTTTCAAGACAAGAAATTTAGGGTTGACTTGACTTACGAAAATTGTGAATCAGAAGAGATACAAATAGAAAAAGCATTTAAGAATGGAGTGAATCAAATTAAAATAGGATTCAGGGGAGTCAACCAAGAAGACATCATCAGACACTCGGAAATAAAAGCTGAATTTAAAAGCGTCTTAGCTCCCGAGGATGAAGTATGTATAACAAGAAATAAGAGGGTGATAATTACAGCAAAAAGTTTAACGTCAGCTATAAATGTGCTCAAAATTAGGAAAATAAAGAACAAAGAAGTTGATAGATTAATCTTTGACAAGTCATACACAACTCAGTATATAATAAAAGACGTGGACCCAGATACGTCAGTAAGCGAGTTAGCCGAGACGTTTGAAGAGCAAAACATTCACACAAAAAAAATAATTAGATTCACAAGGAAAGGGGAGACAAAACCTTCAACAACAGTACTCATTAAAGAACTCGGATTTGTAAATAGAACCAAAATCAAGTTCGATTTTGCATCGCATAAAGTTTTCCGATATATTGAAAAGGCTAAGATCTGCCATAGATGCTTAGATTTCGGACACTTCAAAGCAGATTGTAACGCTCAAATTCCAAAGTGCAAAAATTGCAATGAAGATCATGACACAACAGAGTGCAACAAAATTGATGAAGATAAAGATTTAAAGTGCTTTAGATGTGGAAGAAATAATCACACTGCTCTAGACATCAGATGTCCTATTGTGAGAAAAGAGAGCACAATCAAAAATATAATACAAAAAGGAAATATCCTGCCCACAGCTATCCCAAAGGTTTCTTCAATAAAACTGTACTCAGAAGTAACTAAGGAAAGAAAAGAAAACTGTTAAAGTACAAGTTAATGAAAACGATCTAACCGAGGCGATAAAAAGTCTTAAAGAAGTAGTAACAACCCTCACTAATGAAATATCTGATCTAAAATCAGAGATCAAGAATTTGAAAGGTTCAACAAAAGAAAACACAAAAAATAGGAATTCTGAAGATTTAGAATTAGAAATCATAAAAACGATTTCAACAGGGATCGATATACAACTAAAAAGATTATCAGAAGTACCAAATAACTTCACAGAAGCAGTAGAAAAAAATTTACAGGAAAACGACAGCAAATTCCAACTTTTTACAGATGAACTGTGCAAAGGAATAACAAAGTGCTTCAGAGATTTTCATCAACTACTCGTCCAGATTTTAAATTTAAAAACGAAAGATTCGGAAGATGAGATGGAAGACCAGGAGAACCAGGATTCAGAATAAAAAGAACAGAAGGAAAATTAAAACACAAAGATAACCAATAACCTTATAAAAGAATCAAAATTAAACATAAAAAAAACGGAATTCCAAAAACCAACAACAACTCTTGTAAACTGTAAACATAACAAACCTAAGTGATCATCATCTCTTAATAGTCTTATTAGTATATAATTCCTTTTCTTATCATTAGATGACAAGCCAGCTCTGCGTGGTTTAGGTAATTCATCATTTTTTTGTAAATAAATAAATAAAACACAGCCACGTGTTAAGCTTATTCAAAAAAAAAAAAACTTTTTCAGTATCTCTTTATTCTAAAAAAAAGTTTTTGGCGAACGGTTTTCAGGGAAAAACTTTTTAGTTACAAATCCTAATGACACATTTCTGGTTTCAAAATGTCCGGATTCTTTCGAGGATGTGCATACAGCTGTTGGATTTTTTAAAGACTAGGGGGCCTGCCCCCTGCTCGCTATCGCTCACCAACCCCCGTAACTGCTTCGCAGTTCTTTTCAGATCGCTTCGCGATCTCGCTTGTTCATCTCAACAATCCAGCCTAACACTCTTCTCGACTTAATTAAGCCTCTTGTAATACCGAAAATACCTCTCTCTTGCTTATAAATAATTTAATTCGTATCATTCCCCTAAATTAACAACAAAAATGTTGCTGAAATACATTCCTTTTTTAGCTTAACAATAACTTAATCGAAAATATCCAGCAAGTCTACTAATAATCATCAACCATTTTGTAGAAAAAACATTGTTGAAAATAAAAGAAATTAGACTCATCATAAAACTCGCCTGTTTCTCTAGTGAACGGCCACAGAATGAGAAGAAAAAATTAAAACTTTGAATCTTAATAACTCCAAAACTAATTAGAATTTTTTGAAAAACAAAACGCCAATATTTTTATAAAAAATAATTGTATGTGTGTTTAAAATATCATAGTTCTACTGTGATTAGTTTTTCTTTTATAACGAAAAAACCGAAAACCCGTCAAAAATTTCGAAACTTTAAAACTTAATTACTCCAAAACTAATTCGAAATTCGAAAAAAAGGCGACGAGGTGCAAAACTTCACATCTAAGAGAATGCGGCTGCAAAAAATCATATTTCTGCTGCGAATAGATTTTGCTGGGGGCGAACTCGCAGCAGAAAAAAATAATTTTCAACTTTGACATTAAATAATTCCAGAACTAATTATCTCATTAATTAGCTATTGGAACGAAAAGGACCCTCATACATTTGTCTACAAATGGTCAAAATTTCAATAATTTCCGTTCCATAGTTTTTGCATAGTGACAGTTCAAAATTGTCAAAGTGAAGATTTTCTGAAACAGCGGCAGCGGCGACTGTTACTTTTTTTTAATATAGAGCATTCGCACATGACGTCACAGGCTTGTGACGTCAGAGGCTTGGATGACAGACAGTATGATGGAAAACTATAGGATGCACATCGTTTATTTGTTTACTTTTGATGTGAATTTTGAAAAATAAGGATGTTTTATGTTTTTCTCCAAAGTTTACTTTAAAGTAACCTTTATTTACTCTAAAATAGCATCTCTGCATATTATAAGTCATTCAATAATACTACATTTTATATTTAGCAGTGTTCTAGTTGCTGAAACCATTTCTGCCAGTGTTCTAATTGCAAGTACCATTCGCAATGCTACTAACATATTTTAGAATTCTTAATTATTTATTAATTATTCAATTTTTAGTTTCAGTAGCATATTATAAGTATTTTACAGATGTATCGGACTCGCATATTGTTCTAACAAATGTAAACAAAAACATGTCACCTCGTAATAAGTCTTTTTCTAAATTTAGCTTACCACTAAAACACAAAAACATATGCACTTACCTTCAATAACTATTATTCTTTCGTTCCGATCTTTAACCGAGCCTAAAGAATCTTTTTAAATGAACTTTTCTTATAAAAACTAAATGCAGCGCGTATTCTCTATGGGAGCCTAATGTTAAAGAAAAGTTGTCTATCCTCCAAGCCAGCTTGATCACGTGATCGGAGACACGTGATTGAAAATGCTCTATAGAGAGATATTCTTAATTTTAAAATATTTCCATTTTCTAGATTACGGATAAGGGTGCAGTTACAAAGCAAGTACTGTCAAACAACTTTTTATGCAACCAATTGCCGCCATATTTTATGATGAAACAAAGTTTTTCACGTACTAAAAAAGTACTTCCCAAATTTAATATAATTCAAAGACTGATAAAAGTAGTATAAAAACTTACTGATGTGCTATTTCTTACTAAAATTTCACATATTTTGTCAGAAATTTGTAATTTTTAGTCTGATAATCGAATTAATTATAAACATTAAGTGTCATGTAGACTCTTATTATTTTCAATGGCTTTCAATGATATTGTTTTACAAGTGTATAAGTTTAATAAAATATGAATACAGCATTTTCAATCACATGACTCGGACCTAACAACGGCCTTAGCAACAGAAAATGTTACAGTTTTTTGCCCTACAGAGGTTAACAGTTACAGAAAATGACTGGCCGTGGAATTCTTCTATTGGAGCATTTGCAATCACGTGACCCCCTACCTAAAAACCGCCTTAGCAACAGATAAACAACGGCCTTAGCAACAGTTAAAAGAAAATAACCGGTTGTGACGTCACCTGAAAACACTCTATAATAAAACACTACTAGGTATAATAGATAATACTAACGAGTTACTAGGCGGTACAATGGACTCTAACCGCCTATCTGGTTCGAGACTATAAAAGTCACGTGTCGGTGGTAAACAAACTATCATTATCAAATCATATCTCACTACAAACTCTACTAGTGTAGTATCTGTGGTAACCAATTGCAAGCTCAGTAGGTCACGTGTTGGTTCTGTGTGACGTCAGACGGTTTGAGTCCATTTAAAAGATTCTTTGGGTCCGTTTTTTTACCAGAATGTTTATTAAAGTCTGTCTGTCCTCGCTTGGCACGTGTGGCAAACCTAAAATCACTACCCACGGCAGGAAAAGCAGTGGTGAGTGCAGGGTATCGGGTATCTAATAGAAGGGTGAGATAACCATCTTTATGGCTTTCTTCGTGCACTCGCCACTGTTTTTTCTACTGTGGGTACTGATTTTAGGTTTGCCACTCGTGCCAAGCGAGGACAGACAGACTTTATCAATTGAAATTAAGACTTGCTGGATACCTTTTAAGGAAAACATTTTGATTAATTTATTAATAAGTTAGAGTTAATAATTATTCAAACATTTAAGTTTTTAAAACCACGTTTTTAAAATAGACTAAAAAAGTATAAAATTATTTTTTGTTACTCCTTGTAAAACGAAAAACGTGGGGAACATGCAATAGATAGGGGATAATATTCATCTACTATACTACTCTTGGCGCTCTATTTACCTATCTATTCACGATATAAAATAAGAAGCATAAAGAATCCCGAGAGAATCTGATGAATTAAATACCTAATGCGTTTTTCGTTTTATAAGGAGTAACAAAAAGTAATTGTATACTTTTGAGTCCATTTTAAAATCGTAGTTCTTAAAATGTTATTTTTATTTCATTAATTATTTCCTTCGATTGGTGGGTTTTTACAAGTTTTAATTAGTTCTTCTTAAGTTAAATGTGTTCTTTCTTAATAAAGGTAGTTCTGCAGTAAATTTGTTTATGACAAAAAGGAGTCTCACTTGCATGGCGGCTGCAATAAAAGTCAATGGTTTTTCATCCGGTTGGATCATCTTTTGAAGGTTTTGAATCCTCAAGTATAATGGATAATAGCGATATCTAGCTCTGTCTTTAAATGGTTTGAGATAGTACATATCCCTACAACTCCCACATACAACCGAATAAAAACACTCCATGGCCATTGGGAGGTATTCCACTTCATCTGGAAGTAAAAGCATTCAGTTATAAAGGGTACTGTGACCCAAGGTTAGAAGAATAAGACTAGGTTGGCTCATATCATAGAGATGAAAAATTACAGTGGCGTAATCATTTTAAACCAATGACGTCGATTGCAGTTCCTCCCATAAATTTTAAAAAATTTTGAATTTTTAAAATTTTAAATTTTTTAAAATATGTTTTGTCTTTTTCCTTTTTAAATTTAATTATTGTTTAGTTATTTATTAACAAATATTGTCAGCATATTTTCTGTTTCATTTGACTTGATTTTACTTGTATTTTCAAAGTTCATTTTAATAAATTAACTAGCTGATATGACCCGGCAAATCCGAGTCTTACCAGCTAGATTACGTGTCTTTGGCACTGATGCGAGCTTCGCTCGTTACTAATTCACGTTTGCAGTGCAGTTAAATTTTTCACAATTGCTTTTTCTTTTAAAGCTGGATCGTCTAGCGCAGGGGTTTCGAACTTCCAAGTACTCGAGGGCCGCATCAAAATCTCAAGTCAAGTGGCGGGTCGCAAAGTAATCTGGCTCCTTTTTTAGCCATGATATATTTTTCGTGAGTCTTTAATATGGAACTTTTCAGGCGAGAGAGGGACGAAGGTATTTACATATTGTGAAGGTACAACTGTATTTTTAAAAATTTCAGAGGATATATAAGTTTTTGAATTGAATTTTGAATCTTTTAATACTGAATATACAAATTAAAGGGGTCAGAAATGTTTGTATATTTCTCTAAAATGAGTTTTTCACCTAATTTTTGAATACTCCATTTTGCCCCTCCTCGTGATAAAGGTTGATTTTAACCTTTATAACCCCTTTCTATGCCCAGGGGAAATTTCAGGGTATAACCCCCCCCCTCTCGAAACCTGAAACTTTTTATTTGTTCACCATAGAAAACGACTGACCAAAGCTACTCCACACTGTAAAAAAAATCCCGTAAAATTTACGGTTTTAAACTGGCAGCTGGGTTGGTCGAGGAAAACCGTAAAAATTACAAAAAAAAATTAAATTCGTAAAAACAACGGTGTTTTACCTTGTAAAACAGAAAACATGGATTAAAATGGTAAAACCCCGTTGTTTTTACGGATTTACTTACGGCTTACATTATAAGCTCTTCTAACCACAACTATAATATTTTTTAGTACAATGCGCCTTTTGAAGAGAAATAAGTAATACTTCAATCAAACCTGCACCGATTATCGAACTTTTTCTTTTTTTTTAGGCCTGAAAAAGTGCTATTATTAACGGTAGATCAGTCGATTGAGCGACAGCCTTATCAAAGTTTTCTAAAACATTTCATGAGTAACTTGATTTTTAAATAGTGTTGTTGCGATTTGAAACGGATTAAATAGCAACTATCCAAGTATTTTTTAAAATTAACACTTTAATTAAGCAGGTAGCATACTCAAATTACATCTTTGTAAAAAATATATGTATCTGAATTCAAAGTATAGTAATAAGAAGTGATTTTTTCTCTGGACCGGACCGCGATAAATATTTTCAAAAATATTTGGTCCCCAATCGAAGTTACTTGCAGACCCCTGCTGTATAGTTTCCGTAATAAATTTGATTTGATTTGATTTGAAGCAAATTAATGCACGCTTAAGAGAAAAGTTTCCTTACCCGTCAGTAGAATGTTATCTGCATTTCTGAGAAGAGACTTGAAAAAGAAGGATAAAAAGGATGGAGATCGAGCGTTGCACAGCGACAACATGGAAGAAGACGGAAAACGGTCCTTTCGGTCCACTGTTAGCTCGAAGAAGACTCTATTCCAAAGGACTTCCGTCAGGTTATGGCGGCCCAAGAACTTCTCCGGATGCATGCACGAGACCAAGAGGGCTTGCACGAACGGGGCCAGCTCCTCACTCGGGATGTTGTCATATCCGCCGCTCCTATTGAAAAGAAAGAATCTCGTCAGAATTCTACGGTAAACGACAGAATAGAAGAAGACAGAAAGAGCACTTCCATAGAGCGTAAAGCTACGATTTTTAGCATAGGAAATCCCATAGATACTATGGAGGACCCTCTATACAGGGTGTCTCAGACGGTTGCAGGGGCGTATTCAGAGGGGGGGAATTTGGAGATATATCCCCCCCCCCAAAATTCCAATATCCCCCTCCGAAATTTAAGTCAGTCAGTCAGTCAGTGGTATTTCGCTTTTATAGATATAGATGTGAAATTTTCAGGCTTAAATATGAAAAAATAAAGAAATGGCGAAGTACTGAAAAACATTAATTCACTGGCGCGTCATTCTCCTGGCATCCATATCTCCTAAACAAAACGGAGGGTAATTGAAATTTGGATATGTTTTAGAGGTATCATGATTTCAAAGTAAATGTGAAATTAGAAAATATTTTTTTTTTTTTAAAGAAAAAAAAAATTTTTTTTAATTTTTTTGAAACTTTTGTAGATATTAAAATTTCCATACGGTAGCACAAGTAACAAAATATGTTTGATTTATGTTGAGAATAAAAACAAATGTAAAAGAGAATATGTTAAAAGGGAGGTTTAGCGTTTTTAAGTTAGGATAATTTTGGGTGTATTTTTTTGAAGTTTCTTGTAATTTTTTAAAAAATAAATTTTTGAATTTGCTTTTTATACGAAATATGAATTAGCATGAAGTAAATACATAATTTAAAACCTAAAAAGATAGTAAATTCTGTTATTTGAGAAAAAAAAATTTTGGTACTGAGTCCCCTTAAAAAAAAATGTTTTTTCTATCTAAATGTTTTTAAACTTCACTGCTGGTCATTGGATATCAACTAGGAGCTCTTCAACTAACATTAAAAAAAATCAGAAGTTTTAAAAGACTTTTAATTTTCCAAACTTTATGCTCTCAATTTTTCACATTTCTAGAGAATCACCCATCTAGCAAGCCGTTGTTAAACAATAAAATTTTTAGTTTTTAAGTTTATTTGGCATAATTTATTAAAGAAAGTAAGCTAGTAAATCTTTAACAACCTATTTGTTTACATTTAAGCTCTGCTTTAGGTATTTTTCAAAACTTTTAACAGCAATTTACAAAATTTTTAACATTCCGTTATGTTAAAGTATGGGAGAGTTGTAACTAAAAATGGCGGAAAGATCGATTCTGGCGATGCGGCATTGTCCAGTCTCTCTTTAATAAGGGTCTCTATAATAAAGCCGCGTTCACAACAACCATTCTAACCGGGGAAAGGCAGAGAAAACCGGTTCTTCATCCACCGCTCTCCCTACGCTAGGGAAAACCTCACCAGACCATCCGTTGAAAATTCTCCCCTGGGCCATAGCAGTAGGAAATGTTTTAATTGCACTAACCGCATGTAGAGGGCGCTCTTGCTCGCTTCCCGTAATGTATTTCTATGAGCTCGCTCGCTTGTCACGTGATTCTTTCTACCGGTAGGACGAGTTAGACGAGTGCACTTGTGAACGGGCTATTCTATTTCCTCACGGTTAGTTTTCGGAGATCCCTTTTCCCCTACTTCTTTAGCTCTTTCTCCGGTTGAACAGGTTGTCGGTTGTGAACGCGGCTTATAATAAATGTCTCTAATCTCACCTGGAAGCAACTTCAAGCAGAGTAGAGTTGATCTTGTCCCTCAGTTCGAGTCCTATCTCGTCATCTGAAGAGAAGAATCCGGGCTCCGCGAGGAAAATGGCCACTACTGCCCTGGCCACGTCCGGGCCCTCTAAGCTCCCGTCCCGGATGCCTCTCAAGAGCCACTGGACGTTCCTTTCTATGGCGGCATCTTTAAGCTCATCCCGAGACGGATCTGCGAGGAAACAAAAAATTGAGGGCTTTGGGGCAAGATTTAGGTATCTCCACATTATTCAAAGCAAATTTATTGTTCACAGAGATATTCGCCAATTTAGCGATACGCTGCCAATTGATGTTACTTTAAATTGCAGAACTTTGTTGCCGAATATAGACGGTTGAACTACAAATCTAGTAAAAAAAATAGGCGCATTTCAGCTTTTAATTTCCCGATTTAGTACGATTTTTAGGATGTTATTATTGAGGTAATTTTCAAGATAAAAGAGATTTCAATGTCAATGACAGACATGGCAAACTTTAAACGTTTTTTTATTTTAGTCAATTTTTCAAAAAAAAAAAAATGTTTTCATTCTTTACTGCTTTATTTGATACAAGGAAAGAGAAAATGAAGTGTCAAGTTTTTTTAATGAAGTTAATTTACTATCTCTCTATATTAAAAAAAAGTAACAGTGACCGCGGCCGCCGCCGCCGCCGCCGCCGCCGCCGCTGCTTTTGAAAATTTTATTTTTGAACACTTTGAACTCTCACTACGTAAAAACTATTCCACGGAAATTTGTGAAATTTTAAACATTTCTATTCAAGTGTACGAGGATCGTTTTCGTTCTAAAAGCTAATAGATGAGATAATTAGTTCTAGAGTTATTTAATGTCAAAGTCGAAAATTATTTTTTTCTGCTGCGAGTTCGCCCCCAGCAAAATCTATTAGCAGCAGAAATATGATTTTTTGCAGACACATACTCTTAAATGTGCAGTTTTGCACCACGTCGCCCTTTTTTTGAATTTCGAATTAGTTTTGGAGTAATTAAGTTTTAAAGTTTCGAAAATTTTGAAGATTTTTCTGTTTTTTCGTTATAAAAGCAAAACTAATCACAGTAGAACTATGATATTTTAAAGACACATAGAAATAATTTTTATAAAAATATTGGCTTTTTGTTTTTTCAAAAATTTTAATTAGTTTTAGAATTATTAAGATTCAAAGTTTCAATTTTTTCTTCTCTTTCTCGCCGTTCACTAGAGAAACAGACGAGTTTTATGCGTGTTTTATTGATGAGTCTGATTTCTTTTATTTTCAACAATGCTTTTTTCTACAAAGTGGTTGATGGTTATTAGTAGACTTGCTGAATATTTTTTTAACATTTCAATTAAATTATTCGGAGAAAAGGCTTCTGCTGGATTGTTGAGATGAACAAGCGAGCTCTGCTCGCTAAGATCGCGAAGCGATCTGAGAAGAACTGCGAAGCAGTTCAGAGGGTTGGTGAGCGATAGCTCACTATGTGTGATTTCTTTTATTTTCAATTTAAGTTAGGAAAGTAATATTTCAGCAATAGTTTTTTTCGGGATGATTTGGATTAAATTATTTATCAGCAAGAGTGATAAGTAGTTTCGGTTGTAAAGGAGCATTAATTAAGCCGACCAGCGGGGTGATTGGTAAGATGGAACAAGCGAGCTTTGCTCGCTGAGATCGCGAAGCGATCTAAAAAGAACTAGTAGTTCCGGGGGTTGGTGAGCGATAGCGAGCAGGGGGCAGGCCCCCTAGTAAGATAAAAAAGCTCATAGCTTTAGTCAATCTCTCTATATTAAAAAAAAGTAACAGTGACCGCCGCCGCCGCGGCCGCTGCCGCTGCTTTTGAAAATTTTATTTTTGAACACTTTGAACTCTCACTACGCAAAAACTATTCCACAGAAATTTGTGAAATTTTAAACATTTCTAGACAAATGTATGAGGATCGTTTTCGTTCTAAAAACTAATAGATGAGATAATTAGTTCTAGAGTTATTTAATGTCAAAGTCGAAAATTATTTTTTTCTGCTGCGAGTTCGCCCCCAGCAAAATCTATTAGCAGCAGAAATATGATTTTTTGCAGACACATACTCTTAAATGTGCAGTTTTGCACCACGTCGCCCTTTTTTTGAATTTCGAATTAGTTTTGGAGTAATTAAGTTTTAAAGTTTCGAAAATTTTGAAGATTTTTCTGTTTTTTCGTTATAAAAGCAAAACTAATCACAGTAGAACTATGATATTTTAAAGACACATAGAAATAATTTTTATAAAAATATTGGCTTTTTGTTTTTTCAAAAATTTTAATTAGTTTTAGAATTATTAAGATTCAAAGTTTCAATTTTTTCTTCTCTTTCTCGCCGTTCACTAGAGAAACAGACGAGTTTTATGCGTGTTTTATTGATGAGTCTGATTTCTTTTATTTTCAACAATGCTTTTTTCTACAAAGTGGTTGATGGTTATTAGTAGACTTGCTGAATATTTTTTTAACATTTCAATTAAATTATTCGGAGAAAAGGCTTCTGCTGGATTGTTGAGATGAACAAGCGAGCTCTGCTCGCTAAGATCGCGAAGCGATCTGAGAAGAACTGCGAAGCAGTTCAGAGGGTTGGTGAGCGATAGCTCACTATGTGTGATTTCTTTTATTTTCAATTTAAGTTAGGAAAGTAATATTTCAGCAATAGTTTTTTTCGGGATGATTTGGATTAAATTATTTATCAGCAAGAGTGATAAGTAGTTTCGGTTGTAAAGGAGCATTAATTAAGCCGACCAGCGGGGTGATTGGTAAGATGGAACAAGCGAGCTTTGCTCGCTGAGATCGCGAAGCGATCTAAAAAGAACTAGTAGTTCCGGGGGTTGGTGAGCGATAGCGAGCAGGGGGCAGGCCCCCTAGTAAGATAAAAAAGCTCATAGCTTTAGTCAATCTCTCTATATTAAAAAAAAGTAACAGTGACCGCCGCCGCCGCGGCCGCTGCCGCTGCTTTTGAAAATTTTATTTTTGAACACTTTGAACTCTCACTACGCAAAAACTATTCCACAGAAATTTGTGAAATTTTAAACATTTCTAGACAAATGTATGAGGATCGTTTTCGTTCTAAAAACTAATAGATGAGATAATTAGTTCTAGAGTTATTTAATGTCAAAGTCGAAAATTATTTTTTTCTGCTGCGAGTTCGCCCCCAGCAAAATCTATTAGCAGCAGAAATATGATATTTTGCAGACACATACTCTTAGATGTGCAGTTTTGCACCACGTCGCCCTTTTTTCGAATTTCGAATTAGTTTTGGAGTAATTAAATTTTAAAGTTTCGAAATTTTTGACGGTTTTTCTGTTTTTTTGTTATAAAAGCAAAACTAATCATAGTAGAACTATGATATTTTAAAGACACATACAAATATTTTTTATAAAAAGATTGGCTTTTTGTTTTTTCAAGAATTCTAATTAGTTTTGGAATTATTAAGATTCAAAGTTTTAATTTTTTCTTCTCTTTCTTGCCATTCACTAGAGAAACAGACCAGTTTTAAGCGTGTTTTATGATGAGTCTGATTTATTTTATTTTCAACAATGCTTTTTTTCTTCAAACTGGTTGATGTTATAGAGCATTTTCAATCACATGACTCGGACCTAACAACGGCCTTAGAAACAGAAAATGTTACAGTTTTTTGCCCTACAGAGGTTAACAGTTACAGAAAATGACTAGCCGTGGAATTCTTCTATTGGAGGATTTGCAATCACGTGATCCCATACCTAAAAACCGCCTTAGCAACAGATAAACAACGGCCTTAGCAACAGTTAAAAGCCCTACAGTAGATACACAGTTAAAAGAAAATAACCGGTTGTGACGTCACCTGAAAACACTCTATTAGTAGACTTGCTGGATATTTTTTTAACATTTCGATTAAATTATTCATAAGCTAGAAAAGAATATATTTCAACAACATGTTTTTCTCTTAATTTGGAGGAATGATCCGAATTAAATTATTTATGCAAGAGAGAGGTATTTTCGGTATTAATTAAGCTTAATTAATTAATTAGGATTAATTAAGCCAAGAGGGTGGTGCTGGATTGTTGAGATGAACAAGCGAGCTCTGCTCGCTAAGATCGCGAAGCGATCTGAAAAGAACTGCGAAGCAGTTACGGGGGTTGGTGAGCGATAGCGAGCAGGGGGCAGGCCCCCTAGTTTTTCAAAAAAAAAAAAAATGTTTTCATTCTTTACTGCTTTATTTGATACAAGGAAAGAGAAAATGAAGTGTCAAGTTTTTTAATGAAGTTAATTTACTATAAGATAAAAAAGCTCATGTTTTTCGTGACAGACAGACATGCCAAAACATTTGGCTTTTGTGTTTGATAGCTTTATAAAATCTAAAATATAGTTTCTTCAAAAAATATTAGTGTTTTTAAAAAGCAATGGGTTTTTCTTTTAAGGAGTAACATACTTAAAATCTATCGAAGTTAGGCTAATTTGGGTAGATATTTCGTTTTCAAAATAGGTAAAGAAATAATGTACTCAAAATATATTCTTTATTTTGTTACTTTTTTAAAAAGTTGGACTTTATTCTATCATAAGAACCAAAAATAATTAACTTAGCTGAAATTTTAAAAATAATTTTAATGCAGTAGAATCAAATTTCAGTCACTGGGCCGATGATGTTGTATTCAAAGACTTAAATTTCCTTCTCATGCTGATCTGTGGTATCGGTAGTCATTTAACTGCTTACCAAACAGCATAACCTACTATGTTTATGAATTTTAACGTTATTTGATGCCTCTAACTCGCATTGTTTAAAATTAATCAGCTAAGTCGCCACTATTGGGTCAGTGGTCACTGTACCCACATTTAGGGCCGTATTCAGAAACTTTTACACCATACGATAATGATACGATAACGATCAATTGGGGACGACCACTCTAGATACCTCGTCTAGCTCGATCGCCCGCTGGCTGCTGCCTTCTATCGGAAAGATTTACAATTAATTATACGCTTATAAAAGAAAAATTTTACTAACACTAGATTTCCATTACTTTCGTAATATATTAATGTCTGAGGACTGTTTTTGGTAATTAGTAGCTGTTCTAGATTTTTTGGAACTATTCAACGGACCTCAAAAAGTGTAATAGCAATCGGAATAAGGTTCGAATTTGGAACAAAATGGCGGTCGAGAGCTGCGAAGCTGGAACGCTCTCTCATTTGATGATCGATCGTGATCATTACGATAGATTGTTTTCGTATCATTATCGTATCGTTATCGTATCATTTCATCTTCGTGTTAAAGTTTCTGAATGCGGCCCTTACCTTAGGTAACCCAAGCAGCCCAACTCACCTCCAGCAGCCATCCCCAGTACAACGAAGACGAGAGAATAGGCCCACATCTTCACTCCAAAGCGACTGCCAACAGCGAGATATCGTTGCCATATATGAAGCTAAAAACACATGAAAGGATTTCCTTATTTGAACGCAAATTTCACTTTTAAAAATTTAAAAGCATTATGAGTACCTTTCATTATGCATTTAAAATTAATTTCATTTGCATTCATTTCATCATCGCATGTCATTAGGTAAAAGGAAAATTCTATTTCCTTAGCTGCAGAGCTTTACTCAGCATCGCAAATTCAATAAGGATATTATATCATCTTTTATAGTAAAAGTTATTGCTTAATGAGTATGTTTTTTAATTTTTATCATTCGTGATTCGTTTGTTCTTAATTTTTAAACTTATTTTTGACTCTCGATTATACTATACAGTTATCATAAGGAAGAGTAAAACTAAGAGAAGACCCAGCTCGCTTCCCTAAAGGCCGTATTCACCATTAACTTAGACCTGGCTTACTTAATTTTTCTTACCTTAAAAATTATTAGAAATATTTGGCGATATTTCAGTATAGATACGAAGATACGTACTATAAACCCGCTGTTAATGATAAGCTTTACTGCCTGAAGTTATTAATGTCAGTTATAAAACCAAATATTTTTAGCTGAAATTTCATAAGTTTGAAAAGTTGTTCTGTATTCCAAATAGGGTCCTGAATTCTCAATAAAAATTTAGTGGTTATCCAATGAAAAGTACATTAATTATACAATTTTCGAACCTTCATTTTCGATTTTCTTTTTCAAACTGACGATTCGCTTTAGGTTAAGTGAGCCACTGATTTCCTTCAGAGTTAAGAACTACTGTTATAGAGCTTTCTTGTAATACATTCTTCTGTACATCTGTTTCTTTGCCAGTGTCTTCTTACTGCAGAAAAGCAAATATTAACCCGTTTTCTCGATGCTTTCTTCCAATAAGCCGTTTATCGTAACGAAACAGATGTACAGGTGAAAAGTTGAATTGCAGGTAAGTAAAGTAAACGAGTAAAGTTGTTGTTGTTGTTACTTATCTCGGAATTGTCTAGCAAGGCTAGACAATCCCCATGAATCCAAAAATATCTAAAAAATAAGGAGGGATGAGCAGCTTCAATTGACCCGAAGGTCTAGGGCACCAGAGGGAGAAGACTGACTGATGGCGGCTTTACACCACGCAGTTTGCGAGGCTTCTTATTGTCGCAAACCTATCGTAAACTGTCGCTTTTGCAGCACACACAAATCGCGCGTCGCAAACCGCGTGGTGTAAAGCCGCCATTAGCCCTGAACACCCATTTTAGTCGCCTTTAACGACACGCATGGGCTACGTCGGGACAATTCTTATCCCCCGGTCACCGCACGGGGCACGAGTAAAGTAAACGAGCAAGTGGTTGGACGACCGGACGTTTTATGACATCAGCAGAGCGTGGAAGAACGCGTGGTCACTCTCGATGGCTAACTGGTCACATGGGTAAATGTAAAACCACGTGTGGCTGGAGCGATGGGCCGCATTCAGTAACTTTAACACGAAGATGAAATGATACGAGAACGATCTATTGTAATGATCACGAACGATCATCAAAAGAGAGAGCTTCGCAGCTCTCGACCGCCATTTTGTTCCAAAATTCGAACTGTATTCCGATTGCTTTTACACTTTTTGTGGTCCGTTAAATAGTTCCAAAAAATCTAGAACAGCTACTAATTACCAAAAATAGTCCTCAGACATTAATATATTACGAAAGTAATGTCCGATTGCATCTGCAAATGAGAAATGAGACAGCAAATGAGACATGAGAACACAGGTACACAATTGCAGACATCAGTGAAAATCTCTTTTGTGCTGAGGGATGCTGAAACGGCGCAAAATAATTGTATAGTTTCACAGGAAAAAATCGATGTCTTTAAAACTTATTTTTAGGTGAATGGAGATATTTTTAGAGAAATTTGTTTCATTTCAGACATGTATAGGTCCATACACACTAAAAAATCCTTTTTTCGAAAGTTAATAAAAGATGTCCTTCCTATGAAACTATAGAATTCCTTTGTGCCGTTTCAGCACCCCCTATACACAAAAGAGATTTTCACTGATGTCTGCAATTGTGTACCTGTGTTTTCATGTCTCATTTGCTTCTGTTAGAAGACATTTTGGGTCCTTATTTTCTCTTTTTGCATAACAAAGCTGCGAAAAATCACAATTTGGCTTTCTCCAAGTTTTTCATAAGTCACGATTTTGAAAGAATAAAGTTACTTCCCGGGTTCACACACCTAAACGCGATCAAGCACAGGTTAGAACTATTGAAAATATGGTTGACGGTCAGATACCACATACCAAAAATGACCCAGAGGCTAAAACTTGCCAAAAATAATGATTAGATCTCTCAATAATACCTAAAAAATACTATTTAAAATTAGTACACACATTTAAAAACATGCGTTGAGTTCAGAAATAATAATTATTCTTATTCTAATCATCAGGAATATTCTTTACAAACAACATAAAATTTTCGGTTAAATACCTCTCACATAGACGTTTCTGTCACTGATCCAAATGTGTAATGGAACATTATCAATGGAGGGTCCATTTACCCCCTTATATTATTGGTAGGGAAAATTTGTTCTCGCGCTCTATATTCCCACTCCTTGAACATCTTGTGGTATTATTTTCATGGATGAAAAATAATTATGCTAGGTGTTGTATTGAAAAAACAGTTCGGTCCTTAATTTTTGCACAGCAGTGTTACAATAAACATTTCACCGAATAATTTTCACTACACCATATTTCATTTTTAAATAAAATGCATTTATAATAAAAATAAAACTTAATCCTTAATAAAAAAAGTAAACTAAGAGAGAAAATAAGTACATAGATATTAAGATAAGACCAAAACCAGAAGTTCAAAACAGAATGTTTCTTTTTTTAAAGTTTAAAACACAGATCATTGGAACAGCCTGGGAAAGAAGGAAAGGAAAAGAGAAAACAATATGAAGAGAAATTATAGGGTCAGGTTAAAAGGGATCACCCGCAAGAAGTAAAACAATGAGGAAATGTAAAAGAGATAAATGAATAAAAAGAAAACAAGAGACGAGAAGTCTAGTAACGACCCTGGTTTGCCCTAATGGCGGCCAAGTGGAGTACAACCACGTGACATTACAATAGGGTATTGCACCTGGCAATGCAAAAGACGAACATCGACGCATGCGCATTCCGCTCGGAACGCGATCCTATATAAACTGGTCCGCCGGGTCAAGTCAGTGTAGTGTCCTTTCAACTTTCGTTCGCTGTTTAGTCTTGTCTTCTCAGCTCCGCAGTCCGCGCCATTTCGCCTGTTTTGCTTCGCACCTCGTGTCGCGTTTTTCGTTGGTCGTGCTCTTCAAGCATTTTCTGTAAGTCCATTCTTCTTTATACATTTTTGAGGGAATTTGAATTCTTAATTAAAATGGTTATCTCCGTTTATTTACAAAATTTTCGGTACTTTAGGATTAGCCGGGAGCAAGCGTCCAGTTTTATGTTAAACTAGCTGATATGCCCGCCGTTGCTCGGGGGATAAAAGGCTTATCAAACTGTGTGTTAAAATAAATAAGAATTATCGTTTAGATGCAATAGAGTCAACAGTCTTCCCGCTGGGATTCTTTTTTGATGCCATACCACTTCGTTAAGATGTAAAAAAAACCCTTTAAAAATGCTACCTGTTTAGATTTAATGTGTGGAATCCCCATTTTTAAAGATTAATTTTTCAAAATAGAAAAAAAGTCAGGGGACCTTCTGAACCCCATTATTTTTTTCCCTTTTGTCCTTTTCTCCCTCCATCCATTTCTGCAATTGGTATAAATTATAAATGTATATTTGAGGCAAAGTTCTCCGCCTTCGCTCACAATAAAGATATATTATTGAACAGCAATGTTTATAGATAAAACTTATTTCCCCCTCATCCCGCTAAATTTTTATGAAATACAAAACAATTAAATATACTACATACTTTTATAATTTTTTAAGATCTTAAAAAACCGGTTTAGAATTAGTGTTTATAACCATTTTTTAATAACGATAATTTTTTTTAAAAATCAGGGGGAGACCCCATGAACCCCCCCCCTATGCTGATTTATTACCAACTCATTTATTGAAAGAAATTTCAAACATGAAATAAAAGTAAACATCATTTGAATCGACACTGAAAATGCCTGTGATAAAATATTGTTTAATTTGAACTTTGCTGGAAATACTTAAGGCTACAGTGGACACTAAAAATCTGAAAGATGGACAAAAATTTGGAACTTTTTATTTTTATCTTTTTATACTAAACATGCCCTTAGGAATCGTCTGGTGAAAGAATTATTTTGATATCTCTATTGGTTCGTTCAATATAGACTTTTTTATGAGGCCACACCCATTTGTTTACGTTTTCGAGCTTCAGAATACGACAGCTCTTTCAGTGTTTATGCTATCAACTTAGCCTCAGACTTAATTTTTTTTAGTGGTTCTTCGTTGGTGAACGTTCTAAACTTTCACTTCAACTTAGTTTTCTACTTCTACTTTGTTTTGATTCTTTTTTTTCATGTCTTTGTGTTTGGTATGATCATGAAAAGTCTTTGAAGAAAGTTTCTTTTGTGAGTTTCTCAAAAAGAACCAAGTTTACTATTTTTATGCCAAATAATTGGAATTATTGACCATTATTTACAATCGACAGTTTATCTCAAATCTAAATAAAAGTTAATACTGTTTTCATACACTTGTATTGGAAGTGTCACAGATCACAGAACTATGGACTGTAAAGTAATGAACTAGGGACTGTAATAGAACAGAACTATAGACTTTATAGTATTTTTTGAAAATTAATTATTGTGACATTTCATAGGACTGAACTGCAGCATTTGACATCTGTTGTGAATTTTTATATTGCTATTTTTCACAAATTTCCTCTCTGTGATCATCAGAACTAACTTTTTTCCAATGAGTGAATGGTCAAGAATTATTTACAAGTTTATTCAAACTTTGGATTGTCATAAAAAATTATTCATTTCTCCTTATATTTGTGTGCAAGAATATGGTTATTATAGACTATACTATGACAATTGAAAAACTTTTAGACTCAAAGTAAACAATATTGTAATAAAAGCCTAATTGGTGAATTTTACGACTGTGCGTTGTCATAAAAAATAATTGTATAAATGGGATTTCACTTATGATCACCTTGTTTAAACATTTAATATTTATTCTTATTTATGTTTTAATAAATATAAGATAAATTACATACATTTTTGTTATGTTTATACATCATTAGTACATTTTTCTTGTTTTCTCTAACGGAAATCTTTAACGATATTATCGACATTTCGTTGATTTTCTAGTGCTTTTTATTTTTAGCCACATTTTTGAAACTTTCTTTTAACAATTAACAAGTATATAATCATTATGTTTTGCACAGACACCCTAATTACAGTAAAATTTTAAAAGTATTGACATTTACACAAGGTTTTTACCTTACATATCGATGATTTCCATTAACATTATATACTTCAAAATTCAACTTAAATTCAATTTTTAAAGTTGATTAGAATTTCTTTGTTTAATAATAGAGATCTTTTATGATAATGTGTGGTTTTATGAATTAATATGTTCATAAAAAAGAATTAAAACCCTTTTAAAATGAAAAAATCCCTTTTTCTCAGAACTAAAAATTTGCTCCGACACAAAAATTCAAAATGTTCCATACGGCTTAATTTTTATTCAATCTTTACCAAATTTTTTTTACATATTCCTCTAATATGTTATTAAACTTTCTTGGGAGCAAAAAACTAAAAGCAACTATGTTTAAAAAGAAATATAAGTTTTTAATTGATAAAGCCATAAAATTTTCAAAATATTCAATGAATAAATACATTTTTGTCAATATTTTTTAAATCATCAAATAAAATAGAAATGTTTTCCCTACAATTTGTTTGCAATTGTATAAACATATAATATCTGGTGAAAATTTGAAGTTATGAAAAAATTTAAGCCGCCTGGAGCGTTTTTAAAAAGTTAATAATTTTTTTAAAAAATTTAAATTACAAGAAAACTACTCATTGTTTTTTCACCAAAATTTATATGTGGTTTTTGTTAACACTTTTGAACAAACACACAAAATTTTGAACATGTAGGAAAAAAATTGCAAAAAAAATTTTTTAGTGTCCACTGTAGCCTTAAATTTGATTAAATAGAAAAAAGAATAAAATTTTTCAGTGGAATGGTTTTTGGTTATTATAAAAAAAATTATTTAATCATTAAAAATTGTTTCTTTATCATATTTTTTAAAAATTCACCTGTTATAAAACATTTCAAAATAAATATTTCCAACAATAGAGGTTTTGCGTGTCCTGGAAAGAGCAATAACCGCTATAAATTTAACATTGAAGGCTAAGCATAAGAATTTAGAAAAGGGAAAAAAAAGGCTCCTTGGAATGTTTTGATTCAGAAAATTCTTTTTCGCAAACCTTCCTGGTTGTGCGAGGAACAACATGCTAAAATTTCATAACAATCGCATTAATAATGTGGGTGCTAGGATCCAAAAACTAAAAACGGGAGTGAATATTCAAACCCCTGTGCACCCCCTCCAGAATGGAATATCGAAAAATCCAGAAATTACTTTCTTTGAAATTCTCTCAAGAAGGTATTACCAACAGTTCAATTCGTAATATCGATTTCTCGGTATTGTTTTCTTCGAAAATATAAAACTTGGTTTATGCTCAGCAAAAACGGGTTTTTGGAATATTCAGACCTCTTAAAATTCGAATATCCAAAATCTGAAAAATGCCTTTCTAGAAATTGTTGCTAGGTACCTTCCTGCGAAATAACAAAGATCTGGGGTCATTTGGGACGCCGCTGGGCTCGAAAACGTCAAAAACGCTCCAAACCCCCCTGTGGGTCAGAAAAAAGATATTTCGAAAAATCCCTTCTTAGTGCGCGTATACACCGTAAGGTCTTTGACCCTACCAAGTTTCGAGTTCTTAGCCCCGGTAGATTTTGCTGTGCGTTGATGAGTGAGTGAGTGGTAAAGCTCTTTTATTATCTACTAGCTGATATGCCCGCCGTAGTTCGGGGGAAAAAAGGCTAACCAAACTGTGTGTTAAAATAAATAAGTATTTTCTTCACTGTATTCCTTTCCGAGGCGTCATTTAGGTGCAACTGCCTTCCTGCTAGAATTCCTTTTTGATGCCATACTACCCTTCCTTAAGATGTAAAAAAACCTTTATAAATACAACCTGTTTAGATTTAATGTGTGAAATCCCCATTCCCGTTTTTAAAGAGTAATTTTTCAAAATAGAAAAGTCAGGGGACCCTTCTGAACCCCCCTTATTTTTTCTTTTTAATGCCCTTAGCTCCCTCCATCCATTTCTGCAATTCGTATAAATGTATAATTGATACAAATATCTCCGCCTTCGCTTCACAATAAAAGTTATTATTGAACACCAATTTCTATAGATAAAACTGATTTCCGTCTCGTCTAGCTAAATTTTAAATAAAAAAATAATTCAATACACAGACTTTTTTAAGATGTTAAACAAAACCTTAAAAAACTGTTTAGAATTAAAGTGTTTATAACCATTTTTTAATAGAGAGAATTTTTTTCAAATCAGGGGGAGACCCCCTGAACCCCCCTGTATTGATCTATCACCAACTCATTCATTGAATAAAATTTCAAACATGAAATAAAAGTAAACATCATTTGAATCGACACCAACTATTGATAAAATACCTCTGATAAAATGTTGTTTAATTTGGACTTTGCTGGAAATACTTAAATTTGATTAAATAGAAAAAAGAATAAAATATTTCAGTGGAACGGTTTTTGGTTATCATAAAAAAATTATTTATTAATTAAAAATTGCTTCTTTATCATATTTTTTAAAAATTCACCTGTTATAAAACATTTCAAAATAAATATTTCCAACAATAGAGGTTTTGCATTACCTGGAAGGAGCAATAACCGTTACTAATTTAACATTGAAGGCTAAGCATAAGAATATAGAAAAAGGACAAAAAAGGCTCCTTGGAATGCTTTGATTCAGAAAATTCTTTTTCGCTAACCTTCCTGGTTGTGTGAGGAACAACATGCTAAAATTTCATAACAATCACATTAACAATGTGGATGCTAGGATCCAAAAACTAAAAACGGGAGTGAATATTCAAACCTCCGTGCACCCCCTCCAGAATGGAATATCGAAAAATCCAGAAATTACTTTCTTTGAAATACTCTCAAGAAGGTATTTCCAACAGTTCACTTCGTAATATCGATTTCTCGGTACTGTTTTCTTCGAAAATGTAAAACTTGGTTTATGCTCAGCAAAAACGGGTTTTTGGAATATTCAGACCCCTTAAAATTCGAATAACCAAAATCTGAAAAATGCCTTTCTAGAAATTGTTGCTAGGTACCTTCCTGCGAAATAACGAAGATCTGGGGTCATTTGGGACGCTGCTGGGCTCAAAAACGTCGAAAACGCTCCAAACCCCCCTGTGGGTCAGAAAAAAAATATTTCGAAAAATCCCTTCTTAGTGCGCGTATACATTGTAAGGTCTTCGACCCTACCAAGTTTCGAGTCTTTAGCCCCGGTAGATTTTGCTGTGCGTTGCTGAGTGAGTGAGTGAGTGAGTGAGTGAGTGGTAAAGCTCTTTTATTATTATAGATCATCAAAAATATCACGAAATTTTCTTTGAATTATATT
The DNA here is from genome assembly GCA_963680715.1 of Tetragnatha montana. Lineage (NCBI taxonomy): Eukaryota > Metazoa > Arthropoda > Arachnida > Araneae > Tetragnathidae > Tetragnatha > Tetragnatha montana. The sequence continues at coordinate 8,712,616 of OY796677.1, read as the reverse complement.
TGTGTATCTTGAGTTTAAAACTGGACCACAAATATTTATTTTTGAGATTTCTCACAGAATTTTTATGTGTTATTTTGTTGTGTAACTTACGGAAAAGCTATCAAAATCAATTTTGTTTTTGTTTGATTTCTATACATATGTTTAAAGATGGGAAATTTTGTTTGAAACTTAGCTGTTTGTGCTTATAGAGTGCCATTTTATTGATATTTAAAGCAGGGAGGGATATTTTAGTTTGAAAGCACATTTCTATAAATATAAATGAAGTATTTTATTTGAATAATCTACCATAAGGTTAATCATTTAAAATGCAGTTACAATTCGTAACATGTTCATTTCGATTTAGAATCACGCTTTTTTAATGCTTGACTCAAATAAGAAATAAAGGCATTTTATATGCCAGACTGTAAAATAAGTTAAAACACCTTCTTCATTAAATGCTGACCATTCATAGTTCGGTTGCTGCACCTATGTTCAAAGAAATTTAATTCTATTTCGAAATGTATCGCAGACCCTAACCCTAACACGTGTTCCGAAGATATTCAGAAAAATCCCTTGCGGGTTGTGTCCAAACAAGTATTTCAATTCAGTTTCCCCACAGAGGGAAAATATCCGAACGTTTCGAAAAATTTGATCAAGGTATGGGAAATCCTCAATTCATATAGTTTAACAATTATTTAATTTTCCGATTCTAAATTGTCGATAGCATCTAACACTAAGCAGTTGGTAAGAATTAAAACCAAGGCAGATATTCTTTAAACCATAATGCTTGTTTAAACGTTGAAAGTATTTTACCATAATATCGTTGAATTGATTTATTTCTAAATCCAAATGAGTTGGGGTTTTTTTTGTATGTTGTGTTTTCGAATAAAGCAAAGAATCGCTTACCACTAGTTTAGCGAGTGTTAAGCTAAAACGTGTGCGCTTAAATGTCGCACTGGTTTCTAAACCTATTATATATGCAAAGGTAATTTAATATAATGAATATTTTTAATTACTTTTGTGTAAGCTTTCTTATTGATTTTTTAATGCCGTTTTAGTGAAAATTTCTTTTAAATGACTAACAAGTGAATCATTAGTTTGAAAAAGGGAATAAGTCCAAAAATTGACTTTTTGTGCTCAAAACAATATCCAAGATTTTCTCTACATATGAGTGAAATAACTACCCCCTACAGGGAGATATAGCCCCTTGTAGTTGCGAAATCGATGTCCATTCATTGTATTTTTTTCAGTTAATTTGGAATTAAAGTTAATTTATCTTTCTGTTCTTAACATCTTAAACATTCAAGGGAATGTTTGACTCCATTCATATTCACTTACTCCACATTGATACTGCTTTAATGACCCAGTTTCATAATAATTTTAAATTTTATTTGTCATGGTCTGTCTATTTCTCACTTTTCTTCTGTGAACTAAGCAGAAATATAATTTAAACGATGTGAATTTAAGAGGTTTTTAAGATTTTCCTTCACAAAGTTATGTTCGAGACAAAAATTTCCCATCTTGAACTCATCAAACTATCTTGAAACTATGATACCTTTAATGTGCCCAGAGTTTTCAATCGACCCACAAACCCTAAAAAACGGGTGGGATTTTAATAAAACCCATGCCTAAGAGGTTTTGTTTTAATTGGGTATAAATTCATTTAAAAACCAGCATTATCAAGTCTTTTAATAAAACTTAACACTTAAATTCTTTCCAGCTGCAGAACTGGTGTAATACTAAATAAACCCGATAAAGCTCAAAAAAAACGAATCAAACCCAAAAAGAACTCACCCGGGTTGGGTTTAAAAAAAAGAACACTTTTTTTTCAAACCCTGAATATGCTACGTTTTGGCCACCCCTGACCTAAAGCCTTTTGAGTAGCATAAGTGCAGGGCAGTAAAAAGAAAATTTTGACTATAGAATGCAAGTTAGCCTCTTCAGGACTTTTGACTAGAAAATTTCAAAACTAACCTGGAGAATAATGGGAGCTGTTTTCGCACATGGGGTTGGGGTACAAATACTTAACTTCTTTTATTTTATGTGAATTTTTCTAACAATCTTCTTTTTTATTCTTAGATCTCTTCTGAAAATTATTTGCCGAAAAGTTTCAAGAATGAGGTAAGTGCCATTTTCCTTTCACAAATTACGCCTCAAAATATTCAGCAGGGAGCCTTAAACCTACCCTTGTTGCACCAGTGATCTCCTACCTTAATTTGATAACACATTTTGTAAACCAGGGGTGGCCAACCTATTGCATAACATGCCCCATTAATTTGAAAGACGAGTTCAAATGCGTCTTATTATTCAGCACTGAGTTCACCTAAAATTGTTTCTCTTATGCCCTCCGGCCTCCACTATTCCTTGTAACACATTTCAAAGTGTATATGTTACGGGCAAAATGATTAATCGGGCATTATTAATAATTCCCGACGTGGAGGCGGGCAAAGGGATAAATTTCATTCATAAATTCCATTGAATTTATCACATTGCCCGTAACATATATATAAATGTATAATTCTAAAACTTTATTGTTCTTTACAAACAAAAGAATACACTTCATTAAATCAATTAAATTTCATGTTTGCTTATATATTTGTTTTGCATTTCAGTGATAACTTGTTTTCTGAACTGGACGACTGGGATCCAATGGCGGAAGATTATTACAATCCCAATTTCAATACCTATAGGGATGTCCAGAAGTAAGTGAAACAACCTTTCATTATTATGTGCTTTCATAGCTTTTAGTACTTTTTTCTGGAGCATATTTTTACACTCTCTTTTTTTTTCAGGGCCATTACACATGACCTCACGAAACTGTACATTAGAAACATACCAGCAGAGTTTACTGAGGTAAGTTCTCGACTAGAAAATTTCAGACTTTTTAAATTAAAAAAAAACAGCTTATGAACTGAAATTTTTGACTGGGAATTTCATTTTTCTAAATTCAAGTTGATGTTCTAGACTTCTGAGGCTCTTTTATATGGAAAATTTTCATATATAAGCCAATTTAATATATAACAGCTTAACACATTAAAACTTTTAATTTTTAAGTGTAAGAATTTATTGTTGAAATTAATGTTTAACTATAATTATTACTTTTTCTGATTTATTCTCAATTTAAGAGATAAAATGTCTTTTGCGCAGTTTTCAGACTTTTTGCTTTTTTGCCCTATTTAAAGAAAAACTAATTGTGGTAGAACTATGATATTTTAAACACGTATACAATTATTTTTTTATAAAAAGAGGGGAGTAATTTATAATTATAATAAAATAATTATAGTAGTATTTAAATTATAATTATAGTTTTGGGGTTTGTATAAAGATTTGAAGTTTCAATTTTTTGTTCTCTTTCTGACTGTTCAATGAGTTTTTGTGTCTGGTTTCTTTTATTTTTAATGGTTCATTAGATACGCGCATGCATGTTATAAATTTAAGTTTCTTAAAGGCATGTTGTGTCTAGAAGTTGGTTGACAATATTAGATAAGTTTTGGTGAATAATTAGTACTATATACTTGTTGAATAATTTTTTTGGGGGGTTGCTGAGATTCCACAGCGATCTAAAAAGCACTCTGATGCAGTTCTGGGGGTTGGTGAGCTATCAGAGGGCAGAGCCCTTTAGACTTTCTACATTAAAACTCTTACACTTTTGTTGCAGGAACAAGTTTTATGTTTAATGAGCCAACGTGGTTGGAAAGTTAAGCACATCTGTTTGTTTCCAGCGAAGAAATATGAACGTAACACTGCTGGGTAAGCTATGATTTTTTTACATTGATCACCCATCTAATTCAAAAAGAAGAGGGTATATTCTAAGAAAATAACCTTTCTTGATTTTTAAAATCTATCTAGAAAAAAATGAATTAACTTGAAAATTTCCTTTTAGTATTGTGGGATTTTATTCTGAAGCCATGGCGCAGGAAGCGATGAAAAAATTGAATAACAATCATCCACTCAAGCTGAGAATAGAGTATGCGACACGAAAAATGACGGACAAAGTGGTAAGTGCCTCTCTAATCATGTTTCCTGAATCATGTTTCCTCTCTAATCATGTTTCCTGTCTAATTTTTTGTTATTGAGTTCTGAAAAGCAAATCAAGTAAAATATTTTCAAACACTCTTAATTGATGGAATCTTTATACTCAAATTTTGAACTTCTAAATGAGCTTGGGCTCTTAAAATTTTGCGCAATGGTGAAATCGCGACGACAGTAAAGAACTATATCCTCGTTTACAAACAAGACATGATCCATAAATCTTATTTTAATGACAGTATAACATTAAATATTTATGTTAGATTCTAGTAATTAAATTTTTAAGCTACTAACTAAGTACTATGGATCCAGAACTTTCCATTGTGTAATTACAAAACAATAATATTTAATAGTCACCCCCTCAATTGCCAAGTACTTATGTTGACTAACTTCCTTGGATGGTTAATAATAATTGGCCCGAGAGTCAGTAAGCAACTATTCCTATATAACTAATTTGAGTAATGCACTGAAAGACATTCTGTGGCCACAAGTTTAATAGTTTAAAGTAGTGTAATGGATTGCCCATTTTTAATTTTCCTTAATTTTATATTTAATAAATCAACTTTAAACTTTCTTAATTTGTGCTCTAGAAGTGTTTTATACCTGAAGGTGTTAATTAGTATTGTTTTTTAGATGTTGCGTCATATAGCTCTTTATATGCCTATAAAAGAACAGCCGAAGGATACTGATATTCCACAACCAAAGAAGACTGACCTTCCACAACCAAAGAAGACTGACCTTCCACAACCAAAGAAGACTGACCTTCCACAACCAAAGAAGGAAGCTCTTTCACATCCAAAGAGGACTCACTTTCCTCCATCCAAGCAAGCTTTCAAAGGTAGGTAGTCTGTGCTTTATTTACTATTTTTTCATGTTAATCTTCAGCATCCCCAATAGAAAAATAGTTTTGAAAACTACAATATTATATAATAATAATTCACCTAATTTATTCAGATTAATTTCAAATATCAATGTAATTTCATATTTCATGGTTAGTATTATTTCACTGACAGACAGGGGCAGTTTGTCCATAGCAAACTGCAACAATTGGAGTCAATGACTTAGATTTAATTACTAGGCCAATCGAAGTTTGCTTGGCTCCTATCAGTTGTTAGCATGAATACACACACACAAATCTCATATACATACTATAGATTCCCCAAATCCGAGATTATGATTTGATGCCAGCTATAGTTAATATAGCAGAGTATTGATTTTTCGTCTTGTAACCATTTTATGTAATATAGTTGTTTTTCATTCTGGTGGTAGGGGAGTTATATTACACATAAATTATTTTTCACATTATGATGGTTTGAAATTACGTAATTAAAACATTTACTTTACTTTGTTTTCTTTTGCAGATGCAGATAAATGTAAAGAGAACTTGCAGCCCAATCAGACTCCTGTGGAATCACTTTCATCCGAACTTCCTCTCTGTAAGATATGCGGAAATCAAGGTAGGTGTTGTTTTGCTAAATTATAACAAAAAAATTTTTTTTTATAAATTTCAAACCTTGAAAATATGAAACTTAACTTTATGAAAATTTATATAAGTAATGCTTTATATAAATATTTACTGGCTCGTCCCTGCTGCCTATTTGTTTATTTCTTAAATAAGATTTTACTAAAGTTCAGTTGAATTTTTTTCTTTTTTAAAGTTTTCACATGATTTTTCACCTTTTATATTTGAATAATAAAAAATTGGGTGACGTTTAACTTCTAAACTTCTTACCCTAAAATTTTTATCCGAGAGGGTTTTAAATTTGGGGTTATTTTTATACATTTTTTGAGATAATTCTAGTTTTGCAAGTGCTTTAATTATTGAAAAACCTGGCAAGTTTTTATTGCTTCTAATGAGGTAACGAGATAGTCCCCTGATATAGAAATGAATAACTTCTTTTCACTTTTACTTAGTAAGTGCATTAGTGAAATAAAACTAAAACATTGCCTAACAAATCAGCTTCATAAATTTAAAGGCATATCTTGTATGAATTTTGTATGTTTTTACTACCCCATTTTCCCATTGTCCTATTTTAAGCCAAAAGAAATATCTGCTTTGAAACATTTTGATTTTGTTGGTTTTAAGTTTTTATCCATATTTTTTTTATAGTTGGAGCAGCTATGTGGGCTATTAGCAAAAAAGGCTTCTGTAGAAGGAGGTGCCAGTTGCTAAATTTGTTGCGTACCTACGAAGCTCGTAAGCTGGAAGCTGAAAAACTGTAAGCATAGCATAATTTTCAATTTAAAGCTCTTATAACATATACATTTAGTGTATTTCTGTATTGACTTTAAATGTCCATTACGAACAAGCATTACACAAGGAAAGCTAAAATTGTTTGAGGCAATTTAATTTGACTTGACCTTTAAATAGTTGTGCAAAGGGTTATTACATAATTAGCAAATTATGGTGAAAAATACATGTGTTTAATACATTTAGTTCAAAATCAAATAAAAAAACATAGACTACTATAAATAAAATAACACTTAAAACCGGCATTTAATAACTAAATACTTCAAATATTCAAGTGCTCATTTAGTTTCATTTCAGTGTTTTCATGGTTTTAAAGAGAGGAAAAATAATTTAAATTTCACAGAATGTATTTTTCAAACAATATGTTGCATTCATAACATCGTATTGCTAGTTAGTTCATGCTCTTTTACAAATAACACAAAGCCGAATTTTCAGTATGGCAGATTCCTATCACCAGGGAGACATAACAATACAAAAACTTCCCTGAAGTTCCTTATTTCAAATGATTGATAAAAAGCATCATTTGGCATGAGTTACTTGCAGGTTACATCGTAGGCAAAGTACATGCCTTTTAACCTCAAAATGTGAACAAAATTCACCAGCATGACTAGTTAAAGGGTTAATAAGGATTATAGATAACCAACCATTTACAATTTTTTAACAGAAAATCCCTTTACTCTATTTTATAACCTTATACAGAGTATTTCAACAAGTCATTCAAACTCTCTACTGCAACCATTGTGTGCAGTACACAAATGACCTATTGTTTTTGAGAAAATGTCACATTTTTCTCAAAAAAAAAAAATAAGAATAGTCATAGTTTCTTGGGCAATTTTTATATACTCTATGCAAAGAAAGTATAATCTTAACCAACATTTATGTGGGAAATCTGATCTTAAATAATTTTTTTAAAGGAATAAAGTTGAGGTGGAAAAGGAGAAAAGTAGCAACTCCAATCAAAGTGATGAGGAAGGAGAAATCTCCACTGCCGAATGGAACAGAAGAAGAAGACTATTTCTTATTAAGAGGAATGAAGATAATAATTAAGAGGAGCTGAAAATAATGCGAAGAGTCAAAAGGTATGTTCTCAATGCACCAATGTTTAACACAGAGACTCTAGTATAATCTTAATATCTCAAAAATGGAGGGACTTAATAAAAATTCAAGATATCAAATTTTAGAAATAATAAAACCAGGTTGTCCTCCCCAAAAAGTAATATAATTAATCGCTTAAAACAAAAGGCAACTGAACATGTAATGTTATTTGTCAGTTAAAAGCAAAAATTCATGGCTTACGACCGGGCAGCCTCAGTGATAGTTAACATTTCCAGGAGTGCTGAACTACTAAATAATAATACTGTTTTACAGCCTGATCTAAAGTGTTGTCATTTTCACATTGTACAAGATTTTTTTTCTTTGTTCAATCCAACTTCATAAAACCTGAATTCCTACAACACAGAACACATACATTGCATTATTTGAGAGTCTACTATACCCTTAAATTTAATTCTGAGGTTCCATTTTTTATTGAAATTATGAACAGGTCAAAATGAGCATGCATTTATTGTTTTTTAATACATAGAAAAATTTTATTTCAGTCCTTCAGGTCTGGCCCTGGAAAACCCTGCTCCCAGAACATTTATTGAGCAAACTTGGCAACTCAAAAATTAAAGAACACTTTTGCAAGATTCCATTTTAATTCATCTCTGATGATCTTTTTTAACGAGTTTTATTCGTTTTATACAATTGTTTATTTTAATTTGTAAATATATGTATTATATTTTTATGTAAAAATGTACTTTTTGTATTATATTTCTATGTAAAAATGTACTTATTGTATTATACCTCTATGTAAAAATGTACTTTTTGTATCATATCTCTGTATAGCAAAATAAATACTTTGCTTTGGACAACCATTTGTTTTTAGTTAAATAGCTCTAGAGAACTTTAAACTTGTTATGCAGAACTTATTTTCTTCAATTAATGTGAACACCATCATACTACTCGAAATGTAAGTATTAATAACTGATAGTAAAACTGATAGGTATACATTAGATTGACTTGCATTGTATTCATTGTTAAGACAGTTTAAACTATATAAAAACAATATCCAGATAATATATGGTTTCTAACATTATGTCATCCCCAGTGCAATGAAAACGAGAGAGAAGACCCAGAATCCTTACTTCACACAGACAGACGAATACAAATCAAATTGTGTAAAGGCGGGGGGTATCGCTTTCAATTGAATATGCCGAATTATTTAGTTTTCTTACCAAACTTTATATTTTTTTAATAACAGAATAATAAATAATCTGGTCTAAAACTTCCAAATTTAAAAATCTTAATTGAAATTCATTATCTGAAATTGCTGTAGGAATGAACTACCTTTCCCTGGTAAGTCCATGAAAATCCAAGTAATTAACCCTCTGTAAACTGGGTAAATTCAAATTATTAATAAGTAAATAAGTTATTTATTAGTATTTATCGCGAAATTAGTAAATAATATTTAAAAAACTGTATTACTAACACTACTATTTTAATTTTCCTTAACCTATTTGTAAAAGGTAGAAATGAACTTAAATTGGTTTTTCAGGTAAAGTGGTCTGTTGATTTCTACGTGTTTATAACCATTGGAATAGAAAGATCTTACAATAAATATGTTTAAATAATAAACAACTATTATCTCATTATTCACTGCCGTTCCTTAAACAAAAACGATATCGCAACTCGGCCAAGATTTGAAAGTGTTATTTTAATCAAAAATTACCAAACTAAATAAAAGAAATCCTTCAAAATCATTCAGCAGTATATTTTAATATAACTAACGAATTACATAAAAAATATTTTGTGTAATAATAACAGAACAAATTTCCAAACAGTAAAAAATATATATACTATTTTACAATAATAAGTCGCGTCTCTAACACCACAGAGAAATATCCTAACAGAGGGTCCACGAGGCTATTTTCAAATGCGTTACTGATGTGAGGGCGCCACACTAGATTCTGGAACGTATGCCGGCCGCTTAAATCTCTCGCCAAATTAGAACTCAGCGCATGCGCAAAAAGGTGTTTTCGATCTCCCATAGGCAGCCGGCGAACGATTCAGACTGGATCCAGACGCTAGTGAGTTTAGTGCGATCCCAGCGCCACAATTCTCCCAACCTGTAACAAGATGTCATGATTTTCGATTACCATTATGGCCTATGGCCGTGGACTCTCTGTTCTACTACTCTGTGTCTAACACAATCGACTGTTATTTGAGTTTCTCATTTAAAGCATGCAAACTCGTCTCTCTATTGTCACTGTGTGCCTTCTCTTTATTCCGTAATGTCTACGGTCCAGCCTCAATTTTATATCAATAGACCTGCAACAGATACCATACAAAAAAAAAACTGTAGAAACAAAGTTGTAAATGTTTGATGTCAGTATGATTAGAAGTGAGTTAATGTTAGATGTGTTTTTTATGTTCGCTTTTGATTACAGGTGTTCATTATTGTGTCTCCAAACTACTATTTGCTTCCCGCTACCTTTGCATTGAGATATCTTGTGCCGTTCTTTGTCTTAACTTAAAAGTCACGAAATTACTGACGAAAGATATTTCATTTAATAGTATCAGTAAAAAAGATGGTATGGTTAGGGCAAAGCAGAAAAGATTGAACGGAAAATCCTTGCAAAACATCTTTTATCTATTTATCATGATATCGTAATAAAAATATCCACACCATCAATTTCAGGAGATAAGTATTGAGTTGTTGGCTAACTCACTTTCCTTAAAAACTGAGCAAAAATAATTTTAAAAAGAAATTATTCCCATTGATTTTATTAATGGGCAATATATTCGTTATGATTTTTCTATCGGAGAAGTCTTTTCCTCATCAAAAACATGATTTGCACTAAAAATTCTTTAAAATTGTTCCGTGTTAAAAACTTTAAAATTTATTTAAAAAAAACGTTAAGAAGCCAAATATCCAGCTTAATTTATTGCTGTAACTATAAACTTTAACGTATAAGGAATTTGGGCACATTTACACAGAATTTCTCAATTCTTAGGAACTCACTTCTTAAAAAAAAACGAACTTATCATAAAAAATTAAAAAAAAAAAAAAAGTTTCTCACCTCTATCCATCGCGGCTGCAATGCTTATCTGTGATGTTGAGAAAGCTCCTGTTCGAAAGAACTGGAAGTACAAAGAAGGAGTTGAGGGCCGACTGCCCCCAAGAACCGTCCTCGTCCTGTCTCTTCAGAAGGAAATCCACAGCCGCCGATGGGAGATCGGACACTTGGAGACGGTTGCGATGCATGATAATCTAAAAAAATCATCTAATATTCGGTCTCACGCTATTTTTTATCAATTTATTACATTCAATGGGTACATAGGGAATGTCCATAAATTACGTGAAGTTTTTTTTTCAATTTTGTAACTGTCCCACGCCGTTGGTGAGATTAAGAAAGATTTTGCTGGTCCCCCTCTGGTCTCAAATTATCTCTTGAAATTTTCTCTATAGAGCATATGCAATCACGTGACTCGCACCACCTAGCAACAGGTGCACCATTTATTAGTCAAAAGAAAATAATTAGTAGAGACGTCCTGTGAGAATGCTTCGATTGGAGCATTTGCAATCACGTGACCCTGCACTAAGCAACAGGTGCCCCAGCACCTAGCAACCGCTTTAGCAACATGTGTGTCTCCACCCGCAGTTAACAGTTAAAGGAAAATAACGGTCGTGAAAAGGTCGTAAAAAGGTCGTGACGTCATGTGCGAATGCTCTATAACTTTTCAATAAATAAATTTCTTTGATATGTTCTAGCCACGTTTGTTTGGTGCTACGGTCATTTCGCCTACTCTGAAATTTCCTGCCCCACTCGTTGGCCTTACACAACACAAATCCCTAAAGCGAAGATTAAACAGAAACCGGGGGTAGGAAATTTCAGAGTAGGCGAAACGCCCGTGACATCGTTTGTTTCATCTTGTCGGCGGTCGGCAGTGGCGTAACTAGAGATTCTACCCCTCCAACATACTACTCCTTTTTAAAAAGTGTCTTATAATATAGGTACTATAATATAATTTTTGTTTTGCAAAACTTCCGAAGGGAAAACTTTAAGAGGCTTAACTTTTAGGGGAAAACACAGTAAAACAGACGTAAAAACATTAGAGGGGGGGGGGTTGGGGGTTCTCCCCCAGAAATTTTTTAAAAATTCGTCTCTCAATACATAGTGTTTAAATTCATTTTGATGCCCTTTGGGTTAGTTCCTAAAATAACAGTTCCTTGTGTGAACCGCCTTCCTTGTGAAGAGAAAATTTTTCAGTTTTTCATGTTTTAGAAACCGTCAATGTAATGGGGGGGTTACAACCCCAATAACCCCCCCCTCGTTACGCCTATGGCGGTCGGCATGACGCTTGACATACATATTACAAAAGTTTTGATACCAATCCATGTTGCAATCGAAAATATGGTCTTATACTTGTAATAGACGACATTAGTCAAAACGTCACTTGCTTGTTTGGAAACGTAGATTCCATCCGTGATTGGTTCCGTACGGATTGGTACGGATTTACCTCCAATCACGGAACCAATCACGGATAGAATCAACGTTTCCAAACAAGCAAGTGACGTCACACTAATGTCGTCTATTATCACGACGGACTGGGTAATGCTCTGCTGTTTTAACTATGTGTACATTTTTCTAAAACTTGAGCTGAAAGGGATAAAAAGAAAAAAAAAACCTTAAATATCTCAAAACTAAAAATTAATGTAATATCTTAATTGAATCCCCGTTCCCATTGGTGAGATTATGCTGGACTACCTCCCCCCCTTTTTTGCCCTCACGTAATTTATGAACGTCTCCTAAAACTGGATGAAGTTAGAGGCGTAGCCCGGGTCCCGGTTTACTATACTATTCGGCGCAACCGTTTCGGCGCCAGAAAAAAACTAAAAAACAACTTACTAAAACCTAAAAAAAAAAAATTCGGTTTCGCGCCGAAGTGTCCCATTCCGCTGGGTCCGGGCGGGAATGAACCCTTTGGGCCTGACCTTTTTTTTTCAAGTTTCAATGAGTTCATACCAAATTAAATGTATTCTTATAAAAAAAATAGGTAGTAGGGCAGTAAATTTGTTTATGACAAAAAGGAGCCTCACTTGCATGGCGGCTGCAATAAAAATCAATGGTTTGAGGTCGTCATCCCGTTCGATCATCTCTTGAAGGTCTGCGATCGTCAGGTTTAATGGATAATAGTTATATCCAGATCTGCGTACAGGTTCGTCTTGGAGCTTACACGATGGCTCATCCTTACAATAAAACGAATCCATACACTCCATGGTCATTGGGAGGTATTCCAATTCATCTGGAAGTAAAAACATTCAGTTATAAAGGGTAAAGTGACCCAAGGTTTAAGGTCGTCGAGTTCGATTCTCAGCCTTGCCCTAGGTGTATTTTCTCTCCCTCCCTCTGTGTCAGTAAAAATTATGTTTGTCTTATTTGACGAAGACTTACAAGCGGATCCTTGAGATCAAACACACAAGCCGGAGAATATATATGACTTATCCATCTATCCAATTTCTAAGGATTATAATCTACAGAAAACAACAAAATTGGTTTAACCAGGGAGGATGCGCGTACCTTTCTGTTACACGGGAACGCGCGTGTGGTCTGTCAGACCTCAAGCACCGTTTTCCGTTCTAAACATTCAATAAATGCAAAATCTTTATCAGGGAACGTTTAATCATTTAAAGTGTATAAAAACTTATTTTTAAGTTGAAAATTTTTTGTAAAATTATAATATTCGGATATTTCACACTGTAAAAGTTTATAGGGGAAAGTAGTGTACCTCGGTACTATAATGTTTTTAGCTTAACTTTCGGGTATATGGCAACACTAAATATGTAGTTTCCATCTTTACCACCAGAGCACTCTGTCCAGCTAAATTATTTCTAGAAAAGCCGACTATTTTAGAAGATATACCCTAAAAACTGAATTCACCCTTCAAAAGTAAATGTTCTATCTTTGCTTTCGTAAGCTATTGTTAGAAATATAAAGATTTGATTTTACAGTGATTTCAATATATTATAATGGATTGTTTTAGATATTATAACATGTGGTTTAAATGAAGCTAGGCGTAAAATCAACACAGTGGTTAGACATTTTTCAGCAGACCTAAGGAGAGCATTGTACCTTGGACTATCCAAAAAACACTTAACTCCACCTTGAGTTACTAAATAAATCACTATATTGACTCTTATTGTATTGATATTTTGATTTTAAAAGCAGGGTAGGATTTAATTTCATGACTAACAATAATTTTAAGGGAAATCTTTAATTTTGTGACAAAAAACAATGCTTTAAAACTTTTATGCTGAAAAGTGCTCCAACTAAATCTATAAGCTGATACATGTGGGTGGTTCAATGAGCACTTGTTCCTTGAGTTTTTCCACAAACATTTTATTAAGTTTAGAAGTACAATTAAAGTTTTTTACATAGGTCCAAGGTACAACACCCTTTGGACCAAGGTACAATACCGGTACTGTACTTAAGACCTATTTTCAGTTTTTTCTTCCATTAACTACGTATTGAAATACTTCAATTAAAATTCCCAAAAAATATATGTTGCGTATGAAAGGCTAAAGTATCAAGAGGAAATTTTTCCATTAATTTATTTTCAATAAATAAAAATTTACAGGGTAAAAAGTAGCAAAAGGTCCGAGGTACACTACTTTCCCCTACTACATATTTTGATAATTTTTTCATGAGAAAAAAGATAAGTTCACTCAGTACTTAAGTATTCATAATTTCCTTTTTTTTATAAGAAAAGAATGATAAAATTGGTCATTTTTTGGAATATCTTTGGTAATATACCCACAGCTTATGTAAGATTCTTAAAAAATTGACTGCAATTTTCCATTTCCTTACCCGTTAAGAAAATGCCACCTTTGTATCGCCTCATGAATGCGTAATATTGTAATGCTCTATCCTGAAGGTTGCACAGGGACAGCATGGCAGAAGACGGAAAGCGGTCCACTCGTCGCTTGTAGGCGACGCTACTCCAGATTAGAGAGCCTCCCACTTCAGGCTCTCTACCCAAGAAATGTTTACTCTTCCTCTGTAGTTTGCACGATACCAAGAGGGCTTGCAAGTACAGGGCCAGCTCCTCACTCGGGATGTCGTCATTACTGCCGCTCCGTTTTTTAAAAAAAGAAAGAATCTCAGAAAACTCTAAAGGGCAGGCCAACACAACATACAGTCACTCCAGAAAGTATTCGTTCACCCAACCAATTTGCAATAGAGCATTTTCAATCACATGACTCGGACCTAAAAACGGCCTTAGCAACAGAAGATGTTACAGTTTTTTGCCCTACAGAGGTTAACAGTTACAGAAAATGACTAGCCGTGGAATTCTTCTATTGGAGCATTTGCAATCACGTGATCCCATACCTAAAAAGGGCCTTAGCAACAGATAAACAACTGCCTTAGCAACAGTTAAAAGCCCTACAGAAGGTACACAGTTAAAAGAAAATAACCGGTTGTGACGTCACATGAAAACACTCTATAGTACTATACCAATTATACCTAAATTCCACGTGCAAAATACAAACAAAAATTATCCTATCATATAGTATGTTATTCTTCATTATAATCTACAAAAAAAAGAATAAAATAAATATCAAACAGTTAGAAAAAAATTATTTAAAAAATGAAGCAATTTGAGAGCTCTCTGGCAAGCCCCCTGGACTCGTTCGGGTGCACTTGAGTGCCGCTTTTTTGGTGGCATCTACACCTTTTTGATGTCATTATGGACCTCAAGAAAAAAATGCATTCATGTTCTGTTAAATCAGGATTAGGAACCGAAATATGCTTTTCAGCAATGTTAAGTCTATGGCAATAGTTTTTAATGTTAGTCTATTGGAGTCCACTTTGGGCTGGGTTTTATAGGGTGTTTTTAAGTGGATTTCATTAAAAAAAACACCCGGATTTTTTTGGGTTTGTGGGCGGGTTGAAAACCCTGCACTAGTGTCTCCTGAAAACTTTCAATTTCTATAGAAGTGCTTAGTGCGCATGCTACAGAACTTAGAGCAGGAAGAAAATCCCATTAAGGCTGGGCGCGCACGAGTGACTAAAGTCACTGCGACCAGTATCACTAGTATCAAAAATATCACTAGAAAACAATAGAGCATTTTCAATCACATGACTTTACCTAACAACGGCCTTAGCAACGTTGTTTTTATCCTCCAGTGATGTCATGTGCGAATGCTTCTATTGGATACTTCTATTTCCCACCCCTAACAACAGCCTTAGCAACGTTGCTTTTGTCTTTGTCACCGTGACAAAAGTCGCCCGTGCGCGCTCGCCCGAAAAGTGCTGTCCACAGCTTTAAATTCTGGAGCATGCGCACTAAACACTTCCATAGGAATCGAAAGTTGACAGAAGACACTAAGTCTGTGACCACCAAATTGTACTGCCAATAACGATCCCAGACACTTGCTCTACCATAAGATGGCATTTTAAAATAGCGTTTTGGACCATCTGTTCGGCTTTTCTCTGTGGAGGATAACAAACTTACACGAATTTGGAAAGACAAGGACCAATTCTCCAACAGTGTAAGTCCGGATCTGTGAGCAGTTCTCAAACAATTAATCCAATCGATTAAACATCTCTGGTCTCACCTGGAAACGGCTTCAAGTAACGTAGAGTTGATCTTGTGCCCTAGTTCGAGTTCGATCTCTTGACCTGGAGAGAAGAATCCGGGTTCTGCCAGGAAAAGGGACACCACTGCCCTGGCCAAGTCCGGGCCATCAAAGCTCCCGTCCCGGATGCCTGTCAACAGCCATTGAACGTTCCTGTCGATGGAGGTCTTTATGACCTCCTCCCGAGCCGGATCTGCAAGGAAACAAAAAATTGAGGGCTTTGGGGCAAGATTCAGGTATCTCCACATTATTCAAAGCAAATTTATTATTCACAGGGATATTCGCCAATTTAGCGATACTCTGCCATATTGATGTTACTTTAAATTGCAGATTTTTTACTTGTTTCCGAATAGAGCATTTGCAATCACGTGACTCGCACCTTGCTACAGGTTCTTGTCCTCCAGCAGTTAACAGTTAAAAGAAAATAACTGGTCGTGACGTCATGTGCAAATGTTTCTATTGGAGCATTTGCAATCACGTGACCCCACATCTAGCAGCAAATGCCCCCACATCTAGCAACAGGTCCTCCAGCAGTTAACAGTTAAAAGAAAATAACTGGTCGTGACGTCATGTGCAAATGTTTCTATTGGAGCATTTGCAATCACGTGACCCCGCACCTAGCAGCAAATGCCCCCACATCTAGCAACAGCCTAGGCAACAGATCCTCCAGCAGTTAACAGTTACAAGAAAATAACTGGTCGTGACGTCATGTGCAAATGTTTCTATTGGAGCATTTGCAATCACGTGACCCCACATCTAGCAACCACCCAGGCAACAGGTCCTCCAGCAGTTAACAGTTAAAAGAAAATAACTGATCGGGATGTGCGAATGCTGGCTATCAAATCATGAATGGCCCAATTTCGTTCATTCCTAGTTGCAGTGACGTAAACTTAAAATATACTGGCATGAGCTGTACTACAAGGGTTAACTCACCTCCAACAGCCATTCCCAGTACAACGAAGACGAGAGAAAAGTCCCGCATCCTCACTCCTAACAGACGACTTCTTCCAACAGCGAGATATTGCTTTCATATGTGAAGCTGAAAACACGTGAAAGGATTTCCTTATTTAAACTCAAATTTCAATTTTATATACCACTTTAAATGCATAATGAGTACCTTTCATTATGCATTTAAAATTCATTTTATTTGCATTCATTGCATCATCGCATGTCATTTTTAGTTAAAAGGAAAATTCAATTTCCACAGCTGCATGCAGGGTATAGTGTTTAAAAGCTTTACTCAGCATCGCAAATTCAATAAGGATATTATATCATCTTTTATAGTAAAAGTTATTGCTGAATGAGTATTTTTTTTTATTTTTATCATTCGTGATTTGTTTGTTCTTAACTTTTAAACTTACTTTTGACTCTCGATTCTGCAGTTATCATAAGGAGAGTAGAGCCAGCTTGCTTCCTTAACGGCCGTATTCACCATTAACTTAACCTAAGGTTGACCTGGGGTCAAAACTTCTAATTGGTAGTTGAAAAACGGAAACAAATTTTAAGCCAATCAGAGTTATGGAAAAAATTTGATTTAAGTTTAACCTTATGTCAAGTTAGTGGCGAATACAGCCGTGAAAATCTATCCATACGACTCATATTATTTTTCCTACCTTAAAAACTATTAGAAATATTTCAGTATAGATACGTATAAACCCGCTGTTAATGATAAGCTTTACTACCTGGTAGTTATTAATGTCCGTTATAAAACCAAATATTTTTTAGCTGAAATTTCATAAGTTTGAAAAAGGGAATAAGTTCATCAACTTTTTTCAACAGTACAATATTTTTGAAAATACTTTTTTTTTTCGATCACTGTTTTGTATTCCATATAGGTTTTTGAATTCTCAATAAAACTTTAGAGGTTATCCAATGAAAATTCCATTAATCATACAATTTTCGATTTTCACAAACCTTCCTTTTCGATTTTCTTTTTCAAACTGACGATTCGTTTTAGGTTAAGTGAGCCACTGACTTCCTTCAGAGTTAAGAACTACTGTTATAGAGCTTTCCTGTAATACGTATACTTCCGTACAAGTGTTTCTTTGCCAGTGTCTTCTTACTGCAGATAAGAAAAGAGCAAGTGTTTGGGGTTTGGACGTTTTATGACGCAGGGCCGTGTTAAGGGTGCCGTTTTCAAGTATGTTCAAGAGGGGTGCCAAATTTGTGGCCAAACTTTTTTATGCAATTTATTTTCACTTAAGTATTTTGCAATTTAAAATTATTTTAGTATTGGATTCTTCAATAGATAGGTAGTCTTCGTAAATTCTTCAATAATTTCGAACGAAACTCCGATGAACGTGTTGAGGGGGGCGCCAAATTTGAGCCAAAACATTTTTTTATGAAATCAAAATTATTTCAGTTTTGGACATCGTATTAAAGAATTCTTCGATACTTTCGAACAAAACCCCGATGAAAATGTTCAGAGGGGCGCCAAATTTGTCCCAGAACTTTATTTTTAAAACAAATTAAAATATTTTTGGTGTTAATTTTTGTATCGGAGAGTCTTCGAAATTTTTATACAGAACAACTGTTGAAAGGGCCGTGTGGTGGCATGATGCAGAGATGTAGCCGAATCATGTGTCAATTTTAGAGGGGTGGCAAAAGCCGCCTAAAATTTTAAACACTTCTTTGACACCCCACATACTCGTTAAAAAATGTGTAATCTGAAAAATCTCGTTTTGCAATGTTTTCGTAAACATTGTAATGTTAAGATATGAGTGATCCTCATGCACTAGCGGATCCAGGGGGGGCTAGGGGGCTTGAGCCCCCCAAAATGAAAAATTTTACACTATATAATATGGAATTTTATGCGCCAAAATGAGTTAAAACCCTGCTATTTTAAGGTCAAATTTTCAAAAATTTTCAGGGGGAGGACCCCCAGATCCCCCTTGGTACTTGTAACTCTATTTTATATTAAGTTTGTCAAAACGCAAAAATTCTGCCATTAACATCTATATCCGAAATTCGGATGAGGCGTACCAAAACAGGGAGAACCCCCAGACCCCCTTAGTACTTGTAACTCTATTATTACAACTCTATTTTTTATTAAATTTGTAAAAACACAAAAATTCTACCATGAAATCTATATCCGAAATCGGATGAGGCGTACCAAAACAAAACGAAAAGTGGGTATTTTTTACTTAAATTTCCAAAAAATTTCTGGGGGAGAACCCCCAGACCCCCCCTTTTAGTGGTTGGACCAGGATGATTCCATTTCCAGGCATTTTTCCATATTAAGATAATCAAGAAGATACAATTGGATTATTCCTAGCCCGCACCAAAACCAAATCCTGGATCCGCCACTGTCCTCATGGCTAAACTAGACCGGACGCGGCAAACACAAAAAAGACTTCTTGTTAGGGGTCCTGTTCTTCGGTGCACCTTAGACTTTTTCCACTGGATGAAATAAAACATCTCTAGGAAGAAACCTGAGTTTATGGCGCCGGTGTCTTGATGTGGTCAATTTTCGCCCCTCTACAGGAGCGAGTGCGAGGGGAGATACAAAGAGATTGAGGATTGTTTTATTACATCCAGCGGAAAAGTTTACGGTGGCCCTTCGCCTCGCAGATACGATTACCTGCGTCGGTCATGATAGCGGGCTAGGGTTTGAACAAGAGAGCCAGCTCTACAGGACACCGGAAACGTAAGCAAAACCAATACTCTTTCACCAATTTTTCCCTGGTCTGCACGGTGACAGGTAGATAAGACTCCTTTCGACTCCGGGGGGGGGGAGCATGCACATATGGTATTGCATCACAAGTCTACTGGTTGACCATTGGCTGGGGACCGTAGCCTCCTTGCCTTCTAATTGGAAATAACTTAAGGGGGCATTTTGTTTCTTGGAAAAGGGGCTAAGCTCTCCTGGCTTTTTTGTTGTTCTCTCAATCGCTGCTATTCCAATTGCCCAGTGACACGAGGTTTCCCGTTATTTGTTATTGAATTCGCCTGCCTGACTTGATCTTTAATTTTGGTAAGTAGACAACTGTTTTCTGTATATTTGATGAATGTTTTAAACATCTTGAAAAGTTTTATGGGATTTTCCCCAGTCTAAAAAAAAAACACTATTTAAAGTATCTGATAATAATGAAAAAAAAAATTATATTTGGAAGGGGGCGCCAAAAAAGCCATCCGCCCCGGGCGCGATTCTTCCACAACACGGCCCTGTTATGACGTCAGCAGAGCGTGGAAGATGCGTTGTCAGCACTCTCGACGGCTAACTGGTCACATGAGTAAAACCACGTGGTACGCTATGATGCTGTGGCGAAATTTTTTTTTATTGAAGAAGTTTGACCGTTTTTTTGTTTTAGGGCCCATTCAAACTTTTACGACGGCTGAAGAAACGCCCCCCTTCGCGGAGTCCGGTTTTTTGTGTGGTCAATTACCGAACAATAGACAAACCCTCCTCGGACGAGAGTCCCCAAGCGAAACAAAGGGATCGGGGAGATAAAACTCTTCACTAGGCCTAGTAGGGCCTAGCCCATTACTTTCGTAATATATTAATGTCTGAGGACTTTTTTTGTAATTAGTAGTTGTTCTAGATTTTTTTGGAACTATTTAACGGACCACAAACAGTGTAAAAGCAATCCGCATAGATTCGAATCTCGGAACAATATAGCGGACGAGAGCCCCGGAGTTTGAAATCTCTCGTTTCTTGAGCCGTTTCCGTACCGTTCTCGTACGTTTGTCTTTCTGAACATGGCCCTATACAAGCCTTATCAAGAAACGGATGTATACACTTACGTTAGTCTGAATTTCGAGGAGGAACCAAGCTTACGTTTAAGCTCAATGACCGAAATTGCTCACTGAGCGAAAAAAAAATTACCACAACGCGTTGTGGCATTTGCGAAAGGGCCAGAACGCGTTTGGCCGGTTTTTAAAAGGGCCACAACCCGAAATTGTCATTTTGAAAAGACAGGATGCGTTTTGAGTCTTATTTAATGCAATCACGATGCAACAGACGAGTTTTGAACATATTTTCTAGAGGTTAGGTGTTTAATATTGGATAGATGTAAAAAAGGACCAATTTTTTTAACTTTTATATTTTACCCTTTTTTCTACCTTTGCTTCCTTTTATTGTTTTCTCAGGTTTTTTTTTATTTTATATTTTCTTTCTTTTTTTAATTTTCTATGTTTGTGTCTTTATCTTTTCAAGTTTACTTTTTATTCATTCATCTATTTTTCTTTTCCTTGAATCTTTTTTTTCGGTCCCTTTCTCTCTGAAATTTCTCGTATTTTTTACTCTCATTATTTTATTTCTCGCAGGTGATACCACTATTCTTCTGTTCTCTCTATTTTTTTAGAGTTTTTCCCGTTTTCCCCTTATTTTTCTCTTTTTTCTTATTTTTTTTCTAGCTGCTCCAATGTTCTCTATGTCTCTAGTATTTTTTCATTTTTTCTCTTTTCTGAATTTCTGCTTTTTGTCTTTTCCTAATTCCTACATACTCTTTTTCTCTATCGTAGTTAGCATGAAAAAACTTGCCTAAAATATTTTTAATGAGCTAATAAAATAAACTTGACACAAGCACTCTTTATGAGAGTATTTTTGTCTCCTAAGTCGTTGATATGTCAGAACGGGATCCAGTGCCGGAGAAAAGGTACCCCCATTGCCCCATTAAACCTTTGGACCCAGGACCGTATCCAAGGGGGGGGTTAGGGGTTCAACCCCCCCCCCAAAATTTTGACATCAATTTTTATACTGCTATTTTTCTTGAAAATTATGTCTCACAAGGAGCGATATCCTCTTCGGGTATAACCCAAAGGGTCTCAAAATGAGTCAAAACCCTACTTTTAAGGGTAAAATTTCCAAAATTTTATTAGGCCACTATTAGGGGAAAAATTCAAAAAATTTTCTGGAGTAGGAACCTAAAAACCCCCTTAACATTTCGCCATTTATTACAATATACCTTCTTTTTACCTTGAAAATTCGGCCGCTTACAATGAGTGGTGCTCTATGGGTGTAATCTAAAGGGTCTCAGAAATGAGCTAAAACACTCTTTTAAGGGGCAAATTTCCAAAAATTTTCTGGGGGAGGACCCCCAGACCCCCCTTTTACTTCGAATTCATATTGTTTAAACAATTTAGAAATGTAGTGCATCAAAATTTGAATACAGTGTTGTCACCTAAAACTTAACATATAAAAGTACCCGAGGTAGGGGAGACTGGGGACAATTGTAACAAAATTTACAAATTCATCTCCAGCCAAGCCACTTTTTATGTTAGAGTTATGAAAATTGGTATGAACATAGGTTGAAACATCCCAATTACAATTGCGTTATGAAAACTGTCCTGTGAACACGCATTACAATATAGTAAATAAAAAATATACCATAGAATATTGTTACAATCGACCCATGAAGTGGGGTCGATTGTAACACATATAAGGGTCAATTGTAACACTATACATTTTCATAAGAAATACGGGAAATTATGCAAATTTATTAACAATATATTTTGTACGAAACACACTGAACCCATTTTTCACTGGGGGCGATTGTTTTTGAAATTTCCATGGAAACAACACACAAATATTCATCGTCTGATGAGGTTTCACAGTCTGAATATTTAAATTTCTTTTTTGTGTAGACTTCTTCTCTTTTACACAGGGTTTATAGATGCAGAAGGGGGTCTTTCTCCTTGAGTTTCCTTTTTTATAGTTGAATTGTGATTTTGTACCACTTTTGGTGTTGGCTGAACAGCCTGTGGTGAGCATTTTGATATTTGTGGTGATGGCAGTGAATTTGGTTCTCTTTTATTAAGAGATTGTGTAGGTGATACAGGTGATTGCTGGTGACAATTTATAAATTAATTAGCACAGATAACTTATAAATTAATTATAACCCACTTTAGGGTTTTAATTTATTCTGACAGAATCTGTATAACGGCCCATAACAAATACCGTGCTCACAAACACTTCTCACTGACTTTCCAGACTCCCAAACCTCAGGATCCACTGCCTCCATTCTTTCCTGACTAATTTGACCCCTTTTAGCTGTCCTTGTACGAGATCTCGGCATCCAAAAGTCAATTTTCACATGTTACAATCGTCCCCGAATTAGTGTTACATTTGACCCCATTTGTCAATTTTTAATTCAACCCTCGTTTTCAAAGAAACTAAAAACAATATTAACTTAAAACTAAACAGAATATAACTATGATAAATGTAGGTTCATTTTGTAAAAAAAGTTATTTTGTGCTACATACCTGTAGTGCAGGAGAAAGAATTTAACTCAAAAGTTAAAATTTACTTTTATGCTCGAAAAACACTCTTTTCTCAAGTACACTGCTATACCTCAACTGCCAGTCTTGGCACTCTCGGACATTATTTGTTTACAAGCCCTGCACACACTGTTATCATTGTAGCAGCTTGGCATCTACACTTTTCTAGGAATTCGAAGTGTTACAATTGCCCCGTGTTACTATTGTCCCCAGTCTCCCCTACCTCAGAAAATATTTGAGTCAAACCCCCCCCCCCCCGAAACAAAAGTCTGATTACGGCCCTGTTTGGATCTTCTAGCTTTCCTCAAGTATGCATTTAGAAATTGAGAATTGAGAGATAAGCAGACCTAGGGAAGGGCGTGACGAAGAGGGACAATTTCCTCCCAGACTCCCTGGAGTGTCCACGCATGAGTCATGAGTTTGCACGTGCACCTTGTTTTGGTAACTTTTCCTAGAACTAGATGGTGTTCTTTCATTCTTTTTTTAAGCTTATTTGGATCTGATTTTTCATGCGTTTTTACCCGATTTTACCATCAAATTAGTCTATACATGATGTAACTCTAAATTTAAAAGTTTGTTCAGAGCTAATATAAAAGTTGAGCATTAAGATTTTTGGATTTTGGTAGGTAAGATTTTGCAAAATTAAAAAGTTATTGTAAAACTTAAAACAACTTTAAAAAAATTTCAGAATACCAAAGTTGATGAAAAAGAAAATGGATTTTTATTATCAGTAATTTGTCTAGTTGGAATAACTGCGAACTCTCTTATGAACAAGACCAAGATGTTACAATGATTTGAAATAAAAGTACCAATTGTATCATCTTAAGAAAAATGTTTAATTTTTTTCAAATTCGTTGATTTAACTTCATTTCTTTATAAGAAGGTGCTACTGTTTTCAGTTATCTTATTTTACAATAAAAATTATACTTACTTTTATATGAAAATGCTAGCTATCGCTATCATGTACAAATAATTTCAAAAACAATTATTTTCTTTTGAGCTTTATCGCAATTAATGGTTTCGCTTATTTATCATTGGATTGGTTTTAAAATTAGATATCCTGGTCTGATACCGCCTTTTGTTGTGAACTGCTGTGAAATATACCAACAGAAAGACAATTCCATATGTTCCCTTCCTAACAATAGAAAGATTAGATTACGTGAGGTCCCATAACGCATAACAGACCCATGGAGCACAGACCGCTCAAGATTCTCCTCCCCTTCCCCGCTCCCCCCCCTAACACACGCTGGGTCGAATTGAATAGAATGTTCTCTTAGCTTCACCTTTCGTGACCTTGGCACTGACCCCTTCTTATCAGCATGTTTCAACAAGTGCATCCGTTCGAAATTCCCAAATTCTTTCCCAGCGGTCCAGGAGTGGGGTATAGTAGGATGGTAAATCACCTCCACCTGTGGGTAACACGTGAATTGTAGGGTTTACAAATAGCCAGACTTCCTCCCTCCCCGTTTTAGTTTTTGGTAGAAAAAAATCGTGGACTCATTCCCCCTGTGGGGGAGAGTCCCCTAACCCCGCTGCAATTTTTAAATTTTAATATTTATTTACTTAACTACTTTTCCTTGAAAATTCTGTGGCTTAAAAGAAGCGGTTCTGTTCGGGTCTAACCCAAAGAGTCTCAAAATGAGCTTAAAAACACTACTTTGAGGGGCAAATGCAAATTTTCAAACCTTTTCTGGTGGAGGTGACCCCCCCCGTTTTACTTAAGAGCTAACATTCATTACAAAAATTTTGACGTTAAGTGCTCAAAAAGTAAAATCCTTCCTGGAGTAAAAGTACTCGTCATGGGGTACCTTGGAAATAATGTTGAGTTGACCCCCCCCCACCCCAATACGAAAGTCTGGTTACGCGCATGTAAGGGAGTATCTTAGCGAACATTGTTGAGTGAAAACTACACATCCGAAACAAAAGTTTGGTTATGAGTAACGTGGCCATTTATTTTTTGACTCAAAACGGGACATTGGTTTATTTAGGTCCATTAACAGGTAGTTAACAAATAAAAACCACTTTTTTAAAGTAATTTAAGTCAAAGTAAGTAAATTAAGTTAAAGTAGTAAAGTCAGTTAACTTAAAAGTTACGAATTAAAAAATATATATACCCGAAACGTTAAGTTATATTTATATTTATCAGGGGAACAAATTTGCTTTAATATAGCTGGTGATGATTTTAAGTAAGAATGAAACTCTTGGCACGTTCTTTTTTATATTCACCTTAATTATCAACATCGCCTTTAGAACTGAAATTTGTAACTGGGTCATTTCAGATGGCCACAATTTGTTCAGCATAGAAAATACTCTTTCTACTGGAGCATTTGTATGTAACAGACTAACATAAATATATTCAATTAAAATGGAAAAGTTTGTTAGCTTGAAAGTGTTTGAATACTTCCACCCAACGAGTTTCCGTGGAAACATTTAGATTATTCCATGTTACTTTCTGCGATGTAATATAGTTACAAATTAACGAAAATTCGTCAAAAACTTCTGCAACATTATTACAGTCAATATATTCCTTTGCAATTAATACATCCAGAGATTTTTGAACGTCTTCCCATACGGGGGCCTTTTGTTTTTCGCGCGGTTTCAGAAAACGGGACAATTTTGCGTCCCAGAGTTCATTTCGGGGACACCGGGATTCGTAACTCTGAAAAAGGGACAGTCCCGTTCAAAACGGGACGTCTGGTCACGTTAGTTAGGAGTGACTTCATAAAATGAATATGAGCAACCCCACTGATTTTCAAAACCCGGCGCCCCTGCTCGTTTCCCTATTCTTAAACATGCTTAGTATTTCCACTTATGTTTAGTGACTTTCTCAGCCTCACTCTTCTCTATTTAATATTCAGTCTCCTTTTTCCACATCGCCAACTAGACGTTACATCAATTTATTTTTAATTAAAAACTTAAATTTATTTGTTCTTTTAATGATTTAATTACTATTTCGATTAATCGACGAACGCATATGGGTTGACCATATGTGTTAATTGGAATTTGGAAATGGCTGGGTCTGGGGATGTGTTTGTTCGACTCGTAACCGTAATCTTGGTTCAGTCTTCGAGTCCATTTACGAAGGTACTAGCTGCTTAATTTGAGACTCAGTTTTCGTGATTGTTTTTGTTTAAAAAGTTGATTTTTAAAGCTTCATTTACCATGTTTTATTATTATTTTTACCTTCATTTATATTCTTAGTTGATTAAAAAGCTTCATTACAGACGTGATATTGGTGAGAACAACCCTCAGGGGCTCATTTGCTCTTGAGTGAATGAGTACGTGGGGTGGCGTCCCCGAGGTACCTTAGCTACCCAGTGTCCGGGGGTATAGCTGGGCACCCCTGCCTCTAGGGGGTTTATAAATATGGAGGCCTGGTCCTCCAGGTTGGGGGTTGGGCGTTGGGCTAACAACCCAACCCCGTAAAAACCCTATTGTTATGAAGTCTCAAAATGGAATTAAACGGGCTGTCTCAACTGGTAAACGGACTGGAAACGATAAAAGGAAGAGAGATTGGAATATAGCAACTTGGAATGTGAGAACTATGAAGAAACCAGGAAGAATGAATGAAATAGCGAATGAAATGTTGAAATATAACATAGAATTAATTGCCTTGCAAGAAATTAGATGGAATGGGCAAGGGAGAATTGATAAACCTGATTATACTATGATTTATAGTGGAGCAGAGGGAAACCACTCTCAGTACGGAACAGGATTTATGATCTCAAAGAAAACACGAAGAAGTTTAATTGAATATGCAGCAATTGATGAAAGAATATGTAAACTTAGATTAAAAGGAAGGTTTAGAAACATAACTGTTATATCTGTACATGCTCCGACTGAAGATAAAGATGAAAATTTAAAAGAGGATTTTTATAGAAATTTGGAAAATACACTTAATGAAGCACCAAAATATGATATGAGGATAATCTTGGGTGACTTTAATGCAAAGATTGGGAAGGAATCGTACTTAAGAGATGTAGCAGGAATTTATACTATACATGATGAAACAAGTGAAAATGGTAACATGTTGGGTAGGCCTGGGCCTTAAATCGATATATAAAGATAAATCGGTTTAACCCCAACATCGGAATACCGGTTTCAGGCTTATATCGGATTCCTTATATCGGAACCGATATATAATTCCGGAATCCGAAAGATAAATCGGTTTTCCAGAATATCGGTTTACGGCTTATATCGAATCTCTAAAATCGAATACCGATGTATAATTCCGGAATCAGAAATTCGATTCAACTTGATTATTTGAATTTTCCTTAAACCGATATTACTGTGTTCTGATTCATAGATCGGCCGCGATAACCGATACAATTTCGGGTTCCGGAATCATTTTCGTTGATGCGCGCCGGGGGCCGCGCCTCCCTGGCGCCGGCCGAATTCGAGTTCCGTTCCTAGTGTTCCGACAATGAATCGAATCGCTCTCGACTTGGAATGGAATGATTTTTTTAAAGTTGCGGTCGGTTAAGTGTTAAGTGTACGCAACGCAATCATTCATAGAACGAATGAATCGAACTAGAGATCGATCTTTCTATCGATATACGGTAAGTTTTAGTTTTTTCGTTCACTTGCATTACAGTAGATATATTTCTGACTTAGAACGCGTTTGAATTCCTGAATCGTCATTTATTCTAATATATTGAAGGGAAATTCTCCTTTTTTAGAAAATTAAGGATCCAAGAAATAAGTTAAGGAAATATTTTCCCCCATTTCTTTAAAAATTAAATTAAAAGTTTGTAAATTAAATTTTTCATCAATGTTATTTTGATTTGATTTAATAAATTTATTGACATTGTTTCATTCACAATAAATGTAAGGTAGATTGCTTTGAAATTTTAAAATTGTGAAAACCAAAATTCTTGTATTGATAGGTTTATAATTTTTCCAAGAGTTAAGAATATTCCTAACCAATATTTTAAGAATTGTTCAACTGACCACTCTCCATTTAAATTAGTACCTTTAATTTTAACTCTTTCAGTCCAAGCCACTCCAAATTTTTACACAATGTATGTAATAAGGTAAAATTAATTTTATTTAAAATAATTTAGAAAGACAGTAAAGAAAAATATTACAGAAGCTAGTACGAAAACTCAAACAATATGCAGTGATAATTCTTGCAGAGCATGATTGAAATTATAGTGTTACTTCAGAAGAATTTCCATAAGAGCAAGCAAATAAATTGCTGAGAATGGAAACTAAGTAAGTCCCTAGATTTGTACGGTTTTCATTCTCACCAATTTCTTCGATCACTTAGTAAAAAATTGGTTAAAAATCAACTGAAAAATAGTTACTTTGTGTTAAAGGAAATGTTTTTATTTCTAGAATACTTGATATATGACAAAAAACAAGTATTTTAAATGATACATGTGTATTGTATTTATTTCAGCTTAAAATATGGATTTATATTACCCGAATTATATCGATTTATAGCTAAATCGGATTTTAAGATGAAATATAAATCGATTTAAGAAATTTATATATCGCCCAGCCCTAATGTTGGGGCAGTTTGCTGCTCGGAATAGGTTGCATATTAAAAGTACAATGTTTCCGCACAAAAAAATACATTTGGGTACTTGGCGAATACCTGGCACAGATGAAACAAATCAAATTGATCATGTTTTGACTACAATAAGACACTCAACATCGATAATCGATGTGAAAACGTGCAGAGGACCTAATTGTGACTCTGATCACTATTTAGTTAAAACAAAAATTCGAGAACGACTTACTAATATCAAGAAAGAACTTAACAAGAAAAAGCAATGGAATGTTGATAATATTGTAAACAACCACACTGCAAATAAGCGAAACACTTTTGCAACACAATCGCAACACAATAATAAACACTTCAAGCAAAAAGTGCTGTGATTGTGTTGTGATTGTGTTGCGAAAGTGTTGAGAAAGTGTTGCGAGGTGTTGAGAAAGTGTTGCGAGGTGTTGCTAAACAATTACAGAGGCAGAAAATGTGTTGTGAATGTGTTGCGATCTAAATTTAAGAACACTATCAGATTCTGAACGCTTTTTACAACACTTTCACAACACTATTTTGAAACGCTTTTTTAAACACATTACCGCTTTGCTTAAAAGTTAATATGTGCATTTCGATGCATCATGGTGTTGATATGAATTTTATTAACTGAGCTTGGCTTTTTGAAGGCCAAATTCGAGAAATTTTGCTTTTATAGACCCGTTTGGCTTGGAAAAATGTGGTTGGGATTTTTTTGCTTTTTTTTAGGATTTTTAACACTTTAAGGATTTTATAAAAATTTTAGTTTTTGTACAATTTATTTATTATTTGATACTAAGTATGAGATGACACTAAAACACACTATGTCCTATAAAGTTCACAATATAGAAAAACAATAGCTAAATGGTAAAAAAAACGTTGGTTTTTCGTAAATTTCTCTGGAACCAAGCAAGGTAGAGCTTAAAGTTTACAAAATTCGAATTTTCGAGACCAAATCGCTCCAGAAAAGTGTTACTGCACTTTCCGGAGCTTCCTGGAAAAGGTGCCAATGGTCCGGGAGCGTTTTGGCGGGAAAAAAGAAGGAATTTTAATTTTGACTCACCCCCTAATGCGATACATGGTTCGAATCCTTAGTTTTAGGGTGCACATATACCGAAATTTCAGAAGCCTGGAGCAAGCGGTTTGGGTGTAATGCGGGAAAAACGAAGTTTTTGGAATACCGGTTTTTCAGGAATAACTCCAAAATATGTATCCCATACCTTAAAGATTTACATATTGTAATCTGTAAAAAATTCCCGATTTAACCATGTAAGGCACTTGGTATGTGGTCGAATTTTTTCCGAAACTCTTCTGACACGACTTACCCCGAAAAATGGAGTGTTTGGCATTAAATGTAAGTTGTTAGCCCCGGCCTTGTTCGAAAAATCCTAGATGACGTAAAAATCACCATGGCAACCCGTAATTCTGGAAAAACTTTGTCATAACAATTAGTTACTATAAAAAAAATTCAAAAAGAAATTAATATTAATATTTTCGGATTTATAAGCTTTCTTTAGACTTGTGTATTTTTGTCAAAATCTGAACTTTTTTTCAAAGTCTAATTACTGCCTTAATTACCAATCAATTATCACCAAAATCAAATACGAGGTATATGGCATGGTATATTTTAAGATTTCAAGGTCGAAAACTCCATATAATTTTTCGATTTTGGTAAAAAATGCGACTTTAGTGAGACTTACGCACGGGTCCAGGGACCCTAAATTTTGTCCTAAATTCTCAAAATTCCAGATTCTAAGAGTTTTTGGGAATAAAATGAAAGATCAAAGATTGTTGACCAGATGAAAATTGATTTAATTGGTTTTCAAACGATTTTATCTGAAACCGAATTAGCGGAAACCGAAAAGTCATTTTTGCGTCACAAAATCAAAATAATTTTTTTTTCGTTGATTGTCAAGTGATTCGGACCCCTTCTGGACTTAAAATTCCGGAAAAGTTCCTGTTTTTTACGCGTTTGTTTTTACAGTAATTAAACACTTCCCTGCATTTCATTTCGGAAACGTTTCTGAATATTTCTGCACGACAAGTTGGCAACATCTTTGTGGACGCCACGTCACGTTTGTTTGTTGTGTTTGTAAGTGCAATGGCGGAATGGCGGCATGGCTTCTGCCGCCGGCATTATCCATCGTCAAGATGAATACAAGAAGTACTTAGGTAAGTTAGTTTATTTCCTCCTCGTAAATATTTATTTACATTGAGAACTATTCTTTTTCTTCCGTTTTGCTCCTGGAAAGATTAACGTTTCTTCACTGACGAATATCTTATCATTGCATCATGTATATCCTTTGTGGTTGGAGGGAAAAATAAATGTTGCGCGATTGTAGACGTGATTAGTAGTTGAAAATTTGTACGATTTCCCCCTGTTTATGCAAATTGATTTAAAAGTTAGGTACTGTCAATTCGAACTACATTTTTCCATGAGCAAAACGGAAGTTGTAAAAAAGACTCGCATAACATTGGATGGGGTGTCGGTTGAGAAGGGTGATATATTTCATAAATAGTATTTCAATATTCTACTCAATTTGATAATAAACAACAACTTGCAACTCTTTGTAATGTTGTAATCCACTAGAATACAATCCATGACCTTTAAATAGTTAGGTATGTGTAATAAAGTAAGCGTGCATAATATTTGGTTGTCACAGCTGGAATAAGTGTCCTCCATTTGGCTACTCGCGTTGCGGTCTCCAACTATACACTATATCTAATCGTGATATACAGCCAACTTGGCAACCGCAAGGCGAGTCGCCAAATGGAGGACTTTTATTACAGCTGTGCCTTTTGCTTTATATTAAGTTTAGATTATCTAAGCTAACTTAAGCTAAACCTAACTAGGAGTACCGGGGAACTTGGTTGAATTGAAATTTGTATTATGTTAACAAATTTAAAAGTTATATAGATGAGTGTACTATTTGTGTTACAATAATGAATAATCAAAAAGTTCTTAGAATAGATTTAGTGCAGCTCTGCTACAGCGATCACCAACTAAAGCTGTTGCCGAACTTGGCGACTGCTCTAGTTGGGGATTGATGATGATGTAACATCAGTTACGAAAACACAGCAACTTTATTAGTCGGGGTAAATTTTAAATTTAAATATATATAATATACAAATTATTTTTAATTGTTACCAGACGCTCCATGAAATCCCAAGACATGCATTAGGCGCATTGGAAAGTTTTTCTTATTTTAAAAACTGAAGACAATCTTTGTTTGTCGAGTTTGTTTTCACATCTTAACCTTTTTATTTTGTACTGGGACACTTATCAGGTTTGCTCAACTTACCTACTGACTTACTTTAAATTTTCTGATACTTTCTTTCTGATCTTTACTTTAAATTATACTGATAAAATGGACTATTCCAGAGGTTCTCCAAATGTGGGTCGCCAGTCAATTTTTGGTGGGTCACAACAAGATTTTGAATTTGTCTGAATATGGTATGATCTTTTCTACAATTTTATGAACATGTTGTTGACGTTTGAAATTATTCAAGTTACTGTAGAGTAAAAAGAATAAAAAAGCAATAAGAAAAATTAAATTACCCTACTCAGTGTCAAATGCTAAGGACAATTAAAGTAAAAGTACATGTGAGTGGTTACTTTAATGTGCTGATAATGCAAAATTAGTTTTTTTTAAAAATAAGATTTGATAATAAATCTATATTTCTAAACGTTAGGCTCCCCACGGGTGGGGGAGCAAGACAAATATTAATAATTTTCTTAGAGAATGATGTTAAACTGATGCAATTTATCCCAAATTACTAAAAAACAAGCTGAAAATCTATTTTTAAGAGTCAAATTCAAAACATCTTTCTGGGGGTGGACCCACATACCCCCCATTTTATTGTGGAGCTCATTGTTACTCCCACGATTAAACAATTTGATACAATCAGGTTAATTATTTAACTTCTAATTGATCCCATGTAATTTATTACTGTTACAAAGTACTAGTTGGGGACCAAACCACACACGGATAAAGATACAGTATTGTAGGGGGGCTTTGGAAAATTAACTACTCATTTGATACTGTCATATGATGCACAGAGTACCATCGTGCCTAAACACATCTTTTTTTCAGGCAACAAGAGCTGCAGCAGCTGCCTTCGCAGCAGTTCCAGCGATACACCGCCAGTCTTCATGGATCTAGTAATATATGGACCCCGTCTCCTGCTCTAGTGAGTGGCTACTCTGCCGGATACCGAGACCTCTCCTGCCATCCCTGAGTTTGCCCCCACCTCCACTCAATCCCATTGTAAGTTTCTGCTTTTAGAATTACTCATTTGATACTGTCATATGATGCACAGAGTAGCATCATGCCTAAACACATCTTTTTTTCAGGCAACAAGAGCTGCAGCAGCTGCCTTTGCACGAGTTTCAGCGATACACCGCCAGTCTTCATGGATCTAGTAATATATGGACCCCGTCTCCTGCTCTAGTGTGTGGCTACTCTGCCGGATACCGAGACCTCTCCTGCCATCCCTGAGTTTGCCCCCACCTCCACTCAATCCCATTGTAAGTTTCTGCTTTTAGAATTACTCATTTGATACTGTCATATGATGCACAGAGTAGCATCATGCCTAAACACATCTTTTTTTCAGGCAACAAGAGCTGCAGCAGCTGCCTTTGCACGAGTTTCAGCGATACACCGCCAGTCTTCATGGATCTAGTAATATATGGACCCCGTCTCCTGCTCTAGTGTGTGGCTACTCTGCCGGATACCGAGACCTCTCCTGCCATCCCTGAGTTTGCCCCCACCTCCACTCAATCCCATTGTAAGTTTCTGCTTTTAGAATTACTCATTTGATACTGTCATATGATGCACAGAGTAGCATCGTGCCTAAACACATCTTTTTTTCAGGCAACAAGAGCTGCAGCAGCTGCCTTCGCAGCAGTTCCAGCGATACACCGCCAGTCTTCATGGATCTAGTAATATATGGACCCCGTCTCCTGCTCTAGTGAGTGGCTACTCTGCCGGATACCGAGACCTCTCCTGCCATCCCTGATTCTGCCCCCACCCTCCACTCAATCCCATTGTAAGTTTCTTCTTTTAGAATTAACCCTGGTTAAAACCATGGGTGTAGAATCATGGAAAAATAATTAATGCTGCATAGTGGTGGGAAGAAAGCTAAAATAAAGAGTTGATGACCTGGTAGATACTTGATGCACTTTAATTCAAGCAAGCTGGCTTGTCTAACTATCTAGGGGGGTGACACCGAAGCTCTCTTGAAATAAATGACACATTCAGAAAAATAAACATACATCATACTTCGAAGGTTTCTCCTTCACTGATATGGAGGAGTGGGTCCCAACTTAAACTGGGACGAATGTCAACATGTCAATCTACTGGTGATTAAGGGGAAAATCTAAAGTCTATAGGAGAAACCAGTGGTAGATTAAAGAGGGTGTCACCTCAACGGAGAACTAAGGGAACACCAGAATCTTAAAACTTCGTTCATCTCTACAAGAAGTTTTTTAATTACTAAATTGAAGGAAATATTAAGCAGGGTGTCACCCTTCAATAGAATTATGGGGTTGCACTGGAACTTAAAAACTCTGTTCCTCTTTACACCACTTAAATATTAAGGAGAATTAGCCGTTACAGCATAACATTATTCAATATATTATCATTTTTATTAATCTTTTTACAGAGGAAATTGTAAAAAGTGTGTCGGTTTTTAGGGCCACCACTTTATAGATACAAATTATACTTCTTTTAACGAATATTAAAGGGAGCAGGGACAAATATAAGGAGGGGGCCTGCCCCCCCCCTGAAATTTGAACTAATACAAGTTAAAACACTGTAACTTCGGGTCGTATTTCCAAAAATTTTCTGGGGGAGACCCTCCTTTTTTAATATTTCCTTTTGTACTTGGAACCTTACTATTTACAAATTTTTAAAATAAGTTCAGCAAAATAAAAATCCTATGTACCTACCTAAAAATTTATGTCCGAAATTTGGAATAGGTGTACCAAAAACAAGTTAAAAACCTGTTTTTAGGGTCAAATTTCCAAAAATTTTCTGGGATAGGATCCCAATATCCCCTTTTGAACTTGGAACTCTATTATTCACAATTTTTTTACAATAAGTTAGTTCATCAATATTCAATTCTTACCTAAAATTCTATATCCAAAATTCAGACTAGGTGTACCAAAACAAGTTAAAAACTTGTTTTAAGGTGAAATTTACAAAAAAATTCTGGGGAAGGACCCTCAGACCCCCTTTCGTATTTGGAACTTTATTACTCACAACTTTAATTTTGTTAATCTTTTACGAAGCAAATTCTACTTACAAATATATTAAATAGCTACATCTGACGTATTAGACAGTGGCGTAGCCAGATAAAAAATTGGGAGGGGATACTGATATTTCGGGAGGGGATATAGGGTACTTAACTGGTTTTCTATAGTAAAAAAAGGAAAATGTCTGAGTTACGGGAGGGGATATATCCCCAAATCCCCCCCTCTGGCTACGCCCCTGGTATTAAATATGCATGGGAGTGGCTGAAGAATAATTTAGGCTCCTCCCGAAATAAATTTCTATTTACTTCACCAAAAAGGGGTGATGCAGACAAGCCACTTTGATTTTTTTAAAAACTGGCGTATTCTCTTATCATAAAAGGACAATAATATGAGGGGGTGACACCACAACCTCCGTCCCAGGTGACACCCAGGTTAGTTACACCACTGATTTTATTTGTAAGTTAAAATTAAAACTTACTATTTTTTTTCTCTTTTAGCAATCTTACAAGCAAGGAAAAAAACCAAGTGAACATGGATAAGGAGATTATTACTTAAGAACTCTCATATGTGTATTGTAATATTGCAATTATAATCAATTGCAGATTTTGTCCTATATGGAAATATTAGCTTGTAAGGGACGTCCATAAATTCGTGAGTCTATCATTTTATTTCCCGTATTTTTATTTGCTTTTAGTTACATTTTGACTTTTAAAGTGGTTTTATAACCTGATTCAGGTATGTAATTGTCAATGTGTGTGTTTAAAGCTGTGTAACAAATTTGTCTTTCTTAAATTATGTGAATGTTTATGAAATTATGAATGTTTTGTTTGTAATAAAATTGCTGTTATAAATTCATTTAGTCTTCCTTATATCTTTCATGTTACCATTAAATAAATAATTATAGTTTTATTATAATTGCTAGTTATAGATAAAAATTTTGCGACTTTACAACTTTTGCTAATAAATTACCATTAATATTAAAAACTTATTTTACTGTAAAGTGTGATCAGGGTTGTTACATTTAAATGCTATTTTCAAAACACTTATTAGTATTTTTTAGCAAGCTACTCACTTTTTATGCAACCAACTCACCATTTTATTTGGTAATCACCAAGTAAAATATTGGTGTCAAGCCTGTGTAAACAAAAAACCATGTTTTATGTTTTTTATTTAAAAACATGTTACCCTGAGTGTGATTTAGAATTAGAAGTGCACATAGGTATTCCCATGAATTTTCCTTTTAGGATTTTGTCTTTTTTCATGTTATGGATTTTCCTGACCATTTTGCTTGGTCAAAATTATTTTTACAAACTTGGACCCAGCATATGAAATGGAAAAACTGAAAAATGACCTTGCATTACATAATTAACAACACATTCGCAACACCACACACAATTTAGAACACTAAGTAAAATGTGTTTACATAGTGTTCTAAATTGTGTGTGGTGTTCAGAATGTGTTCTTAAAATGGTGACAAAGTGTTGTGATTTACAACACTATCCTAAGAACACTTTTTCATCACAACACATTTTACAACACTATTTTTAGAACACATTTTCTGGTCGCAACACTATTTTTAGAACACATTTTCTGCTCACAACACTATTTTAAACACATTCGCAACACAATTATTGTGTTGTGATTGTGTTCTTAATAAAGTGTTGTAAT
This sequence comes from Tetragnatha montana, assembly GCA_963680715.1. Taxonomy (NCBI): domain Eukaryota; kingdom Metazoa; phylum Arthropoda; class Arachnida; order Araneae; family Tetragnathidae; genus Tetragnatha; species Tetragnatha montana. Next base: position 8,676,012 of record OY796677.1, on the reverse strand, counting down.
GAAAGTGTTGTAAAAATGGTGACATTTTTTGTGTTGTAAAATGTGTTTATTTTTGTGTATGATTATTTGCAGTGCACAATATAAGGAAAGAATATCAGGATGAATTAAAAAGGAGATTTGAACAAGACAGTGATATTGAGGAGCAAATGGATATTAACAATCACTGGTGCAAAGTTAAAACACTATTCATTGAAACCGCTGAGTTAAAAATAGGTGAAAGAACAAAAATAAAATATAAGGAATGGTTTGATGAAGAATGCGTGAATGCTATTAAAGTCAAAAATGATGCTAGAAAAGCAATGATACAAAGAGAAACAAGAAGTAACTATGAGAGGTATAGAGAGAAACGTAGGGTTGCAAATAAAATCTGCAGGAAAAAGAAGAAAGACTGGTTAAAAGAACAAATACTAGAAATTGATTCATTACAAAGACAAAATGAAAGAAGAAAACTATATAAAGCAATGAGTTTTCAAACCAAAACATTTCAACCAAAAATTAATGGCTGTAGAAGTCAAGATGGTAAATTATTAGGTGAGGAAAATCTAGTAATGGAAAGGTGGACAGATTATTTTAAAGGTTTATTAACAGAAAATGAGAGTGAAGAGCTAGAAGATGAGTTAAATTATGGGGAAGATCAAGAAACAGTTGAGGAAGATCTTACACCAACTATAGAAGAAATTGAGAATTGTATCAAGAGAATGAAAAGCAATAAAGCCTCAGGAACAGATAACATCAATGCTGAATTAATAAAATATGGGGGAAACACAGCAGTTAAAGTAATATCTGAATTAATAAATAAAATATGGGCAACAGAAATAATGCCAAATGAGTGGAATGTAGGAATTATTTGCCCTATATACAAAAAAGGTGATAAGTTTGATTGTAAAAATTACAGAGGGATAACTTTACTAAACACAACATACAAAATATTCTCAAGTCTGTTAGCAGACAAAGTAAAGAAATATTCTGAAAAATTTCTGGGAGAATATCAATGTGGATTTAGACAAAACAGAGGAACTGTAGATCAGCTTTTTGTGGTCAGACAGATTATGGAAAAGTTTTATGAATATGATATTGATTTATATATGCTTTTTATAGATTTCAAGCAAGCATTTGACAGCATAAATAGAAAACAATTGTATAAAGCAATGCACAGATTTGGTATACCAGCAAAAATAATAAAACTTACAGTAATGACAATGAAAAGCACTATGGCCAGTATAAATATAGGTGGAAAAACTGGAGATACATTTAGGTTTAACAAAGGTGTTAAGCAAGGTGATTCGTTATCAGCTGTGCTGTTCAATATTGCCTTGCATTCTGCAATCATGTCAATTGATCAACGAGGAAATATATTTACCAAGACGACACAAATCTGTGCTTATGCAGATGATATCCTAATTATTGCAAGAACAAAAAATAGACTAATACAAACTGTTAAGGAACTTATGAATTGTGCAAGTGAAATAGGTCTAGAGGTGAATGAAACCAAAACAAAATTCATGATTATGTCAACCTCTAAAGAGAGAAGACAGATACAGAACCTAAAAATAGATGATAAAATTTTCAAGGGTACCAACTCGTATACTTATCTTGGTAATGAAATAAACAATAAATGTGAAATCCATGAGAGTATAAACAAACAGATACAAAATGGAAATAAAGCAGTTTTTGCAAATAGTAGACTACTAAAAAGTAAATTATTATCTAGAAATTGTAAGGTGCAGATATATAAAACCCTAATAAGGCCAATCATAACATATGGTTCTGAAACCTGGGTGTTATCTAACAAAGATGAAATTATGTTAAGAACATTTGAAAATAGAATAATGAGAAGAATCTTTGGAGCCATATACGAAAATAACACATGGAGGAAAAGGTACAACTATGAAATAGAAAGGCTGATTAAAGGGAAAAATATTATAAGATACATTAAAGCTATGAGAATACAGTGGATTGGACATGTGGAAAGAATGAAGGAAACTGACATGTGCAAAAAAATTATGAGTGGAAAACTATATAGTAATAGGAAACGAGGAAGACCTAAACTAAGATGGCTGGACCAAGTTGAAGAAGACCTAAACAAAATGAAAATAAAAAATTGGAAAAGGAAATCAGGAGAGAGGGCAAGGTGGCGTTCTATAGTAGAGAAGGCCAAGGCCCACCAGGGGCTGTAGAGCCGTGCAGAGAGAGAGAGATTGGTGAGAACAGTTTTTTAAACTATTTCTATAATATCCTTTTACAGGGTGGCTTCAGAATCTGAGGAAAAAAATTTCCTGACTTTTCCCTGATTACAATTTTAAAATTTCCATGATGTAAATCTAAAGGCTTTTCGACTTTTCCTAATAATAATTTAAACACTTCTAACTACTAGTTGTTTCATACAAAGAAATACTTCTATCAAATAGATGTTGTGAATATTATATAATTAATTAATTTTTAAAAAAATTAATTATAATAAGGATATATGATTAAATATGAATGTTCTTTTCTTTCAACTCTCCAGCAGTGAAAAGTTTACTCATTAGTGTTTTTTGAATTGGAAAAAGAATTTGTTCATATAAATTATTCTATTTAAATAACACAGCCATAACTAGACTTTAGTTGATCACAGTTTCAGTGATCAATGTATGATCCTTGAAAATTCCTTCCCCGATCATCATTTTTCTAAATACTACTAAGGGAACTCCATTCTTTGGCTAAAATATTAATATTGCGCGTTTTAAAACTCACCCTACGGTTTAGTAAGTGGTCCAATTTCAATCAAATTTATGGTGTAAGTAGTACGGATACTTTTGTACCTCATGCAGTAATTTTTTCATTTTATTATGTCTTGTTTCGTTGAACGGGCCTTGCAAAATGTCCTTCGTAACGCTCTCGCACTACATTAGGTCCTAGTTCTTTAACGGTGTATCTGAGCCCCCCCCCCATTCCTATTCGAAATATGCTTGTCTAGGTCCCCTCTACCTCCCCACCAAATATTGATGATGAATTCTGAATCACCCTGTAGGAGTGAGAATTATAACAACTATAAACTTTTCACTTAAAGAAGGAAAGGAAAAGAGAAAAAAAATATGAATAGAAATTATAGGGTCAGGTTAAAAGGTTTTTAGGGATCACCCGCAAGAAATAAAACAATGAGGAAATGTAAAAGAGATAAATGAATACGAAGAAAACACGAGAAGTCTAGTAACGGCCCTGGTTTGCCCTAATCCCTAATGGCGACCAAGTGGAGTACAACCACGTGACATTACAATAGGGTGTTGCACCTGGCAATGCAAAAGACGAACATCGACGCATGCGCATTCCGCTCGGAACGCGATCCTATATAAACTGGTCCGCCGGGTCAAGTCAGTGTAGTGTCCTTTCACCTCTGGACTTCTTGAAGTGCTTGTTCTTCTCGGCTCCGCAGTCTGCACCATTTCGTTTTGCTTCGCACCGCGTGTTGTTGGTCGTGCTCTTCACAAGCATTTTCTGTAAGTCCATTCTTCTTTATACATTTTTGAGGGAATTTGAATTCTTAATTAAAATGGTTATCTCCGTTTATTTACAAAATTTTCGGTACTTTAGGATTAGCCGGGCGCAAGCGGCGAGTTTTATGTTAAATCACCAAAAATAATAAAATATCAAAATAAAATATTTTTGAGGTTTCTCACAGAATTTTGTTTGTGTTATTTTGTTGTGTAACTGTAGAAGCTCTCAAAATTAACTTTGTTTTTGTTTGATTTCCATATTACGTATGTTTAAAGATGGGAAATTTTGTTTGAAACTTAGCTGTTTGTGCTTATAGAGTGCCATTTTATTGATATTTAAAGCAGGGAGGGCTATTTTAGTATGAAAGCACATTTCTATAGAAATAAATGAAGTATTTATTTAAATAATCTACCATAAGGTTAATAATTTAAAACGCAGTTACAATTTCTAACATGTTCGTTTCGATTTAGAATCACGCTTTTTTAATGCTTTACTCAAATAAGAAATAAGGCATTTTATATGCAAGACTGTAAAATAAGTTAAAAACTCCTTCTTCATTAAATGCTCACCATTCATAGTTCGGTTGCTGCACCTATGTTCAAAGAAATTTAATTCTATTTGGAAATGTATCGCGGACCCTAACCCTTACACGTGTTCCGAAGATATTCAGAAAAATCCCTTGGGGGTCGTGTCGTAACAAGTTTTTCAATTCAGTTTCCCCACAGAGGGAAAATATCCAAAAGTTTCGAGAAATATCCTCAGTTCAAATAGTTTTACAATTATTTAATTTTACGTTTCTAAATTGTCGATAGCATCTAACCAATATTAGTTGAAAATTATTTTAATTCGTCCATCTTTTTTATTATTGCTATGAAAACATCAATCCCGGATTAAAAAATTTGTAAATGTTCGTGTGTAAAATAGCTTGACTTATATGTGTCTCCATTATTATTAGACTTATAATATGTCTGCTAATGCTAATACCAAAATTTAAATGAAGCATACCGTAAAGTTTTAATTTAGTTTTAAAACTATATAAAGGGAAAAGCACGTGGCAGCATAAATTAAATCACAAACATTTTCGCGTGTTTCCCGAAAAGCAGATCATTAACAAACATTTTTTATGTAAAACAAATCGCGCAATTAACATTAAATTTTTCATGCATGCAGTCTAATTTTGCGCGAAAGTTGAAAAAAAAAATAATTTTGAATGTTTCTTATTATTGAGATTAATTAAAATTTTATTGCGAAATCAGGCATGGTTTTAAAGGTGATAATTTAAATATATGTACAAAAGGGATGAAATTTTAATTTTATAATGTCCTCCGAAAAGTTCCGTGGTTTTCTCAAAGTTTCGTGTTTAAAATTAATTTCTGAAAGCTGCGGTTGTGCTGCCTTCTATCGGAGAAATTTACAACTAATTAAACGCTGATACAAGAAAATCAAAATATATTTCCATTACTTTCGAAACATATTAATGTTGAGGACTGTTTTTGGTAATTAGTATTTTTAGGTATTTTGGTATTTACCAAAAACAGTCCTCAGACATTAATATATTGCAAAATTAGCGGAAATCTAGTGTTAGTAAAATTTGATACAAGAAAAACTTTACTAACACTTGATTTCCGTTAATTTCGCAATATATTAATGTCTGAGGACTGTTTTTGGTAAATACCAAAATTCCTAAAAATACTAATTACCAAAAGCAGTCCTTAACATTAATATGTTTCGAAAGTAATGGAAATATATTGTTTTTCTTGTATCAGCGTTTAATTAGTTGTAAATTTCTCCGATAGAAGGCAGCACAACCGCAGCCAGCGGACTGCAGCGGATGATATCGGGCCGAGACCGAGAGTGAGAAAAGAGATCTTTGAGGTTCTCGAAATCGTCTCGGTTCGTAATCGTGTTAAAAGTTTCTGAATACGGCCCTAAATTTACCCCATATCCCCCCTAAATTCCAATATCCCCCTCCGAAATTTTTTTCTGACTACGCCACTGTTTATAAATATAGTGTATGATTTTGGTAGTTCAGGTGATATTATTTCTTTTCAAAATGGAGGTTTGAAAAGAAGACCGCAAAGGGCGATTTCCGTAACATTATACTCTGCCGCTTTTATAAGGGGGAAGAATGCATGATTCATGGTTAATAAAACTTTTACTGTACACTGTCGATGCTTAAATTAAGATATCATAGTTTCAAGATGGTTTCTAGGTGGGAAATTTCAGATTTAAAACTCCACATACAAGTATTTTCCCGTAGTTTTTTTTAAAAAGCTCTCATTCTTATTGTTCAACTAAGCACCTAAGCAGTTGGTAAGAATTGCAGGTCTCTTTTTTCTCTAAAAGTTTCTTTTTTGATCTGAAGTCTCTAAAAGTCTTTTTTTCGTGATCAAGGTCTCTTTTTTTCTCTTTTTCACAAATTTGACATGTTAAGTTTCACTTTTTCACTGCTTTAAGGGTCACATTTCCAAAAATTTTCCTGGGGGAGGGCCCCCCTCTACCTTTGAAATTTTTAGGTCTATTTATATCTTTTTTTTTTCACTTGAAAATTCTCTGACTTACAAGGTTGACTTTCGTTGTAATACAATGGGTCTCAATATGACTTGAAATAATACTTTTAAGGCTCAAATTTCCTAACATTTTCCACTGAAAGACCCCCATTCTATTCCTTCTATGAATGGAATTCCTTCCCGGATTTATTATAATACGATACGCAAAATCAGCTGACCGATTGGCAGCAACTTGTACTAAATTTCAGTATTGCATTACACATTTTGCACAAAAATAAACCTGCTTTACTCAGGTACAGCCTTAACTTAAAATTTAAGAATCTATTTAATTGTTTATGTGATATTTTATAAGTTTTTCTGCAATTTTAAAAAAGTTGCTAGATTGGGGGGAAACTGATTAAAAAGTTAGTTCAAAGTTCAGTCTTGTAATTTTGGAAGAGTGGCAAAATCTAAACGCGTTGGGTTTTTTTATATTGTGTTTTCGAATAAAGCAAAGTATTGCTTACCGGTTTATAGCGAGTCGTGTGCACTTAAATATCGCACTGGTTTCTAAACCTATATTCAAAGGTAATTTAATATACTTAAGTGTAAGCTTTCTTATTAATTTTGATGCCGTTTAACTGAAAATTTCTTTTCAATGACTAACAAGTGCATCGTCAGTTTGAAAAAGGGAATGAGTCCAAAAGATGACAAATTGACTTTTTGAGCTCAAAACAATCTCCAAGCTTTGCTCTACATATGAGTGGAAAGAGGGGGGAAATAACAACCCCCTACAGGGTGATATAGCCCCTGGAAGTTCCGAAATCGATGTCCATTCATTGCATTTTTTCAGTTAATTTGGAATTAAAGTTAATTTGTCTTTCTGCTCTTATTCTTTGTCTGCAAACTAAGCCAAAATAAAATTAAAAAGTGCTTTTAATTTTTTTTATCAAGGGATTGTTAGACTCCATTCATATTCACTTACTCCATTGATATTGATACTTCTTTAATGACCCAATTTCATAACATAATCTTAAATTTATTTGCCTTGGTCTGTTTATTTCTCACTTCTGTGCTGTGAACTAAGCAGAAATATAATTTCAACGATCAATTAAAGAGGTTTGTAAGATTTTCCTTCACAAGGTTGAAAAAGTCCACCGACTTTTTTCAACTGTAAAATACTTTTGAATGCACTTACTGCCCCTTCTTTCTAAATAAGTTCCTGAATTTCCAGTAAAAATTTGGTGGTTATACAACAAAAATTCCATTATTTATGCAGGTTGTTTTTTTCTTCGTTTTTCTCAAAACTTGGTTTTTGGACTCATTCCCTTCAAACTGATGATTCAATTACTGACGTGAGTTTTCTGCTATAGATTTAGATGTTATGTTCGAGACAAAAATTTCCCATCTTGAACTCATAAACCATCTTGAAACTATGATACCTTTAATGTGGTTAACCGGGTGGGATTTTTAATAAAACCCATGCCCATAGCTGCCAATCCTCCCGGTTTACCCGGGAGTTTTCCGGGTTTTTTTTTCAATCATTTTCCGGTTTTACGGCCAAAAACGAGTTTTTCCCGGTTTTTCGCATTTTTCAGGATAATCCCTAATTTTGTGAATAAAAAATATAAATTTCGTAACTGAAATGTCCACAAAAAATACTATCAAGCACATAAAGATACATATGCTGTTGAATTTCAATTTCTTTAAAAATTGAAGCTAGGTTTCGGTAGCAGGCATAAAGTTTCTACTTCGGAATCGCGATTTTTTAATTTTTCTCTGCTCTTTCGCTTTTTCATCAATTTGCAGCCCGCGAACTAATTTTGATTTTTTCAGATAGTCCCTACTTTTTCACTTTTCATTCTTTTTATATCCGAGAAAAACCACAAGTTATCGTGGAAAGAAGTCAGAAAATCGCGACTTCTCGCCCAAGTCTCGTTTTGCTCGTGGAGTACCGTTCCTCTCTCCCGCGATGTTCTATCGCATTGATGTAGAAAAAAAATTACCGTGGTCAGAAGCCATCAAGTCCCATGTTCCAGAGAAAAATAGCGATTTTTCTCGAAAAAGAGTTTCGTTTTCGCGATTTAACCGATTTATTATAAAGTATCAATGTGATGTATAAGTATCAAAAATCTGCTGCTTTTATTCCAAAATCTGCTGTTTTTATTCCAAAATCTTCTGTTTTTTGAATAACCTCAGTTAGCAGAGAGGTTTTGTTTTAATTGGGTATAATTTCATTTAAAAAACAGGATTATCAAGCAGGGTTGGCAAGTTTCTTCCGGATAGGAAAAAACCGCGGAAAAAAACATGGAAAAAACCGGCCGGAAGAAATAGGTTTCTTCCAGATGGAAGAAACCTTTTTTATTAAAAAAAAATTGACAAATAAGCTTTAATTTATAAACTATAATGTTTTACTAATAAAATTATACCATTAAAAATATAATTACATGCAAGTACTGTACTGAGTTAATAATTACACCAATGTTTTTACTCGGAGGTTTCTTCCACTGGAAGAAATCTTTTCTTTTTTTAATCTTTTAATAACATTTAAATAAAGAATGGTTAGGTAACATTCATACAGAAATAGTAGAAACCATTCTAGCCAACATCCCCTTTAAAAACATAAGTAACCTGAAATTTAGTGTTAAAAGTAGGTAACTTCTTTTTCAAAAATTAATTATTTAATTTAATTTATAGTAATTAAATTAACTTTTATTTTTTAAATTGTGGTTTAAATTGTTCATTTATGTAGTCAGTAAATTTTAAAATGTGGAGCATTTGTTTGGCTTTTAGTGGGTTTTTTCCACTTTCTTCCGTTTCTTCCATTTTTTCCAGTTTCTTCCGGTTTTTTCCAGTTTCTTCCACTGTTCTGGAAGAAACTAGTTTCTTCCGGAAGAAACCCAACCCTGTTATCAAGTCTTTTAATGAAATATAGTGCATCCTTTGAGTAGATTAAAATGATTGGGGTTTTCGAAACAGAGTTGTTCTTTTAACAAGAAATAAAATAAATCGCAGGAAAGACCGCTCCGCCTGCTGCGGCACGATCTTGAAATTCTTGTGAGAAAATTTTGTGGTCTTCTGAAGTTAAAAAAAAATGTTTAAAAGTTCTTAAAAATTGGGGGACGCGTCCCCCCCCGTAAACGACGCTCGTGGTTCTTGACAATAGTACTGTACTTTTAATGGTTTTCTTTAAATAAGTTTTTGAAATTTTTGGTTTCGTTTTGTTAACTTAATACACATACTTTTAAATGATAAATATATATATATATATAAACAGATAGACCTATAGAAATACACAACGTTCTTATATTTCCACTGTAATGACCTTTGGTCGTAAAAAAAGTTATAAATTCTTTGTTATTACCCAAAGTTAAAGGCATTAAAGATTTTTTTTAATTAATTAACATATTTTTTGCAATTTTAAAGTATCCCTTTACTTTTAAAAATTAATATCTTAAAAATTTTAAAACTTAACACTTAAATTCCTTCCAGCTGCAAAACTGCTGCAATAATTAATAAACCCAATGAAGCCCCAAAAATACTCAACCAGGTTTGGTTTTAAAAAAAAAAAACTTATTTTTTCCAAACCCTGAACATGCCACGTTTTGGCCACCCCTGACCTATAGCCTTTTGAGTAGCATAAGTGCAGGGCAGTAAAAAGAAAATTTTGACTATATAGAATGCAAGTTAGCCTGTTTAGGAGTTTTAACCAGAAAATTTCAAAACTAACCTGGAGAATGGGGGCTGTTTTAGTACATGGGGTACAAATTACAAATACTTAACTTCTTTCATTTTTGCAAATTTATTTTTGTGTGAATTTTTCTAACAATCTTCTTTTTTTATTCTCAGATCTCTTCTCTGAAAATTATTTGCCGAAAAGTTTCAAAAATGAGGTAAGTGCCATTTTCCTTTCACATATTACGCCTCAAGATGTTCAGGGAGCCTTAAACCTACCCTTGTTACACCAGTGATCTCCTACCTCAATTTGATTACACATTTTGTAAACCAGGGGTGGCCAACCTATTGCATACCATACCCCATTAATTTGACATACGAGTTCAAATGAAATGCGTATTATTACTTGAGCCCTAAGTTCACCCAAAAATGTTCTCTGATGTCACAAGTTTTCCCTTTTTAAGGTCCCTCCACTGTTCCTTGTCACAATACATTTCAAAATATATAAATAAAATAAATGTATAATTCTAAAACTATGTTCTTCTTTACAAACAAAAGAATACACTTCATTAAATAAATTAAATTTCATATTTGCTTATATATTTCTTTTGCATTTCAGTGATAACTTGTTTTCTGAACTCGACGACTGGGATCCCATGGCGGAAGATTATTACAATCCCAATTTCAATACCTATAGGGATGTCCAGAAGTAAGTGAAACAACCTTTCATTATTATGTGCTTTCATAGCTTTCAGTACACTCTTTTTTTACACTCTTTTTTTTTCAGGGCCATTACACATGACCTCACGAAACTCTACATTAGAAACATACCAGCAGAGTTTACTGAGGTAAGTTCTCGATTGGAAAATTTCAGACTTTTTAAATTTAAAAAAAAAACAGCTTATGAACTGAAATTTTTGACTGGGAATTTCATTTTTCTAAATTCAAGTTGATGTTCTAGACTTCTGAGGCTCTTTTATATGGAAAATTTTCATATCGTATAAGCCAATTTAATATATAACAGCGTAACATTTTAATTTTAAAGTGTAAGAATTTATTGTTGAAATTAATGTGTTTAACTATAATTATTACTTTTTCTGATTTATTCTCAATTCAAGAGATAAAATGTCTTTTGCGCAGTTTTCAGACTTTTTGCTTTTTTGCCCTATTTAAAGAAAAACTAATTGTGGTAGAACTATGATATTTTAAACACGTATACAATTATTTTTTTTTATAAAAAAGGGGAGTAATTTATAATTATAATATAATAATTATAGTAGTATTTAAATTATAATTACAGTTTTGGAGTTTGTATAAAGATTTGAAGTTTCAATTTTTTGTTCTCTTTCTGACTGTTCAATGAGTTTTTGTGTCTGGTTTCTTTTATTTTTCATGGTTCACTAGATACGCGCATGCATATTATAAATTTAAGTTTAATAAGTTTGTTGAATAATTTTTTTGGGGGGTTGCTGAGATTCCACAGCGATCTAAAAAGCACTCTGATGCAGTTCTGGGGGTTGGTGAGCTATCAGAGGGCAGAGCCCTTTAGACTTTCTACATTAAAACTCTTACACTTTTGTTGCAGGAACAAGTTTTATGTTTAATGAGCCAACGTGGTTGGAAAGTAAAGCAGATCTGTTTGTTTCCAGCGAAGAAATATGAAAGAAACACTGCTGGGTAAGCTATGATTTTTTTACATTGATCACCCATCTAATTCAAAAAGAAGAGGGTATATTCTAAGAAAATAACCTTTCTTGATTTTTAAAATCTATCTAGAAAAAAATGAATTAACTTGAAAATTTCCTTTTAGTATTGTGGGATTTTATACTGAAGCCATGGCGCAGGAAGCGATGAAAAAATTGAATAACAATCATCCACTGAAGCTGAGAATAGAGTATGCAACACGAAAAATGACGGACAAAGTGGTAAGTGCCTCTCTAATCATGTTTCCTGATACCAATGTCGAATTTTTTGTTATTGAGTGCTGAAAAGCAAATCAAGTAAAATATTTTCAAACACTCTTAAATGATGGAATCTTTATACTCAAATTTTGAACTTCTAAATGAGCTTGGGCTCTTAAAATTTTGCGCAATGGTGAAATCGCGACGACAGTAAAGAACTATATCCTCGTTTACAAACAAGACATGATCCATAAATCTTATTTTAATGACAGTATAACATTAAATATTTATGTTAGATTCTAGTAATTAAATTTTTAAGCTACTAACTAAGTACTATGGATCCAGAACTTTCCATTGTGTAATTACAAAACAATAATATTTAATAGTCACCCCCTCAATTGCCAAGTACTTATGTTGACTAACTTCCTTGGATGGTTAATAATAATTGGCCCGAGAGTCAGTAAGCAACTATTCCTATATAACTAATTTCAGTAATGCACTGAAAGACATTCTGTGGCCACAAGTTTAATAGTTTAAAGTAGTGTAATGGATTGCCCATTTTTAATTTTCCTTAATTTTATAATTAATAAATCAACTTTAAACTTTCTTAATTTGTGCTCTAGAACTGTTTTATACCTGAAGGTGTTAATTAGTATTGTTTTTTAGATGTTGCGTCATATAGCTCTTTATATGCCTATAAAAGAACAGCCGAAGGATACTGATATTCCACAACCAAAGAAGACTGACCTTCCACAACCAAAGAAGACTGACCTTCCACAACCAAAGAAGACTGACCTTCCACAACCAAAGAAGACTGACCTTCCACAACCAAAGAAGACTGACCTTCCACAACCAAAGAAGACTGACCTTCCACAACCAAAGAAGGAAGCTCTTTCACATCCAAAGAGGACTCACTTTCCTCCATCCAAGCAAGCTTTCAAAGGTAGGTAGTCTGTACTTTATTTACTATTTTTTTCATGTTAATCTTCAGCATCCCCAATAGAAAAATAGTTTTGAAAACTAAAATATTATATAATAATAATTCACCTAATTTATTCAGATTAATTTCAAATATCAATGTAATTTCATGGTTAGTATTATTTCACTGACAGACAGGGGCAGTTTGTCCATAGCAAACTGCAACAATTGGAGTCAATGACTTAGATTTAATTACTAGGCCAATCGAAGTTTGCTTGGTTCCTATCAGTTGTTAGCATGAATACACACACACAAATCTCATATACATACTATAGATTCCCCAAATCCGAGATTATCATTTGATGCCAGCTATAGTTAATATAGCAGAGTATTGATTTTTCGTCTTGTAACCATTTTATGTAATATGGTTGTTTTTCATTCTGGTGGTAGGGGAGTTATATTACACACATAAATTATTTTTCACATTATGATGGTTTGAAATTACGTAATTAAAACATTTACTTTACTTTGTTTTTTTTTGCAGATGCAGATAAATGTAAAGAGAACTTGCAGCCCAATCAGACTCCTGTGGAATCACTTTCATCCGAACTTCCTCTCTGTAAGATATGCGGAAATCAAGGTAGGTGTTGTTTCGCTAAATTATAACAAAAAAAATTTTTTTTATAAATTTCAAACCTTGAAAATATGAAACTTAACTTTATGAAAATTTATATAAGTAATGCTTTATATAAATATTTACTGGCTCGTCCCTGAGTCTATTTGTTTATTTCTTAAATAAGATTTTACTAAAGTTCAGTTGAATTTTTTTCTTTAACCTAAAAACCTTTTTCAAAGTTTTCACATGATTTTTCACCTTTTATATTTGAATAATAAAAAATTGGGTGACGTTTAACTTCTAAACTTCTTACCCTAAAATTTTTATCCGCGAGGGTTTTAAATTTGGGGTTATTTTTATACATTTTTTGAGATAATTCTAGTTTTGCAAGTGCTTTAATTATTGAAAAACCTGGCAAGTTTTTATTGCTTCTAATGAGGTAACGAGATAGTACCCTGATATAGAAATGAATAACTTCTTTTCACTTTTACTTAGTAAGTGCATTAGTGAAATAAAATATTGCCTAACAAATCAGCTTCATAAATTTAAAGGCATATCTTGTATGAATTTTGTATGTTTTTACTACCTCATTTTCCCATTGTCCTATTTTAAGCCAAAAGAAATATCTGCTTTGAAACATTTTGATTTTGTTGGTTTTAAGTTTTTATCCATATTTTTTTTATAGTTGGAGCAGCTATGTGGGCTATTAGCAAAAAAGGCTTCTGTAGAAGGAGGTGCCAGTTGCTAAATTTGTTGCGTACCTACGAAGCTCGTAAGCTGGAAGCTGAAAAACTGTAAGCATAGCATAATTTTCAATTTAAAGCTCTTATAACATATACATTTAGTGTATTTCTGTATTGACTTTAAATGTCCATTACGAACAAGCATTACACAAGGAAAGCTAAAATTGTTTGAGGCAATTTAATTTGACTTGACCTTTAAATAGTTGTGCAAAGGGTTATTACATAATTAGCAAATTATGGTGAAAAATACTTGTGTTTAATACATTTAGTTCAAAATCAAATAAAAAAACATAGACTACTATAAATAAAATAACACTTAAAACCGGCATTTAATAACTAAATACTTCAAATATTCAAGTGCTCATTTAGTTTCATTTCAGTGTTTTCATGGTTTTAAAGAGAGGAAAAATAATTTAAATTTCACAGAATGTATTTTTCAAACAATATGTTGCATTCATAACATCGTATTGCTAGTTAGTTCATGCTCTTTTACAAATAACACAAAGCCGAATTTTCAGTATGGCAGATTCCTATCACCAGGGAGACATAACAATACAAAAACTTCCCTGAAGTTCCTTATTTCAAATGATTGATAAAAAGCATCATTTGGCATGAGTTACTTGCAGGTTACATCGTAGGCAAAGTACATGCCTTTTAACCTCAAAATGTGAACAAAATTCACCAGCATGACTAGTTAAAGGGTTAATAAGGATTATAGATAACCAACCATTTACAATTTTTTAACAGAAAATCCCTTTACTCTATTTTATAACCTTATACAGAGTATTTCAACAAGTCATTCAAACTCTTTACTGCAACCATTGTGTGTAGTACACAAATGACCTATTGTTTTTGAGAAAATGTCACATTTTTTCCATTTTTAAGTGCATTATACAAAAATCTGACTTTTTAATTTATCATTGTTTTAGGCTTCAAATATAATACTTAATTGCAATTAAACTGTTATCACAATCATCTCGAGTATAAAAAAATTTAAATTATACTCAAGAAAAAGTTTCTTGTTTAATCTGACATCATTTAAATATTGGAATTTCTTTTGGTATACAAGATCTAAAGCAAAATAAATGCCTGAATTACTAAATAATAATGCTGTTTTATAGCCTGATCTAAAGTGTTGTCATTTTCACATTGTACAAGATTTTTTCTTTGCTAAATCCAACTTCATAAAACCTGAATTCCTACAACACAGAACACATCAAATGTATTATTTGAGAGTCTACTATACCCTTAACTTTAACTCTGAGGTTCCATTTTTTATTGAAATTATGAACAGAAATTTTTAAATACTTTTTCCTTGGTATTTATAGATAATTTTGGTCAAAATGAGCATGCATTTATTGTTTTTTAATACATAGAAATTTTTATTTCAGTCCTTCAGGTCTGACCCTGGAAAACCCTGCTCCCAGAACATTTATTGAGCAAACTTGGCAACTCAAAAATTAAAGAACACTTTTGCAAGATTCCATTGTAATTCATCTCTGGTGATCTTTTTTAACGAGTTTTATTCGTTTTATACAATTGTTTATTTTAATTTGTAAATATATGTATTATATTTTTATGTAAAAATGTACTTTTTGTATTATATTTCTATGTAAAAATGTACTTTTTGTATCATATCTCTGTATAGCAAAATAAATACTTTGCTTTGGACAACCATTTGTTTTCGTTAAATAGCTCTAGAGAACTTTAAACTTGTTATGCAGAACCTTTTTTCTTCAATTAATGTGGACACCATCATACTACTCAAAATGAGTACATAGTAAAACTGATAGGTATACATTAGATTGACTTGCATTGTATTCATTGTTAAGGCAGTTTAAACAATATCCATATCCAGATAATATATGGTTTTTAACATTTCTCAAACATTACATAGTCTATTTTGAAGTATTGGCAAGTTAAAATCTTATAAATTAACAAGACTAATACCCCAATAACAACTAAATAAGGCTGTTATTCCCCCTGATTATTACCTTAAAATCAACAGATCCTCCTAAAGTAGTTTGCACAGTGTTCCTTTAGAAAAGAGCATTTAATCCAGTAGATGATCCAGAATCTAATGAATGAAAGAATAGGTAATCATTAGTAAAGGTATAAAAAGATTTGAATGGGTTAGAAGATAAGGCAATATAGATACAAGTGTGAAATTGTATACCAGAATTTTCGAGTTAGGAATAAAATATAGTAACTCACACATTTGAGAAAATTTTGGGTAAAAAAAAAGCTTTAAATTATTCACACCTTAGTAATAAAGGAAAAAAGCAAATGTTGTTTAAAATAATTTTGTTAAGCTAATTCTGAGCTTGGGGAAAACATAAAAAACTAGGGCAATATAATTTCCAAATACAAATTAAAACAGTGCAACGTGGATAACTCAAATGCTTTTAATTTGAAGTCAAGGATAATTCAAAGTTTTCTCTTGCTCCCTAGACCCTCCTATTCAATCAATGTTGAACAATTGTGGGTACTCAAAGTTTTTCTTATGAAACATTGAAATCAAAAGCATAACGATTTTAGCCATTTAATGTTATAAAATCAGCACAGAATCACATTGTGACTTTTTCAAAAGATAATTTTATTTTAGTTTAGGTATGGTATCAGACACACTTTCTAGATAAAAAATTCCTTTAATTTAAAGACTTGGATATTAAAGTTTTATTGTGGTCTATTTATCTTCAAATTATCCAGATAGTATAGTAATAATAAATAAATATATTAAACTAATACTAAAGATAAATTTTAAAAATTGTACTCATGTATTAACCTGTCAACAATCCCTCTCATTCCGAAAAACATTACCAAATCCTATAGACTATGCATCTGAGTCTGACGGTCACTGAACAGTCAACAGGCTAATATGTAAGAACCAAAAAATTTTTAAATTTCAACCCATTTTTTTTCACCTTGTCCAGAAAAAAAATTAAAGACGTATTCCATCTGGCTCTTTTATTCGATAGCAATCACAGTGCAGAAAGTCCCTTGCACACTGAATTTTAGAAACCCTGTAATAAAAGTTTGTTATAATTCCTATAAAAATTAATATTTAGGTTAAAACTAGAGAACATCCAGTGTTCAGTTAATATCTATGTTAAATTTTAGGTAACTAATATATTTTGTATCTAAAATTTTTAACTACAAACCTATCACAAATAGAACAAGGGGTCGGCCAAAACTGAGATGGTCTGATTGTGTGGAAGGTGACTTTAAAGGTACTGAAGAAAACGAATTGGAAAAAGGTCGCCAAACAGGGATCAAGATGGAGAAATGTTCTTGGGAAAGCCTTGGCCCACCCTGGGCTGTAGTGCTAGAGAAGAATATATTTTGTAGCATATTCAAATAGTCAACAAGTCACCTGCATAATCATTTCAAAGTAAAATTTCTAAACTAAATTACTAATAGCTTATGAACTGTTACTTTAAAAATTAATATAGGTTTGAAAATAGGACTACTGTGATACTACTACAAAATCTTTTTTAACTTTTCAAGAGATTCTTTAAAAAGCCTATGTTATTATAAAAAAAAGTTTACACCTTGTTTTTAAAAATTACCTCCACCCAGAAAAGTTGGTAATTTTTTAATGAATGAAAATTTGAATTTCACAATTTAAAACCTTTAAATATATTGAACTGATAGTTTTTTCTCCAATGAGACCTCTAGTATTTAATTTTTAAAATTATAATTATACAATGGTTTAATGTTTAACAAATCAAAAATTGCCATCTTTTAAAATTAATTTTGACTAAACAGGAAAAATTTGTCAAGTAAGAATTATTCAAGAACAAATATTTTACCAAGTTAATTTAAATATTGTCAGTGTACAGTTTTAAATGGAAAAAAAAGTTACTCCAAATTTTTAGTTAATTCAAATCCAAAAACAGTGTTTACTTTAAGTCACTTTTCAAAAATATAAAAACACAGTAGAGGAGTTGCTTTTGAACTTAAAAATTATTTCATAATAATCTTTAGAAAAATACGTTTAAAATTAGGTATTTTGAGATTCGCCATATCGTATTTTAGAAAATTTCAGAACCCTAACTCAGCCAACAACTTTACCATGTTTTTATTTGATGGGTTTTGAACCACATGGAAACAGTCAGAATTGCACTCGGCGATTACTTTCATTTTAAAGTTTATAACTTATGGTAGTTAAAATATCATAAGATATTTGAAAAAATAAAGCTAATTAAATTTAAAATCAAAACAACAGATAACAAAAGTTGAGGATCTCATCTCTACCTCTCTACCACTCAAACTTGGCGCTTTTTCGCTGTTTGTTTTCTTTCAACAGTTCCAACCAAAGATTTCAACTACGGTTCAAAACAAATTCTGAAAAACAGAAGCAAAAGCGTGGTTTCAAAAGTTCTTAAAGCAGGTGAATCAGTAGGTAGTCTTTTACCTCTCAAAAAATTTACAGTGTTTTTGTATGTGTAACTATTTATTAGTTTTTTTTACTGATAATTTTGTCAGGTGATACTCAGCACATTTCTTTAAAATTTATCTATAAACAACAGGCGTACTTGGTGAAAGCATGGCGAAAGCTCAGAAAAGAAAGGCTGAAGAACCAATATCTATTTCCCAAATTTATGAAGCAATTAAAGCTCGAGATTTCATTCAAGATTTATGGTGTGATCTTATAACTGATATCCAAGAAAAGGTAACCATGAGTTTGTGCTTCTTTATCCTTTTAAATCCTTATGCAAAATACATCCTTTTGCTCTTTTCTTAAAATAGAATTCCCTATTTAAATGTTTTGTTTGTAAAATAAAACCATATACAACTTTTAAGTGTGAATCTCTAAATTTACAGTGTCTTCACAATGTTTGAGTTACCAAGCATTGTTACATTTGTTGTAAACACATTAATTCAAGTAAAAGCACCTAATGAGAGAGACTATAACCAAATAAACCATAGTACTAAACAAATTGAAGTTTTCTAAAACATTTTTTAAACTATCTTATGCTGGAAGAATTTTTATTTCTGATTGAATTTGTGTTTTACTTTCATTCAAACCTAATATTAAGTGGTATTAGTATTGTTACTGGTGTGGTGCATCAATTTAATCATCTCGCATATCAATAGCAACATATAACAGATTTTGTCAAAAATTTCTTTATTTGCCTGAAGTATCTTTGCACTCCTGACATTCAACTTGTTTTTTTTTTCTTTTTGTTTTCAAAAATAAGACTGTTAGGACATTGAGAATGTTTTCAAAACTAAAAGCGATACCTATTTTAGGATTAGGCGGGTGCAAATCTCTCGAATCAAAGTATGTTGGCAACGTTTTATTATTTACACATTGAAGTAGGTATAACAAAAATTTAAAGAAGCACTGCTAGCTTATATATATTACTAGTGTTATAATATTAACTTTGGTGATTTAGCATAAAGCTCGACTCTTGGCCCACAACTAATCCTTAAGTGCTTTTTCAATAAATGAAAATGTCTGTTATTTTTAGCATATGTCCATAAAAACATTGATGCATATTAAAATTTTTGGGATATGTAACTTTTTGAGCATGTACTGTTGTCAATAATGAAAGTTTTAGCATTTACTGGTTTGTAGTATGAGTGCCTATTTAAGAAATACTTTGATCCAATGCGCATGCCTGTGAACTTGATTTTTGCTGTTTTTTGGAAATTTTAATAAAATAATAACTGAGGATAGAACCCACGAACTGCTGCATGCTACGCAAGCATCCTACCACTGGGCCAGCGGAGATTCAATAACTTTAAAACATTATAACATCTTTGTTTTGACGCATGCGCATGGCGAGACTAAAGTATTTCGTTTCTAGCCGCTATAGTTTGTAATTCTGTGTTATATGACTGCATTTGAACCTTAACTAGATAATGCCTTGACATACCTTTTTTAACCCAGAAAAGGCAGTTTTTACACCATAAGGTCATTTTAAATGTCAGTCTTTAGTGTTAAGGGTTAGGCCTAACCTTGCCACCTGGATTATTCAAATCTATATTATGAAAAACCTTTTGATTAAAGGTCCTTTGAATATTCTTCTAATTCTTTTTTAAAACTTAATAGAATAATAATAGAACTAAAACTATTCTTTTTTTCAGCCAACCTACAAGCGTATCAAAGATATGGTAAATTCATTAATAAATAACACGATAGAAGACTTTTCAGATGATCCTCAGAATGAAACAGAGCGCTTAAAGCGAAGAACTATGCTGACAGAGTAAATATTTTCACTTATTTCTAACTTTTTCTTAAGAAAATCAATTGATGTCTCGGTTCCATGCTACAAACAGATGCCCCTTGTTTTTTTTTTTGGCGCTGCCAAATAGGGCAATAATGAAAAGATGCCACCAACATCTCCGTTACATTAAAATTTTTTAGTAAACTTTTGTGTAACCAGTCATTGACATGGTGGTGCTACTTGTTCTCATGCCACTGATTCAGAATTAGATTTCTTGGCTGGTAAAGGTCAATTCCGCCTTTATCTCTTCAGTGGTTTGATAAACTAAAAATCAAGCATGCTTAAAAGCTATGCATTGGGGGGAATTTAGTTCCGACTTTTGTGTACTTACTGTACTAAGAAGGTATTCATAGAAGTAAACAAAAATAATATTTGCATTCTAAAAAATTTTATATTATTATAAAAATCAAGGGTGGCCTTTTTCAGGGTAGCCCTGGAAATCAATCTCCTTTTCTCTCTGTAAGAAACTTTTCACCGCTGTAGCTACAATTCTCACATTTACATGCAGCTGTAGATAAACATTCCTGACTGTTCAGTCTCATTAATTCCTCAGGCGTGCCGTAAGTTTTGTGGGGGGAAATACGTTCAGAACAAGAATTTTTTTTAAATCTGGAAATATTCCAGATTTTAGAGCATTCCAGAATTTGGGATTCCGAATAAAAGGTTTGTTACTTGAATAGTTTTCCGGGATTTCAGGTTCCGGGTTTCCGGGGATTCAGTCAGTGCCACTACTAAACATTTGTACTATAAACTTTTAATTAACTGTTATATTTAATCATTCATTTAATATTCAAGGTACAATATGAGAACTCAAAGTTCAAATTTCTTTAATATTTAAATGTTTATAATGGACTCTTTTTCTCATGCAGAATCAGCATCATGACTTACACTGTAGATACAATCATTTCTGAACTTTTGTCCAAAAAGTTGATGAACGAGTTTCAATACATTGTCGAAAATATAGTTCGAGAGATCAAGCCAGACATACCTCCCTCCCATAGAGATGCTGCTGGACCTTCAAACTTCAATGGTAAGTACATCCAAAGATCAAATAATGTCAGTCTATCTCAGGCCTAGAAAGTCTATGCTACAGCCTTTTCATTTTTTTTTAAAGCAGGAAATCAGCCTGAGGTAACATCCCTCTCATCCAACACTAGTACAGCTGTAGCTTCCAGCAGTGATGAAGTGATAGTACCAAAGAAACGGGGTAGACCAAGGAAAGAAAAAAGTGATTCTCAAACTAAAAGTGATTTTCCTCCTTCTAAAAGTGATTCTTCATCTAAAAGAGACTCAACTCCTACGACTCCCAAGAAAAGAGGTCGTCCTAGAAAACATCCTCTACCTGAGGAGTCAAGTAATTCTAGTTCATCTACCGAAATAATCTCCAAAAGACCAAAGCCATCACTGTTGTTGAAAAATGGTATCAAAGATCAACATAAGGAAGATAATGGTAATATTTACTTTGTGCCTTGCCTATAGCTATACTTGATTTATATGGAGGGTTCTTATAACAAAACTGGATACTACTCACTACCAAAATTTTGATATACATGCATTGTATCTGAAACATTATAATTACAAGTGATTTTACACTTGTTAGTCACTTGAACATTGATTTTACACTACAATACAAGTGATACAAGCTCTTTGTGATTAAAATCTATATTAATGGTAGCTTTGCTAAAAATTAATGCACACTAAAATCTATTATTAACTTATATAAATTTTCAATCTCCTATAATTTGCCAACATCATAAAAATTTGTGCATAAAGAATGTAACTACTATTTACTTTACAGGATTGATCCCAAAATTTTCGATCAATTCAAAGATTGTCCTTTTCGAAGCTTCCTATTGTTTTTTAACTGTAAATCTGATATTAGGGTTGGTGGTATAGCTGTTGTGTATATTCCAGGCATTTTGTAAAGCCCTCTTTCTTTTAAATTTACAGAAAGTGATTCAGAGTCAATCTTCTCAGACGGAGCTTTGTCACTGACGTCTGTGAGCTCTGTCCACACGAGTGAGCTTTCCTCTTTCGAAGACACGATAAGTATAGATGGAGACGAAGAGGGCGAAAAGAAGCAGATTCCATTGAAAGTTGGTAAGTGCCAAAACGTTATTAGAAATCCTTCTGTGGATAGTTTTCTCTGTCAGCATTGTTTGATACATATCACATTTTATTTTAATAGATGAAATTTACTTGCCAACTTTAAATGTTTCCTCACCAATGGCAAGAGGAAATTGTGTGCCCTATACTATTAGAGTGGTAAGGGTTCCCAAACTTTTTAGGGTCGCAGCACCCTTTTGAAACTTATTTTCCATGGCTCCCTTTTGAAAAAATTGTAGCAAACCTCAAATTGCATTATTGAATTAAGTTTTTAACTTCAATATGAAATTAATAACAACTGGGGTAAATGCTGTTAATTTTTTCTTAAATTCTCCTTCAGAATGTGTTATTTGTAATAAAAATTCAGCTTTTTAATTCAAAAATAAAATTCAAATCAGGTCTGAATATTTGAAAAGATTATTTAAGTAGAACTAAATACTATACATTCCAAACTTATTAAACTTTTAGTCATAACTCAAACTTTTTCATTATTATTCTCATTGAAAATGTGTTACATGGTTTAGAAATTATAGAAAAACGAAAATAATTTAAAACAAACCCAATGGCAAAACTCAATAAAATATTGTTCTTTAATTTTCAAAAAATCAAAATGGATAATTAAACAATCTGAATTAAAGAAATTTAAAGATCAGGGATTCTTGCCCGAAAGTTTTTGGAAATCAAACCAAATGAAAAATAGTTAGAGAACTTCAAAAGAACAGTGCTTTTTCAAGTGAACAGTTTGGGAACTACTGTCTTAAGGAGTATTTGTACAGTAAAACCTTGTTTATCAGGACTTCATGCAAGTCTCTGGATTATTCGGACCAGATATGTAGGCATTGTTTTACAGATTTGTTGATATGACAGTCCAGTATCAACAAAAAAAGACAAACCTGTTTAGAGTTATATACAGTAAGTCTGTATGTTTAAGATTAGTTTTCTTGTTCTGGTTTATCAGGATTTTCTATTTTCCTTATTGTTTTTGGTTTCAATTAGTCTAGTGCTGTAGTTTAACAAGTTGATTTTTCTTGTAATAATATCAATTAAGATTCTTTTACTGAGAGTAAATAGAAAAACTGCTTTGAAAACTTGAATTTGAATAATTTCTGTATTAATGACCATTATTATTTTACCACATTATGTAAGTTTCCTTTATGTATATTTTCTTATTTTGCAGCCAATGAACTCTACATGAAAGGGGCTCTTTCTCAAATTTATGGGATTGGAAAGAAAGCTAAAAAGCTAAATAAAACTAAGAAAATTGTAAGTTACTTTAATATTTTTCCCCTTTTTTATAATAGCAGTTATAGAATTTAAAAAATTATTTAGTTTATTTTTACATGTTGATAATTCTATGTTTAAAGTTTTTATGAGCTGTCTTTTGTCTGCAATTTTATTTACCTATATGGGTACTGTCCCAATATCTTCAGTTACTCAAGGCCCTATTACACTTATAAATTGACTAGCTGTTACGACCCGGCAAAGCCGGGTCTTACAGCTAGGCTAGCCTTTTATGCGAGCTTCGCTCGTTACTACTTCAAGTTCCTATTAATTATACATTAAATAAGAAGTTTAACTTTAATAATTTATTATTGTTGAATTAGAAACCAACTTCCCTAAAAGTAACTTTTTAACCTTTATTAAGTAAACCAACTTTCTTGAAAGATATTTATTTAAAAGCTATTATATTATTTTAAAATTTTAATTACTTTTATTTATTTATTTTTCTGATTATTGCGAGATGGCATCGAGTCAGTGAGTGACGTGGGCTTTTATATTTTTCTGATGATTATGATTATTATTGCGAGATGGCATCATAGTGTGCGAGCGTTCCAGAATCAGTGAGTGACGTGGGCTTTTATATGAGAGATTGTACTTTAACCAGTTAAAACTGGATGTTAGTATGTAAAATATTATCAAGTGGAAATATTTCAAAAGTATAAAATATTTGTGATTTAACATTTTAGGTTGAATTTGTTTTTCTTATTTATGAAATTTTAAATCATTTTTATTTTTGACATGTTTTGTCCTTTTTTTATTGTATGAAATTTACTATAATAATTGTTGAATGCTTGTGATTTTTTTGTAATGAATAAATATTTTTGATAGAAATTAATTCGAAAACTTTTCTTTCAGATTTCTGATGAAAATTCTCAAAGCTCTCTTAGTAAGTGTGGCTTATAATCCTAAGGCTGAGCGTGCACGAGCGACTTTTGTCCCGGTGACAAAGACAAAATTGTTGCCTTGGCTATTGAAACAAGTTACACACTTGACAACTTGTTACAACACACTTGACCGATTGCCAAGAATTTCTTCATAGAGATCCATTGTTTTCTAGTGATATTTTTGATACTAGTAATCCTGGTCGCCGTGACTTTAAGTCACTCGTGCGCGCTCAGCCTAAATTAGATCCATACAATTTTTTAACTGTGGCTTATAATATTAAGTTAGATCCATACACTTTTTTAAATGTTAAGTATTAGTGCTTGACTTCTAGAAATGACAATTTCTTCCTTAAATCAAGCCCTGTATATGTATATGTTCATACTGGTTTTTCAGTTATCTGTAGACAGCCCAAGCTTTTATTTTGTTCAAAAATATGTTTTGTTTTGCGTGGAAATGAAATGTATACTTAAAATGTTTATGGATTCTTTCAATGAAGAGAAAATTTATTTGTTTAAATATAGAAAATTAATTTTTTTATATGTAAATCTTTTGATCCCATGTGATATCACACAATTTGGAAAAATTAATGTTGAATTCTATTTTTTTTTTAATTCTCAGGGTATTAAGCACTTACTTATCTCTTTGCTCATTGGTAACAGGCTTTTTAATTACAGTATTATTGGTAGTACTTTTATACCAATTAAACAATAAAGTCTAAAATGAAGATGACTATACAACTATAATTTAATTAGCTTATTGCATCATGTAAATTTCATGGGTAAAATTTCAAAAAATACATATTCTTATTTGCAGGTGACTCCAGTTCCAGGTCGCAGAAAATTCTACCTCAGCGAATCAGAAAACCAAACTCTAAATATAGCTCTGATACAATGATTTGTGAAACATATCAGTCATATGCTGCCTCGACCCTCCGAAAGGAAAAGACTGTGCCAAAGCTAAGCCCTAAAAAACTGTGTAGTGACAAAGCTGTAGTCTCAACAGTGAATTCTAGTCCAGAAAAAAGTACTCTTAAAGCATAGCACACTGTGATGGAGGTAAAAATTTGATTAATCAGTTAGTTTAACTAATTTTTGCTTTTCTTACATTTTTGAATCTGTGTAAATATTTTATTAATGAACTTATCATAATTTGGACAAGTATGTAAACTTGTCCAAAGCTTGAAATCAGAAAAATGAAATTTTTGTCAGTTCATGAAGTACCAGACTATTTGCTTTGATTGCAATATACATTGTATATTTTTTACTAATCAATTTCAACTACTAACGGTCCATCTTAAAATCATCCATCATAAAATTAATTGTAGGATTGAACTATAATGTATAAATAAGTGATGGAAAATGTGCTAATATTAAGATAATACTATTTCATATTTTCAAAAATAAAAACTCTTGTTGTATTCAAATTCTTGGTTGGTTGATTTTTTATTTGATACCTCATGTCTGAAAATTCTTTAAAAGTAGTAAATGTATAACTAACATCTTAAGTATTTTGAATTAAAAGTGACTTTTCATTAGTTTAACCACATCTCTTAAAAAAATGTCAAGATTTATTTCTCAATATACTCACATGTTGTTATTTACAGGAATAACAGATCATCTGAAAAATGAAGTGCTTTCTTAGTGTATCTTATTCATCACTACAAAATAGTAATACTTTGGGGTTCTATTTTAATTGCAACTCTTGAAAGGCATTTTCCTTTCTTTTTTCCCAATATTTTTAAGTTATTCATTTTAGTTTAAATTCTCATTCCATGATTATTATACTGTCTTGTAGGCTAATTATAGTAAAAAAAAGCATTGTAATTTTTCCCAATGATTATAAAAGACAAACAACATTGAAAACATGTTGTCATAGATACAAGTGCTTATTTGTTTCTGATATTAAAGAATTGATCATATTTATTAATAATCTAGAATAATTTTTTCCCCGCCACATTAGTTGACTGAGATAGTACAACAATCGCAGTTTATTTTGAAACATTTTAGCTAGTCTATTTTTATAGTATACCTCTACTTCTCATTATATTTATTTTATTAGTTAAATGTTTAGAAAACTGAGTTTTCATTGTTTATTTTAACTATTATAATGTGTTCAGTGGTGTTCTTTGTGTTTGCCCCAACATTTTAGACATATTGCATTTGAGTAATATTGTATTCTGGTCAATTCATTTCATAAATTTCTGCATGTTTACTAAATTTTAAAATTGGTTAAAAGCAAAAGAAAATTAGCCAAGTTAAGGCTGAAACAGTGTACCTGTCCCTCAAAGGTATTTTGTGAGATAAGGATGTTTTCTTGCTTAGCTAATGCCAGTTTCTTGTAATTATTTAACTTCCTTACTATAATTGTCTTCAAACATTTTTCGACACACTTGTTAGAACTTTGACTCTGTTGATTCTTCCACTTCTTAATATTTTTAGTTTGAGCAGAATTATTTTGTATTAATGGTAGCTAAAAGGGTACTGGGAAAAATAAATATGGCAAAATTTCTTAGAAAAGGAAGTGGAGCTTTTAAAGAGCATAACTGCACAGTTAAGAAGTTTCTGTTCCAATGTATTCCCTTTTTTCATCTTGTGAATAATAATTCACTTCTAATGAAATATAACAAAAGTCACTTACCTGGCTTTCTCTGTACCTTCCATAAGTTTTTGGGGAAACTTAGCTCAAATTTACTATTTGAAGAGTAAATAGTAGTCCCTTGTTTTTAAAATAATTTCTGTGAAAAGCATTCTTTAATTATTTCATTACTGTATTCACCATCATGTAAAAGTAAATTTTTGAAACTTCATAATTTACAAGTCTAATTTTCTTTCATATTTAGTTTGTGATGTAATCAGTTCTTATAAATACATATGAACAATATACTTTATGTTTATTTGTATGTACATTTGTAGAACCTTTGTACCATAACTTTTTGTTGACTTATGTAAAAAATACAGTTGATATTTATTTTTTTTTAAATATCTTGGGACCACTCAAATAGTTTGTGGAAACAAAATTTTTAGTACTTAAAATAAAAGTAAACACTCAAAACCTTTTTCTATTTTTAAAAGCATTTAAGAAAATTACATGTGTTTTTTCTCATGCCTAAGGAAACTTCACATACATTATTTATACAGGACATAATTAGAGCTGAAATTATTGTCTATGTGATTATATTCGGGGTGGGGGATTAGCTATCAGTTTGTAAAAATAAACATCAACTGTACCTTGGAAATACATATCTCAAAAAATCAGCTTGGACCAGATGTTTTGAACCATTTTTTATTATTTCCCCCTGGTTTTGATTTGAGGTATATTTCAGAAGAAATTCATTATTCAATGCATTATGCAATGGGAGATTTTTTTTCTCTACCTCTACTGTTACAACTGGTTGAGATCCTCAGAATCAAGCTGATGTGTTGAGAAGTTTCTTCCTATTTGTTATTTTGTGATGATGAAGTGGTCTGTATATGTAAATGGTATTTTGTATCTAATAAATATTTTAAAGAAAATTATTTTCTTCAGTTCTGTAAGTAGCTTAACTCATAATGCAATCTAGAATCATCTGTAGAACACTTTCTGTTTATTATAAACAAATTCAATACTCAAATGTTCCAGCATACCTGATAATTTTTGAAGTTCAAGGAAACCAGTAATATCGTACACAGATATAATTTGATACCTTATTCCAGGGGTCTCTGAAATATGTCCAGCAGAATTTAATCAGCTTACTAGATTTACCCTGCTTAGACTCCAACAAATAATTGGTTAATTTTATTACAGTAAGCCATTAACTTCTAAAGCTTTGAGGAAGTGATTACAGCAATATAAAAAATGGTTTGATGTGCAATAATTTAATTACCCCAGCTAAATAAAAAAGTAAAATATAGAAGTTTTGAAACAAAAATAAGCCATCTAGTATTCAGGTGACCTTTGGGTGTTTATGGAATTATGTTATGTTGCCTTAGGGACATTTAAGATTTTTATATTTCGTCCTTGGACTCCTTTGGAGACCCCTGTCTAAGATTATTAGTTTAGTTATACTTTTAGTTCTAAATGCTTTGCAGATTATTAAAGTTTCAGAAACATATCCTTCTATTTACATCATTTTAAAAGAAGCAAACAGAAATTTAATTAAATTACCCTTAGGAATGACTTAACAAGTTATTGCTTATGCTTAATAATATTATATATTAAAAAACAACTAAACTTTTGTTTTATAACTTTAAGAGCTAAACAAACTTAAGGTTGAACTAAAAAGAGACAATAGTAAAAGTTGGTACCTAATCACTATCAAACATAATATCCCATAAACGAAATCAAGCTTTATTTTCAGTTGTTAAAAATATGAGTTCATGTATCTATTTAGTGCCAACATAATTAAAAACTTTCTTGGTGGTTGTAAAAGTTTCTTATAATATTTATTCACATAATTTGAGACATAATGGCAAATAATACATGCAAATATACATACAATGGCACCTATTTTTAATGAGGGTGTTTACCTATTTGAATCTGATGCTGTTCAATCCAAGAAAAGATTTTTGGAGATGCTTGTTATCAGCCCACTTTGAGTCCATATACGAGTCATCCTCATCCGTTTCCAATTGCTGAAAAATAACATTGATCCACATATGAAACAACTGTTACATTGCAAAACACTAACTAGTCAGAAATTGAGACTACTTTATGTAATTAAGCTTAGTTATTCATAAGACAATTATATCAGAAGAATATTATTATATACAGAAGAAGGCAAAGAAATTACTACTAACACTTTCCAATTTGTATTTTGTAATAATTGCATTTTTTGGAAGGAAAAATACCAAGAGTTCAAATCTTTGCCATCTGAGAACAATCATATTTAATTTTATCTCATAAAGTCAATAGAATTTTTAGTTTTTACGCATTAGCCTGTCATTCAGAGATGTCATATTCAGAGGCACAGTCTATGAAATTTGATAATGTTCTTCGTATTCAACAGCACAGTCAATGGGCTAATATGCAATTACCAAATTTTCTTACTAAAAGTAATTTTTAAAAACAAATTGGAAGATCTTTATAATTAGAGTGATCCAAACATGCTTAGGAAAGCTTTACTCTATTTTAATTGGAGAGGTAAAACACACTGCCATAAGATAAAATAATGCATTTATGAATTAAACCTGATTTTGCAATTCATTGTAGACATTTCAAAACAGCAAGACATTTTTAAAACATCCAAAATTGGAGTATTTGTAGAACATTCTATAACCTTGAATATAGAGTAAAGAGTGTAAAGAACCTTGTTTGAAAAAAATCTTCAAAGATGGTATTTCTTATGGCCTGTAAATTCTGTTAGATAACTTTACAGGATCATGCTCTTAACTCCGAAGCATCTTGCAACAATTTAACCAACAAATTATATTGCTGAAAACAAACTGTTGCATTGTTCTTTAAATATGCCCAATGTAAAATTAGGATCTATGATAACTTATCCTACTGCTGGATCAATACACAAAAAAGACTGAATTTACCTTTAACTCTTCTTGTCTCCTGTACTGGGCAAGCATCAATTCCTTTTTCTGCTCTTCAGTCATGATGGGTTCTCTAGCTGGTGCCCCATGTCCCCTCTGCAAAGAGCAGTTAATTAACACACTGATTATGCAGAGTTGAGAGAAGCATTTTCATCCAAGAATAAAATATTTCTTTACTTTTAGAATTTAATGAATAAAAACATTTAGTTACATTTTGTAGTTTCACTATAGCTTTGGTCTTTTCATTTTTCCCAATGTAGTCACTGAGTGTTTTGCTTTTATCCAGCAGTTTAGAGGCCCACCAGAGTTCAGCTTCATTTTCTTTAAGAACTTCTTTAGCAGCCTTAGGAATTTACAAAGAATAGCTTTTAGATCATCCACATATACATTTTACTCAGAATCAAAGTAAATTAATTGGTAGTTTATATTTTTAAAGTTTGCATTCTTTCATTGCCATTTTTAGAGACTAAATTTGTTTGTTGTAGCAATGACAATAAATTATATGAAAGAATGAAATTACATTTAGAAAATTAATATTCTAATAATTTCTAATCCATTAAACTACTCTCTTTACTCCATAGATATTTATAACAGTGAATTGATGTCACATCGATCTAACTGACATTTTAGATAACACATTGAACCATTAGAAAGATATTTGTTTTGTTTCACTTGTTCGTGATCAGCTTAGAGACCCTATATATAGAGAGACTGGACAATGAACTTTTCGCCTCCATTTTAGTTACAAAATGCATGAATCTCCATAGACTGAAATGCTAATTCATCCGCCTAAAACTCTTTTTATTGCACAAAAATCAAAGCGAAAACTATATAAAAAATTTCAACAATTCATTTCGAACACGAATTGATGTTCTTTATTTTGTTAATAATTATTTTTATCTTAGAAAATACATTTTAAAAAATCAAAGTGATTGTTTGGTTGCCACAGGTAACATTTGGCACGCTATCGCTCTTTTCGAGGAGAAATGTATGAAACAAAATTTTATTTTTATGGACTAGTAGCCAGGAAACTAGTCTCAATTCAAATTCTATTACTTTGTTTTCAATTTCGTATCTAAATAGATGGTTAACTAGTCTTGGTAGCCAACGGCGGATGCCAAAAAATTCGCCAACCAGTTAAACAATTAAATATTTAGTTTTTTGAATTTATTTGGCATTATTTATGAATGAAAGTAAACAAATAAATTTTTAATAACTTATTTGTTTACATTTTAGCTCTTCTTTCGGTATTTTTCAAAACTTTTAACAGCATTTTCCTCGATTTTCAACATTTCGTAATGTTAAAGTATAGGAAAGTTGTAACTAAAATGGCGGAAATACTGAAATACTGACCGGTGAGCCGTTGTCCAGTCTCTCTATATATAGGGTCTCTAGATCAGCTTTAAAGAATGTAACCACAACTTTTACAACCAATAATTTAGACAGATAGTACAGTGTGATTTTAAGAAAACTGAGTAGCTTATGGATTTCAACTCTTAATCTTAAAAATAAATCTACCTGAGTTCCAGAGAGATCTTCTGTTCCATCCAGCTCCAGTTGGATAATATCATAAGAAGGCAATCCCATTGGATAACTTATCATCACTGCTCCTCTCAAGATATCTAAAGTATCTTTGATGACATCCCAGGTAAGGCAAACTCCTGAATCTACTAGTTTCTGAAATTAAAACAAAGCCATAACTTAAATCATTAGACAAACCAGAGGTCAGTGATAAACAAAACAATCAAGATTTTAAATTTTATTTTCAATAACATAGTAAAAGTAACCTATGAATATGTATTACTTATTTCCTTTATTTCAAATAGAAATAATTTTCTAAGAATCTGGGTTGTGTGTGCCTTTTCTTCATTAATTTCAGTTTAAAAATGCTCTTTTCACTCAGGTTGATGTTATTAAAGTGTTTTAAAAGCTATGTAACATTTGGCAAAAAGTCATTTACTACTGTTTTCCTATACTATATAATGGTCAAATTACAGAAGAATTGATAAAAATTGTGTACTAACTGGTTAAAATACATAGTTATATTGATATTCAACAAAATTTTGTTGAATAAGTACTTGGCATTCAAAATACTTTAGAAATTTTTAATGGAAAGATAATGGAACTGTACCAGAGAATAATATCTATTACTAAATTAATTTCCCCTTTTTTTTAAAGTACTTTTCTAATATATATCCCAGGAAGCTAAGACACCACATTTTTATAAGAGCTTCTACTGTATATCAAAAATATGGCCCCTAAAGAAATTCTTATCATAACTTGCAATATAATTTATGCTCATTAAACATTTAAAGGTTCAATTCCGTTAGAGTCCCCGCTAAATATCACCCGGTTCTTTAGAACAACAAAAAGTAGAAATATTAATAAATAATTTCAAACTCCTGAATTAAAATGTTTAATTAGATCAATAACTATTCAGTTTATTAATAAAAGTAAAAACAAAATTGTTGATATTTGGATATATTTAGCGAATTGGCGATATTTAGCGGGGACCCTAACGGAATTGTACCCATTTAAAAATATAGAAACCTTAGAAATCCGTGCTTTTGCTTCTGCTGTAGTTTTGGTCAAAACGTCAGCACACTTCTCAGAAGGAGCTGAAAAAAAAAACTAGGGTTGTAAAATAAATAAATAAAATAAACAAACAACACATATTTTTAGTAGTTAAAATTTTTAAAAACCTAGTGAAGACCAAATATTTGAATTCAAGAGATAAAACAGTAAGATTAATCAGACTTCGAAAAGGGATTTTATAGGTAGTATCTGTGGAATTTTTTAAAAACTAATTACCTAAACCATTTCTTCTTCCCAATGGATCAGGCATCATTATATACTCTGGAACACTCAGATTTTTCTTAGCCCAATCGTCTTCGAGTTTCAAATCAGAAATTTGTTCAGCTAACAGACCTTGCATATTTGGTGGAAAGCTAACTCCGTGCTTTGATAATTCTTCAATCTCTACAGAAATATATTTAACATATTTATCTACATTGCTGAGTTAAGAGATAAACAAATACTCTGATAGTACATACCTAGTTAAGCTTTGAAATATATTGAATGTTAAAATACAAAATGGTTATTAATAAATTTCTAAATGAATACAAATAAATAACTGACTTGAAAACTCAGAAAATTACCATAGCAAAGTCTTTCAATTTTCAGCATTCCATTATGAATTGAAACAAGATCTTTTAGAAGTTCACTGATATTAGCAGTTGCTTTAGTTTCAAATAAAAACAAGCTTTTGTCAGCTTTTTTAACATGCAAGAGAACCATAGCGCTAAGTATGAGAGACTACAGGATTTTTTTTTTGCTAATTTTAATCAGAAATATGCCATAAATAAACAAATATTCACGATAGAATTACTTAATTACTTTCAAAACACACGGAAAATTTACAAACATCAAATTTAGTTCTTGTATCCATGACAACAAACACAGTCAAAGTTAATATTGAAACTTTTCCCATAAATTAATAAATTACTCAAATTACTGATAACTTTCTCATTTAAAAACCAGATAGACGTGATTTAATTTTTCATGTACTTTATTTTTAAATTATTAATTTATATTTCAGGTAATTTTCTGAGAGTCTTCCTTGAAAATCGAAATTTTAAAATTCTTTCTGAAAATCTAGAGTAACAGATAGGTCAGTTGCGGCGGATAGTTTCCAAAGTTAACACCTCACGCCACCTCTGGCCTGGCCCCTGGCCTTCTCTGTTTTAATTTTCATTAAATTCCGGAAGTGAATCCTTGTTAGGCTTACCATACGTCCTGGTTTACCCAGGACACAGGACAGTCCTGGGTTTCGGAGGCTCAGTGGCGTAGCTAGGGTGGGGTGGGTGTCCCCCGGTGCGGTGTCACCCCCCCAGGGGCGTCCTTTCCGGTCCTTTCAGTTTTTGGTTGGGGGCAAGGATTTTTTTTAAAGTGGTGCTGGACGAATGTCACAATTTTATAATTACTCCAAGTAAAAAGGGGGGGTCTGGGGGTTACCCCCATAAAAATTTTAAAAATTTGCCCTTAAAAGTAATGTTTTAGCTCATTTTGAGACCCTTTGGGTAACATCCGACGAGAACGGTTCCTTGTAAACCACGCAATTTTCAAGGAGAAAAAAATTACAAATAGATATCAAGATATTTCAAGGGGGCTGGGGGTCCTCCCCCAGAAATAATTTGAAAATTTGCCTTTAAAAGTAGTGTTTTAGCTCCTTTTGAGACCCTTTTGGTAATATCCGAAGAGAACGGTTCCTTGTAAATCCCGCAATTTTCAAGAAGAAAAAAATTACAAATAGATATCACTATCAGGATATTTCGAGGGGGACTGAGGGTCCTCCCTCAGAAAAATTTAGAAAATTTGCCTTTAAAACTAGTGTTTTAGCTCCTTTTGAAATCCTTTGGGTAACATCTAAGAGAACAGTTCCTTGTAAATCCCGCAATTTCCAAGGAAAAAAAAATTATAAATAGATATCAAGATATTTCGATGGGGGCTGAGGGTCCTCCCCCAGAAAAAATTTTGAAAATTTGCCTTTAAAACTAGTGTTTTAGCTAGTTTTGAGATCCTTTTGGTAACATCCGAAGAGAATGGTTCCTTGTAAATCCCACAATTTTCAAGGGAAAAAATTATAAATAGGTATCAAAATTTCTAGAGGGGCTGGGGTGGGGATCCTCCCCCAGAAAATTTTTTGAGATTTGTCCCTTTAAACTTGTGTTTTGTCTCATTTCAAACTTTTTTGGGGAACACGCAAAGAGTAACCGCTTCTTGTAAGCGGCAGAAATTTCATGGGGAAAACACTATATAACAGACTTTAAAATTTTGAAGGGGGTTTGGGAGTTCTCTCCAAATTTTTTTTTTTAAATTTGACCTTCAAGAGTAGTGTTTTATCTCATTTTGAGACTTTTTGGGTTACACACGATGCTTCCTTGTAAATTACAGAATTTTCAAGGGACTTTTAGCAATTTTTCATATAACACTGAAAACCTTGGGGGGGTCAATTGCTCCCCCCTTCCCACCCTAAATGACGCCCATGCCCTCCTCTTATTTTTGTCCTTTTTTAATAAAAATGAGAGGGTACTTTAGTTTCTAAATACAATAGAAGTGGCGTGTATGCGTGTATGTGTCGTCTCCATGTATATTTATGTAATGTGACGTACTATACAATACTATCCATACATTTCATATTACACTGTTCAACAATGAAAAAAAATCTTTGAAGAAAATAGTCATTTCCTATAGATTTTGCGTCGCTGAACCCCTTGTCACCCGAAATTTTTCTAATAGGGTGATCTTCTTAATATTATTTTAAAAAATTCTACTTTTAGCGTGAAGATGAAGATGAACGGAGATTTTAAGTTCCGGTGTCACCCTCATTGTTCTCTAGTAGGGTGACTTCTGTTTAATATTTCCTTTCATAAAATAATTTTAAAAAGTTATATATTTTTATGGGAAGATGATCGTAGTTTTTATGTTCCGGAGTCATTCCATTGTTAACATCTTTTGTTGCTAAGGCCGTTGTTAGGTCCGAGTCATGTGATTGAAAATGCTCTATGCCTCAAACGTTTTTAACAAAATGTTTTTTAAAAAGGTCATTTTTTTTAATTTGACTTTTTACTACCCGATTTTTTTTAAGTTAATTGTTTAAATATTTTAATTTTCCCCTAAATAAATGGAATATTTGCATTTAGCACTTAAAAATGTACTATAAACATTTATGACCAGTCACCCTCACAATTATTATTATTTTTTTTATTTGGCGATTTTTTTAAATAAAAAATAATAATTTTCAGTTTTTAAGGTGAGGGGGCGAACATTACATCTCGCCCCCTTGCTTGGTTTTGCAGTGAAGTAGGTAAATATGGAGCCTATAATCTATAAAAAAAAATGTGTTAATTAAAATTAAAAGTGTTTTTTTCGGGGGAGAGCGCCCGACTCCATTTCACTCATTTTTTTTACCCTTCCCAGTTTTAAAAGTGAAGGAAACAGAGACATGCAAATAGGGGACAAGATGCTGTTCTTCTCCCTATAGTTTTTGAGGTGAAAAAAATTTAATTTGTCCCAGTTGCCCATCTTTGTTTCATTAGCCTATAGCAGCAACTTTAGCTTAGGCCTGGGTTGCTAATTACTTAGCTTCTGTACAAGCCGGTTCGGTTAGCTATAGGCACGACGCTGGACCCCTGTTGATTCCCCAAGCAGAATGGGTGCTCATTTATCGACGCCGGAGAAATAAAGGGCTGGGTTGATCCATGATTAGCTACCCAAGCAGAAACCACCAAATATTTAAGGTTAAGGGAGGGGTGAACAGTATGTTTCACTTCCGCTAGTTTTGGGAATGAGTTAGAGGTAAAGATACAAGGTAGGATTCATGGGAGGGCAAGGTTGAGGGAAGATTGCCCCCAACAAATGACGATTCCCAAGGAGGGGCCTTCTTCAGGTGTCATCTAAAGGTCCTAAACGTCAATAAAAAAAGTTCTCTACATTTACAGGGCCAAATTTCATAAAATTTTCTGAAGGAAGACACCTTATCATCCATATTTGCTTGGGATGGACGCACAATATTTAAACATTCCGAGGGGGTTAGGTGTTCAGTCTTCCTTCCGAAATTTTTCCATGATTTTATATCCTAGTTTTACC
The DNA here is from genome assembly GCA_963680715.1 of Tetragnatha montana. Lineage (NCBI taxonomy): Eukaryota > Metazoa > Arthropoda > Arachnida > Araneae > Tetragnathidae > Tetragnatha > Tetragnatha montana. The sequence continues at coordinate 8,639,524 of OY796677.1, read as the reverse complement.
CTTCAAAATTCTGAGGCATAAATACTGAAAATTGTAAGGAAGTTCTCAAGTCCAAGGCCCGGTCCTCTTCGGGTGTCACCAAAAGTGTCCATAATGTCCAAAAACGGAGTCAAACCAAACGCTACTTTTTAGGGCCCAATTTTAAAACATTTTCTGAGGGAAGACCCCCCAGCTTTCCTCTCCTTGTTGAGGCTAAATATTTTCCACAAAACGTTCCCAACATGTACGAAAAGAAGATTCCCATTTGACCTATATTAAATAGACAGAAGTCCTTAGATAAAATTTGTGGCCAAACCCCTCTCCGAATCCAAAGTTAAATCCGGGCATTATTAATAATGCCCGATTAACCACTTTGCCCATAACATATGTTTAGCATGAGCATCTTTTTATCACGATTTGCGATACCGAAACTCCTTCTAGCAACCCAACAAGTTTTATGTTTACTCAGATTGCAACCAAGTATAGTTATGACCTTGATGTCTAAGGTCCCCCCAATAGTAAGAACGTTGTTTTTTCTTGTGTAACATGTTGTATTTTTATTTTTTGTTGGGGACCACAAAATCTCCAGGTGTAGGGTTCAAAGTGCGATAAAACACTACTTTCAAGGAGAGAATCTCTCAAAAAAATTTTCTTCTTGAAACTCAGTATTACGCAATATTTATTTTAATTTAGTTCAACAAAATGCAACTTCTATGGGATATCTTAAAAAACGTCATCTCTAAAATTATTGAAATCAGATTGGGAGTAGGAAGCTTCACACAGAGGGAGGTATAAATATTTCTAGCTCTCCCCACTTTTTAAAACGTTGACAGGCACGTTCTTGCTGTGCTCTTGAGATTTGGAGAGAAGGGATATCTCTAGAGACGAGAGAGAAGACATTGTATCTTCGTTCTTTTTTAAAAGAAGAATTTTCTTTTAATGTCTAAATAAAATTGAAGGGTGACTCCTCCAGCTTCCTTCGCATCTGGATCTGGACTAGCTAACACTAAACCAGGAGCCTAAAAGGGGCGAGGGCCGAGGGGGACCATATCCACACCCAAAATTCGTAGTAGCTTTACCAAAACCTGTTAAAATCTTGTTTTTCAGCATCGAATTAAGAAAAATTTTCCGGTGGGAGACCCTTAGACCCCCTTCTAGTACTTGTCTCTATTATTCATATTTTTTATATTGAGTTCCTCAAGATGCAAATCCTACCTAAAAATTTAAAAAATAGCTTCATTGAACCTTGCGAGGGGGCGTAGAAATAATTCAGGGTCCTTCCCCCTGGTGCAATAACTTTGGGCCTGATACTGACTAATTTTTTTAGAGGATATTATGGCCACTCCCGAAATAAATTTCTACATACGCTCAGTGGCGTAGCCAGAAAAACTTTCAGAGGGTGATATTGATATTTCGGGAGGGGATATGGGGTAGTTTTAGTGGTTTTTTATGGTCAAAACAAGAAAATTTCTGAGTTTCGGAGGGATATATCTCCAAATCCAATCCCCCCCTCTGGCTACACCCCTGCACACGCTATACTGACACTAACTGTACAAGTTCTTAAGAAAATGATAAATTATAGCTAAATAATCATTTCAGAAAAAAATATTTCCTGAAATTCAACACAATGACATTAAAACATCAGAAAAATTCGGATACGCGGAATTCCACCCCGGAAAAGTTCCACCCGCAATACGGGCACACCCCCTCTCTCCTTCTCGCCCACGAACAACATTCGACCCCTTTTCCGAATTCGGCATCCTCATCATGACACGCATCCTAAGTCTGGCTTATAATATTTACCAGAGAAATAGCAATATCTGCGTCATAAGGGGACACTTCAATGGCCTCCCGACTGCCAGAGAAGCCGTAGCAGTGAGGAGTTTTTCATCGCCCACCTCCATGGGGATTATTAGAAGACTCCGAGCCAAGAACCGACTAAGAACGGAACTAAAAGATCTTAACTACTAACACAAGAACTCTCAAATCATGTTTCCGTTACTTTGGTTGGTGTGCGTGGTAGCTGTTAAAGTCTTCAAGAAATCTGCCCCCAACGGGAAGCTTACCGTTTATTTGGGTGAGTTGAATTTCAGTTAGCTAAAAAAATTATGTGGTATTACATCTTTGAATTTTGTGTTAGTTTAAATACGGGTGTAGTTTGATTAGTGCAAACTAAACTATAGATATTAATTTTCAATAGATATAGGTATTATTCACTTAGTTATATTTTACCAGGTTGTTAGGCAATAGGCATTTAAAAAATGAACTGCTTTATTAACCAAAGCAGGAATTTTACTATGGTGGCTTTTTTTTTCGCCAATGCAAAAGAAACTCTTCAGAATGTTAAAATATTTTAGTTAGACCATTTATGATGCGAATGAAGAATCTGAACGTTATAAATACTTGAAGAATATAAGTATGAAGTTGTTGAAATGATAAACGTTTACAGAAATCTTTAACATTTGAGTTTGTTCTTTCTCCTAGTTTCTATCAATTAAATTTTTCCAACTAAATAAAAACTTGCATTTTGCAAAGATTTTTTTTAGCTACAGGAATTTTTTCTCAACCTAAACCCTGAACCGAATTGTGAAACAGTGGAGCCAGAGATAAATTTCGGACGGGATATTGGTCGGAGATATTAATGGGGATGTTATCATATGGGGTTATTTTTAGTATTTTTCTGTAGTCAAAAAGGAAAATTCCCGAGTTTTAGTTAGATGAATCCCCCAATCCCCCCTCTGGCTACGTCCCTGGTATGACCGGTTTAAAAAACCAATTGACTAAAAAGATGTTCCTTTTTCAATTAATAAGTTGTCTTGTGACATTACAAATGTTAAGTTTCCTTTTTCGTAGTTTAAGGAGTATAAAGAAATTGTCGGATTACTAGCATTCTGGGGTTTGAATCCCCGCTCGGACATGGGTGTTCGTTCGTGTGTGGACGTGGAGATGGACGGATGTAATGTGGCTCCCTTGTAAAATGGGGTTGTGCAATGCGGATGTCTGGAGAAATTACTTCTGTCATGGAGTCATAGCGTGTGTCATGCTCTGACATTGGAACTTAAAAAACACCACACCTACTATCTTCAGAGTTTATACTCCTCGAACTTACTTGCACTTAAGCCGGAGTTGAGTTGAGTGTTGTATGGTCTTGTAGTTTTAAGGTCCCAGAAACTGCCTGAAACCTTCAGAATTTTTTAAACGTAACAACGAAACGCACAAATGTCCGTTTCCTTTTCATTGTGTAAATTCAAAGGATCCTATTTGGGAATACATTTTTAAACCTGTCTACTCATCATTATTCTTATGAAAAATAGTTTCGTTAATGGACCAGTTAGTGGGAGAATGTAATAATTGAAACATTTGTCCTCTGGAACAATAACAAAGAAAAGGTATTAATTGAATAAAATTATTTTTAGGCATTTTTCTTCCAGTTGACATGGTTAGATACTCCTATACGTCATGAGCAGAGGTTTACTTGGTGTGGTATTTGGGGATTTTTCACACCTTAAACTTATAAATTTTCATTTAAAAAAAAAGAATAAATTACCCTATATCCCCTTGCAGACAAAAATAATATCCCCCTCGTTCGCCACTTCTCATAAGCGGTCTTGATCACATTCAAGACGATTTTATTGACGTTCTAACATAAGTAGGAGTTAGTTTGTCAGCCTGGATGACCAGTATGGACCAGGTTGTCCGTCCACTCTGAGTGCACACATAGTGGGCGTTCCAGCTTTCAAAATGGCTGTAAGGATATCAATCAACAATTCTAAACTAATTTTAAAACATTTTAACTGTCGATAACACATCTGGATTATAATGAACGTTTGAGCAGGCTCAACATGTATTCACTGGAAAAAAGAAGAGAGAGGGGGGATTTGATTCAGCTATATTCAAGTTGGTAAAGCAAGGGGATACGGAGGGCTTAAGTTTCAGCAAGGATAACAGAACAAGGGGCCATGGGTATAAACTAAATAAGACACAGGTCAATCGGGATTTAAGGAAGTACTACTACTTCAATAGGGTAATTGACATATGGAACGCGTTGCCAGAAAATATAGTTTATTCAAAGGGAGTGTTGGAGTTTAAGAGGCAACTGGATAGGCTGTGGGAATTGGGGAATTCATAATCATAGGACCAGCCTTGTTGGACTATGAGCCTGTAGCTGGTCGTCAGTTTTGTATTTTATTTTCAAAAACGTAAAATGCTATTTAATGAGATCCACTTTTTGAAATGACAAGCCATTTTTTTACGATATAGGACATCAATTTTTGGGTTTTAGCCCCCTTTTGTCACTTGGCCTAGGCTGGGGATCCTGGGACGATGCTTCTTTAACCGATGGTTAACCGCTGGTCATGTAGCAGTGAATAAGGCCATAAGTCCCTCATATTTCAACAATGTAATACGTATTAGATATCTATCCGTAGGCTTACCATATTTTCTTGAGCTCAACCCAGGACACTTTGTCGACCTATCGGTCCATCAAAGATTAAAAACTAAATAAACACCCAAACAAAAAAAAAAATTAAATATTTAAACTGAAATAACATACTTTATTTAATCATTTGTACTTTTCACTTGACATCACTTTTTTCAAAAATTCTCTGTTAGATTTAATTAAATCATAAAATTCACATCAATCAAGTTCAGAGTTAATTTTTACTTTTAAAAGGTGTTTGACAGTACAAATAGAGAGTCTGCCCCGTTCAGCAGTCTAAATATGAGTGAAGTGAAGTAGGTAAAAAAAATGCAATTCGAAAACTTTTATCGAAAATTTCGCAAAAGTTTTTGTCCAGTCTTAAAATTACGAAAACCCAGGACATTTTGGGACCTAGGACATTTCCCAGGACAGCCTCCGAAACCCAGGACTGTCCTGGGTAAACCAGGATGTATGGTAAGCCTAAAGACTGGTCTAACTGTGTCTCCCGTAGATTTAACATTAGAGACCAGAATGGGTCGTACCTGTCAGGAAATTGAACCAGTCCCAAGAAAACTTATATTCTCGTGTCTCTCTGCAGGTAAGCGCGACTTCGGCGACTATGGCGAGAGTGTGGAGCCGGTGGAAGGGGTGGTGCTGGTGGACCCCGACTACCTGAAGGAGCGAAAAGTGTACGGCCAAGTGGTGACCACCTTCCGCTACGGTCGAGAGGAGGATGAGGTGATGGGGCTGCACTTCCACCGCACGCTCTACCTGGCGCTCGACCAGATCCACCCTCGCGACGACCTGCCAGAGAAGTCGCAGCTGCAGGTAAGAATATTTTCCCTAAAAATGTCCCTTTCTGCATTTCAGTTTTAGCGACTATTAGAACACTACAAAAAGTTGATAATGTTGTTGTTGCCCATCCCCCTTGGATGTAAATCTAATTACACCAAGTCCAAAAGGTCGCAGCAGAAGATCGAGTATCTTCTCCCCCTCAATCACCAGCTGCCTCGTAGAGGCGACAAAGTTGATAATTAAGAACTTTTATATGAATCTTTATACCCCCCCCCTTATTTATTCTTTTTAACATAAAAATTCAGCTAGGGTGGTAACTAGACTCTTGTTTCGGGAGGGGTTTTGTTTGACTCAACATTATTCCTAAGGTACTCCCTATCGAGTACATTTATATGTTACGTTTAAGAACACTTAGGGCGAGCGCGCACGGGCGACTTTTTTCAGGGTGACAAAGACAAAAACAACGTTGCTAAGGCTGTTGTTAGGGGCGGGACATAGAAGTATCCAATAGCAGCATTCGCACATGACATCACTGGAGGATAAAAACAACGTTGCTAAGGCCGTTGTTAGGTAAAGTCATGTGATTGAAAATGCTCTATTGTTTTCTAATGATATTTTTGGTACTAGTAATCCTGGTCGCCGTGACTTTAGTCGCCCGTGCGCGCCCGGCCTTAAGCTACAAATTTTTCAACGTGAACTCCAAGTAAAAAGGTGGGTCCTCCCCCAGAAAATTTGCCTCTAAAAATAGCGTTTCAGCTCCATTTTGAGACTCTTTGGGTTCCATTCGAAGGTAACAGGAACAGCTCCTTGTAAGCTACCGATTTTTAAGGGGAAAAATTATAAACAGACTTCAACATTTCAAGGTACTCCCCCAGAAAAAATTTTGCGATTTGCACCCTTAAACTAGTGCTTTATATAATTTTGAACTAGATTATCTACCCAGCCGTGACTATACCTAGACACCACTTTTATGATTAAATCAAGAGGCGTTCAAAAGTTAAATGCCATAGAGCATTTTCAGTCACATGACTCGGACCTAACGACGGCCTTAGCAACAGACGCTTTGCCCTACAGAAGGTTAACAGTTATAGAAAATAACTGGTCGTGGAATTCTTCTATTGGTGCACTTGCAATCACGTGACCCCACACCTAACAACCGCCATAACAACAGATATCACGTCACCTAGCAACCGCCTTAGCAACCGACGCATTGCCCTACAATAACAATGGTCGTGACGTCATCTGAAAACACTCTATTACCTGTGATTCAATCTTATTTCTCCCCTCAGGACAAGTTGGTCCGCAAGCTGGGCGAGAGCGCCATCCCGTTCACCTTCGACCTACCAGAGAATGCCCCGCCCTCAGTCACCCTGCAGCCAGGCACCGAAGACCAGGGCACGCCCCTGGGTGTGGACTACGAGCTCAAGCTGTTCGTGGCCGACAACAAAGAGGAGAAGCCCCATCGCCGAAACTCTGTTTCCATGGCGATCAGGAAGCTGCAGTACCACCAGCCCACTGGGTCGATGAGGCAACCCAGCACCCTGGTCAGCAAGGGCTTCGTCCTCAGCCCGGGGAAACTGTCGCTCGAGGTGACCCTGGACAAGGAGTTCTACTTCCACGGCGACAAGATCGCCGTGCAGATGGTCGTCACCAACCACTCAAAGAAGACCATCAGGTATACATCAGTGTTCTTTGCAACGGGCTTGACCACCTGGTTAAACCACGGCTTACTAGATACTATACATATATTTAGTACGCCGTGGTTTAACCAACCCATTGGTTTACCAAAGTCCCCAAGTGGTTAAGCCAGTGTTGCCAGACGCAAGAATTTTTTAAGTACAGATTACAACTTTCGGGTACTTTAATTTTAGGAACTCACACCATGTACAAAGAAACGTAATAAAAAATCAAGAAGGTACAATATGTACCTAAACATTTGGTAGGCCTGTGGTAACCATGTGCCCCACCCAGTATGTAGGTAGGTAGATGATGGTCGTCACCAACCATACCAAGACAAAAAAAACAAGGGGGATACTTTCAAAACTCCAGTATAACTAGCCTCACTGGGCGAGGCTATAAGTAGTCAGAAGTGTGACTAAAAGTCACAGTTAGCTAGCTGAGTGGCTAGCCTAATGCCTGTTTCCCCAAGCGGGCATGGTACATCAACCCCGGAGGAATGAAGGGCAGAGTCTGCCATGCCCAAACCCTGTGGCATGGGAACACGAAGCACTACCACTACGCCACCTGGCTTCCCTTCTAAGACCATAGGTTGAGGAAACGTAAAAAGAACGGTTTCCGATCTGTCCTTTCTACCAAATTGTGCCGCCTTTAAAACATTTTTCTTTTTATGTAGGAACATCAAGGTGAATGTTATCCAAAACACTGAAGTAACCATCGTCAACGGCCATTACCACAAGTCAGTGGCAAGCATAGACTCCAAAGAAGGATGTCCCATTATTCCTGGAGCCACACTTTCCAAAGTGTTCTACCTCCTGCCATCCGCCGAATACAACAAGGTATACTTATTAAGTACTCTTCTGACATGTGAAGATAAATAGAAAACTCCCTAAAAGAATGATTTTCCATTATCAGCCGTAGAAGTTAGGCTTCCTTCTCATAGACGAGCACAAACATTGAGATTATAGGGCCTAATTCACAAATGCGGTACCTTTTACTTTACAACGCAAGGACCAAGAATCTGGGTGGTTCATACTTATGTGAGCTGCTCAGAATGACAGTAGTACAAGTTTAAAATTTGTATAAAAGTATTATAAGGGTTAACTTTTAGATTTTTTTTCACTCTCGTGATAGTGGTCAAATGTTTAATGATGCAGGCAGAGCTTTAAGTGCGTCTCTGTCAAGTTCAGTGGATCTAAGGATTTTGGAAATTTCCTTCTCCAAATAGTGTTTTAGCTCATTTTGAGACCCTTTAGATCACACCCAAAGAGCACTGCCCATTGTAAGTGGCAGAATTTTCTAGGAAAAACATTATAGTAATAAAATAAAAAGCGAAATTTCGAATGGGGGTTGGGGGTCCTATCTGGAAAAATTTTGGAATTATGCAACAAAAGTAGTGTTTAGTACTACTCCCTTTATGTACTTAAGAGTACAACCAAAGAGCACTGCTCATTTTGTATGTCATAGAATTTTCAAGGAAAAACGGTACATATTAGATTTTGAAATATCTTGGAGGGTTGGGGGTCCTCCCCTACAAAATCTTTGTAATTTTTACCCTTAAAAATAGTGTTTTTGACTCATTTTGAGACCCTTTGGGAAACACCCGAAGAGGAGCTTTCCTTGTACAATAAGTCACATAATTTTCAAGAATATAAACAGTTTAAAAATTGGTGTAAAAATTGGGGGGGGGGTTGAACCCCTAAACCCCCTTTGGATTCGGCCCTGTTGGAGTCTAGTGTGTATAGTATAGTTTTTAAGTGTACACCCCAGAGAAAAATCCTAACAGAGGGCCCAAAAGGTTATTTTCAAATTTCTGTACAAGATAAGAGGGCAACACGGCAAATTCCATGATTGATAGAGAGGTAGGCTGTACATTTTGGTAAAGCTATGACGTGTTCATTCAATCTGTCCTTTCGGAGGGCTATTGGAGGATCAAGCTTTTTCCTCCGCCTCTCGTGAAGTGACGCGATCCCAGCGCCAAAATAGCCCCTATCACAAGACATATTCCATGCTTTTTCGATTTCCATTATCCCCTATGGCCATGGACTCTCTGTTCTAGTATTCTGTGGTGTACACAAAGTGAACCCAATACAACTAAAACCATTACATTATTTCTTCCCAGACAAAGCGAGGCGTGGCGCTGGACGGCATGCTGAAGGAAGGGGACACCAACCTGGCCTCGTCCACCCTCAAGTCCGCGGACGCGATCGGTATCGTCATCTCCTACATGGTGCGCGCCAGGGTCTACATGGGCGCCATCGGCGGCGAGCTGGTGGCCGACGTCCCCTTCAAGATGGTCAGCCCCACCCCAGAGAAGCAGAAGCAGGTGACCTCCATGCAGCAGCAGCGACTCAAGAAGCAGCTCTCGAGAGAGATGAGCGCCGACCTCGTCTTCGAGGACTTTGCCAGGAGGCGACAGTTCAGCGAGGACAACGAGTGAAGATGATGAAACTACAGGCTGTCACTTTTCGCAATCCCCAAAAGTTAACCCAATAAGGAAGATGTTATTCAGTCGACTCCGCTTAATGTGATCACTTTTGTCCAAGAGTAGAATGATAACAATATCCGATTGATGATGACGATAATAATAAGCGATCTGATATTGGAAAGTTTCAAACCGTGAAACTTAAGTGTTGGCTTTAAAATCACAACTATAAAGTCCTAATTTAAGTACTATTTAAAACGTTTAGCTAGTTTGTTTTTTGCATTCTTAAAGAAAAATATGAGAGTGGAACTTATAACACTAATAAATTAATGGCTCCTTTTGTATGATTGTTTTAAAATTGGCCTTCAAACGGTGAAAACTGCATAGTTGCGTTAAATTAAGTAGTAGGAGTGATGGGAACTTGTCAATTTCGATAACATTAACCGTGATCACAATAAGCGGAGTCAACTGTATAATAAGTTTTAAGGTTACTGGATGAATCTTCAGTGGAAGGATGCTTGCTTAACATGTGGCAGCTCCTGGGTTCTATCCCCAGTTATTATTTTATTAAAAAACTTATATTTTCCAAGAGAAATTTCAACCAACCAATCAGAGCAGACTCGGCTAAAAGTGACAGCCTGGGATTAGGGTCTTATGAAGATGTATTTGCGAAGAATGATAGGACTGGTTATTCAGACTCCAGCGTCGCAGTTAGTGACGAAATATTGTGGGAGACGGACCATATATAGACTGTGTCTAGATAAATAAGACAGTTTTGTAACCAAGAAAAAAAAATTGGGGTGTGATTAAAAGGGAAACTTCTGGTCTTTCAAAGGGAATAATATCCTGATATAACCCTCCATTAGGGAGTAAAAATGATTTCCTACTGAGAGGGGATAGGGATAACGATTACTATTCCTCACATTAAGTAAATTGTAAATAAAAGTACAATTCTGATAAAATTCCTGAGTAAATTGGATCCATCTTTTGAAATTGCTTTCATTTTCAAACTATTCAGTAGATTGGAGTCTGGATAAACCAAGTCTTACAAGTAGCATTCCAATGTGAGAAAAATATGAACCATACCTCATTTATGATTTATCTCCTACGTCAAAGTAAAGTTTAATAAAAATATTTTCAATATAAAACCAACATTAAAATAAAATGGATAAAATCACCCTTCAAATATTTTAGACAATAGCTCGAACCTTAGTTTGTATTACTGAAAATGAAATAAAACAATTGAACTATTTCTTGGGAAGTTTTTTGTTTTCAATTTCTTACACTATTTTCTGTTGCAGGGAATATACAAACCTCAAGGGGTTATGATGAATAAATATTTTAATATGGATAGTGTCTTAGGGAATTTATATCCCTCCCTATTTTCATTTAATGAAAAAGCATTTAATATAACCCATAACTATTTTCATTACCATCAAAATGGCAAAATTTTTCTTTCAACATTCTATCAGCAGTGATAAAGTCTATACATGTTTCTCCTGCTAAATGTTGTGTAATTTCTGAATGGACCTCTAAAGAAGTCACTTTATAACTTGAAAATATTGGAAACAATTCTAGGCAATGCATATGCTAAAGGAGTTCAGCAACTTTGAAAATACTTAGAACAAAGAGATGCTATCTATTTGAAACTACAAGGAGATTTTCACATGCCATGGCCATGAATTTTTATATATACAACCAAATTAACTATTTTCCTCATTTTTAAACTAAACTTAAAACCTTTTTAATTAACAACCAAGTTGATTATTCTTTGAACTTATTTTTTAATTTAAAAAAGCTAAATGTTAATGGTTCTTATTATAATGAAAATCTACTGTTCTCAATTGCATTTGACTGTATTCCTTACAAGATTGTCCTCAAGAGAGAAATCTATAAGGAAATTAACATTTACTTCAGAAACTATAAACACCATTTTCTTTAAAATTGAATCATTGACAAAATACACAGTTTAGAGCTAATACAAGTCAAGAATTATGTTTTTAAATAATCCTTTTAAAGGGTAATACAGTAAATTTTAGCTTATATCTATAGAGAGAGGAGAAAAGACAGGTTTCTTTCTACAAACAAATTAGGTGCTTGGCCGGTTTTAGAAATTAACAATTCAAACTAACATGGGCATGCCTTAACAGCACCAAGTTTTTCTTTTACATTTAGATTCCTTGATCTTAGCAAAGAAAATATGCTCTTATAATTTAACTTCACTTGTCTATAAGTAATTTATAGAAATTCTAACAAATAAAAATGTGTTAATTTCATTCAGAAAACCAGTTAACTACTTATCAATGCAACTACATTCTGCCAGACCTTGTGTGAAAATGCATTTGTAAATAAAATAAACATTCACTCAAGCTCTAACAAACTTAAATGTTTATTTCAAACAACCTATTTACAATGGGCAAAGTTCACCTAACTTTCCTTCGAGTTCTGCTCCAAAACGAGTAGAGTGAATAAATGTAAAAATACATTTGATTTTCAATTCTGAACAGATTAAAAAAAGTCGATTTTCATTCAAGATTAAGTAAACACATATAATTTTGTGGAAACATCACAGACACTGGAAGATTGAAATCATGAAATCATCACAAGTCTATTTTCCGAATCTTTGTTCGCACCTGCTGTACCTAGATAACACTGCATGGAACTCCTCAAGGCTAAGGTTGTGATGAGTAGGCTGAGATCTAAATAAAGGGAACAAAATACTCAGAATCCTCTTTGTGATCCATACTTTTCAATAAAAACACTCTAGGTATACCTAGAGGTGTAACAAATTTTTTTAAAATCCTGTTTTTACAAAAGCCTATCTCCTGCATAACAACAACATGCAAACCTCTTGAAATAAAACTGTATATAAGCAATAGAACAACGGAATATTTAAATTTTTGGTTAACCGGATACCACTCAATATAATGGGTTATTTAAGTATTATTATTTAGTACCTTTACACAACCCAACTTATTTCATACAGTAAACTCGTTTTATTCTCGGCTACTATTGATTGTGTCATAACAATATAAACAATAACCTCCCAAACCATAAGCTTATGCATATAGATAATTCAACATTTTCTTGCATGTTTTGGTGATACTAACATGAAAATTAATACTGTATACCCTAACTTAGTAACCACTCCTATATGACCAGTTTTTGAAGGCACTGATTTTCTCCCTTTACTCTTGGTGTTGAAACACTTCATAAAAGACAAGTAAACCCCTTCCAGCAATCAGTTTTTCAAATCACCGATTTTTTCCAGCTATTTTAAAAGATGAGAAAGAAAACAAATGGTATCGCATTTAAATAAATATGTTCCACCATTGAGAAGCTCTATTGTTAGGTAAGGTTAGTGTAGGTTTTATAGCTCAAGTATGTCTTTTGTAAAACTATTTCAGAAGATTTTTTCTCTCTTCCCTATCCTTACTACAAGTTCCTTTATTCTTCCTCCAAAACAGGACTGGAAAGAACCAAGAGTACTTGGGGGAGACTCACAAGAGTCAGTCACGCGAGAGTAAGCTTGGTCATCTTGTTTTGTGTGTATTTCCAAAAGGCTAGACAAAGGGAGTTTTTGTAGTTGAATTACTGCTCTTTAGTTTAGTCAATAGACATTTATAGAGAGCTTTCAACAAGTTGAAAGTGAGTGTTTCTAACTCTAGAGCAGCATATGGTTGTATGGCTACTGTGTGTTTTTTTTAAATATAAATAAACTGAGACTGTCATACATTTTCCACTTTTAGTAGAATGTAACTTTTTATATTATATAATAGTATAAAGTATATAATCAACTGTTTTGCTACATTTTTACCTATGGAAGTTCGAAAAATGCTTAGATTAGGTTTTGAAGCTATCTAATATTTCCAGCTTCTGAGCGTCCGCCCCTCTTATAGTCTGTTCATTTAGAACTGGTGCCTGAGACGAAATGTATTAGAAGCAGTTACTATTGTAATTATCATCGAAAGCATTTTCTTCTGCAATGACAAGGCAGCCAAAACAGAAGTAGTTAAAAAACTGTAAAAAATTCGGTCACAGAAGTTGTGTGATGACCGTTATGAAGCATTATCGAGAGTTTCTGATCCTGTTTCAGGCGCCAATTCTAAATGAACAGACTATAACATACCTGCCAACTTTTGAAAACTTGCATCAGTAAAACTTTTTGCATAACGTTACAAAGTACTACAATTTGAATTGCTTCAAACAAAAAAGGTGCAGAGTACAGATTGATGCATTATTACCTAAATTATTTTTATTAAGTATTTAAAATTTTCACATAATAGAAGAAAACTGTGAAATTTCTTTGCTTAAATTTATAAGTATGTTAAGTTAAATTTTTACAAGCTTATAATCAGCTTACTTCAATTGCATAGTACTTATCTAATAACAAACTGACTTATCCCCCTTCACAAAATTCATGCTACAAACCAATTTCGTTACATGAATATCTGTACCCTTTTCCCCAAACCATTTGATTTAAATTTCTGTTTGGAATCAATCAAATGTTATGATTATAGCTTTTATAAATTTTTTTCTAAATTTCCATCAACATTTTAAGCAGCATGTGATAAAGATGAATTTAAATAAGCTTGAGTTGCTACGATTAGAAAGCGAAGAGAAACTTTTCCAACAAGCCTTAATGCTAATTGAGGGAGGCGCGATGATGAACCACAGGTCCGATCTCGGTAAAGTTGTTTTTTCCGCATTGCGATCGGAACACGGGGGAAGCAAACTTACCGGTGAGCGCGCGCTAAGACTCGCGGACGAATCCGAAAAAGATTTGCAAAAAAATTTAAATTTCACTCAATAAAAGAATCAAAATTTATAAAATCGTAAGAACAGGGATTAGGAGATGGTTTTGAAGTAAAAAGATATTAATTAGAGAAAATCGTTTAGGTTGCGAATGTTTTGCATTTTCAGGATAGTTAAGTGAAAAGAAATGCAAAATCCGGAAAATTTTCTGATCCATCCGTACAACCGTAAAACTAGACAGAAATCCGTAAATTTTACGGACAATCCGTAAAAGTTGGCAAGTATGCTATAACAACAGATTTTACTCGAAACAGAGGTGATGGCTTTTGAGAGGTTTTACACTACATAAAACCAGATTTATAAACATTAAATTATTTCAGTTATATAATTCATTTAAAGTTAAAGTAACGAAATTATTAAAAAACAGACTAAATTCTGCAACACCATTTACTTTAAGTAAGAGTAAAAGTAAAATATTTGAAGAATAAAAATATTACAGCACAAATTCCAATTTATAATGAAAACAGGAAAAGAATACTCACATAATTTCAGTTAACCTTATATGCCAAGGCAAATATCCCATTAGCCCTTTTGTCTTTCCAAATAGAATTACTAATCCTGGATCGGGAATGTCATTTATACCTGAAATGAATTAAGTGTTAATTACAAAGAAAGTTCTCTTTTATCATAGGAAAACACTCAAATTACATTGAGATATCAATTCACCCTAAGCAATTCAGCAACATAAGAAAATTAAATTATCTTAATTATATACAGTGCAACTTGGACAGCTCGAACTTATTTAATTTGAATACATAAGTATGAGCCAGAATGTTTGGAAAAACTTCCAGTGCTGGAGGAGGAGTGAGTTAATACAAGGACCTCAATATTCTTTTCTTCACTTGCAGTTTGCTGTCACAGGGAAATCTTTTCAAATGTTCTTTTAGGGGTGGTCATCCTCATCACTAGTTAATTAAACTACAGGCAGTGTAGTGCATTTGTTGTATGTGTAGCAATTTAATACAGTGTTCACATTTTAAAGGATCACCATAACCAAGCCCTGATAAAGGCCACCCATAAAGTCATAACCTGACAAGGACTTGCTGTATACACAGAAATATAAAGTACTGGTTTTTTAAGAGTCAAAAAACATTTCAAGAAGGGTCACAATTTTTTTGACTAGACAGCCAGAAGACACGTGAAAAAGTATTGATTGGCCAGATCAAAGACTGAAAAATGCTAGGCAGACCATACAAATTACTTTTAAATTGACATACTTCATTAATTGTATTTTTAAAAATTTTGTGTACAACTTTTCACAAACAAAAAATTTGAGATTCTTTATTTGTTAAAGGAAAGGTTACACACAGGAATTTTCAAAAACAGTATTGAAGAACAATCAATGTTGAGGGCTAATCACTTTACTGCAAATGATATATATGATACAATAAATGGGATTAATCTGGGGATTATGTATTATAACCACCAGTTATTATTCATAATCCATACCAAACTCCATAATATGATATGAATGTGTATCAAATTTATACCAGTAATTTATTAAAATCCCAAACTCATAATGGGGACTGTAATAAGTTTGGATTACTTTGTAGAGTAAACAAGGTCTTGTTTCAAAAAATGAATACAGTAGAGCCCCAATTATCCGCGCAATTGGGTGGCAAGGGTACCGCGGATAGTGAAAATCGCGGATAACCGGAAAAAAAGACTAAAAATAAGGTGAAAACACAAAAAAAAATTTCAGCATAAAAACTATGTTTTATTGTACAAAAAACATGATGTGTAAAACTTTTAAAATATGTACAGTACAGCAGAAGCTTTGCTCTACATCTAAATCACTAAAATAAAGAACAGTAAACAAAAAATAATATACTGTACTGTTGTTGGAGCGCAGTAGGCAACCGACAACTAAACCTTGCCTACCCGAAGTTTCCTCGCTTGCTTTGAACTGTTGTCTGTCACTTTTTCAACTTTTTCAAGAGGTGATCTCGCTCCAAGCAGCGACTTCACTGGATGATGTGCTCTCGCTCCAAGCAGCGGTTTACTTCATGTTTTCTCTTGCTCAAAGAAGCAGTTTTACTTTACTATCTGTGTTGCTCCAAGCAGCAACCTATTAGATCCGAGAACTGTTGTTAGCTCAAAGCAGCTATCTTACTGTTAGCTCAAAGCAGCTATCTTATCTTATCTGTATCATTTGCCATTCTACTTGTTTATGTTTTTATGCCAGCAATAAAGCTGAATTATTTTAACTACATTGCCTTCCTTCTACCACGAGCCACACACCGGTATAATTTTCCTATAGCAGTCCTCTTACCAAATCGAGGCAGGAACATGGTCCGTCGAGCCGGAGCGCTCACGGATGAAGGTTGGTAATATTTCAAGTCTAAGAAGTCAAAGAATTTCTTAAGAATAACAAGTTTGATACAATTAAGTTTGTTGTATATTGATTATATTTAGTGATAAGTAGATTTAGAAATAAGCATGGCAGAATTAGACTTATTGATTAAAAAACAACATGCTATTCATGGTACTATGTTTAGAGCTATTCGTAACTTCAAGAAAGACTCAGTTACTCGTAAGACTAAAGAATATTTTGAATTAAGGATAAAGGCATTTTCTGATGCGTGGTGTGAATTTAATTCAAATCATATTCATATTGAATCTGTTGCTGATGAAAGAAATCCATATATTGTTGGAGACTTATCGTCTCAGGTTGAAGAATTTTATATGGATAACTTATCCCAAATCCAATTCTTAATGCATGAAGCTTTCCCACCTGAAACCCCTAAGCCAGTGATAGCTAAAGAAAACAATCAGAGTATCTTAAATAACTTGAATAATGTGCAAGCGTCTCAAAATTCTGAATCATATGTTAAACTTCCCCAGATTAGCTTACCTACGTTTTCTGGTAAATATGAAGATTGGAAATCATTTCATGATTTGTTTAAGTCTATGATCTATGATAAAAGGGATTTATCAGATGTACAAAAGTTGTACTACTTAAAATCTCATGTAAAGGGTGAAGCAGAAAAGATAATTAAGCATTTTAATATCACTAATGATAATTTCGCAGCTGCCTGGAATGTCTTGATAGATCGGTATGATAATACTAGAGTATTGGTTAATGTGCAACTAAAACGCCTTCTTTCACAACCAAAAATTATACATGATACCTCTTCAAATGTTAAGATGTTGTATGATACAACGCTAGAATGTGTGTCCGCGTTAAAGAACTTAAAAATTCCTGTGAATCATTGGGATGTGATCTTGGTTCTCTTAATAACCCAAAAGTTATCTAATGATTCTGTGTTTCTATGGGAAGAAAGTTTATCTTCAAAGAAAGATATTCCCACATTTGATCAGCTAAAAACTTTCCTTGAAAGACGATTTAGATCATTAGAATTCATAGGAGAATCAATTCCCCAACGATCAAAATTTGCATCAAGTACCAAACCTAAACAAACTAAGGTTTACAACTCAGCAAACTATTCGTGTTCATTTTGTGAAGGTGAACATTTCTTAAATCATTGTTCAAGCTTTAAGAGTAAATCACCAAATGAAAGATTACAGTTTGTTAAATCAAAAGGAATATGTTACAACTGTCTGTCTAATTTACATTCAGTTAGGCAATGCCAAAGTAAAGGGTATTGTATAAAATGTCACAGAAGACATCACTCTCTTTTACACGAAGCTGTAACACAACCCTTTCCCCCTACTAACTTTGAACAAGCGGAATCTAATTCCACAGTTTTACCCTCGGATGGTCCTGTTTCCCATTTTGTGAAATCAAAGCCAGAAAGTACAATTTTACTCAGTACTGCCCTAATAAAGGTGTTTGATTCTTATGGGCGCGAAGTTAAGTGTTTGGCAATCCTTGATCAAGGATCACAATCCACTCTCATCTCCGAATCATTGCAACAAAGGTTAAGAGCTAAGACAGAACCCACTTCAATTCAGATACATGGGGTTGGAAATTCCAATATTAACACATGCAAGAAGATCGCTACGATAGGAATCAAAACTGTCACCACATCTGAAACGGTGATCCCTGAAGTTAAAGCACTAGTTTTGAGATCACTCAGCTCATATTCTCATCGTTCTCCTCGCATTGAAGCCCCATGGGATCATATTAAAGGTTTAAATCTAGCAGATCCTAACTTTGCCAATTCTGGTAAAATCGAGGTCATCTTGGGAGCAGATGTTTATCCAGACATAATAATCGATGGGATAGTAAGAGGGCCTAAGAATACCCCTATGGCTCAAAACACTAGATTTGGATGGGTTTTATTTGGTCCAATGACATTCAATAAAATTGATCCAAGTTCAACTAATATAACTACTAAGTTAGTTAGCATGCACAGTATTTTGGATTTACACTCCGAAGTGCGGAAAATTTGGGAATCGGAGGAAGTTCCTTCTCATACAGTACCTGGACACCCCCCAGAAGATTCATTGCTAACTGTTTCCGACAATAGTCTTAATAGGTGGCAAGGGATCCAAAAGCTGAACCAAGACTTTTGGCAACGTTGGAAAAAGGACTATTTGAACAGACTTCAAACACGTCCGAAGTGGCTTCAGGAGAAACCGAACATAGGAAAAGATCTTCTAGTTCTAATCAAGGATGATAATCTTCCTCCCACCAAGTGGATGCTTGCCCGAGTACTAGATACTCACAAGGGTCAAGATGGTTTAACTCGAGTGGTGACTGTTCGCACTAAAAACAGTGTGTTAGTTCGTCCAATAACGAAAATTTGTGTTTTACCAATTAATTAATATTAAGTTTTTCAGATTCCTAATTTGTTTTAAATCTCAAGCTAGAGATTTCAAGGCCCGGAGAATGTTGGAGCGCAGTAGGCAACCGACAACTAAACCTTGCCTACCCGAAGTTTCCTCGCTTGCTTTGAACTGTTGTCTGTCACTTTTTCAACTTTTTCAAGAGGTGATCTCGCTCCAAGCAGCGACTTCACTGGATGATGTGCTCTCGCTCCAAGCAGCGGTTTACTTCATGTTTTCTCTTGCTCAAAGAAGCAGTTTTACTTTACTATCTGTGTTGCTCCAAGCAGCAACCTATTAGATCCGAGAACTGTTGTTAGCTCAAAGCAGCTATCTTACTGTTAGCTCAAAGCAGCTATCTTATCTTATCTGTATCATTTGCCATTCTACTTGTTTATGTTTTTATGCCAGCAATAAAGCTGAATTATTTTAACTACATTGCCTTCCTTCTACCACGAGCCACACACCGGTATAATTTTCCTATAGCAGTCCTCTTACCAAATCGAGGCAGGAACAACTGTTAACAAAAAGTGTTCAGTTACGCCTTTTTAAAAAAATTAGCCACTCGCTTTTGCTTCTTGCTTTGGAAACACCTTTTCTCGAGGTTCGTAATAAAAAAAAATTTCGTGGCACTCGCGGATAATCGGGGCTCTACTGTACCTACTTGCAAATAGGACCTGTTCAAATATTACATAACCAGGGAGGCAGTAGCTATGACAATGAGGAAATGTGAGTAATGCTTATACAAGACATTAAAACACTTTTTTTTTTCAAAAACCTATAGCTCTTAAAAGAGCAATTTAAAACTTAATAATTAAATTGATAATTAAGGAATTAGGTACATACACAGTTCATACATTACAATAAATTTACAATGTAAAAAAATCCTTTAATTAGACCAAGACTAAAAGTGAAACATAATTCTGATTAAAAAGTCTGTAAAGAAAGTGCTTCAAAATCTGGAGTTTTTTTGTACTAAAAGTCCTACTTATATTTCAAATTCATTACAATTGCTGATTGTTCAAAGTTTTGGATAGGGGCATTGTGAGGTGAATCTTATGTAATCTTTGTAACTTCAGAAATTTGTTTTATGATTGAGGTTTAGAAAAATTCAAGGAGTTTTTATGAGTAAGACTCAGGGTTGGCAAATATCATGATATTTATATAAATATCAAAATATCGGATATTTTTGATATATATCTGATATTTTCAGATTTAAAGTAGAAAAATACTGCTCTTTAGAAGTAAATACTAGTTTGAACCAAAATATTACTACTAAGGAATATTTTTAATTAAATCTTAATTACCCAGAGTATAATTGCTGATAATTGCAAGAAAATATCAATGTAACAAGAATTATATGCATGTACATTATAATTACATTTCTGCGTCTAAGAAAATATTTTTACTTATGAAATTTTAAATAATTTTTAATAATGAAATAAATAATTAATATGAATTGGAACAAATTATTCATTCATGATTTGAAGGATACTATTAGTTTATTTAAATTATCTTTCATTTTTTCAATGATGATTCTAGCAATCATTACAAAACAGATAAAACATTATGGTAATTTTCTTTTAAAATAAAAGGATAGAAATAATAAGATTTGAAAATATAAACTTGTAAGCATTGACATTGTTAAATGCAATGTGCCTAATAAAAATAATCAAAACTGCTTTTTTTTAAATAAATTACTTCCTACGCTAACTTGTATAGTATGTTGCTAATATCTGATCAGGTTTCATGAAATAAGATAGTTTAACTTAATGGTTTTAAAATTTTTTATGTATTTTATTATAATTACAATGTTAAAATTTTTTCACAACTTAATTAACCTGTTAAAAGAGTACTCAAAAATGAATTTTGGGAGATTTTAGCTTGAAAATTGTTGATTTTGTTACAGACTGATATATATCATGATATTTATCCAATGAATATCATGATATATATCAAGTGATATATATCGGCCAACCCTGGTAAGACTCAAAATCAAGGAGTTTCCATTGTGCTTGAAAGTAAAAATTGTTTTCAAGGGGTTCTTAAAGAGTGTGTGAACCACCCTGTTATGTATTTTTGTTTCAAGCCAACACACAATTAATAGGAAACAAAACAGGAAAAAAGTATCAGAATACTTACCTTTTAAAAAGCAATCAAATTGTTGTGCATGAAAATTTTCAAGAATTTCAGGATTTTGTTTGGCCTTTCTTGAAAGGGCTTTAGTAGCTTTAACAATCTCTTGCTTACCATCCAAATGAGACAACAGATAAACATTCATATCTTCTGTTTTATGGCCATTCTTTACTGAAAGAAAAGTATTTGATTTTATGTTATAAAAATATTTTAACATCCAAAATGAGTGATACAAAATTGAGTTTAAAAATGTGATACTTATATTTCAAACTCTTCAGAAATACTGTAACTATTAATAATTTAAGAATGTTTTTCTCTGCATAATATTAGCCACCTTTGAAAACTTCTTTAACATTCTATTGCAGAATCTTAAGATTAAAGATTTTTAATGTGATAACAATACATCTTGTCAGCAGTTTAAAAGATAATCTGTCTTTAAACTAAGTAAACAAAATAAAATTATTTTAGATGCAAAGCCATTTGACTTGTAATTGACTTTTTAAGAGCATTTAATTTAAATATTTTTTCAAAGTAATTACATAGATACAGCTGCTTCTTTGAATAAATTTAAGTACAGAAAAAATGTAGATGTTTGGGTTATTCGGGTATAATGGTGCAAGGTCCAATAACGGACAAAAGGGACCAAGCCATTATTAGGAGTTTAAAGCAGGCATGAAAGCAGTTGCCAGACGCACTTTATACACCAATTTTTAAAAAGATGTTAAGCTGGTGATAAAATAAAATCTGCTATTCATGAGTGTTCTTTATGAAATTTAAAAACATGAAGGGTGCAGAATGACGAGGATATTTCAAAATATGGAGCATGAATGAATAAATGAAGTGTATTGGGGTGTCCTAAAAAAGCCCAAGCACTACTACAACCGGGTTTATACTCAATCTAACATAGTAAAATTCAAGAGCCTTTAAGGAGTTTTTCAGGAGAAAAAAAAATAAGGAGGTAACCTGAATAATTATTAACCTTATACTATTTTACTTTACGAGCACAATGAGTTCAGAATAAATTGCAGAAGAGGTTATAATTTAACATTTCAACAGAATTTTCTTTAAAAAAAAATACTTCCACCAAATTGATAATAAAACTTCATTTTAATCTTGGATAATGTTTTTCAGGAGTTGAGGGAAAATTCAGGAGAAACATAATTTTCATTAGTTTTAAGGGCCCTTAGAAAAATGAAGCAAGTTTCAGGTATTTCAGGAGGCATACGAACCCTGCTACTGATCAATGGTCTATAACAGTGATTCCCAACTCAAATATGTCTGCGGACCACTTCACTTAAATTTGTACCTCTTGCGGACCATCCCTATCCCCAACTTTATCTTTAAAAATTTAACATTTTTTTTAATGCATTCATTCTTCAGAAAGGGGCTGAAATTTGACTTTTTTCTGAAGTAGGGGAAATTGAGTCTGAGGGGCCGTCCAAAACTTAAAATAATCTCCAGTTAAAAAATATGATTTCTTTTATGTTTGAATTGAAAATCAATGAAATTCGTCGACATGACATCGGAGAAGTTTCTACATTTGTGGACGGTCCCTTTTTCAAAGCTCAAAAAAGTGCCACGTTTGATAATTATTATATCATTGAATATTTAAAATATTTTCAAGGAGCTTTTTCACGGACTACCTGTTGGGAACCACTGGTCTATAATGAGCAGACCAAGGTGAGGATGAATATACACAACGACCATTTGATATAGCAACCCCTACATTACAAATAGCCAGATATAAAAGTTATATTGTCCTTTTATTAAAATTGTTGCTTGCACTATCAAGGTTCTACTGTATATAGCGGATATAGAATATAAATTAAAGTGTTTTTGACAAGTAAAACTTCAAGGCAATGAAGGCTGGTTGGTGGCAGTTGTAACCAGTGAGTGGCAATGGAATGGTCTACTTTTGAGTCAATTCAAAAAATAACTTAAAATACAAATTCACCACAATATTTTAAAACTAAATGGCAGATTAGAAAACACCTAAAAATTGAGAAAGTATCTAAAATGGGTACTTACGTATTATCCCGTCGACCATGACGCTTAATCTGAAAACTTATCAAATCCCATTGACTTTACTATTACTGTGGCGCTGAATTAGATGGCCTCTGAACGGTCGACGGGATAATACGTAAGTAGTACCCTAAAATGCTACTTAATAAAAAAACTCAACTTACTGACAGTAGAATATGAGTATGGAACTTTCCCATCAGTAAATATGATATTTAAGCCGTGAGCTTGCTTTTTCAGGAGAGAATTTTTTCTCAGAGTAGCTTCTTTGTAAAGCAGCTCACCATTAGACTTTATGAAACCTGCAAAAGTAAAAAAACATAAAACAGATGTCCATAAAGGTAGAAAATAAATGGTTTACTCACAAAGTTAACTTAATTCAGTAAAATTGTTTTCAATAAATCTTTACCTTTTAAAAGCTAATTAGGAAAAATGTACAAAATGTAAATTTAGAAACATACTATATTTCCACGTAAAAGCCAATAATTTTTGAAAATTTCTCATTTTAAAAAGTGGGGTGGGATTATATGCAGAATGCAAGGTTCCTTTCTTCCTCCTTTTAAATAAATTATTTATAAAAAAAAGTACTTCCAGCTTTAACATGAAACACTGCCAAGTGCAGAAAGTTTTAAGATTTTGCAAAAAATCTTCTAAAATAGTAACTTATATTTTTGATGAATAAATTGATTTCTCCCAACTGTTGTTGCTCAAAAAGCATTATCATAACATTTAGATAAACAATTTTTGGAAATTTAACTCCAAAATGTAGTGTTTTAACTAATTTTTGTACTGGAGAATAAATATAGGACAGTGGTCAAAAATATAGGACATAGGTCAAAAATATAGGAAATACAGGACATAGGACAGCTATGAAGCCTGTGTCCAGTTATTAATGGTCAAAAGCTGTTTCGTATGTCAGTCAGAAATAAGAAATATTACAAACTAACAGATAAAAATACATAGTTACTTACATGTTACATCCATGAGAATCATAAAATATTGGTGATATATTACCAAGTTTCCAAGCTGCTTTATTAGCTTTAGACGGCAAATATTTAAATATATTGGAATATTTGCAGTCTAAAGCAGCTTGGCAATATTTAATGAGACCTTAAGGAATTGAACCAAAAAAGCTTGATGATAACTTGGAAAAATTGGGTTTAATATCTCATGGTTACAAGACAAAATTTGAGGTGGAAATTATTATTGAGGGGAGATAAGGTCAACACAGGGACTCGTCTAGTTGCTTTAATATTTTGTTAACCAACAGTTTTTCAGGATTTCATTATTTTACTGTGGTCACTTTCCAGCAATTAGCCCCCAAATTTTGTTCAACATATTATACCTCAGCAAAATTAGCCGCCTTCAAGACAGTGCACAACTTCAACATCTCTTATCAGAAAACTTATCACAAGAGTAAAAACTTGGTTGGAACGATTTCAATAAGAACATCTAATTTATTCTCAAACTTATTCTATTCAAAGTAAAAAGGTTTCCCCAGCTGCAAAAAAGGAACCTAAGATGGTAAGTTGGAAACACCTCTGTTTAAAACATATTAACAAAACAATAGGCTACTACAAGAATGACTAGCTTGAGAATCTGTATGGGAAATATAAACTTAACTCGTAAAATATCAAACATTAGAACATATACGAGACAAGCATTGTGAAAACTAAAGATACAATGAAGCATAAATTTACCTGTGCTGTCATAAATACTGACGTGATGAATTCCAACACAAAAACTCCAAACAATTAAGTTCGAAAGATCGTTGAAATGTATTTGATCCTCGGTAATAACTATACCGATGTGGGAAGGCAGTTTGTCTAACCATGTTTGTTTAACAGGGTTTTGAATTTGTAGACAACTAAGAAGTAAGCTCACGCAATGCTGAATGAATAAGACCAAGTCTCTTAAAACAAGGCGGCCTAAATGTAACCCATTGATACACAGATGAACACATTCTAATATGATTCTATAAAACATATTTATATCACAAGATCACGAAAATTGATTAATTTAACACAAAAGTACATCACAAAATTTAACACCGGCATGACATGAAAGCAAAACTTCAGTCTTCAGTAAATGAAAATCATTGCCACTCTTTCATAAAACCAGATATGCTCCACGTCATTTTAACCGAAGCAGCCAATCACTAGTTCCCAAGGAAAAAATCGGGTCATTTTGCCATCCCCTTTTTGAAAGACATCTTAAACTCTGTGTCTTAAACCAAAAAAACGTATCAAACATGATTGATGTGTAGAAAGAATTTGTCCTCTTTATTTCAATTGATTCGAATGCAGTTATTTCCTTGTTTGTAGCAAAAATGCAGAGGAACACGTGACCAATATCACTGGGCGTGGCCGAATTGTATCACGTGATAAGAAACAAACGTGTGACGGTGTGACGTCGGCAAACTGAGGAAGGTTTCGGTTTTTGTGTAAAGTAGTTCTGGTTTTTTAAGATTTAAATTTACAGGAACTTTTGAATTTGTTTTCATCTTCCTTTTTGATTTTACGTTCCGCCTTAAGTTAGAAAAAAAAATTCTTTATTTTTCAACGAATAGAATGCAAATCATTCCTCAATTTTTTTTTGTAAAGTTATAAACAAATGTATTTATTACATACCTTCCGGTTTTATTTTAACTTAAATAGTAAAAAAACATACTTTATGTTGGAGACAACCTTCTTGCACTGCATCAAAGGGAGGCGGGGCAAGGCAAATTTGAAAAAAGTTCATCTACAAATAAACTTTTCCTTCCTGTGATTGACATTTCAATGATATACGCTCTTTTTTATGAATTTACGCGTATTTTTTCGATGGTCAGAAAATGTAAATTTCTGATTTTCGAGGGGGATATAATATATCTCCAAATAACACCTGCAGGGGACTATGAGGAAGGGGATCTAATTGAAACACCTACTATAGATGAAGTACAAGACATTATTGATAAATTAAAAAACCATAAAACTGCTGGACCTGATGATATCTCTCCAGAGCTGATAAAAAGTGGTGGAAAAGAGATAACAAGAGTAATATACGAAATTATACTTTTAATTTGGAAGTCAGAGACTCTGCCAAAAGAATGGAATCTTGGCATTCTGTGTCCTGTTCATAAAAAAGGAGATACCTTAAAATGTGAAAACTATAAAGGAATTAGTTTACTCTGTGTAGCATATAAGGTTTTCTCAAACATCCTTTTTAAACATTTATCACCTATTGTGGATAATCAAATTGAAGATTACCAATGTGGGTTTAGAAAGGGAAGAAGTACAGTGGATCAAATCTTCACGCTAAGACAGTTATTGGAAAAATGTAGAGAATATGGAATACCAGTGGCGGCTCGTCCATAGGAGCACAGGAGCACGTGAACACCCACAGAAAAAGTAGAAAAAAAATCGAATGTAAAGATAAATAAATATCAATGGAAATATATTCTGAATTTCTTTTTTATACTTAGAATTATGTTTCTCCCCCCCATCTCTAGTCAATAAGAAAAATTTACTACCGGAAATGCGAAAGACATCGAAAAAAAAAAGAATGAACTCTTATTTTTCTTTCCTTTTTCGCACGTGTGAGCGTAAAAAATATGAGATTCCGAAGAAACCTCCACTGTTCGCCGGTAGAATATTGAGCTTACGTCCTCGCATTTTAGATTCCCGTACGCACAGATTTCGTGTGCCGAGGCCTTCACTTTTGAGGCACAGCTTTCTTTCTTGACGTCTGATTGAACTGATTTTTTCGGCTAATTGAAAAGTAAGAGTAAGAGCACTTTTTAAATATAATTAAAATCTTTTCATTCAAATATTTTAATACTTTTGTCTTCGGACAGTTTATAGTGGCTACAGCCACCTGCGTCAAGAACAGCCAAGAATATGAGGCCGCCTAAGGCGGCCCGAGTCGACAGATGTTTGAAGCCCTCTGGGCTAGGTACCTCATCGATACGTCCACCCCTCGTCCTATTTTAATACTTTTGTAATTAATTAGGATGCTTTTTAAGTAACGGCGTTAAGTAAAATTTCCGTGTTTGAGAGAAAGCATCTTTATTTTTCCCAATTGCCGCTGGAAAAAAAGTTCAAATAAAGAACTTAAGACCAACTCCTCATCTATCCACTGTCCAAATTACAAAAGGAAAAGATAGTGACTTTAAAGTAGAATTTAAAGATGACATTTATGACAAATATAAATGCATATTTTTTTTATAAATAAGAGTGCATGCAGTGAATAACTGAATAATTTAGGTTTTTAAAATTATTTCCAAGAAAGAGATGTTTCTACTAAAAGAAGTTAGATTTATGATTTATGTATATTGATCCCCCATCCCTTCTCTTTCTAGATATTTTGTAAATTTAATTTTTATATAATAGGTGTGAACACCCTATTAATTAACTCACGAGCCGCCACTGTGGAATACAAACACACCATTTGTTCATAGATTTTCGTGCCGCATATGACAGCATTGACCGATCGGAACTACTGGAGGCCCTGGCAGATTTTGCTGTGCCAAAAAAGTTAATCAATCTCCTGAAGCTCACCTTTACAAATACATCGTCTATGGATGGTGCGCCTTATTAATTATCCAGACCTTTTGAAATAGTTAATGGTGTTAGGCAAGGGGATGCACTTGCTTGCCTTCTATTTACAGTGACTCTGGAAAAAGTCATCAGAGATGCTAGTATAAACACAAGGGGAACAATATTTAACAAATCAGTGCAGATTCTGGCTTACGCTGACGATATAGACATTATCGCAAGAACTGAAAGTGCACTAAAAGAATCTTTCCTTGCACTGGAAAAGGCTGCTAGAAACGCAAAGCATAATAATAAGCATAATAAAGCAAATAAACAAGCATAACAAAGCATAATAATAAATGAAGGGAAAACTAAATACGTGTTTTGTGGAAAGAGAGATATTCCTGCTGATTTCTTTGAAATCGAGCAACACCGATTTGAAAATTTTAAAAAGTTTACTTACCTGGGATCTGAGATAGAATACCGAAATGAAATCATCCCTGAGATTCGAAAAAGAATAATTGCTGCCAATAGATATCTATTTGGTCTTAGAAAGCAATTAAAATCCCACCTTATTAAAAGAAGAACTAAAATTTTACTGTACAAAACTCTCATAAGACCAGTATTAACATATGCATCTGAAACATGGTCACTAACAGCAAAAGAAGAGAAAATGTTGGTAATCTTTGAAAGAAAAGTGCTAAGAACTATTTTTGGTGGTGTTAATGTGACAGTGGAAATTGGCAAAGAAGATTTAATTTTGAACTATACAAACTTTTTAGTGATGTTGACATCATAAAATTTATTAAATTAAACAGAATGAGATGGGCCGGTCACCTCATGAGAATGGAAGGTGATAGGGCTGCTTTGAAGGTTTTCAATACAGTTCCTTTTGGACAGCGACCAAGAGGTAGACCGAAAAAGAGATGGGTCGACTGTCTCGATAGCGATTTTGATGTCATTAAGATCAAAAACTGGAGGTCCACGGCCATGAGAACATCCTGGTCGGCTCTTTTAAAGAAGGTCAAGGCCCACAAAGGGCTGTCGTGCCAGTTATGATGATATATCTCCAAATTCCCCCTCTGGCTACGCCCCTTGGTTGGCTCCTCTCGCTGCCACCCCACAGGCTCGAGTTCAGACTAATAGCAATAACAGACAAGGGGAGATTTGAGGATTCCCTCGAAAGTTAAAATTTATTATTTCTTGATCATAGAAAAGGATTGAATTTACTCCATATCCCTTCCGAATTTTTTCTAGCTACGCCTAATCGAATGTACTGATTTGATTTTCATAAAAAGTCACGGTTTTTTACAAAATAAGCAGAAATCCAGGTTAATATTTTTCAATATTTCGTGGATAACTAATCTGTTTGAACTTTGAAAAACCATTCATTCATAAGATCATAAGCAAACTGCAGGGCAGACAGGCTTGCTTGAACTAGAAAAAGACGCATTTGCTTGTCCTTCTATAAATAAATTAGTCTTTCCCTTACAACCTTACATGATTGAGAAAATTCTTCAATAAAGACTGTGAAACTAATTTTGTGCTGTAGGGATTTTAACTTGAGGCAATATTACCGCCTCTAAAGCTTCTATCTTTCCAGTGCTGTAACAATAGCACACATAACTTACTATCAGTGTTATTCCTAGGATTTTTTTGGAGGAGTAAAAATACTCCTTGACTTTTTTTAGGAAGAGTGAAATTGAATTATGAGGAGTGAAATACGGAAATAGCATGAACTACATATACAGAGACACGAAAACCGCAATCAAACTCCATAAGCATCAGAACAATAAATGAAGAAAAATTACTATGGCTGTATGAAAACACAATTAATAAGTATGATAATTAGAATGTCGTGGCTTGTTGTGCGGTGTTTTGAGTAAAAAAAATATTATTTGTTGATTTCGGTGGGGCCACGCGGTGCATTTTTTAAGCTAAGCAAAAGAAAGAAAAAAAAAAGAAAATTCAAAGAGTGAAAATACTCCTGGCTAGTTTTTTAAAGAGAATTTCCGATTTTCAAGGAGTGAAATACTCTCCCAGAGGAGTTAAAAATATCTCTGCTTACTATTATCACATGTAACCAATATTAAAACATAAATTTTAAAGAGTATGTTAGCTAAATTGTTTTAGCTCATGTAAGTCCTATCTCCTTAGGGGACGTCCATAAATTACGTGAGGTGTTTTTTTCACAATTTTAGACACCTTCCTCCCCTTTGGTGAGATTTTGTTGTACCACCCCTTCTAATTCTCACTTGAGATTTTCTTTAAAACATTTTAGTAAATAAATTTCCTTTATAAGTTCTAGCCACATTTGTTTCATCTTATCAGCTTTTCACTTAACACTACAAATGCTTTCATACGAATCCAATACAAACCATGGTCTCATCTTGTAATTTTCATGACTAACTGGCTAATGATTCGCTGTTTTGACTAATCTGCGCGTTTTACCTTAACTTGTGCTAAAAAAGATAAAACGATAAGAGATAAAACGTATATTTTCTGAACTAAAGACTTGAGATTTTAATTGACTCCCCCTTTTTCGACCTCACTTAATTTATGGATGTCCCCATAAGAGTTTACACATTTGAATCTAAAACGATATATTATTGCTTTCCATTGTGACAACGAAAAAAAAAAACAATTCGCAAGTAAACATTAGTCTAACACTCGTCATCATTTCAAGAGTTTTCTTGATAGCTCAAAGTGCGAGATTTGGAAAGATAAGAAATTTCTAGCGACAGTATTGGGAAGTATGATAGAGCTCTAAAGAAGATTAGTTAAGGTAATGGAAAAATTGAATTTAGCTAAGAACCGAAAGATCATTTAATTAATACGTTTCTTAGTGTTCGGCAACTAGTGGTCAAAAAATAGTTAACTACCAACTACTAACTAGTCTGGGAAATTGTAGTTGTAACTAGTAGTTAACTATTTTTTCCTGGGACTAGTTGCAACTAGTAGTTAACTATTTCCCAAAGTAGTTAACTACTAGTTAACTAGTCTATTTAATTTCATAACCTACTTTTTTTGGCAAAAGTCTAATACGTCTTTCTTATCTACGTCACAAAAACGTTTATACTTCGTGCAAAAATGGTCTTAATTTCTGGTTATGGTATTTGAGTACTCTACCTTTGATAACAATTTTAAATATCTTTTTAAATTTTAAATATTTTTTTTTGAAGTAGTTGGAAATTTGAAAGTAGTTTTAACTAGTAGTTGATTAAAAAAGTAGTTAAACTAGTAGTTGAACTACTTCAAACTAAAAGTAGTTAAACTACTAGTTAACTACTAGTTGATCGGTAGTTAACTACTAGTTGCAACTAGTTCTAGTTAACTAGTGCCGAACACTAACGTTTCTACAAAAACTTAAAATGATTAATTTGGATGACTAGAAAATTTTTGGTTTATGGCTGGAAAGTATGTAAAAGGGAAAGGAGGGCTACGTTCACTACGGAATTAATAACGTATAGTCGTAGAAATATAAGATTGTGGGGTCATATCTAAAAAATTTCGTGATCCCAATTTATGTTTACAATTTTTAACGAAAGTTTTCATACATGGTGGAAGTTGAAGAACAGAGGGGCCATTCATATATTAAGCATGCTTTTGGTGATTTGTAACTTTTTGGCCCAAATGGAGAGTTTTTTCACATTATAAGCAAATATAGTTGTCAACTAAATCAAATTCGACAAGGTTAGTGATTTACATTATTTGTAACATGCTCAAATGTAATTTTTGCAAGTTACAAGTCCGGGGTATATCCCTGAAACACAATAGCTCTTGTTAATATGAATTACAAAATGTTGCGTCCTACATGGCCTTCCTCCACCGTATTATAAAAGTGATATATACAGTAGAGCCCCGATTATCCGCGAAATTGGGTGGCAAGGGTATCGCGGATAACTCGAAAAAAGACTAAAAATGAGGTGAAAACACAAAAAAAATATTTCAGCATAAAAACTATGTTTTGTTGTACAGCTGAGGAAAAAAAAACGTTACAGTAGACTTTGCGGGAGAACGGGTGGGGTTAGAAAGATGCTTTTGGTGTCATTTTTCAGGATTTAGTGTATGCTTGAAAAAATTGACTATTTTTCTCTCAGAGGTCGTCTTCTGGTGCAGCGCAATGAAAACTGCATCTTTTTTCATGGCGACCCTCAATTTTTATTCGATTTTATGAAAGATCATAGTAATTTAACCCTCATCACAGAGTTTCATTTAATTTGGACGTTAAACAAACCCATGGCAGACCGTCAAAATCTGAAAAATTCATATTAAAAGCCTGAAATTAGTCGCCAACACCCGACTGCCAAACACGGATTTCTGACAACCTATAGTACTAGTGAACCGATTTTCATTAATATTTCAGTTTTAAATTGTCGAAACATGAGATAAGGTTATTTTTAAAATTTTTAAGCTTTAATAAGCATATAAATATTATGATTAAATTATTTTAATTTTGTTTATTTATATTAGTTTATTAGTAATTTCAAAGTCAAAAATCGCACTGAGCTAATTTTCGTGTTGTTTGAAAACGCGTAAATAAAAACAAAAACGCAAAAAGCGCCAAATCATCGATAAATTGCCAAGCCTAAAAAATAACTAACGTTTTTTTTTCCTCAGCCGTACCAAACACATGATATGTAAAACTTTAAAAATATGTACAGATACAGCAGAAACCTTTGCTCTACATCTAAATCACGAAAATAAAGAACAATTAACAAAATACAATATTCTGTACTGTTAACAAAAAGTGTTCAATTACATCTTTTTAAAAAAATCAGTCACTCGCTTTTGCTTCTTGTTTTGGAAACCTTTTCCCAAGGTTCGTAATTAAAAAAAAATTATCGTGGCACTCGCGGATAATCGGGGCTCTTGTAATAAGTATCTTTAACTTCATTGATATCACCTATTTAGGATGTAATTTTTCTCATTTAAAGATAAAATGATCGAAATATAATTACACCAAAGGATACATTTCAAGATTTTCTTAACAGTGGGATAGATAAGGAAAGAAAAGCATAGAAAAAATATCAGGAAAAACAAACCCATAATTGTGTAAATTAGATTTTTTTATACGACACTTTATCCAAAAAAAAATGCTTAATTCTTATCAGTGGAAACTAAGAACTTTTAATGTAAAAGCAAAGACTTTCACAGCCAGAATTATTACGATAAAACATTTCATTAGGGCTATTGTTAAAAGATTTGTCTTCGCCCACGCAGCCAGTCCTGATGATGTTCACCGCAGTTGTGGACGTATAAACGTCGACCAGCAAATCTTTTAACAATCGACCACGGCCTTATCGCCCGAATAAAATGTTTTATCGTAAGAACTTTTAATTTCACTTTAACTCAAGGAAAAATTCCCAAGATCTGGCTCGATAAGTTAAAAAGGTAATTTTTCAGGAAATTCCTACATTCAGGTTTTCACTTTTCCTAGTAACAAAATTTGATTGCTACATTGCACCTAAATAAAAAATTAACTAGAAGTAATTCTACCTAAAGTTTGAGTTATTTTACTATCAAAATTTAACCATTTCTTAAGGAAAGTCGTACGGAAAATGGAATATTAACAAAAACGTATTTCATGCACAGAAGCAGATTAAAACTCTAGGTATGTATGTTTAAAAAATATTAATTCGAAAAAAAAACTATGATTAAAATCCATAAAATAAGTCCACTTAAAAACTTCATTCTCATTAAATTAAATACATACTTTTAATGAGTTTTTTAAGAGGAAAATTTGAGAAAAACTGAAGTGAGAGTATTGGTACTTCTTGCAGTGATGAATTTTAATTGTTTTGAAATGCAACATTACCTCTCTCTCAAATCTCAAAATATGCAGATACCCTTAGCACAGCTCATACCAAACATGTCAAGTAAAGTTTACGTAACTGTAGCTAGGAAGTAAACGAAATTTGGCTACACATGACAAAAATTGGACGACTCTTGAACAATTAAGCTGCTTGGGTAATGATACCAAGCTATCGATTGATTTTAAAGCAGTGATTCCCAACTCGTGGTGTCCACAATGAGGTCAGGTGCTAGTAAAAAAATTGGGGGTCATCAAGAGAACTTAAGATATCTGTACCTGAAGGATCCTGCATGGATGTTATACTATAGCTTGTCTTTCCTAGGAAGACGGCTGATGAATACTGTGGAATCTTGTGTTGTGGTTTTCAGCCGCCTTTCTGATGACACATTAGTTGTTTAGTAATTATAGTCATGGGGGGGGGGGATTTAGATGGTGGAACCTGGGGGAACACTGAAAACCTTAAAATTCTTAGGCTACGTGACTTGCTAACTTCTTCAAATTGGTAACCTCTGCTTTAAAGGAACCTTTTTTAAATGTGTTTTCCCTCAAAACTACATGTTGGCCCTTCGTATCTGGAGGACCTCATGTATTTACAAATTTAAATAAAACCAAAAGAAAAAGCATATTTTTTAAATTTTTAATTTAAAATACAATATTGATATACACAGTGAATATTTTCCAGTGACAATTAAAAATTACATCAGAAGCTAAAGAATATGTAAAAAAGAAAAACAATTCTAAAATATATTATTCACTAATGAGACAGATGAATTAGTCACAACCTTGACTAAAAATAACACTGCAGAAGCAGAATATTAGTAATGAGCATTTTTTTTCTCGCATTCAATATAAAAATTCCTATGTACAAAATAAATTAACCTTGAAGTGTCATTAGCCGAAATATATCTCTATACACCACTTCTCTGAAGAATTGTAATTTTAAATCGGAGAAGAACGTTGCAATAGTGACACAAGATGACGAAATGGCACATAGTGAAACAAAATGCAATTCATACCCAGAGAAGAAAAACATAAATCATCGACACATGTTATGTACACAGCATTATTCTAAAGGAATATGGTTATTATGCCCAAAGCATCATCACAATAAACGAAATAAAAAATATATATATACTATAATTTGTACAAGGATATATGTA
The DNA here is from genome assembly GCA_963680715.1 of Tetragnatha montana. Lineage (NCBI taxonomy): Eukaryota > Metazoa > Arthropoda > Arachnida > Araneae > Tetragnathidae > Tetragnatha > Tetragnatha montana. The sequence goes on along the minus strand of OY796677.1, from coordinate 8,605,038 downwards.
TGAATTGAATACAAATAGTATTAGATTGTGCTTCAATTTTGTATGCAAAGTACTTTAGATCCGACATGACGAAATTTAGTGGAGAGGAGTAGATGTGATCGTATTTAAAGGGATTCACTAAGATAAAGAATAAGAAAAATGAGTCAAACTAGGGAACAGAAAAGGTAGGGGGAAGGCAAGTGTTAATTTTTGATGATAAAATTTAGCTCATAAGATCAAGCATCAGAAATTTCATATAACAGCTTCATAATTCATTAATAGTACTTGTACAAGTAGTTTAATTAAATTTTGTACATCAAGACACCCCAAAAAGTATCCATGCAGTTCTAAAGAGTCTAAGGGATAGTTCTATCAGTTATAACACAACAGCTTTTTTAAATCATCATCAGAATAAAATAAAATCTATAACAATGCCTGAATCTTATAACAGCACTGAATAACGAGTATTGCACACAGCGAATTACCGGAAATGTAGGGATGCTGCTTTCTTCCAAATTTTGGGGGATATAAGTAAAAGGGAAACAGGTGAAACTATCCACTCGGTCTGACCCAGTGAAGAAGCAGGTTATTAAAATTATTAAATATTAGGTTTGCATGTCTATTGAATCTTTTTATATTTCTAAATAAAATAGCAGGGGTTTTAATTGAATTGCACAACACAAAGCATAAAAACTGATGGTCAGATAACAATAGGAAGATGGCAAGAAGGGAAGATATGGCCATTTATTTATAGATGACTACCACCGTCTACTGACTTATAGTCCAATTCACTTCCACCTTATCAGTGGTTAACCAGCAGTCAAAGAATTCTTTTCTTTGACTGCCGGTTAACCACTGACCAGGTAAAGCAGTAATAAAGGCTGTTAAACATTCCCTTATAGACACCTACCTATGGTTCTCAGACTATTCGAGCAGTGATATTTTTTTCCAAGGATAGTATTAAGAGGAAGATCAGACCAGTATATAAAATAATCATACCTTAGTACTTTGGAAAGATGCGCTAAGTTGAGCCTGAGAACACATTTTACCACATACAACACTAAAATCTGGAATTAAAAGCTGAATGCTTTCTTAATGATTCATTACATCTTGTCATAACCAAAGAAAAAATGGCTTTAAAACCCCATAAACTAGCAAGACAGCCCAACATCCCTGAGAAAATAATTTTAGCAGAAGGTTTTGTCAGTATTCACCCAATATGCAATCTACCACGATAGTCCTAACTCCTGACTGAATATTGTGTTCAGTACCCCATACTTTTGTTCTTTTTTTTGGCAATTAAGTTTTTTTAGTATCAGGCCGAGAATACTCAGGAATACAACTTTTTGCTGTCGAGTAGAAATATGAAAATGTCAACAAAAATGGTTATATTTTTAGGCTATTAACCTAATTTTGTAATGTAATGTCTGTATGATTGCTTGTAGTTTTACATTTAAGAAAAAAATTCTTTGAAGTTAACAAATGGAATTAATTTCAATTACCTATTAGTATACTGCCTTTAAAAAATTGTAATAAATATAGCAAATGTCAAATAAATATAGACCTATCTGGATTTTTAAAACTTCATTAAAGCACTATTTCTTTTCTGTAAGCCAGCTTACACCGTACACATTTTACATAATATGAGTAAAGTAACTTTTATTTTTTTTAGTGTTTTTCAAAACAATTTAGGTTTTTGTACACAAGAATTACATATATAATTGTTTGATAAAAATAAGTAAAATTTTCTCTTTCACTTTGGGGCTGGATACCTACATCTCCCTGTGTGCTTGTCTTTTAGTTAGGTATTGAAAATTATTGCATATCAGCCCCGCGTACAAAATGCAAACCAACTATCGAAGTAGATCGCACACCGGGAAGACACCGGTTTGGTTCCCCGTTATTCACACAGCGACGAAACACATCCAAATAAACCGACATACTCCTGTGGAGAGAATACACGTATGTAACTGAGAGGGGTCTTGTCTACACGGCACTCTGCTTCAGGAGAGAAATCTGACTCCCGGCATCCTGGAGCTCCTGATCGTCCTTCTGGGCAGCGATTGACGTTTTGGCACACAGCTCAGCATCATGCCTGGTTTGGGGGGAGACTACCGCTACGGGGACTTTGCTACCAGCACTCCCTGGGGAATGAGAAACAATAGTAGCGGCTTCCATGCAAAAAATAACACGTGCAAAACAAAATGTAAAAAAAGCATGCATGCACTTGGGGATGAGAAACACAAACAAACATAACTAAGAGGATTATCACTTGACTTTAGTTTTGAAATAAATTTCAACGTGAAATTACACATTTAAATACTACCCTACCTTAAAGTTATTGTGACTAAGAGTGAACCCCTCCCCAAATTGTATTGAATACTGCTGGTCTAGAATAAAGCAGGTTAAATGTAGTCGACTAGATCCCTTCCTTGAAAACCTGCAGACCAAGTCAAAAACATTGCACAAAATGTCATATTTTAGCATGGGCATGCTAAAACTCTGTACAAATACTCCTTGTCTTTTAAAAGAATCTTATACTTTTCTGAAAATAAAATTGCTGATATTTTATACACTACTGAAAGTAGAAACCCCAAAATAAGGTCTGTTAAAAACACAATCTGAATTGGTATTTCTGTAAATGTTTCTGATCAAAATTTACTGTCCATTCAAATTTTTTCCCAGGTTTTAGTAAGAATGAGCAAATTTAAATTGCTATTGCTTGTCTCTTCATCTAATTAATTCCTTGAAATCATGATTTCTCCTAACCTGTGGAAACCCTGTTTGAAGTTTTCAGGGTCAAATAGTTCTTATCTATTACTGAATAAAAAAAACTTATTGTTAATCAACCTCAGTCTGACATAAGAACTGAAATAATGTCAAAATGATGTAACTAGTAGAGCTTCAAACATTACTTATATCTAGATAAAAAAATATACTAAAGGGAAAATCTTTTGTTTTACCTGTCCTAGGGATAAATTTGTCAAACCTGGTTAACTATTATATTGAAACCAGAAATGCAATCTTAAAGCTCTTAGAATTCCTTGTTCTTCCTGATAAATGCATCAATGAGCAATTTATATTCCTTATCTTATTCTCCCAAGACATACCTAAAAAATGCTAGTATAGAATTTGTTTCCTTGATTTCTCTGACAGGCAAGTTTAAATGTTTTTACGAAGACTACCAAAACACTTTCCAAATCGAATAAAAACAAACTAAACCATGAAGATATCAAATAGCTTCAAAAATTGCAGTAAGGTAATTTAAAACCAAAATCTGTGAAACAAACAAACTAAAAAATTTGAAAGATACGCATGCAAAAACCAAGGAAAATAAGACACATGCTGACTAGGAAGAAAAAAGTGGGGCAAAAAAAAAAAAAGGTCAGGAGTACTTAACAAGCCGCATTATCCGGGCAAAACAACCAGCTCTGGCATGATGCAAAGTCAAAGAAAGATGCTCTCAGTTTGCATCAAACTTGAAAAAGGAATTTTTTCCCCAACCACCAGTCCCGACTGAGCAGCTACGATATATACACACACACAAGACGAGAGAGTCCGAGAGTCATGTTTTGTGAAAAGGGCCGCAAATTACACCACAGCATCCATCCGTTGCATAAAGCCTAAGCAGACGCAGACCGAGCAGCGAGAGTTTCATTTATACGCCGGATGAACTTGGAGGTTAGTGTGGGTAACGTTCTCCTCGTTTCGCAAATTCATGGCCTTTGCACGGAAGTCCAGGGCTTTTACCACTTGGCTATGCTGCCTCCACACTTCTGGGTTGACTACTCAAAAGAACACCAAAATCAGTTTTGCATTGAGTCATTCTAGTTCTGCATCAGATCTGCACACGTGAACTAAGACATTCCATGCACATGCGTGACACTGCCAGCCCCAAACTTACAACCAACCGGCTGACAAAAATTTAGATAGAAACTAAAAAATAGTCACCAATTGGTAGGCTTACCATATTTTCTTGCGCTCAACCCAGGACACTTTGTTAACCTATCGGTCCATCAAAGATTAAAAACTAAATAAACACCCAAACTAAAAAAAATTAAACATTTAAACTAAAATAACATACTTTATTAATCATTTGTACTTTTCACTTGACATGACTTTTTTCAAAAATTCTTTGTTAGATTTAATTAAATCATAAAATTTACAACAATTAAGTTCAGAGTTAATTTTCACACTTAAAAGGTGTTTGACAGTACAAATAGAGAGTCTGCCCCTTTCAGCAGTCTAAATATGAGTAAAGTGAAGCAGTAGAAGTAGATAAAAAAATGCAGTTCGAAAATTTTTATCGAAAATTTCACAAAAAATTTTGTCCAGTCTTAAAATTACGAAAACCCAGGACATTTTGGGACCCAGGACAGCCTCCGAAACCCAGGACTGTCCTGGGTAAACCAGGACGTATGGTAAGCCAACCAATTGGTAAAAATAAAAAAATAGTTATAACAGAAACCAAACTATACAAAAAGTTAATGAAAAAAGGTACTTAAAGCACAATATTTGAAATGCTTTAACATCCAGAAATTTCAATCTTAAATAAGTGTTTGTCTGAACTACTCTGATATATTATTAAAAGTAAACAAAAATATAATAAAAAAAATCCGATTTTTACATTTAAAAACATTTTACTCAAAAATAATTATACTATTATTATAGCTTAGTTTTCAACTGTGCAGACCTGTACAAATCCTAATCAAGTAATCAGAATTTAAGACCGACATAGAAAAGTATTAGTACAAATAGAAATTTTAAAAAATATCCTAGTTAATAAAGTGCAGCATGATCAATTAACTAAAAAATAAGTCAATACAACACTGTAGTTTCTTATCCTTCAAAAATAGAATTGGTGTTAATTATCCAACTCTTGTGATTATTATTACATATGCAACCTCTTTTTTAATTTGGCAATGAAACTATAGGTTGAAATATTTCCTATGTGAGAAGACTACATATGCAATTTATGTGCTTTGCCATGCAATCAGGAAAAACAATTTTGCTTACACATAAAATCACGTGGAGAAAAAGATCTATTAATTTGGATCTTTTAAACTGTTTACTTAGAAAGCAATTTTCTTGTATTTAGCTTGTTTTCATAGCAAGAGAAGGTTGTTGTTTGATAAACTTCCACTGTGTCAGATTATCTTTTTACAGCATGAAGCAATATGACAATACCTCATCAAGGGATGTAACGAAACTAGAATCCTACTGTAATAAATATCTAAATGGTCTATGTAAGAAATAAACCAAACTCTGAAATTTTTATTTAATTCAGTTTATTACTTTCACTAATAAATGTTCTTTTGATAAAAGGTTTTGTAGAAAGATCATTCTTGTATATATTTATTGAGATGATTTTTGTTCAGAATCTGTGAATAGATAAGAACATTACAAGTTACAGAAAAGAAAACTAAGCTGAACTTTAAAGGGATTAAGTATAATTAAGGTAACATTAATTATGTACTTATTATACTCTGAAGAAATATTTTTAAAAAGCTAGTTTGTTAAAAACAAGCAACGATTCCATAGTTATACAGTTTAAAATGCGATTAAAAGCTTGATAGTGTAACAGATACTCTCAGAAAGATTAAATCTTATTATTACCTAGAAATCAACAAGCAAAATCTATCTTGGGAGAGTTTTCCTTGAAAGCTTCTATTGTTTTTGCAACAAATTATTATGACTGATAATTATGACTTAGATGTAACTTATTATATGAAACTTATTATGTTATATGACTTAGAGTAATTATGACTGAAAAGGGAAATCAATTATATTTTTATCAATTAGATCTTCAAGTGCTATCAATCTTAGCCATCAAATTGTTTGGATACAATTTCAGATGTTATGATTCTCTTGCTTGATCTAGACTCATGATACACATCAAAGATTTTTTTGAATGAATAGCAAGATTGTTGTCGAGAACTTAATTTTCTTTTATTTGAGCGAAAAAGACAACTTCCCTAAAAATGCTACCAGCTGTTTCAAACATTTTAAACAGCTGAAAGAAGCACAGAATGGAAGGCTTAACTGATATGGGTAATTTTTAAAGACTGGTAGTAACCAATCTTCTTGTAAAAAACTAGTTAACAGTGGTTTTATATTTTGAAGGAAAGAATACCAGAATAAAAGCACAGGAGGGAAATTCAAATAGAGATAATTTGGCATATGTGACCACACGTAAGTATAAAAAAATACTCTTTATTCACAGGTAAACGAAATTACATGCACTATTTACATTTCTTGGTCTCTAAGCCATGTTCTTTTTTATCTTTTGTATTTTTTAATTTCATCTCGTGCTGTTGTTTCCTTTTATCGCGTGCTTTAGTTTTTGGAGTTACGAGTTACTAGTACAGTTCACTAGTATACCTTACATTAATTCCCCCCTTTGAAAAGACAGTCCATACCGATCTGGCTTTCTGGTGATGCGCCCAGATCGTCTTGGCACAAACTTGTCGTTTCCATCAGATGGCTCGTCTAGTTGTTCTCGAGTTTCTTGAGGGAATCTCTTTCTCAAGTGATCTGCATGAACTCTAATGTTACCTTCGGTTCTGTATGATAAAGGTCCAGTTCTTTCAATAATTTTTGTTGGTTTCCACGATTGATCTGTTTTTCTTTTAATCCAAACTTTGTCCCCTTCGTTAAATTCTCTGGTTCGCGATGTTCTGTCGTGATACATTTTCGACTTCAAGCTTTCAGTATCGTTTATGTGGTCTGGTTTAAGGCGATCAAATAGAGTACAAAGTTCTCTTTTGAGAAACAATTTTGATGGAGTGGAACCTGTTGCTCGATGTACTGTAGTGCGATAGTTGAATAGAAAAACTTGTAACTGGTGCTGTCTATCGTTGAACCGATTGCATGCTTTCTTGAAACGAGTCTTAAATGTGCGAATGACCCTTTCAGCTAAACCATTACTTCGTGAATGATATGGTGTTGTTTTAATATGCTTCACACCTTGACTTGCACAAAAGTCACGAAATTCAGATGATGTGAAGGGTGTTCCATTGTCAGATACAATGATCCTACATATCCCATAAGAGCAAAATAACTCTCTTAAGCATCTTATTACTTCATTAGATGTTGTGTTCTTTAGATTGAAAATCTCTAACCAACGGGAATGAGAGTCAATGATGAAGAGCCAATTTTCACCATGCAAATGGGCAAAATCGATGTGAATTCTGTCCCAAGGTTTTCCCGTGTTGTTCCATAAAAGCAATGGAGAGTCTGGGATATTAGGTTGATGTTCGTTACAGTCCAGGCAAGACTTGACTGTTCGTTCGATCTCTAGGTCAATCGATGGCCACCATACTGAAACTCTTGCTACAGATTTCATAGCTACTATTCCAGTATGTGATTCATGTAACTTTTCCATGACTGCCTGTTTTAGCTTTTCTGGAATGACCAGTCGATTATTCCACATTAAAATTCCTTGTTCATAAGACAGTTCTTCTCTTTTCTCAAAGTATGGAAAAAATGGTTCTTGAATATCTTTCTTCATTGGCCAACCTTTATCTACGTATAGAATTACTTTTGACAAAATTGGGTCTTTTTCGGTGTGTCTTCTCAGAGTTTGCCTTGTTAAAATCAACTCGTTCAGAGTGTGATTTAAGATACGGTATACAAATGATGTATCTTCGAATTCGCTCACATCGTTCTGTGGTAGAGGTAAGCGAGATAGCGCGTCAGGCACAACCATTTGTTTTCCAGGTTGGTGTTCTATCTCGTAATCAAAAGCACTCAAAGTAACTGCCCATCTTGTAAGTCTTGAAGCAGCTAACTTTGGAATTTCACTGTTCTGATTTAGAATGCGTTCTAAAGGCTTGTGATCACTCTGTATCGTGAAATGTATACCTATCAAGTATTTATAAAACTTCTGCAAGCCAAACATGATTGCAAGAGCCTCTCGATCTATACTTGAGTAGTTGCGCTCAGCTTTTGTTAATGTTCTTGAAGCAGCAGCTATTAACTTCAGTTCTCCATTAATACGGTGTTGAATTACCGCACCAAGTCCTCTAATTGAAGAATCACACGCTAATACTATAGGTAACTTGGGATCGAAATGTACCAGTACAGCTGGTGATGATATGTGTTCTCGTATTTGTTCAAAAATGTTCTGATGGTGCTTAGTCCATTTCCACGGGGTGTTCTTTGTTAGGAGATCATGTAATGGTGAACATAGTGATTGCAGGTTTTTCACAAAACGACAGTAAAAATTTACTGATCCCAGAAATGATCTTAATTCGGATATGTTCGTTGGAGCAGGCTGTTCTTTTAAAGCTTTAATACGCTCATAATCGGGTTCAGTGCCATTCTCGCTTATGATATGTCCTAAAAATTTGATTTCATTCCTAAAAAGTTGCAGCTTATTCATCTGTGTTTTCAATCCAACTTTTCTGAATATCTCGAAAACTTTTCTTAATCGTTCTGAGTGTTCCTTAAGATCTTTTCCACCAACCGCAATGTCATCCTGGAACCAGGCAACTCCTTCCACTCCAGTTAAAAACTGATCCATCAGTCTTTGGAAAATGATAGGCGCTGCAGAAATTCCAAATGGCATCCGGCAAAAGCGATAATAACCTCGGTGGGTGGCTATCACTAAAAACTTTCGAGACTGTTCACTAACTTTAACTTGCAAGAATGCATCTTTTAAGTCGATTACGCTGAAGATTTTACAGCCGTTTAACTTGGACAAAATGTCATCTAACGTTGGATAAGGATACTGATCCTTAATCATGTACTTGTTTATGGTACTTTTAAAGTCACCGCATAGCCTTATTTGCCCGTTTTTCTTTGCTGCGTACACTACAGGAGAAGCCCATTCTATAATTTGTTCGTTGACGTCAACTGGTTCTAATGTACTGTTGCTGACCATACGATCAATTTCAGCATCTGCTGCCGATTTCAATGCATAGGGTACAGGTCTTGCTTTGCAAATAACGGGTTTGGCATCCTCTGTCAGCTTGATGTTAACTTCAAAGCTTTGGACCGTTCCCAACTTAGATTGTTCGAATACATCCGGATAGTTCTTTAAGATTTCTGCCTTTAAAGATTCGTGTGTTTCATTAATGTTATTAACCGAAAATTTGGGTTCAATATTAAAAATTTTCATAAGATCTTGTCCTAATATTGGAATGCTGTCACCGGGTACTACGGTTAATGTGCAGGAATCCTTTGTTTGTGTCCCAATCTTTACAGTTGCTTTCACCTCTCCTAAAGTCTCGATTGGCTTATCAGGATACGCAATAAGAACTTTAGATTTTGTTAAGCGAGGCTTTCCTATCTTTTTGTAAAAACTTTCAGGAATTATCGATATGCTAGATCCCGTGTCGTATTGAAACACAATTGATTTTCTATTTATTTCAACCGTCACCTCATATCTGTTCCTGTTTTCTCTACTTTTGAAAATCTGATGAACAAACTCTGCTCTCCCAGATCTTACACACACTTTCTCGAAATGCCCTTTTGTATTGCAAGCTTTACACATAGCTGTTTCAGCTTTACAGCTCTCCCCTTTCTTATGTTTCTTGCTCCCGCATCTTATGCACATTGTTCCCTTATTTATTTGAAATTTTCTCCTCTTAGTATCCTTTGAGGTGTTCGTGTTCGGGGTGTTCTGCTTATACGGTTTCCCACTAATTTTGTTCACTCTGGAGTTAGAAGTGGGCTGTTCTGATTTAAAAACCGATTCTATCACTGCAGCGTTTAATACAGCCGACTCAAAATTTAGAGCTGTTTTCTCGACATCTAGTAAAGTAGAGTTTCCGTCTGGATGCTCCCTGAATATGTGTTCCTGTATACGCGGGTCGTTAATGCCAACTATAAATTGATCTCGTAAACGTTCCTCAAGTGTGTTTCCGAATTTACAATTCACTGCTAGTGTTCTAAGTGCAGATATAAAATCTGTAATGCTTTCGCCGCCTGTTCTGAAACGTTGTGTGAATCTTGTTCTTTCAGCGTGAATGTTGAAATTCGGTCTAAAGTAATGTTCTAGAAATTCTTTTATGTCTTCATACGATTTATTATCAGGAGAAATTGGATCGAAATGGTCATTTACTAGCTTAAATAAATCCTTTCCTATACTTCTCAAAAGTAGATCGCGTTTATGTTCTTGGTTTTGAATTTCAAAAACCTTAAGTTCTAGTTCCAATCTACGAAAGTAATATCTGATGTTGTCCTTCTGAGGTAAAAACTCTTCAAAATTGAACTTACTCAGATTTACTGGCTGTTGTAGAGGATAAGGATCTACCCGAGGCTGTTGATAAACTTCTTCCCGAGGCTGTTGATAAGCTGTAGCCATTTCTGGTGTCTTACTTTTCTTCCTCCTTCTGGCCATTTAATTCAGAATTCCAGTCTTAATCCAGTTTTCCATCGTCGCCACAATTTGGCATATGTGACCACACGTAAGTATAAAAAAATACTCTTTATTCACAGGTAAACGAAATTACATGCACTATTTACATTTCTTGGTCTCTAAGCCATGTTCTTTTTTATCTTTTGTATTTCTTAATTTCATCTCGTGCTGTTGTTTCCTTTTATCGCGTGCTTTAGTTTTTGGAGTTACGAGTTACTAGTACAGTTCACTAGTATACCTTACAGATAATTATAAAAACTTAGCAGTAAATTAGCAGTAAAACCTGCAACAGCCATCTTCATTTTAGTTATTTCATACTGTTAGTATAGTAGGATATTAGGCAAAGAAATGTTCATTTTAGTTTTACTAAGTTGATATATAATTGTAACTGAACAAAATTCTGAATATTTTGGATTCCATAGTGAATACTTTCATTCCATATTTCTAAATTTAGATAAAAGAAAATGCAGAAAACAACTGTACTATTAGTTTTTAAATTGTTTTCAAAGAAATAGTAATAGTGAATGATTGCATTTAACATTCATTGAATTCATTGTCATTGCATTCAACATGCATAACAAAATAAATAAATAAATAAATATTGAAAACATCGACAATTTTTTTTTCTTATGAGTTTTGGTAGGTATGCAAATAAACAAGAATTAATAGTGTATTCCTAATTCTCATCTATAGATTATCATAAATCTTAGAATAAGTAGCAATGTAAAATGGAGAGTTCCCCAGATAGTTTTGTTATATTTTGACAGATCAGATGCTTTTTAATAAGGTAGGTTATAAATAACAGCAGCATGTTCATGCTGTCACTCGTCTAGCCAATTTACAAAGTTCAAATAAAGGGTAAAAGACAGCAAAGCAAGTTTCACTATGCAGTATTAAAATCCCAACTGCCAAGTGCCAAAATTAGGAACTAGAAACACAGAGATGCCAACTTTTAGTTATGGCCAACAGTAATCAGAACCCCCTGTCCTAAAAACATGATTCATGCAAGCAGATATTCATGATTCATGCAGCAGGAAAAAGTTGATTTTAAGGAAATGTGCCGGTGACTTATATGAGCTTCAAACTACGTCAAAATTGGTGAATAAATCTTAAAAACAATGAAAATTTTAAGAATTTTTGGGGGAAAGTTAATGAATGCTCTTTCATTAGTTAAACATGAGGTTGAAGGAAAATTAGGATAACATACTCTGAAATTCCTGGATTTTTCGCAGGTAACTTAAGGTTTTTAATCATATTGTTAATGAAAATTTCCCACCAACTTCTGTAATTTAGAGCCAAAGCACAGAATGATTGGCATCTCTGAAAACACCTACCAATTAAGTATAAGTGGTGTGGGAAGAGCATCTTAAATCTAATGGAAGGGATGGCCAACCAACGCCACAGCAAAGTTGAAATAGTCATGAGCGTAGAAGTAAAAAAATTGAAAAAATGTTATCTGGAGTCATTAATGAGGTTTCAGTACTCTGTCCCTTCCATCTTTTGATCAGTTCTAATCATTAATGATTTTTGTTAGAATATTGCAAGTTGTAATATAATTTGTGAGGACTAACTATCTTTTTAGATGCCTGAATGACAGTAGGCCTAACCACCTCTATGGTTGCAGTTACTTATTTAATTTAGAACAAACTTTATTGAATAAATTAAAAACTTTTAAATAGCCTCTTTTCGCTGTATTGCATGAAGATAATGAAGATAACTTTTCTGGTTTTGAATATTTTTCTGATATAATTGATTTGGAATATTTTCAAATTACCTAGTGTTGCAAACTGCGATGTAAGTCCGTCTTGAAGGAGAATTCTTAAAGTTTTTTGGGGAGAGTAATCCCTATATTAATTTTTATATCTCCACTACTCAGATTTACATGTCATTTTTATGTGTAAAATTCTCAAAATAAGTCTACAAATAATATTTTTATAGATTGGAAAAAGTGGAAGGGGCACACCTAAATTTTGCTTTTTAAATAGTGGCACTCTTTCCAAAAAAGGTTGGCCACCCCTGATCTAATGGAAGGGAACTAGACATAGATCTAAAATGAGGAATCTGCAATGAGGGGGAGTGGCTATGGAATAAAGTTACTCACCTACAGTAATCCATGCTGAGGCAAAATATAAATGTTAGAGTATTAGAAAGTAAAAACATGAAGCTCTCTTGATTTTTTTTCAATTCCTTCCAAATACTTAACAGCACTAAGTAGCATGGATTTAAACTAACAGAAGTTTCAAGGTCAATAGGATTGAGTGTTTGTGTTGAAATCATGAATGTTAAAATTCAGTTGTGTTCAATAGTTTGTTTTCAGAGTAATCAAACAATATGAAACCTTCATTACATGCAAAGCAACAATTGCAGGCAAGAGCTTTTTTCCCATCTTCTTATGGATAATGTTATAAGTCTAACAACATTAAAATTTTCATGCTACTAAGAAAGCCATTTATCCCATTATAAAGAATTACTGAATAGATATAGAGATAATGGTTCTCAGAAGCAGGATTTTTTTATGTTCCACTCTTAAGTTGAAAATGTTTAGTTATTAACACTATAACTTATCAGTGGCACTTCTTAAGTTTTGAAAACTAAAGTAAAAGCAACTCTTGAATGATTGATAAAAGTTATTACATTGTTCCAACAGTAAAACATGCAGAAATACAATAATCAATATTTTATGGTTCAAATAAAACCATAAACAGTTTTTTTTTGTAAATTTTATCATCTGATAAAAACTTAAGCTTGAAGTCGTATGTAAAAAAGCAGTTAAGGATCAATATAGCAACTAAATGGATTATTTGTTCAATTTTAAAACAATATTCTTGCTCATTGTGGTCAAAAGGAAATATTTTGACATGAAACACAAAGCTTTCTATTTTTGAAACAAGCCTTAAAGACGTTTGCTTAAGATGACTTTTAAGAATACATAATTCAAGATCACCCCAATATAAAACTAGAATAAGTAAGCAACCATAAAATTAAAACTTATCAGGGTTTCTAACAAACTATTCTAAAAACTCTGTTATTTTTCAGGAACTGTAGTTTCATACATTATTTTTAATTGAATTACTAAGTTCATTCATATTAAAGGGGATTATTTGATCATTAACATGAACAAATGTTTTTTTTAAAAAAGAACATTCAATTCACAATTCTATTTAAAGGTAGATCATAGCTAATCATAAATTATACTTTTAAATGTTTTACAAATCACATACACAAAGACATATGGCACCAAAAACTTAAGAATTTTGTTTACCTTTTCGGAGTAAGTTTTAAAAGCTTACATATCATGCAAGTACAAAAATATAAGTGACCATTTCCCTAAAAAGTATTTTAAATAGTAATTAAATTTTAAATAAAATTAAGGCAAATTAATTTTTGAATTAAGAATGAAGCTAGGATTATTAAGAAAATAAGATATACACCAAAAGGAAAAAATCTTCAATATAAATTAATATTTTATGAAGTTCTGGAAGAAAAGAATTAAGTTTGAAAAGGAATAAAATCTCCCCAATACAAACTCTTAAGTATTAGTAATAATAAATTATTTGCAACTTTATTATTGCTATTTTCATAAATTTGTAGTAGAATCAACAAATAAGGGTCAGCCTGAAAATGACATCATGGGAGATGGAGGGGGTTACAAGGGGGGAAGCAAATCAACAAAAAGCCAAAGAACTATTTTAAAAATTATATAATATCAAAATAGGAATTTATTTTAAAATAATAAGGTGAGGTACACTTCAACTTTAATATAAATTAATGGTCCCAGGTTCTTGCAAACCTTTTGCTTGACAGATACTTAGTAGGAGAGCATGAAGTGTGACACTTTGTGAAATAGGGAAGAGAGGGAGTCAAAAATGGAGGGGGTAGAGGGAAACGTTTGACATCACTTATGGACATACCATAATTTAGTTTTTCTGAAATCAAAGAAACTTAGAAAAATACCTTTTTTTGTTCAAATCTTATATTTGTCATTCAAGGCAATTATAATAGCAGAATAAAGTATCAAACAGGGGTAAAAAGTAAAGATAAATTACCATGAGGCCCAGCATTTTGGTAGGAACTTTCTCTCATCATGCCACGATAACTTCCGTTGGTAGAGTGTACAGAGCTTTTGGGTCCATATGTATTGGCAGCAACACTCTGGGTAGCTTTCGGTTCACTCGGGACAGCAGGAGTGGGAGCTGTAGACACTATGTTCTGAAGAAAGAAAGGAAACATTAGTTTTATGTCAGATGATTAGAGGAATTCTCGGTGTCATGAATGTTGTTAACCAAAGAAAAACTTAATTGACATTACGCATTTTTATGTTTTTATATTCAAACGTTGAAGATTCTTTTTACTAAAACCCTTGTCTTGTTCAAATTTTTTCTGATCCTAAAATGAAACTGGTGATTCAGTTGTTTAGTAGCACATTTAAGCTAATTTCCTTCAAGAAGTTCAAAAACACACAAAAGTAAGTATACCGTAAATTTCCGCGTAAAAACCGAGAATTTTTGGAAAAATTTCTGATGTTAAAGGGGGTGTCGGCTTATACTCGAACATCAAGATTATTTTCTTCCCAGCTGCCAAGGGGAATATTTTCAAGTGTCCTTTCGGCAGTGGTAATCACTTGCTATATTATTACAGGCAGACAGAATAGGTTTTTCCTTTTGACTCCTCAGGCTTTTGTTGTCATTGTATTTCAATAAAGAGATCCCATTTCAAAGGAGTACCATTGCCGTGCCCCAATAAAGGGATAAGAACCTCCCATAAAGATGCCATAAAATAACAGGGTAAAATATTATCACTTCTTTTCTTTCAACATTAAACATACACATCTATATTTTAATGAAAAACTTAAGAAAAAATAAAATAATCTTAGACTTAAGGTACTAATTTGATTTCAATAGTAGTGTTTAAGAACTTAAAATTAACCAAAACAATCTAATTGGTTGCAAATGGACTATTAAATGAAAACCACAATTTCAAAATACTTACTTTTGTTTGGGCTCCTTTGACAGTTCCATAATGATATCGAGGACTAATTTGACTATCTTCTGTACAAATTCCTCTTCTATCAATTAGACTGAAAGAAAGGGATGAGACAGCACTTTATTAAAGATAATCAGAATGAAAGCTTAGTAGCTTTAAATCCTCTATTTAATATTAAATTAGGTTGAATTTCATTTAGTTATTTTAAAAGGAGTGCTTGTTTTCTAGAAATACAAGTACCTGTGCTTATACAGTGGGGTATGGATTCAAAAGTAAGAATTAGTTTTTTAGAACCTATTTCTAAATAAAATTATCTTAATATATTTGAGTGTATCATAACTATGTATTTGTAATTAAGCGTTTGGGGACAAGTCAACGAAAGCTACCAATTTGTAAAGCTAATTTTAGCTAAGCTAATTTGGTTTCTAAAGCTACCAATTTGTTATTAAATATAAAAAGTTATTTAAATATGCATCAATCTTACAAAACAAATTTAATCTCAATTCTTACACATATTCAAAGTCCCTTTTAACCCATAAATGCTAACATACCTTGGATAATCTGGTCCACAAACTACAGAACAACAGTTTACGCTTAATGATCCAGTGCTATAAGGGTTGGAAACATCTTGTCCACGCTTTGTAGAAAAGGATCCTTTAATCTAAAATTAAAATTCAATAAATCAATTAGTAGAGCAGCACTTTCTAGCTAGTTTTAAAAGTAAGGATGCCAGATGCACTTAAAGCTGAAACTGAAAAGACAACACCAAGTCTATTACAGAGCTACGATATAAATATAACTATTTTATTTAGAACATTGTTAATATTCTCAATTCTATTCATTACTCAATATTTTTTCCAATAGAGTATGGCACTAAAAAAACTTCCTTAACACTAATAATTGTCCTCAGTTATTTAGTATTTCTCCTAATACATTTAATATCAATTCCCAATTTCAGAATACATCTTAAGTAGAAAAAGAACAAGCAAAGTTGCCTTTTCAGAAGAGCTTTTTAAGTCTCTGTAGTAGTTTTGGAAGTTAGAAATCTCACTAACACTTAAAAACTCAAAGATATTAATGCTCACTCAATAAGGACAGACAAAACCTATTGAGGAGACAAATTTTTGAGAAATACTCTAAAGATCCAACTTACATCTTCGTTTGTTGTTTGGTTGGAAGTGGTGAGGTAAGTATGAAAACCCGCAAGTCCAAGGATCGACCACACGGAGAAGAAGCACACCACACCTTCTACTACAGTATTCAAAGTTAAGAAAAATTCTAAATGAAATTTCAAAATCTATATAATCAAAGATGCTAAAAACAACGCAAACATAGCACAAAAAATGGAGCTGAAATTTATAGAGAAGTGGTGGTCATTGCCTGATCTATAAAATCCTAATCCCCTCAGTCTCTTTTTTTACTCTGATAATGATGGCTGCCTGCTTTTCATCATCCACTGAAACAGATGCTAACACCATTTTAACGGGTTATTTGTACTTTATTAACATTGTTTTTAGCATTATTTTATTAATGAAATCTTTATGAATCACAGAAAAGCATATACCATAAGTATATCGCTATCTCAGAGCAACAGTGAGACATCTTCCATTTTTTGTGTTTTAAGGTTATGATGGTGTTCCAGTATATTGCAGATGTAGATTTCAGTGCAATAGTGGAAACACTGTTTCAGGAACTATCAGACAGCATATTAGTATTTTTTTCATTTTTAATTAGGGTATACTTAAGAAGCAATTTGAGACTATCTGAAGTGAAAAACTTCAATTGCTGATTACCGAAAGTAGCATGTTTTGTAGATGTCCCACTGTTGCTCTGAGGTAGCGATATGTAGTATGAATTACTTTAGTTGTGTTGAGTTAAAACCTTTGAAGAATAGGAATAGTAGGTAGTAAGGCTTAAGCAAACCTGAATTAGAACTCAACTAGATAAAAACTGTAGCATTTGCTTGAATTTAGTAATAAAAAAGGATATCTAGCAGGTGATTCCCGCACTGCATCCAAGAACGTTGAATTTCTAGACACTAAAAAAAAGATAGAAAACATTAAAACTAATACACAATGCTTTTAAATATAAACTTAATTACTTTGAAAGTAATGTGGATGTTTCACAGCATACATTAAGCAGAATTATGAATATTTTGAGTTCATTCAATACACTATAAGTGCATTAACACTACAAAGTAATGGAATAAAATAACTAATAAACTATGTGATCCTGAATTTTCAGTTAAACATTTTATACAAAAGCAAAAACATCTTTCTTAAAAAGTATTCACTACTTTTTTTTCATTAGGTACTATTTTTTCAATATTTTTGTAATGATTGATATCAACGCTTCATTCAAATAATAAAAATAAAATAAAATTTCAATTTTCTAGGTTCCAACCAATAAGGAGTTTATAGAGAATTATTTGAAATTATAATTTTATGAAATTAAGTATGTTGAAAGTAATAAAAGTTGAAAACTGAAAAACAAGAAAAAATATCAATACCCATATGTATGCCCAAAAATCTTTAAGCTTGCACAAATCAAATATTGCACATTAATTTAAAAAATCAGATAATTAGTTTATTTAGAGTTAATATAAGAACCACACAGATAATTAAAAACTTTACATAATAAATTTACAAGGTAACGTGAAAACTTTGGGGGGAAAATCTTTACTTACATAACACCAGATGAGTAATGACACATGTAAATATGAACACACAGAGCAGAGCGAGAGAGAGTATAAATAAATAGAAGTAGCGGTAATTTCTTTTTCCTACACAGTTTCCTACCCAAGGACAGTGATGGTCAAATCGTTCTGAAAAAAAAAAAAGGATGTGGATATAAGTAACAACGCAAGGAACATATACCTTTATCCAGTCAAAAGTATGTATTTAATTGTCCACTCACCAACACAATTGTCACATAAGCTACAGTGTGACGCTCGAGGAGGACGAAAAATCTTGCAAGTGAAGCAATACTTAAGCTTTACGGTTTGGCCTTGAATGACAATTTCTTTTGTACGGGGAGGAGGTCTGTAGGTGGGAGAGCTTGATCCATTTGGAACTTCTACAAAGACCAACATTTATTAATACAACTCTTTTAGTCAGAGGGTTATAAACATCAGTCCTACAATAGTACAAACCTACAGAGTACCTACAATATTATCAAATCTAATTAGAAAATTATATTTTATGATTGATACAAAAATAATTTTTTAAATGTGAATATATTGGATACATTTAAAAGCTTTATGTATATTCAATATATATATAAAAAATATCTGTTATTTTGATATTATATTAATATCCTGATATTTTACAACCCTAAAAGTATATCAAGATAAAGAGATAAGAAGAGATAAAATCAAACACATGTAAAAAAAACAGGAATAATCAATATTCATGGCAAATTTTGAATTAGCTATTCTGGAGATGACCTTGGCATTGGGTATTATTTTGATGTTTGGTAATCTGACATTAATTGCTGGTTCAGATAAGCAATACCTCTGTGAAAACTGAACACTAAAGAAAACAATGTATTCAATACACACATAAAGTTTGGGAAACTAAGCATTTAGCTATTTCAGGGACTCCTAGAACCCCTTTGTTAGTGTGAATATTGGAAAAGCAAGGGAAGCACTTAGATATACATACCCCCAAGGACTGACTCAAAAGAAAAAATGCTGAGCACAAGCTGATTACCACAAACTTCAGCACTTCTACTTGAGCCATTCTTCATGGCTATAGTGAAGTGTTTTATATCTTTAATGAATAAAAAATTAAAAGAATCCTTGCCTATTTGTTTTTCTGTGTCGGCTGCTTCATCTACAGTAGCTCGTGGTATAACACCGGGATCACTAAAACTAGTACGAAACAGGGAAGATATCACAAACATGAAGAGTATAGCAGCTACTGCTGGTATAGCTGGACTTATCTCTTTTGTCAGGTACTGGCAACTATGGGGAGAAAAGATATCAAGATGATAATTGTGTTTTTGACACATCTTCAAAACAAATTCTGATTTTCAAATAGTATAGAGCAGGGGTTCCCTCACTTTTGAACATTGTGACCCACTTTTTATAAACAGAATCCAATGTGATCCACATGTTCTACAGTTTAGGTATTTAGTTTTTTCAACACTTGAATACCAAAGAACATTTAACCAGTGCAACTCAACCTTTTTTACGCCTTCCCCTAAGTCTATCAAATTTTCTCATGCCCCTTCTACAGGGCCACAACACGACTTAATTAGGTTTGTATTTTTCTTACAATAATTAAAAGCGGGCAATAGAGATTAAAAGCTTTTTTTTAAATTAAAAGGATTTTAACCTTGGCAGACCACCTTTTTAAATTTTGTGAGCAACACTGAGTCAAATATTAAAACAGGGGCCCCTCCTCTAGAAAGATTTTAGGAAATTTGTTTCAACTAATTTTTTTAGTAATCTGGAAGTTATTTGTTATTACAGCATGTAATTTGTAGTTACAACATGCCTTAAGAAAATTCTTAAAATTTGTAATTGCCCACCTGCCACCTGTGTTACAAAATTGCCTGCCTCAGAGTGACTTGCGAAACATTGATTTAAAGAATTTTGTTTGAAGTTTTATATTATATTTTGCATCATCAGCCCATTAAACAGGCACAAGTTTTTCTTTAATTGTCTATTTTTACTTATTGCTCTATCTCTATGTATTCTTTTTACTATTTGATTTGATGATTAATCAGTTTTAAAGCCAACATCAGGTTGTAATAAATTATGAAAAAACACATATATTTACACATAAATTCTAAATTTTGTTGCAACCCAGTTTGGGAACCTCTGGTATAGAAAAAAATATGTTTTATACCAATAATTTTCAAGCTTTCAAAGAAGTAGTTTAGAGCAAAGCACAAGTAAAATAAAAAATTTATCTAGGTAGGCAATAAAAATAAAAATAGAATACAGGTTGTGAAAATTCAAATGATCTTTTTAATGATATAACTGCTTTTTAAAGAGTGAGTTTTAAAATTAATTAAAGAAAAACATTAACAAAGTTTCATTAGTAAAAAATCATCAGTAAAAAATTCATTTCAACTTTTCAAATTAAAATTTATATAGAGTAAAATCATAAATAAACTTGTAAACTACAGTTCCATTTTTTATTATTGGGACATTTTATCTTTGACTGAATAAAGAGATAACAAAATTTAAATTTTTGTAATTTTTTCTGTATTATCTGTTAAATTTGCTTCCCTTGGCCAGGGCCCCTTAGTTAAACAAAATTGTATTCTTTTAAATTTTTGTTTCAGAAATCACCACTTTGCTCCAAAAAGTCACTAAAAAAAATAACATTTTTGAAATTAGTTTGCACCATAACCCCTATAATGCAAACAGACATACGTTCTAAGGGACTCTTTCCAAATAATACTTACTCAAATACAAAAAACAGTGTGCACGTCCCCACAATGAGACACACGGTGAAGAAGAACACCCCAGTCTGCTGGGCCATCATGATGCGGCCCCCGCAGTAGAACTTGTTCCGTCCGGGGAAGACCTCCCACTTCCGGACGAGGGGTCGGCCTGGCTTGTCTGGCATGCTTGGAGATTCGGTAGATACCCTCGAGTAGTCTGCAGCCTTCAACTGACTTTTCATGGGCTCATGGGGAAGGAGGAAGAGGGAGACGGGTCGCTTCTTATCATCTCACTTGCATCGGGGACTAATTATGCTTGCGGAAAAAATGGTTTCTGCTGGAGCCTGGGCTGTTTAAAAAAAGGTTATGTTACATTCCCAATTTTGAATGCAAGGCAGTTAAGATATCAATAGGTAAACTGCTGTATAATGAACTTTTGCAATGATTATCCCCCAACAGCTTTTAAAGTCTGTCTTTCTTCGCTAGGGGGTTAGTGAACCCCAAATGAGTGAGGCCATTCACTCCCTAGGGTTGGGGAGATATATAGAGAGCCAAACTGGTTATTTCTTGCCAGTAACTACCCCACTTCTTCTTCGAAGAAGGTGCTTAAGTAGCCAAGCTAGCTACACAAATTTTCTGCACCCCTACTGGAACTTGGATTTACCCATTCTCCCAACTGCCTAGTGAAGAAATACAGACTATAATACTCTTGACATAAATTTTATCTTGCAGGATCAGTTTGTTGTAGCACAGTGGAATGGAGTACCTAGTTTTGCTTAGTAAATTGGGTTTTCTGGGTCAGCAAATAAAACAACTTGTAGCTCAGTTTAAAAATTAAATCATTGTGATACATTTGTACAAACTGAGACGTTACTTAACTACTTGGAGTAAGAAGAAAAAAGCACATTTGGTAAAAGCGCATTTACCTTTAGTCGTAAAAAAGTTGTATAATAAATTCTTTGTTATTGCCCAAAGTTACGACATTAAAGATATATTTTTATTTAATTAATTACACTTATTTTTTTGCAATTAAAGTTTCTCTCTACTCTTAAATTTATAAAACTTAACCCTTAAATTCTTTCCAGCTGCAAAACTCTGCTAAGTAATAATCGCGAAAAAGCCCAATTAAACCCACTCAGGTTGGGATTTTTATTTAAAAAAAAAAACAGGTTTATTAAAACAAATCCTGCCCAGTGGTCACTTGTGGATCAAAGCCATGGAGGGGAAGTACTGTTGCCCACAACAAATGGGGATTCGAACCCCAGACGTATGGCTTCACAGTCAGATGCTCTAACCACTAGGCCAGTATGTAGGCAAAAATATATTTTGTAAAGCAAAGTAAGCCCAACTTTAAAAAATCTTCATTTAAGTGGTGCGCTTTGCTTTAAATTCATGTAGGTGCCAGCTTAAACATATTTTCAATACTGAAAAAACATGCTCTGTATAGCACCAAAAGATAAACAAGGTAATTTTATAAAACATTTATAGTTCTCAAATCATGTAAGACTGATACTGGTACCCAACAGAAGGTTACTGTTCCAGCACATTACATAAATTAAACAATGGTTTTTATGAGTAGGTAATAATTAGAGTTATACAGAGTAGTTGAACAAAAACACTTAAGCTTCTATTAATGCTGTAGCTGTGGATAGATTATATAATTTCACTACTTCTAACGTAGGTCCTTCAACCAAATTTGTATATTATAACATCTAGCATTTAAAAGGTTCAATTTCCTGCTATGGGGTGGTTTATTATCCTCTCATGAAGATGTTTGGCTAAAAGCTACCTAATGTAACAGGCTTCAAACACTTAATATAAACATTACTAACCTTGAATCCATTAAAAGAAGTAATCAATGAGAGAATCATTGTAAAGAGGCAAAAAGAGGAATTTTTTGCTCAAACTGAATACAATAAATTAAAAATTTGAAAAGAAAAGTTTTAGCTTCAAAATCAACACAACAAAAAGTTTATTAGGGCACAATAATGTTATCGAAATTAAGGCGCAGCAACGATTATCAAAAGAAACTCGAACAATATTTTAAGTATAGAATAAACTTTCAAGGTTATGTCGGAAAATAAATGTCATAAACAGAAATAATAATACAACAGCAGTAGTTTCCTTATAACAAAATACTTGCGAAGCAATCAATAACATCGGTGCTCATCAGACAAACCAGTGCTCATGAGCAGACTTTAGCAGGACTTAGAAGGAACAATTATATTATTTTAACAAGATAGCAAGCATTTGTGAAAAATAAATAACATAAAATAACTTACGCAAAACGTGATGATGAGCTTTCAAAGAGAGTCAATTTGTGGTAAGTCAGATAAGATTCGAGTACCATACAGTTCAAATCGGACACAAATGACATTTATCCAGTCAACCAAATTTGTAATTTGCACATTCATGACTTCATTATCATTTATAATAAAACTTTCCTTCATAAAAAGGTCGAAATTTTCCCTTACAGACTACGAAAATAGAGAGGTTGCAGACAGAAAACACTGAATCAAAATTTCTTTTTTCTGATAGTAAATAGAAGTAGAAGTGTTTCAGATCAGATTCATCTGCTACGTAATTTTATTACGCAAGGACTCTTGAACTTTTGTGACGAACTGGTCAAGCAACTATTTTTGGACTCGTGATGAATACATTTAAATATCTAGATTTTATCTGCTTAAACTTTTTGAGTGATCGGACCTAACTAATAGCTCTGAAATGCATTTTACTTTATTTCCTTTTAGAAAACTATTAAAATCCGTACATTTTGACATCAATGTAGTTCGTAATCATCAAGAATCTTTGTACAAGAAGTTCCAAAAAAGTTATGATTTAATCAATCATGTTGATAAATACCTTTTGAAAGCAGTTTCCGGTCTGCATAAGCTGATATATGTTAGTTCAACCCACATAAACTTGTCTCCAGCCAGCTCAGACCAAAGAGAAAAGCCGAAGAGGGTCCAAAACGCTGGTTTCAAATGCAATCTCATGCTAGAGGGCAGCACTGCAAATATCTGTGTTTGCCAGAGGGGAGGGGTAGGATGCACAATTTGAAGGTCACAGGTGTGATTAGCTGTCGCTTTCAGTGGGGTTAAAGAGGACTGAGATTCTTTTTCTCCGCCTCTCGTGACGTGACAAAGGAGGCGTGAGTTGCATAAGCAGTAGATGCTATCCCGTCTACTGCTAGGGCCTCACCACAAGGCATACCCAATGTTTTTTCTATTTTCATTATTCCCTATGGCCATGGACTCTCTGTTCTGGTATACTCTGTGGCTCAGACTTTCATGGACAGTTCTGGGAGCAAGCACAATGCACACGAAATTCTCCACAAGCCAGAGATGATGGGAATATGCAATCCCCATTCGTGATCATGATCAGTCCTGTATATAGATTGCCTTCTATCAAGGGGCATCAGAGAGTCCTATGTCAGGAATGGGAAAAAATATGGGTCAGCCATAAGTCCTATGTAAATCCCAAGGCCCTCTAATTTACAAAGGTCAAAAAAAGATTTTAGAGACAATGATTCTGGGCAAAAGAATACAGGGTGCACAGCCAGATTCTTTGTGTGGAGTAAATTAAAAATGCTCCAAGAACTATACCTGAAAAAGTGAGCATGTTCATTTAGATATATTTGCAGACTAAGATGCTAAAAATATCAACTGTGCATGCATACACATTACACATGCTGTGGAATGAAATAATTAAATTTTTATTAGACTCATATTTTTTTAAAATTGTTCTAGAGGTATAGTTATTTGGGATTTTTTTTATCTACTGCATGGAAGGAATCCTCCTGTACAGAGTTTGGCATGATTTGTAATTAGTTCATGCAGAGGAGGATCTCTCAGGCAATTTTCGAGTGCCCTTGTCTGGATTATAATGGTTTATGAGAAAACAAGATAGGAGGAGAAAAAACACCAATAAGGATATTGGAGGTTTTTTAAACAGATATTTTTTAAAGAAAAAGACCAATCAACATTCCTAATCCATGGTCTAGTTGCAAAACAACTTGATGTGGTCTTGCTACAAATGAGTAATCACAGCTGTAAAAAATTAAGTCTTAAAAACATACTTAAATTAAGAATGAAGTAATGTATACCATAAAATTGGTACAGTAAAAAGAAAATAGGAAAGTATTAATCAGTAATAGGAGTACTAATCCAGGTTCTTGGTCGATACAATCTTGGATGGTTCTAATTAACCTTATTGGTTCAATTGGCTGGTGGATTAAAAAAAAAAAACAATTTTTTAAATTGTTGGCTTACAGGAGAAAGGCACTAAGTCACTTCTGACTCAACTACTCTCACTCTGTACAAGGTTATGGCAAATTTTATCACTTTCTTATGCACCATGCAATTTTTCATACACCCTGATTGCTTTTCAGCTTGGTAAGATTTAGAAAATCTGCTTGTTCATTGTCATCGTTGTACTGCTTTCAAAAGATTCTTTAAAAGGGACTTAGTGCCTTTCTACTGTAACCTGACAAAATACCAATATCATGTTATTTATTTAGTTTTTATAAAATAATAAATTTCAAGTTATTTATCTAAGAAATTAGAAACTTTTTACTTAACTTAAAATTATAATGGCAAAATAATCGATGTATTACAAAATACTATCAATTTATGCATAAACTTAAAAACTAAGTAAAGTATGGAAGACATATATACAAATTCTTCAAAAAAAAAAATCTTCAGAAAAGCAAGTTAACAACAATTATTTTTGTTTTTTAATTAGTTCTAGTTAAATGCATTAAAATTATAAACAAATCAAATTCTTCATGAAACAAAAATTACATAAAGAAAATCCAGTTTCCCTAAACAGTCAGTCAGAAAAAGATGTAACTTCTTGATTCTATATTTTAGTGTCTTTTTCCAGGAAACATTTCCCCTTTTAAACAGAAATTGTTCACAGTGAACACTTTTTACAAAACTACTAACTCAACCCTCAGTTCTTTTTGCCTTTGTCACTTTCTTCAATAATAAAATTAAGAAGATCGGTGAGGTTCTTGAAATCAGAGCGACCAGGGTTTTCTTTTTGGGGTATCCTTGGTAGTACATTTCCCACTTTCAGACGGAATTCCTGAAGCTAGAGGAAAATACTTTGATTCAAAATCAACACATGAGTTAAGATAGTTTTAATTAATAAAATCAGAGTTATTATAAAAATTACAATTGACAAATTCTTCAATAATTTTTCAATTTAGTTAAAAAGAAAAAATGAAGCTTATGAGTGGGACTCAGTAGAATTTGATATAATCAGTATTTCTACAGAGCTAAACTCTTGCCAAATAAGTAATGAAACTGAAAATTCTGATGTGGCCTTCTACCAAATAATTCTTATAGTAATAGTTCAGCAGACATTTATTTTTTTATATTAGAAATTATATCCCCAGCTTTGCCAGTAAAAGAAATATAAAAATGAAAATAACAAAGGTTATGGAGTTTAACCTAGATAACATTTAAAAGTACGATTAAGTTCTCATTTTTGATTCTCATGGTTCATGATTCAGTTCGTTCATATTATAAGAAAATTTCCCCCTCTACTCTTCCATTGTCTTTAATCTTATATTTCTTTATTTAATCCGTTACCCCATGGACGAGCAGTTGCTCCATTGGGATGAATAAATTGTGTGATCAATGTGTGTTTATTTTATTCCCTGTCATATGTTTTTGCATTATTTTCTTTTTTATTGTTTCTTTTAAATTTGAATTTGATTTGAAAAAAAAAATAGCTCTATCATCTTAGCTTTTTAATTAATTTGTTAACTTTCTTATTTTACCACTAGAAGTGCTGTAAACTCTCAATAGTCACTTTACTATAGATATTACACCTTACTTTCATGACTCAAAGAGAAAGTGTTTCAAAATAAAAGCCATGAAACAGACTTTTGAAATATCCTGTATATAGTAGTAAAGGGATTCAATTGTTTTCCCATTCCAGAATAATTAAGACTAGATGCTGGGAGATTATAGTATCAGACTTACAACACAAAGGTACAGTGTAAAATTATGGCAATCTCAAAACGTGCAGAGTAGTTATCTTAGAATGGATACTCATTGAAATAACAGCATACTTACATCCTTTACTCCCATCATTTTCCAAACTCCAAAGCAAAATACGCTGAACCCAGAGACAGCATAAAATGTTCCCCATCCAAGTGCTCTCATGGCTAAGGATCCTCCGCTTTCTGGAATTTCTTTGGAAGGCATCATACCCTATTAAAATTATAAGTGAAAATTTATTAGGATGACAATTAGAGTTTAAAATGGTATTTAAGGGAAAAACTAAGGTATTATAGTCTGTGTTATAGAATCGGCGTTTGACCTTGACTTTTTTCTCAATGTATTTCTTCTGCGTTGTCATGGTAAAGAATGACGTCGAACCACCGATTTTATTTACACAGACTATAAGGTAATGGTAATTAAGGGAAGAATAGTATTTTAGGAAAAAGATTTCATGAAGGTCCTCCGCAAGGAAAAGGGTGAAGAACAGGAGACTAGATAACTACTCTAGTTGGCGGTCGCCGTAGAGGACATACATAAAATCTGTTCCAAAATAAGTTAACTTATACACTCGAGTAAGTTTTCATACCTTAAAGAAGAAAACAGGATCTCTTTTCTTTGCCATGGCTAGAGCCATACCGAATCCTCCAAGAATAGATACTCCAGCAACACCCAACAGAAAAGATGTCTCTATAATTAAAAAACCCATTAATATTGAAATAAACTAGAAAGATCAATGTAATTTCCCAATAGATGAGGAAATTCAAGTTTAATTTATAAAAGTAACTTCTACAATAAATACAAACCAACAATCTTGTCTTTCCTTTTAGTTTGACTTTCAGCACTGCTTTCCATTTCCAACAATTTTAAAAACTAGATAAATAGTAAGAGATTAAATGAAATTAAAGAACGTATTTGTTAAATTTTTTTTCATACATGCTCAATTAAATTTGAACATGGTTTTTAATCACTCACAAATTTTTAAAATCTAATGTAAATAAAAACAAATCCACATGTTTCACACAGATGCCATGTAGTAAAATGGTATTTTAATTATCATCTTTTCTTTCCACCACATTAACAAACCAAGCTAAACTGTTTTTTGATAAAGTTTCTTTTAAAAATTTTGGTTCTGATAAAAACATAGAAAGATTAAAACACAAATTGAGGTAAAGTTTATTTAATGATGAAATAAAATCTTAACAGTTAAAAATTAACCTCACTACTCTAAAAACTAACCGTAATGATTGTTTATTATTGTTTTTGTAGTTACTATGGCGGCAGATGTAGACAGCGATGTCCCAGGTAAATAAACAATTGCATGCTTTTTTATAAATCTCTCCAAAAATTGAATGACCTACTCTGAGACATTTTGTTATAAATAAACTAAACGATTAACTTTTGTATATTTTTTATCGGGTGGACTTTCTAATCCCAATTTAGAAAGGAGAACGCCCTTTTAGGGTTTGAAGTGAACAAAGTTAACATTTTAACATCATCTTTACCATGCATAATGCATTATTATTCCCTATCTTTTTAATATTTAGTAAAATGGTACTTTATAAGCTCTGCTTATGAGCAAGTGTCGTTGATAATTTATTAAAATAACTACATAAGTATAAATTTTAACTAAATGCATGCCACTAACTTTGGCAGTTCTTTATTTGGATATCTTTAGGCACAGCTGGGATAAGAGTCCTCCAGCTGCCATATTTACCCATAAGCTCAAATAATGACAACATTTAAGCATATTGCTGTGAATAAACATGGCGGCTGGAGGGCTCTTGTCCCATCTCTGTGCCTATCTTTATTAATTGTGAGGCATTTCTTCCTTTTTTTTTAGTGTAGATCGATTTTCAGCATATATATTTTAAAGTTTACTTGTAATAGAACAGTTCTAAATGTGATAACATTGTTTTAGAAAATTGTGATTCCATTTTATTTTTGTTTCTAACAGATTGGGGAGCAGCATTTACATTTGGCAGAAGTCGATTTGCAGAAAATGTTGCTGGCAAGTTTTGGATTAAGGATGATCCTATCCTCCAAATTGCTTGTGGTGATGAGCACACTGCATTTTTAACAGGTTATAACCACAAAACTTCTATAGCTGCTTCTAATTCTTACTGTACATTGCAAGGAAGATCTTAATTTTTAGTTCTAGATAGTTCAGGTGCTTATAGTAACAAGATAACTTCTTAGGTTGTTGTTGCTGCTTGAGCCTTAAATTACCAAAATGCAACTGTAATACTTTGGTTCCATATATAGATCTTCATCATTCATTTTTTTATGCTAGACATGATAAATCAGATCAGTTTTCCATTGTCCAGATGAGTCATCAACAAAATAACACAGTATTAAAATTCTCCAAGAAGTAGTAATAATGGTTTTTTAAATCATGTTTGTTCTCTACATTGCACTCGTACTGAATCAAAAAATCTTATACCTGGAGTTTGTAGACTATTTTTGCAATTAGTTCAAAAATTTTTACTCTTAGTTTATCATATAGTTAGTTCACATTCTCTATTTCCTGTTTTTTAGCATCTGGAAGGCTCTTTACATTTGGCAGCAATGAATGGGGGCAGCTTGGCCATGGGCATACAGATATAGTGTGTAAGCCTTCTTTTGTTAAAGGTATGTCTAATAATTATTCTTATCTTCTAACAATGTCTTCATTTTACACGTTTTCATCAAACTTTCATGTGGGTTGTATATATTACTAGTATATCATAGAGAAAATTTTCTTCAAAAACAGGATTTAATGTACTTTATTGGGACAGAAACTTGAATGACAATTAGTTTTTTTATTTTATTGAACAAGTTATTTCAAAAAATTGTGTGGTTACGTAATATCCTGTAGACTGTTCACGTTCAGTGACCATCAGATCAGCTGCATAGTCTATGAGATTTGGTAATGCTCTTCAGAGTCAGCTGCACTGTCAATGGGATAGTTGTGTTTAGTCATATTGGCTACTGCTACATCCTTCTGTGGTGATAGCTGTTAAAATTAATAAATCTGTGAATTAATTTTATTGCAGTATAAAACCATTATGAACTCATCATTTGTATGTTGAAATTTTTGCATGGAAAATTTTGTTCGTGGTTATTTCTTTACCTAAAAGTAATGATAATTAGCTTTATAAACTCATTTTATTTATTTATAGCTTTGAAAGGCAAAAGGGCTACTGTTGTGGCTTGTGGTCGATCTCATACTTTGGTTGCTACTGGTAAGAGCATACATTTTGTTGCATTTAATATTCTCTATTCTTCTGTACCCAAAAAGGGAAATAAATGATAATTACATTTTAAAAAATAATTTTGAAATAGTTACATTTGGAGTGCTTGCAGCAACAACCATTTAACTAATCTGACAATTGAAAAACTTTATGATGAGAACAACAGAACAGAGTTTTCAGGAAGAAAAAAACAGATATCAATAATATTTTGATACTTTTTAACAGCTGAAGGACACGTCTATGGCTTTGGATCTAACAGTGAAGGCCAACTGGGATCAACTGATGACAAACAAATACACTCATCACCTGTCCGAGTCCAAGGCCTAGAGGGTGTCACCATCAAAATGCTTAGTGCTGGGGCAGACCATTCCTTGGCCTTAACTGGTAACACATCTTTAATTTTACAATTTCTTCCTTTTGAATTATTTGAAACAAAATGTCTGACACTTTTTTAATTCCTTGTATGGGCTACCAGTGGATGTAACTATCAAAGTATGTTTATATGGAATTATTTTTGGCATGTATGAAAATAGCATTATTTTTCTGATTATTATATTTAAAGAATAGAATGCTTTATTGTGTCATATTATTAGAATGGTATCAGGAGAATTTTTAGCAACACTTATAGAAGTCTTGTTATGGCACTGATAACAGTAACTCGTATGGTGTAACTACAAAAAAATTCTTTGTTTTCTACAGATAAAGGAACAGTTTATGTTTGGGGGAGTGGAGCTGAAGGACAAATTGGACCAGAGGAAGGGCATATTTTGATTCCAACTGAACTAAATCTGGATTGTTGCATCATTTGTATATCAGCTGGTTACTACCATTCAGCATTTGTAACAGGTGCATATTAAGTTACTTATCATGTTTCAGTATGGATCAATTTCTTTACACTTTTCAACAAAAATATTTAGTCTAAGATTTATTTGATTATTAAAGGGGAAAAATCCTGCCTTAAAACATTGTTATTTAAAGGGTCTGTTAAGAAAAAAAATTCTGAATTATTTTCTGAATGAATGAATGTTTCTAATGGAAAAATAAAAGGGTTCCTTATTGAACCCTTTACAAAAAATTTAACTTTTAAGCTTAAAAGCAGACATTTTTTAATTTTGCAATTGTAGTCTTGTATTTTCAATTTAAAACGAATGAGGGGTTTGGGATTTTCACAGTATCACAAAAAATAAACCCCATTTTCACTAATTCTTGCCAAATTTCTCTAACCAAAACAACCTATTTTAACCCTAATTTTTAACTTACAAAATCACGAGTTAATTTTCAAAATTTCACAAAACATTTGGACAGAACCTTACCTCATTATTTTCTACAATACAATGTTTTTTTGAGCACAATAAATGTCAGTTTTCTGATTGTTTGTTCAGTTGATGGGAAGCTGTACATGTGTGGCGAGGGTACGTCTGGAAAGCTTGGTCTGCCTGAGCATGCCCTGAAGAAGAATCCTCTCAACGTCCACTGCGTTCCGGCATTCGACAGAAAAGTAGTATGGGTCTCTTGTGGAGGGAATCATACAATCGCTCTGACTTGTAAGTAACATCATGGAGATGTTTTCTTGAGTTTATTGTTGACTTCAATTGTAATAAATTCCAATTATTTTCCTTATTTTTTAAAAAATTTCCTCCATTTGACTTATATGAGATGGGATACCCAAAATTTTATCTAAACCTAAGCTTCTTTCATTTATGTTATTTTTAATGTTTATTAAATAAAATGCAATGTAGAAATTTTCTTATATTAGTACTAACCTGGTGTCCTTTACTTCCCTTGTGTGATAGTAATTATAATTATTTTTCACTATTTTTTCTTATCCTTTAAATATTTTAATGCTTTTAGAAAATACATATAAATATAGAATTACTTTCTGCTTAATGTATCAGTAATGTATGTTTAACATTGCCATGTGCATGTTATCCTATATTTCCTTATGTAAAAATTTTACTTTGTAGAAAGGTTGTAAGTGTAGTGTTGAATTGTTGTAAGAATTTCATTATGTGTTCCCATACATTATTTATTGACTCATATTTAAAGTATAGATATTTATTTTTTTTAGCTGATGGTAAAGCTTATAGTTTTGGAAGTGGCTATGATGGACAACTTGGTTTAGGCTCTAAACACATAGATGTTTCTACCCCTTATCAAATTGTATTCCTGGAAAATATCAAAGTAGCCAGAGTCAGCTGTGGTGAAAATCATTCAGCTTTTCTGTCAGGTATTTTTGACCAATTGAAAAACAGAACTGCAGTTGAAAATGTGGTTTCAGCTCACTGATTCTGAATACCTTGCAGTTTTTTTCTTTTTATAAATGAATGATATTTTCTATAGCTTTTATTATTATTTCTAGACAGGGGCCAGCTTTACACATGTGGCAACGGTAGACATGGGAAATTGGGTTTATTTGGTATTGATGATAATTCAAACCAGTTTGTTCCAACTTTGGTGTCAAGGTTCAATGGTTTCCAAGTACAACAAGTAAGTTTTTAAGATAACATACACACCTAGTATGTGTAGTTCTTTTAACTGTTTTGACAGTGTCGATCATTCTAATGGATTTAGAAAAAAGGCATGCAGTTTCTTAACAATTTGATTTGGTTTAGCTATGCTATTTCACAGCTGC
The DNA here is from genome assembly GCA_963680715.1 of Tetragnatha montana. Lineage (NCBI taxonomy): Eukaryota > Metazoa > Arthropoda > Arachnida > Araneae > Tetragnathidae > Tetragnatha > Tetragnatha montana. The sequence goes on along the minus strand of OY796677.1, from coordinate 8,572,440 downwards.
CAACTCTTCCATTTTAGCCAGAAGATTTCAGTTTTTTTTTTTAGATAATCTTCCGTCATCCGTTTTTCAATCAATTTCTTCCGTTTTTTGCTCAGTTAAAAGATTTTTTCTCATCAGTTATTAATCTGACTTGATTAAAGCTTAAAAGCAGTTGCTCTGCTGTTGGAAATAAATGAATAGCTAGATCTCTTTGTAAAAAATAATAAATTGCATGAGAAAGCGGTTACCAATGCAGAATGTTTATTGACAGCTTTCATAATTGATCATTATTTGCCACTCAGCTGTGCTGATCATGCTGGACAATTATTTCAAAAAATGTTTCCAGACAAAAAAATGTTTTCCAAATTTACTAAGAGTTAGGGATGTGGAAGGACTAAAAAATACATATTTTGTTAAAAATGTATGTTTTTCTTAGATTTATGCTACCTATTGAGTAAGGTAGAGCATGGTAGGCACCCTTGTTGACTTATTAGTGTAAAAAAAATGCTGTGTGTATCTTGAGTTTTAAAATCTTCCGTTTTTTATAATCTCAATGTTGGCAGGTATGCTATTTAGTTTGGTTTTGCTATTTTATCAACTAAAGTAATAAAAAATAAGAATTTATAAAAAGAACAAATTTATTTTTAAAGTCAAAATATAAATGAATAAAAAAATAATTACATGCGCATCAATCAACTGAGATTTCGGTATTTTTCCACTGTGAAAAAGGTAAATATCATTTTATAAATTTTCATGTTCTAATTCAAAAAAGAATTCTGGGATAATGCTATAAATCCAGTTTCTTAATTAAGTATGAAATAACTATGGTAGTAAAAGTCTACAATATTTTTAAAAAAATTGTAACTCATTATCATTGTGTGTTGTTAAATGATGGTGACTTATTAAGTTTTTTTACTTATAAGATTGAAGGAGACACAATCTTTTAAAATCAATCCTTTTTGGTGTTAACTCTTAGTATGTTATATTTTCAATTTCTAAATGGTTTCAGTTATCAGATAGCATAAAACCAGGTAGGGTTTAGTAGGTGCCATCATTCAATATGTAAAAATACTAATATTCTAGGTGTCATGTGGTGGCTGTCATATGATGGTCTTGGCTGTTCGACAGGAGAAGGTTATTCAATATTCCCATCCTTCACAATCTGATCAAGTCATCACAGCAAGAGAAAGGCGGAGACAAAAAAATGTGAGTAGTGTCATTTTTATTTGCACCATTTAATTTGATTGTTGACCTAACAAAAATGAACTTTAATTGGACTGTTTAATACTTTAGATTTAATATTGCTAATGATTAGATATTTTTCATATTTAATTAATATTCATGAGTTTCAAATATCAATTTTTTTGAATATTTTTTCACTTTTTCCCACAGAGTAAAATTGCTACTTTATCTCCTACTTTTAAGAATGACAATTTTTCTCCAACTCTAAAAGCTGAGTACCGACAGAGGTTACCTAGTCTTTCTAAAGGTAAGCTTGAAAATAATGTTTTAAATTTAACTTTTTGGTAGTTGATAATTTAGTACAGTAAATGAAATCGAAGAACATTCTTTTAAATTCATTCCATTTTCAAATATTTTGTGGATTTATAAAATCTCTCAGTGTTGTTGCAATAGATTGAAAATAATTATCTTATTTTAATTATGCTACTTAATCAATTTGTTTAGCAATGTTCATTGTGCTTATTCTAGGACCTGTGTGGTATGTTTCTCTTAGTGAAACTTATGAAAAAACGGGATCAGATGAAGAAGACGAAGTTTTGACGAAACTCGAAAGAAATTCATCTTTGCTGAACGAAGTAGAAAAAGACGAAAGTATCCGGCATGTTGACAGTGACGTTGAGTCTGACAGCTCAGAATCATCTGATTTAAATAGAGTGAGGAATTAATGTCCAATTTATAGTATGTTAAGTACTGTCATCTTCATATAGCTGTGTGTCTACTATCTAATTGAAGATAGATTTTTTTTGCATTCATTTTACTTATTAGCTATGTTTAATATATAAGATAAATTCTTTCCCAGTATCTAAGTAACTTTCTGGTTTTGTTTTGGTTCTAATATTTTAAGTTTTATAAAACAAAAACTAATAAACATATATTTTTTTAGCCATCCAGTTATAATTTATTAGTTAAAAAATATTTGAAATCTCTATAGAATCATAAAACTATAATTCTGGTATATTATAAACAGTATTTAAATTGAAATGATTTTAATATTGTAGTTGAGCATTTAAAATAGGGTACTTTGAAATTTATTAACACACACAGGCCTTGTTTCAAAATTTGGTATGAAAGTTCATCATTAAATTATTCATAATATTGTTAATTTACATTTTTTCTTTATAGACTCATACTTTGATAAGGGTTAACAACACAATATTGATAAGGCCTACAATTCCAGATTCTTTGCAATCTGACACAAGCTTAGATTCAGATGCTGCTCAAACAATAAATAGTACAATGGTAAGTGTACTAGATTATACTTATTTTTTAATGGTTGCACATTACTCTTATAAAATATTCCCATGTGTACATTGTTGGGTTCAAGCTAGAGAAAAAATATCAAAAGAAAGGTAAAAGTGGATGAAAAAGCTTTTGTACATCTCAATTTGTACACTACTCAATTTTTGACAATTTTGAAAACATTTGCATAAAGTTTTAGTTTTTTTTAAAGGAATTCACAAAGTTATTTTCTTATTCTCAACTATTTCATTCTTGCCAGTGTATTTGATTAAATTTCTAAAGAGTAAATTATGAAGAATATTTTTAAACATAAGAACTTGATATTATTGAAATCTTAAAAGATTTGTAAAAGCTTGGCAGTTTTTTTACTCTGAAAGAATTTGACTCTTGTGTTGACATCTCATTAAAAAAAAAATTTGAGAAAATATTTTTCTCATAACAAACTGATTGATGTTACTTCTGTTCTTTTAGAAAACCAGTGAACATGAAACAAATGCATTGACACAAGAATGTACTGAAAATATTGATGGAAAAGGTATGGAAATTTTATAAATCCTGCGTTCACTCAGACTTGATTGACTTGTTTTTATAATTTTACAAATTCTAAATTATTTCTTCAACCTAAAAAATTATAAATTATAGTGGGCTGTAAAATAGATTATTGAAAGTTTGGTTATTGGACTTGGTTTTAAGTAAAATGTGCAAACCATGATAGCTTGTTTTACACATTTTTTAATCCCTAGATTTCAAAAATGTGCCACCTCTTTCAAAAAATCCATCCACTGAAGTAAGAACAATTTATATCTTTCTGGGGTAAATAAAAAACTAAAAGCTAATTAGTTGGATTTTATTCCTGATATCATTTTATTAGTATTATGTATGGCAGCTAGAGAACCATTTACTTGATTTTTTCATATGCTCAATATGGTTTTTCCAAAACAAATAATTCCCAAATCTTTTATTAATTAAAATCTGTATACCTATAAAAAGTATGTTGATTAAAGCAACTCATCTATTACTATAAAATTTATATAACTTTAAATCATATAATTTCAGTTAATAAAAAATAGTAGTATGTATTTAATAGTAGTATAATAGTATTTAATATGGAATAAAATCATAAATACTATTATGTATTTTTGTTATGAATTCTTATTTTACTTACATGCAAATATTCAATCATAATATTCACAGTAAAGTTCTTCCATCACATACTTGGATAATATAGAAGCACACACGCTAAGTGCATCTAGTTTTAGAATTTTGCAGAAAATCTTTCAAAATAATTTAAAATTTTTGGTAAATAGATTTTTTCTTACTGTTGTTGTAGATGCATTATTACAGTATATAGATAAACAATGGGACTGTCATTCTGTTTTTAAGTCAAAATTCAAACAACTAGGGGCACTTAATTAGTTTGCAGAAAATATTTGAAGGAATTTTCGTGCGCTTAGTTTTTTGTTTTATCCATCTATGCTTCCATGGATTTGACCAGAAAATGAATTGATCCATTTCAAATTGACTATACATATTGCATTTTGAATTTTTAGGCACTGCAAATGAAAAGTCACTTTTATGATCAAGAAGTATTGGAGACCAGAAATGAATCGGCATGCTCCAATAAGAGTGATGTAAGAATTTTATTTTACTTTACTGTTTTTAATTTAGAAATTTTAAAACTTCCCAGTCTAATTTCTCTCCTAGACAAGAATTTTTAGAAAAAATTTCATCCAAAAAGTCACAGCTCAAAAAGTGACTTGTAAATATTTGCTTATAACTTATAACATCATATTGTGGTTGCAAATGGAAGATAAAATTTTTCTCACATTGCATTAAATATCCCTGCATGTATATAATACTTTGCTAAATATTACTGCTTATCTTTACACATTTATTATATTTGCCATCACAAATTTTGATTTCAAAATATTTTCAGTCCTCCAAGGCCTGTGTGATATTGTAATGCAGCTGAAAGAGCTACCTCAATGTGCTGCTTTTTTTATAAGCACGACTAACAAAGTACTATTACAGCTTTTGTATTTGAAGTATTTTTAAAACTGGAGTTTTCTACTTTTTTACTCTTTGAAAGTTCTTTTTACAACACTAAGTAGAATTTAGTTAACTAAAGTGAATTGTGTCACTAGCTTTTTTTGAAGAAGATTTTACTTTATAGTGCCTTATTTGTCAATGCTTTTTTTTTATTAACAATGCTTTTAAAATTTGTTACTTACATGTACTCAGATGCAATTACCAATTCTTTATAATTGTAGTTCTGTTTGCTCAAAATACATTCTTATATGTGAAAATGTAATTTGCTAATAGGTTGAAAAAAATATTTCAATGGAAATGAGAAGTACTTTACTCAATAACTTAAATTCTTAAGTATGTTATTTAGGTTTCTACTTCAAAAAACTTACAGACAATGAGTGTAGTATTTTACTAGGGATTTTCTATTTAAAAAAATGACATAAATCACAGTTTAATGTAAAAATGATTTTTTTATTTTTCTTATTAGACTCTATGTATTCTATATATATGACAGGTGAAATTTCATAGTTCTTCCATTTTTTATTGAGAATTTTAAAGCCCCTCAATGATTTGGCTCTTAACTTTTAAAATTCTGGAAAATGTTTTACATTTTCATGACTGAAGCAGCCAATATTGACTTCAACTGTATGAGAATTTGGGCCGGTTGGTGTTTAAGTTTACTATTTGTTAGAGCATTAGTTCCATACCCTTTTGTTGGTTACATATAAAAATAATTAATATTTGTGGTTTACCAGTAACAAAGCAGTTATATTTTAGGATTTATGTCTAAAATATCTAGTTTGGACCACAGTTTATATTTCCTTTTCTCTTATAACATTAGTCCCTTTTCCAACTATGTCACTATAGTGCAACAAAAAAAGTGTATAGTATAAACTTTTTTTTTTTTTTTTTCAAATGTTTCATTCTTTGAAACATGGGTTTTCTATAGCACTAGCAGGAACTTTTTCTGCAATAAGCAAAAGTGTTATTTGCAAAACGCTGTTTTCAAGTAGATGAGATTCAGTAAAAGTATTACTTTTAAATATACATGCAGTACAACCCTATGATAAAGAATTTTCCATTTAAGAATCTTACAAACAATCTACATCCAGTATTAATGAAACAGTATTTATGTACATGCAGTTTTGTTTTCTTATTTTGAGCTATTTATACGGATTGTTGTGTTTTATACCGATGTTGTGTATGCTAGAACTTTGCCTTTTGTTAATAAAGGATTTGTTTGAATACTTTATAATTCTGAGCTTTTTTCTGAAATATAAGTATAGTGTGTGGTAGAGATAAGGAAATCTAAATGATCTCGATAAAATAAAATATTTTATACATGAGATGCAAGAGAATTTCATGATAAAATTTTTTCTACGTTGTTATTCATTATAAATGAATAAATCAATGAAATTCTTGTTTAGCAAAATTGAATTTATGAGTGAGAGGACAGAAATAAGTCAAGAAATTTCAACCAAACAATTACCAAGAGAAATTAATAAATTTACTTAAAGTATATTTAGATACTTAAATTTTAGATTTTGCCTATCATGCACATATTTTGATAAAATTTTAAGACTTTCTCAATCTGTGAAACATTTTTTAAATACCTGAGATCCCAAGCTTGTTTTTCCCCCCAATTTTTAAGTAGGGAATATCTAAGGAGAGAGGAATAAGTAAAACCTATGAAAAATAAACTATCAAACAGCATAGACCATTCCCTTTCTAATTGACTTAATATTATTTGACAATATTTAAAAACATTATAAAGAGCTTTAAAATGACTGAAATAAATCCATAAATACAATTAAATGTTTCACTATTGTTAAATAGATAGCAAGTTTCTGAAAAATTGATGATTCTTGGCACTATTGAATCTAGCCAATTTTTGGTAATCCATGTTAATTATATTTAATAATTTTATTATCTAAAATACATTGCCAAGTTGGCGTCAGAACTTGTGTTGAATCTCTTTTGTTAAGAGTAACACAAAACATCCAAAAAACAAGTACTAATGTAAAAAATTAGGCATTTAGGAAAGCAACAATAGTTTTGCAATTGTTTAACACAATTGATTAGCACTTAATATCTCACTTAATGCAAACCACAAATATATTAATAGTAAAACATATAGAAAAAACAAACCAAGGATTACATTGCAATCAATAAAGCATACTTATTGAGGATACACATGGTGCTCTATTCCCATATGTTTTTTCAGAAGGAATCTAAGCTTGAAACCTTTCTTGCAAATATAGCACACATATGGTGTATCTTTAGAATGAACTAAAACTTTATGCCTTTTAAAATTGGACAAATCCCGTGATTTATAGCTACAAAATTCACATTCATTCAGTTTAGGAATATCTGGAATCATCCTGCCAGAAGTTTGATATCCTGAAAGATAAGTTTTCAGTTAGTCAAAATTCTTTCACAGTCTGAAGAATTGTTTGTTATGACATACAGTACAACCTTAATATAGTGATCCCTTACCGGACCATCAACATAGGATCATTATAACAAATTTTCGAACATTCTGAAGCATTAAGAACATAATTATTCAGAGTAATTTGGCTTTCATATATTCTCACAGTATCCCTTTTCATTTGTTCTAGCCTCTTAGTAAGCCAATTTTTAGGAATTAAAAATAACTTTTTCCTATGATAAAATAATTAGTACATTAACTTCAAATCTTTGTGACAAATGGTTGTTAAAAAGAGATTCTACTGTATAATACAAGTTTCACTTTAAAATACAAATTTTTCTTAAGAAAAAGCATTACTGCAAATTCGTTACAACTATGATGTAACCTAGTATTAAAACTACCATCCTTCACTTATTTCTTTCATTCAATTTAGTAGATAAATGAGAAAAAGTATTAACAAACATGTGAAAACATCAAGCTTTAATCAAAACCTAGTTATACAATTATTATAAATACAATATTAATGTTCATAAAATGATGCCAGCACAAATATGATTTATTTACATACCTCATAAAAAATATTGAAATTCAAGCATAAATTGATAGTAAATGTTTTATTTGTGCAATGTGTTGATTAAAGATACTTGTAGCATTTAACAAAATAAACAAAATTCAGAGAAGATGATATATTTCCATTTGCCATTGGTGAGCAAATAATTAAGACTAGCAAGTGCGAGGTTGTCTCCCAATCCAGTGATGATATATTGACATGATTAATTCTAATGTTAAAAAATTCAATGACATCTAGTTCAAGGGTATATTGAGGTATAAGCTCAAGATCTGTTTTAGATCTTTGAGATAGTTAATTATCAACAAATTTTTGGATTGCATTCTCCATTTTATATATGGACAACATAATGACAAATGAGCACATGTACTGAAAACTACCAGCATCAAGCTGGTTTTCTAACGCAACTATATACACTAACAAAGCACAACTATACATTAAGAATTAATTAAAGCACATTGTATATTGTATACTATAATGAAAACAGTAAAAATTTTTAAAAAATTTTAAATAAATAAATAATAAATAAATTTTTAAATTTTTTTAAAACAAAAATAAGTCTTCAATATTTTCAAAAGAATTACACTATTTTTATAAAGGCTATGACTGATGACCAGACTTTTCTATTGCAATCAAGAAGGCATTAGTATTAGCCCTATACATATTAAAGAACTACCTGATGCTTAATTCCCATATGATTTTTCAGATGGAATCTGAGCTTAAAGCCTTTTTTGCAAATATAGCAAACATATGGTGTATTTTGAGAATGAACTAAAAATTTGTGCCTCTTAAAATTAGACACGTAAGATGTCTTATAGCTACATAATTCACACTCATGCAGTTTAGGATTATCTTCAACCATCCTGCTAGAAGTCCGATTTCCTGAAAGACAAGTTTTCAGTTAGTCAAATTTCTTACACAATTTTGAAGAATTGTTCTTTATGATATAACACAATTTTCACTTTAAAATACATTTTTTCCTTGAGGAAAAATATTATACATTTCATTATTTAATTTCTTAGGCGATAAATCACAACCATGCATTTATTAAACTAATAGAGTAAACACATTTCTGCTCTAAATTTATAAATATTTTTATAAAAACTAATGTAGAATCATTTTAGAAATAGTGAGTGAAAATTAGGAATTTTTCTAAAACAGAAGTAGATTAAACCTCTTCTATGTGAAATTTTTTTCAAAAAACCCCTAATTACTACCTACAAGTTAATTTTTTTCATTCCCTTCTGTGTGTCTTTCTTTTATATACTCAGCAACATAATCAACAAATTTAATTTTTTATTGTTAGGTTTTCTAACGTTAAAGGCTAGGTTTTAGTCAAAACTAAGTGGTATATTTTTAAGAGGAAGAGTCATAAATGTGTTTTTGAATTTCACTCACTAAAGTTGTTTTATGTTTTGAAGAAACCCTACTTAGTATCCAACCTTTAAATGGGATTTTGTCCTAACTAGTTATTTTAAGTTGTGAGTTGACTCCAAGGAAATATACTCTTATCACACCAAGTTTATTACATGTACTACCTAGAATTAAAATCATACCATCTGTTACGTATTTCTTTTATTCTATTTAGACTAGCAAGTTCGAGAAAAAAAAGTAAACAAACATGTTAAAACATCAAGCTTTAATAGAGTACACACAACAAAAGCTATAGTTGTAAAATTTAAATAAATACAATAATAATGTTTATAAAATGTTGTAAGCACTATCCCAGAACAAAATAATATGTAAATTTCATCATAAATTGAGAAAAAATTTGATTTTAAAAGTTTCATATATGGACTGCATCAAGTAAGGATGACAATGAAATTCTGGTAGCATTTCATAAACAAAATTTAAATCCTGCAATGTAAGCACATGATGAAAATGTGGTCCATGTATAAATACAATGATCATAATAAATATAACTTTTTTAAGATACTACATTCAGAAAACACATTAAGATGAATATGACTTTTTAGTTTGTAAAAAATACTCATCTTACACATGAGAAATATAAAAAATATCCCAAATATTATAGAGTGAAATAGTTTCAGACCTACTAAAGCTAAAAAGGAATAAATGAAGTAACTTATATTAGAAGAGTAGGATGGATTTGGATAATCTAGTGGAGGTATAAGAATTTCTTGAACAAATCAACAACATAAAATATGCAACAGAAGTGTTGGCAGTCTTCAGAAGAAAAGCAAATGGGTTGAATGTCGAAATAATAACTTTAACATACAGTTCCAAGTAAAAAGTTTCAGCCAGAAATACTTAAACTAAAAGAAATATTATGGAAGTTGGCCAAAATGCAAGTTAAAAGATTTGCTGAGCAAAAATAGGTTTTTAGATCTTTTTGGACTAGAAGGATTGATTTCACAGTTGTCACACTATGTCAGATATATTTATACTTATCTCATTACTAATTCAAATGTGAAAAAACAATGATGGTAAAAAGCACAATCCAGTTTAGGGGTATAAATTGAAGTAACAAATTACTAGCAGTACTAGCCTGTTATTGTTAGCATTTTTTTCATATCAATAACAAATGAACATATGCATTGAACACTGCAAGCTAATTTACTATCACTACTATATGCATTTAGTTATAAATTAGAAATTCATAAATGAGAACACACTATCATGGAACTTACACCCAATGCATTCACTTATTATTAACAATCCACAAAAGACATTAAGAAAACAGTTGCTTTAAAGATGACTCCTTAAAGAGATTAACAAATAACAATATGTTATTTTTCATTATTTTAGTACAAGTAACATATCATTAACAACTATATAATGCATGGGTGTCACTCTTCAGTTCTGAGGACGGAATTCTGTCTGGGTTTAATAAAATCTGGAACCAATGTGCAGCAATTTGTACCGAATTTTAGCATTATATTGTTCTATATTCTACTATACTATATTGTTCTAATTTTGCCATTAGAGTGTCCCAAAATCTTAACTTATTCTTACAGACTTATAGATTTTTTTGGTGGAATTTATAATTGTTTTAGTCAAATGGAGAGCTTTCATAACTAATCAATGCCCAAAGCCATATTTTTATTTGGAATTGCGCCAATACCGCATCAAACAAACGTTTAACAAACCCGGTAACATGCTTTTGAAAATGCTATCCATTTTTCATAAAAAAAATACAAGACTGGGTAAAATGATTAACTAGATAGTTCAGTCTTAAAAGTTTTGAAGAGTGGCACCCATGTATAATGTGATACCCAAAAGTTTTTTTTTATAAGGGGGAGAGGCTGCAGCATGCTTAGTTGGCAGATAAAATAATTCAATTACAGTGCTTTATTATTATTTTTTAACCTTAGTGATTAGTCGTCATGTGGTACTTCAGCGAGGAGTTAAAAGAGCAACTATATGAACAAAAAGAACACTTGTAAGGCTTTACCCCAGTGTGAACTCTTGTATGTATGGTTAAGTTGTACTTGCGTTTGAAAGATTTACTGCATGTTGGGCATACATGTAGCCTATAATTTTGTCCTGAAGAGATAGAAGACTCTTGAAATTGAGCTGGAGGATAGACATTCAATGGATGCATCTCTATATTTTCACAATCTAAAATCAAAATGTATTTGTAAATAAACTTTTGATGGCTAAGATTAGGACAGTTTGCATGAAAAAACTCAGCATTTGATATTATAGAACAAGAAATATATATTAGTTATTAACAACTCAAAATATTTCTTTATTGTATAACAGTTCATATAGATTTTGAAGATAGAAAATAAGACTCAGCCTACCAAAACTCTTAAGATATGCACCTTATGTACAGATGAAATTTGCAGCCCAGAACAAATATAAAATTTTAATATAGTTAAAATTCTCTAGATAACATGGAAATGGAAAGAAATATTGCTGAAATCTAATCTTGATGCATCTGTTTTTCAAAAACCAATTTCTGACATTTGGCTCCAAATCTAAAACATTTCTTTTAACACTAAATGAAGACGATCATCTGTGATCTTAGAATGTGAGGCAGGACATTCCACTTTTCAGCACTGTGAAAGTTTTCTCCCATGCTGGGGAAAGTCGTGATTATTTTCAGCCCAGGATTCTGCAAATTTGGAAAGTTTTCTGGGGAGAATTCAGAGTGAAATTCTGGTTGAAACTTTTCTCTAAATTTATCCTGAAGCAATGCCTAGCTTTGTCACTCAATCAGTTCCAGTTGTAAATCCATTGGTGTGGTAAAAACATCAGCATATTACAAACAAATTTATTCTTAAAGCTTTGAAAACCATAGATTTATTTCCACAGAAAGGACTTGGGTTAGCTTGCTAGCCATAGTTAGAGCACCACTGCTCTAGTCAAATATGCAAATCCCTACAAGATATTTTTCTAATAACTGCTTTAATATTTAACATTTATTAAACACTTTGAAACATACTTTCAAAACATCAAGTCAGTCCATAAACATCTGCCCCTTCCTATAAAATATGTTTTTGTATACAATATGCACTAGTGTTACTAGGCTAATCCATCTTAATGAGAAAAAAAATCAGACATTATGTTTAGTTTTCATGTGGTATTTTAAGGAGTAACTAAAAGAACAACTATAAGAACACAAAGTGCACTTGTGAGGTTTGATTCCAGAATGAACCCGTACATGGAGATTCAAATAGTTTTTTGTCTTAAAACCCTTGTTGCACACAGGGCACTTATATTTTTCGTCTTGTCCAACTTGTCCGACATAGAACATGGTTCCTGGGAATTCAAGACAGTGAAGGTTCACAATGGGAGCCATATCATTGATTCCTATTTCTAAAACAGAAAGAATTCTTGTTTTAGTGTTCTTGGCATGATACAAGACTCATGATATTTCCACTATAAGAACACAAATATCATACTTGCTAAGCTATAAAATAGAGATAATAATTGAATCATCATATTGAAATAAGTCCAATAACTTTTTTCAACTGTAAAATATTTTTGAATACACTTATATTTTTCAATGATTATTCTGTACTCTAAATAGGGTTCTGAGTTTCCAGTATATATTTTGTGGTTATACAATGAAAATTCCATTACTTATACAGTCTTTTTTTTTCTCAAAACTTGGTGTTTGGACTTATTCCCTTTTTCAAACTGATGATTCAGTTATGCTAAATAGATGGAGAGAAATTATATATTTGGTTCATACTACTTTAAATGAAAATAATAATTTGCATAACTCATAACTTAAAATAAAAATGAAATTAATAATATCCTATATCACTGATTGGGATTCTATGGAAACACAAAACCATAAAAACATATTTCAAAATTAAACAATATTTTCAAGAATGCTTTTGAAACAACTGGAAATTAAACTATGATTCACCATCACCACTTTTTGGTAATAGAACATGAGAAAATAATTTATGAAAAAAATCAGTACTTAAAACCATATTCAGGGACTAATACAGGTCAATTTTGGTACTGTGTTTATCTGCACCTTCAATAAATTCTTCTAAAATTACTTTTAAATGATATGTGAATTGCTTATATTTAATTGAGTGTTTAAATTGCTATAAAACTGAAGAAATAAGTAATTTAATGCTACTTTCATTAATTTTATAGTTTCCATTAAAAATAGTTATAAAAATTTCACATAAATCAAAAAGCTCTACAATTTTTACTCCATGTAATTTTTTCCACAAAAATAGGGGTCAAGTTTAAAATCCTGGATTGGTCCCTGATATTTTATACAGGATTCAGCTTGGTTATTTAGTATCCTGTGTTATAATTTTCTTGCCATTCCTCTAACATCCACTTTCTTATACCTACAACAACATTATAAATTGATCATGTTAGTATCTTGTTGAAAACATTAAGATGGAATTTAAGTGGATTACAAAGTTTTAAGTTAATTGAAGGTGTAAGGAAAACTTAAGAAAAAGAAAGGGATACATCTTGTACATAAAAGTAGCAAAATCATTAAAAGTAGTCTGAGATATTTCTTTTTTTATTTAGGAAAATAAATGGATCAGAAATAATAAAGTCTCTTCTCAGACATTTCAATTCATTTCACAATTAAGTGTTTAACATAGAAGGACTTTTAACACATTTTGCAACACTAAAGAACAGGAAAGTATCTAAAACCCGAGAAATTCACATGTAATACCCAAGTGAAAAGAGAATCTTGAAAGTTTTTAAGCTATCCAATAAAATTGGTTCTAAACTGCAACAATGGGGGGAGGAGGTTACTATCATTCATGTACTTAGAAAGAGATATTGCCCTATTACAACTTCAGTTATTTTAACTAAATTAATTTAAGAAATCATAAAAAAAGAATAAGAACTGAGTTAAGAGAAGATGGACAGAGCCTTGTAACCTCATTAACGATGCCAAATAACATTATTTTTCTGAATTCTTAAATGTCTTCGCGTGCCACTGTTTTAACTGTGCCATGCCATTACATGTGCTCAGGCTCATTATATGTACATAGGCTGGTCAATTACTTCTGGCATAGCAGCCAACATTTGAAAACAAAAAATTAGGGAGATTTTTATGACATCTAATTTTGTTAGAAATACAGTACTTCTCCAAGACTTAAGAGTAAAAATAAATTAAAAATAATACTATATAAGGATTCTCACAACAGAAATACAACTTAAACTTTTTTTAAACTTTTACTACTAATTTTGATAAGAAAAACATTGCACACTTTTAAACAAAAACTACTTCTATCCAAAACTTCAAACAACTCTCGCTTCTGGCCTATTATTGCCTGGTTTCTTACACACTCCCAATCAGAAAAGCGAAAATTGCCGGTAAAATCCTCAAACTTGATTTATAAAGAAATTCGGGAGATTTAATACTTTTTCGGGATATCGGGAGATAGCAGTGAAATTCAGGAGTCTCCCGAAAAAATCGGGAGAGTTGGCTGCTATGTTCTGGGTATCCAAAGAATTCAATAACTATAATAATATTACACCAAAGTATTCTTCAGGTAATTACGATTTAAAAGTTAAATTTGCAGACATTTTAAGTAGAGTCAAACTGTACAGAGAAGGTAGGAAATCCCCCAATTAAGTACTCTCATTGATTAAAACTGCATGGACAGAGATCAAATGAGATTTTAGCTTGAAACCTTTTTGGCAAATGAAAGAAATTGAAAGAAATGAATGAAAGAGAAGACTTATTAGAATGAAAAAACAAATGTCTCTTGAAATTATTAGCATATGAAGACACATAAGAACACAAATCACAGTGGTAAATATTAGGAAAATCTGCCAAAAACATCTTCCAGTGTTCATTTAAGTTACCTGAAACATAGAAAATATATTACTTCACCAAGTTTTTAGAAAGTTAAGCAACATATATAGTAATAATAGGCATAATCTCAAATTATTACTCTAACTAATTGCTGTTGAAAATTTAAGCTATTAACTATACTAGGTTAAATGATTTTTAGTTGCTAACTTGGTTGTCATTTATTTTAGAGGCTTTATCTAACAAAAAGTCTAAACAATTCTAGGCATAGAAAATTCAACAAAAAAAGTCAGGAGGAAAATGAAAGTATAATAAATAACATTTTATAAAACAATTAGTGAAAATTTTCTAAGAAATGCAGTCAAGAAAATAAAAAGCTAGTTTTTTCTTATTTAGTAAACTGATATTAATCAATGCCTATATCTAATAGTTTTAACAATACATGGCTTATCAACTTCAGTAAATAAGAAAGAATTTAGAAAAAAAATTGTACCACTTCAGTCAATTAAAATATTTAAAAGTTAAAAATATGAAGATAACTTTTTTCTTTCTAAAACCACCTAATAGATGAATCATAGTCAAAAATGTAAAAATAAAAAACAAAGGAAAAATGAGACGAATTTGAGTGAAAAATTTCTTGCTATTTTAAAATATCATGATACAGTTCACAGTGATACACAAATATATAATCATTCAAATTTGTACTTTCAGAAAATACCTTTAATTTTATAAAACTATTTATTAGATACTTAAAGTTATTTTTTAATTTGAACAATTTTTAAAAAATTTTCTTTCATGCAGTCATAGTAAACGAATAATTTTAAAATAAGAAATTCTAACTAATTCGTTCAACGAAATAACTTTGTTAGTTCAAACTAAACAAAGAATAATAATTTAACAATTTATTATGATTGCCATTAATCATTAATATCATACAAATATACTCAGAATATTGCATAAAAGTTCTAAAAATAATTTCATAAAACTTCAGAGCAGTCAAACATTATTTTTTACTCTTATCTTTGCGTCCATTCAAGTCAATGAAGTCCAATTAGCAATTACAATTTTCTTGAAAATTGTCCAAAATTGAATTTCATACTGGTGCCTGGGGTGACCAAATACACTTTGAGTGAATTCACCATCTAGAATCGAGGTTTAAAATCAGGAATGAATATTATGGACCTCGGCTTTGTGAATTTTAAGGTAATACTTGCGGGTGAAGCCCTGAAAACACACATCGCACTGAAATGGCTTTTCCTTAGTGTGTACCAGTTCATGCCGTCGAAGTGCACTCGCATAGGCAAAGGGTTTGGAACAAACTTGGCAATAGTGGATATTTCTCTTGTCCTGGACCAGAGGGTTCTCGTAAAACTTAGTAAGTGTGTGTAGTTGCAGAGCTAAAAAGAAACTTTTATTATGACAGGTAGCTAACAACAATTTTAGAAATACTGATTTAAAGTTTCTGTCCTGTCAAGTTAAGAGTCTAAAAAAATTAAATACTTTTAACTAAAGATGAAGTGGGTTGCAATATATTCTAGTATTAATAAAAAGTGAGGGGTGATGTTTAAATGTTTGGGATCCTCTGCTGTGAGAAAGAGGTCAAAAAGTTTTCATGTTTTCATTTTAATTTTTTAATTTAATAATCAAAGAATTATCTAAAACAGCCCAAAGATCCATTTTGACCCTGACAGGAAAATCTTCTAAATATCGATAAATTTTTCTTACATTTAATATTTCTATTGAAAATGTGAGGTGAAATTGGCATAAATATATAGGAAATACATTCCTGTTGAGTTAAAGCTGATGGAAAACTGTTTCTTGTGCATTTTTTTTAAATGGATGAAATAACCTAGTATTTAAATAACTTTTATACAAAAAATTGTTTTCCTACTTAATTCACGATTAATTAAGAAGGCCACATTCAATTTCCTCACCCTCTTCAAAAATATTAATAAATACAAGCAAAGGCTATTAAAATAATAATCAAGGAATTTAATTAATGGGGTCTTTTATTAGAAGGGAAAAACATGTATTTTGAAATAAGAAACATATGAAGCTATAAGGGTTATTTTGTGTGTAGTAAACTAAAATTTCGCAATGTCTACACAAAATATTTTTATCAATACACAATTTTTAAACTTAAATAAACAAAAAAGAATTTAGAACAAATTGTTACACTTAAGCCAATTAAAATCTGTTTAAGTTAAAAATGTGAAAGTAAAACAATTTCTTAAAAAACACTTAATAAATAAATGCTAGTTTAAGAATTAAAAAAAAAACTATAAATGTGAGAAGAATTTGAGTGAAAAATTGCTTGCTGTTCTAGATTATTATGATACAGTTCACAGTAATAAACAATTAATAATCATAATAATATATAATCAATCAAATTTAAACTCAGTACTCTTAGAAACTAACTTAATTTTATAAAATTATTCAATATATTTAAAATTATTTTTTTACTTGATCAATTTTCATGCAGTTGTAGTAAACATTTAATTTTAAATGATAAATTATAACAAACAAAACATAGGTAAATAATTTAACATTGTTTATTATGTTTGCCATTTATCATTAACATCATATAAGTATACTCAGAATATTACATGTAAACTTAAAAATGTTCTAAATAATAATTTCAAAAAACTTTCAAACTTTGGAGCAGTTAGACATTTTTTAACACTGAATTTTACATCCATTGAAGTCTTGCAAGTACAATTGGCAATAACAATTTTCGTAAAGTTATCCAAAATCAAACTTCAGAACCATACTGGTGTTTGGGATGACCAAATACACTTTGGCTGAATTCACCATCTATTTAGAATCAAGGTTTAAAGTCGGGAATGAATATTGTGGGCTTGGACTTTGTGAAACTTGAGGTAAGAATTGCGAGTGAAGCCGTGAAAACACACATCACACTGGAATGGCTTTTCTTTCGTGTGCACCACTTCGTGCCGTCGAAGCTCACTCACAAATGCAAAGGCTTTGGGACAATACTGGCAACAGTGGATCTTTCGCTTGTGCTTGAACAGAGGGTTCTGGTTAGTCATAGTTAGTGTGTGTAGTTGCAGAGCTAAAAAGAAACTTTTATTGTTATGGGTACACGACATTATTATTATGGGTATTATTTTCATTACAGTTTTCATGAAAAAAAAGGAGTATGATCAAAGAAATTAAGGTAAACAAAAAATGAAATGTAGCAAAATTAGTAAAAGGGATGGAATCTTTCCAAGGATGGGTAAACAATAAATGGTTTTATTGCACATCAACTTTAACACTAGAAGCACCAAAGGGGTCATTTTCACAATTTATCAACCTGTAGATAAAGAGGTCGAAAAGTTTTCCATGTTTTTATCTTAGAGTATAATTTAATAATCAATGAATTATCTAAAACAGGCCAAAGGTTCATTTTTATGACAGCTGGAAAATCTTATAATTTTTTCTTTTTATCATGTTTCTATTGAAAATGCAAGATGACCTTGGCATAAATATGCAGGAAACACCATTCCAGTTGAGTTATTAAACAATAAAGGAAAAGTATTGCATTTTTCTTTTAGCCGCAACAAAAGCTTCAGAGCTGAAAAATTAACACTCAATAAATTTATTCCTGCTTCTGAATTTGGTACAAGCTGATAGAAAGCTGCCCCTTGTGATTTTTTTTAAATGGATGAAATAACATAGTATGTATATTTAAAAAAACATTACTGCAAAAAAAAGGCTTTCCCTTTTACTCAATGATTAATTAAGGAAGTCTAGTTTAGTTTTCTCTATCACTTGAGAAAATATTAAAAAATACAAGCAAAGGCTATTCAAATAATAATGAAATAATATAATTAATTTAGTTTTAGGAGCTTTGAAACATAACCCAAAAAATTATATTAGATTAAGCTACAGAGCTCTTGTTGAATTCTATTTAGTATGACAATACTAACTTTTGAATGAGATTTGTAGCTTTATCTCAATATTGTGCATTATCTCTATGAGATGGGAAAAAAAATGACACTCACTGGTAGACTCAATATCAATAAAAATAATAACACCATTGTTTAAATTTTCACATTGATAACACCACATGTGTTTTTTTATTTACTTCTATACCAATTACAGAATAATTATCAAATTCTTTCTACAGTTTTTTTTAGGAGCAAAACATTACTTACAAAAAAAAACATGCCTCGTGCAGTTAGCACTGGTTATATCGGATGATGTTCAATGAACATTTATAAAAAACAAGAGAAGGAAGAGAAAAGTTACAGTATAAAACACAAAGTACACAATTCTCATTAAAGGATGAAGTTCATTGACTGAGCTAAGAACGATTTACGTCAGATCCCACAGATTTACTAAAAATAAAGTCTACTTATCCTAAGCTGCATCATCCATTAGATTTATTAATATAGAGCTGTCTTTGCTGTCAAAACTTTCATTTGAAAACATTCATGTGTGTTTTGTGAGCAGTTACTGTATGATAGTGCAGAGCCTGATTACTTTTGAAACTTTTGGTACACAGCGTACAATGAAAAGGTTTCACTTCACTGTGAGCAGGAATATGTAAATCCAAACTTGATTTAAAGGGAAAAACTTTGGGGCAAAAGGGACAGGGGAATCCTTCTTTCTTCTTGCTGGAAGCTCGCATCTTAGCAACTGAAAACTCACATCTTTGCTTGAAGTTCGCAAAATTCATTTCTTGGTTACAACCTACAACAGATAAATCAAAGAAAATTAATAAAATGATATAATTATAACAAAATATAAACAGTATCTTTGGATGATAAACATTCATTTAAATCAAACAAGAAAAGTAAAATACATATCTAATTATAAAAAATAGACCAAAATAAACTTTAATTGAATGAAATCTTAATAATTCATTATGGCATGAATTTCATAGAATACCTTAAAGATTAGGATTTCTAAGAGTTAAAGATAATGGTCCTGAGATATTTCTAAATAAACTAGATATAACCAACATTTAGGTTATAAAGAAACAAATATAATTTATGACACTTTTGGAAGATCTAATTTTTTCTAAATTGAAGTGATTCCTTTTCTTCTATCAATAAATATTCATACTTTTTGAATAAATCTTAAATACACCACAGCATTAATTGCAAGTATAAAATTGTACATAATAATGTTTTAGATTTTTATAATTTTAATTCAAAATTTTAAGCTAATATATAGCTCTTTTATACATTTAAAAAAAGGAATTTAATTAGTGAATTTTTTATTTGTCATATTAATATTAAATACAATTAAAATTGGCCTAGTTTTAAAAGTATTTTAAAAATTGGGACAATATAAAATCTTAAACAAAATGATAACCAGACATTTATTTATTTTTTACATAATATACTTATGCATTTCTAAGAATAATAATTTAAAAAATTTCAAATCATAAATTGAAGTCTTAAAAATATAATCACACCAAGATTTATACAAAGCAAATACATAAAAAAGGTCTAAATACGAAAATTATAATAATAAACACACAGCATTTTAGGATATTTATGTACAAGAACTGACACAAAACAAAAAGATTTAAAAACAAAACATCTTGATGGTAAAACTTAACAGTGAATGCAAAACAAGCAAACAATTTTCATAAGCATATTCAAAGTAAAACACTTCATTATGACACTCTCAGATAAATTTTGAAAACATTTTCAGATAATTGACACAGTTAATAATTAACATCAGGGTTAGTCATACTAATTTTGGAAGTTTAAAATTAATGTTGAATAAGATTCTTTTGCTATGGTTGAGAAAAAAGGGTTCTTTTTTATAAATAGGAATTGTACAAAATTACAAACACTATTTCTTTTTCAAGAATTTACACAGATAATGCTTATTTTCAATAAAAATGGACGAAATTATGTTATGTGTACAAAACAAACATGTGTGTATGAGAACTGTAAAAAAAAATTGTCTTATAGCTAGAAAAAGTAAAAAATAATAATAATAATAATTAACATTTACTTCAGAAATGATAAAAGAACTTCCAGTTCAAAATTAAATAAGGGTTAAACCTAAAATAATTTTAAAAGTAACCTTTTTACAATGCAGACCTTTTGTTTCCAATATATTTATGTACTATTTCAAGTTTAAAAGAACACAAATCCCTTACTTAATGTCTTTATATACAGTCAAACAAAACATACTAATCATTAGGAAAACTCATTTTAGTTAAAATACTAATAGAAGTCAAGGCAGTAATTATAATTAAAAAATACAGGATAAGGCAAACAACTTAGAAATTTTGTGCTTTCTTCAACAATATTTCTCAACCAACCGGTCTTACTATAGTTCTCAATAGAATATTTTGCAAACTCAAGTCTTAAATAACATTCCCTTAATAGCTAAATGGAGCTATTCAGAATGACAGTTAACTTATACACCTTTCTTAGTTTTGAGTAATTGAAGGTTTTCTTAATGGGTATTTCTGCTGTCCTAATGAAGAAGGCATTTTTTTGGTTGCAGGGACCTTAAAATACACCCAAATCCATGCTTATATAAAATATTATGATTTTGTATATAGTATTACGACCAGATTTTTTTCACACAAAAATCAGGACATATGATTGACTAGGTTTTTTAAACTATGGTTTGAAATGCTACCAAGTTTTAGATTTCATATGAGAAGTAAATATGACGTGAAACACATGAGGTCTGCAACCAGGGAACCACTGACATAAATAACAATAGGCATTTATTTAACACAAAACAATTTTTAAAGCAAAACAGTCTTATTAAATGTGACAAATAACAAACAAAAGTTTAGACACATTTACACAAAAAACCCTCAAGAAGTGCAAAAAAATATAAGTAAACATATATTTTAAAGATTTTAGTTTTATATATTCATCTAAAAATTTGATGACAAACAATATTTGTTCAAAAGGCTGGGTTTCAATACATGTATTTCAAAACTATCTAAGGTATTTAATACCTGATGTGAAAATTGAATTGTCAACTATACCTAATATTTTTTGATATTTTCTCAGTAATGAATTTTATAAACACTGCCAAACCAATCAAAGCAAAAATTTCTGTTGATTTCAACACAACTGTAGGGTTTGGAAGGGGAACAGAGGTATAATAGAAGGGGCTATATTTAAAAAGGGCTTTAAAAGACTCCAGGAGATAAAAAAGAAACCATGATCTGATCATTCAATACTGATGTTTTTTTTTCAGAATAAGTAAAATTTCAGAGTTTAAAAAAATATCTCGATGTACCCACTTTTTCCATAGTGGAAAAAATAATTAATTCAATAACTTAAAAAAAAGAGTAAATAGAAAAGACATTTTTTAATAAATGCCTCAATCTTCCAAACCCTACAGTATTAAATTGTTGCATTTACTGGATTTTACATGCTTGCACTATTTTAGCATCAAAAGGGTATCACATTTTTTTGGTACATTAAAAGTTACCCATTTTTTTACATTGGCTGCCCTTGAGCCACTAAAGCAGGTGTAGCCAACCTTTTTCAAAAGCTTTATAACTATTCAGGAAGCGAAAATTAACCATGCCACTTCCGCTTTTTTCAAATATACCAATAAAAATAAAATAATTAAATAAAGCATTTTTTTCATTCAAGTCTACTAAGTGGAGATTTAAAAAAAAAGAGGGTGCACCCCCTGAGAAATTTAAGGAATTCTCCAATAAAGCGAACTTTTAACGTATTTTGAAAATTACTAGCATTAATAACTAACTTGAAGAAAATTTCCTAAAACCTGAAAAAGTTACAGGTTATAGAATAGAAGTCAATGAAAAGGGAACCATACAAGGTTTTAAATTATTTAATAAAGCTGGTTTTAAATTAATTAGAATAATCAAGGTGGATAGGTTACTATCTTTCAGGCACCTGAAAAGAGATTTGGCCCACACGAACTCTTACACTTAAGATTTTATTCCAAGTCTTTAACCTTATTGATGACGTCATATGATTATTCCCCCTAATTTTGAATGTCTTCATGTGACACTGATTTAACTCAAAATGTGGAACGTGTGCTGCTGTTTGGCCATCGCTGCATTAAAGTAAAGACTTGGCATGCGTTTTAAGAACATGGTACTTTAGGTCTTCATTTCTTTTAAAACGACGGTTGCATATGCTACAAATGAATCGTCTTATACCAGTATGTGTATCCACATGTTTCATAAAGTTTCCTTTGTGAAAAAATCGTTTGCCACAAAATTCACAAACATGTTCCTTTCGTTGGGGGACTCTTGGGTGAAGAAAAAGTCTATAAGGAGCAATACCTAAAAAGATGTTTATCAATCAGTATAACTAGCTATTTCAACACAAGTTCACAATCCAAAGACTTTAGTTTTCAGATTAAAATTTTAAAAGGTTAGAATGAAATATCCTTTCGCCAACCAACAAAACAATACTATGGTATTAAATATTATAATAAAAAGCTGTAAAGAAGTGATTACTTGGATCAGCGGTAAAGATGTGGTGAACGATTAAGAGTAAAAACGTAGCTGTTATTTAAAAAACAATTTAACTATTAAATGCGTAAGAAAAAAAGCTATATTTTGCATATAGATTCAGATTATGATTCCTCGAAATTTGGCAGTTGTAGCGATATGTGCTAAACTAATAATCTTTGAATCTTGTGTGTTGAAACTTAATCATCTTTAAAAAAAATTAAATCAACCTTGAAAACTATAGTAAGCTAAACAACATTAATGGGAAGAAATTAACTTAATCTATCAGTGGTCCACTGATGGGTATTTTAACTATTACAATTTAAATTTTTGGTTACTTTGAAAATATTTTAATGGTTGTTCACTGCTTATCTAATGTAATTTAATTGCATGATACAAACACTGGACCAACATGGACCAAAAGTGGACCACTAAAATTTGTAAAATAATTGAAAGAAAAAAGTATAATTGGATCTTTTTGTCATTCAAAATGTAAATAAAAAGTAATAATCACTAATGTAAGCTTAAAAAAGTAAATATACCTATACATAGATATTTTAGATGTACACTAAACTTCAGTAATTTCTACATCTATTTTATTCTTATTAGCTTACAAATAGTTTAATGATAAACTACACTTTTTATTATTCAAATAGTCTTGAAACTCTTTTTTTTTTTAATCATACACATAAGGGTGTGATACAATTCCATTATCTGTCATATTGAAAATTGCTAAGCTGTTGTGGACACCAAATATTTAAACATTGCCAAATTGTTATTGTGATCATTATAACAAATGTAGATTTTAATAAGTGGGTTTGCAAATTTTCTAATCATTGGCATTCCAAACCGCTTGTCAACTTAAGTTGGGATAGAAAACGGAAATGTACCTAGAAAGTCTCAGAGGGCCTATATACCCAGAAGACTTTACCAAACTTGATATTTTATACCAACGAATGAAATTATTTGGCATAATCTGAATTGTTTTCATAAATATTCAGAACTACAAAATTTACAACATGTCATGATGAATTAACATGAAGATAAAAATACATTACATTTTCCATTGTATGCTGCAGTAATATAGAAGCAATAATAGAAGCAGCAAAAATGTTTTAAATGCTAACTATCACCAAATTTTATTACTACCAATAAGGTGTACAATTTATTTGGTTAGCTATTTTGGCAATTCTTAAAAGATTTGATGAACAAAACAGCCTGACAATTTAAGCAGTAATAGGTAACAGAATATATCTATATCCTAATTTGCAGAACTCAATTTCTAAAAACCTAAAAATTACTAACCATCTTAGTTAATTCTATAGTTACAAAATATTTTATATAAATAAACAGGAATTTAAACTTTGAATGATGATTTTATTATCTGACCCATTAAGTATTGCCAAGCTGTTTTGGGCACCAAACATTAGAAATATTGTCAATAATTGGAAACCAACTGATTTAAATATACAGTTACATTGATTAAAGCAATAAAAAATTAGCATTAATTTGAATATTTGGCATCAAAAATTTGGTGATAATTAGCAAGACAAGTAATGGAATTGAACTTAGAAGGAATAATACCAACAATGGCTAATACAAAGAATGCATGTCAAACAAGAGTGGCAATGGATTAGTGAATCTTGGCAACTTGTTTTTAATCGAAGTTAAAGAGTTTTTTCGCCAATATAGACCTTTGCAGTAAAAAGTCCTTAAAAAATTGCCATGGCTGATTAATTTACTATGAAAATGATTGAAATAAATTATATGATACTATTTGAAAAATATAAATATAGTTAGTAAAATTTGACATTTTTTATCTATATAAAAAGGAATATTCAAAATAAATCAGTCTGAAAAGAATATCTTGTTAAATACTATATAAACATTTTGACATAGATTTGAAACAGGTTCCCCATGGCAAAAAAAAAAAAAAAGGAGATGGGTTGCCAACTTGGCAATGGTGTGACTGCTCTAGTTGGCAGTTACCATGGAGGGTCTGTTTCAAATCTGTTCCAATGTTTTAAAACAATTAATTAAATTTATGGTACTTTAGGATTAGCTGGGTGAAAATCTCCCCAATTGGCCTTTATTGGCAAGGTTTAACAAATTACTTATAAAAACATTAACAGCAACACTTCTAGTTAATATTTTAATTGTTATTAATATTGATACGCTTATTTTTGGCAACTTATCAAAACACTTGGAACTTGTGCCTGGCTAATCCTAAAGTACCAAATATATTTATTTAAGAGTAAAATTTATTTATTCAATTAATGGACAGTAGTCCTTAAAGCAGAGGCGGATTTATAAATATACCACAGAAAGGCTGAACCAAAATTGCTGTCTATTATATCTCTCAGAAAAGGAAAGCAAGGTCTTTTCATGAAGTTAATATTGGGAACCTGATTTTCCTTGAATTATTTCTAAAACTATTCCAACTTGAACTATTTTTAAATTTGAGAGGGCTTATCAAATAATTAATGGCACACTGTTAAGTTAGGTTTGATGAATTTTTTTCTGAAAAACATTAGCAAGGGAAAGCAGACTAATTTAAAGTAGAATCTAGAAAGGAAGGACCAAGCTGAAAAAACTTCAGAAATCAGTTACTATGGAAAAAATAGGGTAAGATAGGATCTTCTTTATTTAAATTAGAATTATTAAACTAAAAAATATCCATAAAGAAAATCCACATTTAGTCAAAATGGCTTTTTAACACATTTAAATGCGAGTTATAATTAATTATGATTAAGTATGACACAATTAATAGATTACAGAAAGGAAAATTTAATATTATCCTTAAAAACTACATGCAAGTATTTTCCATCAAAGTGTAGAATATCAAGTTTTAATTCATATTTAGACTTGACACATTGGAACTGAATACTGGTTTGGAAGCAGTTACTAAATTTTTACATACCCACACTTCAAATACTGAGGATCGTATAAAAAAGGGACCTCTTAACCTTTTACACCTGCAAGGCCAAGTCTGATCCACTCGTTAACATAACCCTGTTGGAATGAATAATAGAAATAAAGGGGATCAGGGGTACTCCTAAGGGGTACTACTTTTAACAATTTTTTACTTTTGTAATATTTTGCTTTTAAGGCCAAGAAAAAAAATTACCGCCGTAAGCTATAGCCTAGCTAACCTACTTAGAAATCCGCCACTGCCTTTTAAAAGTTTAACATCTCCAAGTGGTAAAACTTAGAGACGGAAAAAAAATTAAACTGTATAAAACATGGTTTGTTAGGCTAAACAAAGAATACAAGAAAAAACAAATATAATTAAAATTTAAGTAAGTTTTAGAATAATAAAAGTACGACTTCGAGCCCAAAACAAACAAATTCTTCCAATTTTCCATTTCTTGGAATAACAAAACAAAAACAATGATTAAGTTTAGTTGTATTAGCTTGGATGAAAAAGCAACAGATACATCCCTCACTTGATACCGTTGAATGGTTGAATACAAGCGACATCTATAAACAGTTAAGCTCCGCCCATGAATGAAATGGGTCGTTTTTTTGGGGGGAAATGCTACGACTTCCACTGACGACTTCATATTTTTGCTTTGCTCACACAAAATTCGTCAAAATTAATCAACTGCAGATGCGAGTTTACTTATCTGTATAAAAAATTATGCTGTGAATTTAAGTTTGAGGAGACCATGAGGGATATTGGAAAATGCTTGGATGTTCTCAACTGTCCCAGAAACATCCTTTTTTGCCATTTAAATAATTTTAATTTGAATATTTTTAAAGTACAATTTGCAAAGTACGCAAAGGTTTCATTTATTTATTCAAGTTATTTTGGAAAAAAAAGAACATTCTAGATAAATTTTTTTGACAATGCTTACTTTATTACATTTTTCCTTAAAATTTAAATTTCTTAAAATACTTTAAAGTCTGATTACTTCTGAAGTAATGGAACATAAATCAACTAAAATATTTTCATTTTTATCTCGTACATTGTATGAGAACTCATGGCGATCACGACACCGAACTTGAAGAAATTCTTTTCCACAGCGACAAGCCTCAAACATCTGTTCTTTAACATTTCCACAAAAAGTCACTCATAACTTTTCAACTATTGATGTTTCCAAATATGAACATTACTTTCTGATCTTTTTTAAACAATTTAATGTTTTCTGCAGAAAATTGATAGTACTTGCAAGAGAGCAACACTAAGATAAAAAGTTATTTTATATGTAAATATTTTTCACAAATGCTATATTTTATTTATGGAATCAATGTCCAATTTATTGATAAATGCATTGCATTGTATGTCTGCTTTGTTAGCTAAAAATTTCTTATTATGAAGTTATTTAATTAAAAATGAAAAATATTTAGAACTAGGCAGAGAAATCCAGTCAGTTTACCACATTTTAGGAGTAGGAGGAAATATTGTTCACAAATACTATATTTTATTTATGGAATCAATGTCCAATTTATTGATTAATGCATTGCATTGCATGTCTGCTTTGTTGGCTAAAAATTCTTAATTATGAAGTTATTTAATTAAAAATGAAAATATATAGAACTTTGCTACTTTTCTGCTTTTTTTTGTTAAACATCTAGTTTTCGGCACTAGTTAACTAGAACTAGTAGTTAACTACCGATCAACTAGTAGTTTAACTACTTTTAGTTTAAAGTAGCTCAACTATTAGTTTAACTACTTTTAGTTTAAAGTAGTTCAACTACTTTTTTAATCAACTACTAGTTAAAACTACTTTCAAATTTTCAACTACTTGAAAAAAAAATTTTATTTAAAATTTTATAAGATATTTAAAATTTTTATCAAAGGTAGAGTATTCAAATACCATAACCAGAAATAAAGACCATCTTTGCGTGAAGTATTAAGTTTTTTGTGACATAGATAAGAAAGATGTATTAGAATTTTGCCAAAAAGTAGGTTATGAAATTAAATAGACTAGTTAACTACTTTGGGAAATAGTTAACTACTAGTGGCAACTAGTCCCAGGAAAAAATAGTTAACTACTAGTTACAACTAGATTTTCACAGACTAGTTAGTAGTTAACTATTTTTTGACCACTAGTTGCCGAACACTATAAACATCTCATACTATTTTTACATTAAAAGACAGGCAAATCCAGTCAGCTTACCACATAGAACATTTTAGGAAAAGGAGAGTATTACTTTGGAGACCCATGCTCCACAAATAAATCCATAATAAACTTGAAGGGAACAATTTCAAAATTTTATTACACAATTATTTTAATATGCATTATTGAATCAGCATAAAAGCTAATAATTTTCCCATTAATTATGTAAACAAGGCTATAATACAATTATTGAACTTGATGAGCATTAATTTTGTGGTACTGTAAAGACTGATTACTAGTAAAGCTCTTGGAACATAAATCACAAATAAATTTTTTCAGTCCTGTATGAGATAATTCATGGCGTTCATGGTTCCAAGCTCTAGGAAACTCTTTTCCACAGAATCGACAGGAAAACAATCTTCTCAATTGAGTTTCTTTTAAATCTGGCAATAGGCCTAAGCTTCGGTTGAAAGATTCCAAAAATTTTCCCTCTTGGTTGTAAAAACTAGATGAACCTAAAAAAGCATAAAATTGTTGTAGTTAAGTTAAATTTAGCTGAACTCTTTGTGACCCTTTTTAAAAACCTTTTTTTTTTTTTTTTCACAAACTCATGTTTTTCAGCATTGTAAGCTAGTCAACTTAAACCAAAGTTTTTAACTCTAGAGGTACGTCAAAGGTTGGTCAGGGGTATGCAGAGACAAAAAAAATATTTAGTTTAAAAAGAAATTTAACATCAAAGCATTGATCATAATAAAAATCTTAAAAAAAATTAAAATCACCTATATTTGTTTTAAATTTTTTCCTGAAGTTTATTAAATTTCGTCAACTAAGGTATTAAACTTTTGTGTATAAAAAAACCTTTGTTCTCCAATGTTGGTTGCTATGAACCAAATACATTTTTTGAAGATAATTTTCAGTTTTAAAACTTTTCAAAATATTTTTTAAATTTACAGGAATTTAAATTTAAATGTGCAACTTTAAATCATTTAGAATATTCATCCAAGATTTTAGGAAGTTGTTCTGAAATCTAATAGATCAAGATTGAACTTTCCAAAACTATTACTATTTCATTCTAGCTTATAGAGGGGTGTCAGGATAGCTTTTCAAAACTAAAGATAACACAACAGGGTTAATAAAACTGTAGGTAAGTAGCTTTTTTTTTCAGAAATATCTACACAAAGCAGACACAAAGAAAACCAAAATAAAGGAAAGTACAACAACTGGAAGACATTTAAAATATATTCTAGATTAATTGCTATAAAACAGATAATTTTTTATAGAAATTACACAAAAAACATCTTATTAGAGTAAATGTAATAAGAAAGAGGACATGGTTACCCTGCTGTAAGAAAAAAAAATTCATCTTCTCTGGCACTTCAGATAATTTTTCAATGAGATTGTTTTTAAATACCTAGAATGTTTTTCCAGGACTTTTATGAGCCAATTTTCCAATCATTTTAAATGAGATTTTAACTATTAACTGTTATGAAGAAACAGTTATATTGATTTAAAATAAATAGTGAATAACAATGCATAACTTCTGAAAAATTCATTATTTTTCAAAAATCGCAAGCAAAATTAAGTTTTTATTTAGAAATATAACATAACACTTAATGGAACAAAGGAAGTATAGAAAATCAAATTAAAATTACATAAATTAGATCTTTGAAATGGTCACCTAGAGGCAAGGGGTTCTGCTATGGTGGCTTTTTTTTTCTTCAAAAAATGCACCCCCCCCCCTCAGAATGCTAAAATGTTCTAGCCTATTTTCACAAAAATGTGAAATTAAGATTTGAGAAAATTACAGATACTTGAATTTGTTTCAATACAGAACAAAGATTTTAAAGATAAATTCAGTATATTGACTTGGTTCTTTATTTAGTTTTTAAAATTAATTTTTTCTGGCTTAAAAAACTGTTGTATCTAACCAATATTTTGTTGCAAAATTTTTTTCTCTGTTTTAACTTTTTTCTAAAGGGTTTTATCACTATAAAACAGACAACTTTTAATAAAAATAAAATTATGCAAAAAACACTACATCAATAACCCTGCCTAGAGACAAACAATTTCAGTGTCATAGAAATTAAAATAGGCAAATGAATATCAGTTAATAATTGTGCCCCTTTTAATGTTCATAATATGCATGAGACCACAAACAAAGCACTGGCCACTCAGAAGAGTTACGCTCCTTTATGATCATTTGCTATCAGGTGTATTTAAACTGACCTCTCTTTCTCCTTCCATATGAAAGCTATGTGTTGGGTCTGACAAAGGCAAATTTCAATCAAAAGAGAAACTGTGCTCAGTCGACATTCAGATAAATGGATCTCACGATGTACACAAGATAAGAATATCCCAACTACTAAAACTCAAATCGTTTAAGAACGTAAGTGGTACTTTAAATTGTTCTCCACATCAAAGCCATTAAAGCAAAGATGACATTTGAACTTTTTCCTAAGTAAGTGATCTAATTCATGGCGCTCCAAGTTATTTATATGGACAAATCTTTGGCCACAGAAATAACAATGATGCAAATGGGCTTCTATTTCTTCTACTGGAAGCCCTACCCATTCCGAGGGTATAACAACATTCCCCTTTGGCTTGGGGGGCCTAAAAAATTTAAAACAAATGTCTAAAGTAAATAGCATACAAATTTTAAACATAAAATATAAACAAACTGTCAGACGTAACAAAATGTCTAATATTTTTATGAGAAAGTTTTTTGACATGCATCAGCAAAATGAAATTTAAAAAATACTCCTTAGAGAAAAAAAAATCAGCAAACCAAGTGCACAGTTAACAATGAAAAGTTCATTTTAACTTCTTTAAAATTAAAGAGATTGAAAAGATTTTTGTTTAGATTAAAAACACTCAGTAAGGTAAAAGTTTAAATGTCGATATTTGAAAAGCAAAATTTTCAATATAAAAAACATTAAATATCATACTTATGAGTAAAAAATAATACATATAGAACAGTATACAAGAAAGGTTTAAGTAAGTTACAAAAGCATAGAATACTTAAAACACATTTATTTTACACAAATTCTAAATCACAATATTTTCAAGTAACCCTTTTCACAAATTTTTGGCCAAAAAAAGCATACAATTTAATTTACATAATATAAACATCTCATTTTTTGAACCATCATAATAGAACTCATTACAATAGAACATAGAAGGCACCAAGATATGATTTAACTTTAAAAGCAATTACTCATAAAAAGGGAGTTAAGATTTAACACAAAGAATGAGGAATGAAAATAATAGAGGTAAAATATATCCATGGGTGCCACTCTTTAAAAATTGCAAGTCTGAACTCTGAACTATCTTTTTAATCCCTTTCCTCCATTCTAGCATATGCTTTTTTTTAAATTGCAGAAAATTCTATAAAATATGAACAATTAAATAATAGGTCTTTAAATTTTAAGTTGAAGCTGTGTATGTTTGGCAAAATGTGAGAGGTCAATACTGAAATTCAGTACATATTGCTGCCAATCAGCAGCCGATTTTATGCTTCACATTACATCCAGGACAGAATTCCATTCACAGAATTTTTAAGAACATGGAATTTAGTGCCCAGGACTGAGAGTGGCACCCATTTATACATCAATGAGACAAACTTGCTCATTTCTTAGTCTTAGTTTGTGGGTTTAAGCCTTAAACAGAATTAAACAAAAATTTTTAAATTATAGTGTGATGAGCTTGAAGCATGTGGTACATCATAGAATCCTTTCTTGAATATTTCTTATTGCATACGTAACAAATAAACTTTTTCAACCCAGTATGCGTTAATTCATGACGACTAAAATCTCCCTTATGATGAAATCCTTTACGACAGAACCGGCATTGATAATTTAGTTTAAAACTACCTTTCTGAACTTCTTTAGATTGCCCCATGCTCCAATCAATGGATTCTGAGGGTTTTCCATGCAGTTTGGACCAGTTTGTTGCACCTAAAAAAAGCACAAAATTGCTATAATATCTTAATCCATCCTGTCCAGGTTATAGAAATGAAAAAAGAAACAACTCGAAATGTTGAATTATACTTTATGAGAAAATTAAACATTTTAGAACCTTAGATTGAAAAGTTATAACTAATAGTGCTCAGAGAAAATAATACAGAAGGGATTTAAAATATTTTACCACAAATTAATGCTTAATTGCACATGGATTTCCCAAAACATAACTTGAATAGCATGTGTTTCCATCTTATTCATGTTTGTTAATAAGAGCAAAAATTTTGTTCAACATAAACAATATGTTTATTTGTAACAGTTAAATTTCGCATAGTTGGTTAACTTAGTTTGACCTGATATTATTTGCACAACGAATGAGAGATCTGTTAAAAAGAGATCAATATCTTTTACAAATAAGATTTGAAACAGTTTACCTATGAATGAATAAAAGAAATACTTCTACAACAGAAAGCCAAACAAAACCAAATGTCATGAAAAAATATAAATACATAAAATATATTTATTTCCCAGAAACTGAATGAACACGTTTTTGACTAAAATTTTCTTAATTCTGTAAAACCTAGGCAATAAAGTACAATTTGTGATGATAATATTTTGTCAGTTCTGCTACCTTTTTTTTGTATGTAGGCAATAAAAGATAAATAAAATTAAAAGCATAGAACACACACAACACTTTTATTTATGAATCATTAAGCGAAGTTATTATTTACTAATCAAGATTAAATTGAGACAAGTTTAGATTCATCATGGAAAGGCACATAGAGACAATCTAAATTTAACACAAAGGGAAACTGGAAAAATACACAATAGGCTTCAATACACAAAATAGGATGGCTTATGCAGAGTTTCTGGTTCTAGGCTTCATTAGTTCAATGACTTTAGCATTAAATATGATGTGGCGCAAATTTGTGATACTTTAAAGACTGATTACTTGCAAAGTTCTTCAAGCATATATCACAACTATAATTTTTCACTCCCGCATGCATGCGTTCATGACGGTTGAAGTCCCCTTTGTGATTATATCGTTTGCCACAGATTTGGCAGCAATATATCTTTGCAGTCTTTGAAGGATATTTCTTTACTTCTGCTAACTGATCCATATTGACACTAGAGTCAAAGGATTCGAAGAATTTTCCAAGTTGTTCATCCCATTTTATTACACCTAAAAATAAAAATTATTGCAAATCCTGTTCTAAACCATTTTTACATCTCTACCCCTAAATGGTGAATTAATGTTTGAGGATACCCTTCACACATTGATGAAAGTTGGAAAATTTTTCAAGACACAATCAGTTCAAGTGTCTTAAAAGTCATTAAAAATTATGTCTTCCTCACCAAGAGCATAGTGTATTATAAATCACTAAGGTGAAAAAACAATGAAACCATCTTACCCACCAGTGAAAATAAAATACATATACAGCAGAATGTAGGACAGAGGTGAGGAAAAATACAAACACATAATCATGTGTTTGTAGCACATAACAGAAACATTTTTTCATCAAAAATTCAAAGCAATATTAAGTAATTTTTTAACCAACTCTTAATGTACAAATAAAAAAGGATACACTAAATTGAAACCATAGAGCACTTCATTTTTTAATCATTAATCAAAACTTATACTGTACTCATCACAATAGAATTTAAGATGCTTTAAAGAACTGGAAAAGTATTAGCATGAATAAACAACAATAACGGAAATTATTTAGTTAGAAAACAATCACACACACAATTATAATTATTCAATCATTAGAGAACTTTCATTTATACATACTAATTCAGATAGCAAATTTACATACTCAATTTGTAACTGTTTTTCCAAACCCAATAAGTATTATAATTGTAAATTTAAATTATAATGTATCATTATTATGCATAAATGTTTTTAATGTTTGCCACTTTCGTCTCATAATAGTTATTATAAATATAAAATGCATACATTTTGTTGTTGGGAACCACTGATATAGAGGCTAAATAGATCAAAACAGGAATAAACAACTTGGGACTCTAGGCCAAGAAATATGAAAATGATTATACTGCTTAAGCATTAAAGTCCATGAACAGAAAATTTGTGGTACTTCAAAGCCTGGTTACTTGTAAATCCCTTCAAGCAAATATCACAGCTGAACTTTTTAAGTCCGGTATGTGATAATTCATGTTTACTGTAATTCCCTTTGTGATGAAACTTTTTCCCACAGAACCGACAATGGTATTTTGCTTTTAGACCTTCCTTAACTTCGGATGCATTTTCATGAAGTAGTTCAAAGCAGTTTGTTGCACCTGAGAAAAAGAGTATAACAACTTATAAGGGTCATAAAATTAGGTAATAAAAATAAATCCCAGGATCTAAATAAAATTCTATAAAATTCATTGCAATAAATTTGAACATTTTTATGTAACAATCTGTATATTATTTTCATATCTGTTAACTTTCCAACACATGAATAACTATTTTCACTCTTACTTTAAAAGTACTTAGCATTAAAGGGTAGAGACAATGGGGAAAAATATGAAGTTTTATAACATAATTCACAAAGACTAAAGCTATGAAAACCTTTTATTCATGTGTTACCAGTGTTATTCCTAGGATTTTTTTGGAGGAGTAAAAATTACTCCTCGACTTTTTTAGGAGGAGTGAAATAGAATTATGAGGAGTGAAATATGGAAATAGCATTAACTACATTTTCAGACACGAAAACCACTATCAAACTCCATAAGCATCAGAAGAACAAGAAAGGAAAAAAATTACTATGGCTGTTTGAAAACACACTTAAAGTATGATAATTAGGGTCCCATGGCTTTGGCCAGAAGTCGGGCGAAAATGTCTCTGCTGAGATCAGTTGGTGGTTTGAGTAGAAAAATATTATTTGTTGATTTTGGTGGGGCCATGCGGTGCATTTTTAAAGCTAAACCTTTGTGAAAAATTCAAAGAGTGAAAATACTCCTGGCTAGTTTTTTAAGGAGTATTTCCGATTTTCAAGGAGTGAAATACTCTCTCAGAGGAGTTAAAAATATCTCTGTGTGTTACTATAACAGTTACTTCTAAGTAACATCAGAAAATAAAACAAAGAAATAAATTGATTACATGCTTATTTTCTTACAAACTCAATGAAACATTTTTAATAGCTTTTTCATGAATTTTCTTGAAATAGATAGAAAGGGCACACAAATTAGAACTATAAAGAAGAATAAATTATAGATACAACCAATATAACGAAAACTAAATTTTCTTATATCGGGTAATTTTTCTCACAGTTTTATAATTAGGAATTGCATACACCCATTTGCAGACTAAAATACACCCCTAGAACACTTGGCTCAAAAGATCAAAGGTAAGAAAAACAAAACTCATAGATATAGGCCTAAAAATAATTGTAATTTTAAACATTTAAATATAATGAGTCTTAAACTTGTGGTACTTCAAATAACTATTGCATGTAAAGCTCTGTAAGCATATATCACAACTGTATTTTTTTATTCCAGTGTGTGTTAACTCATGTTGATTGTAGTTCCCCTTGTGGTTAAATCTTTTGCCGCACACCCGACATTGATACTTTGCACCAATAATATCTTTCTCTACCACAACTGCTTGTTCCTTGCACTTGCCAAAGGAATCCTTTTCTTTCTCATGAATTTTAAACCAGTTTATTGCACCTAAAAATCATAAAAAAATCATTTTTCATTTTTTCATAGTAAATAAAGATGCAAACAGCCTCGGATGCTCGTAATAAGAAGTAAGTAGTTTTATAAAAAAAAACCCTAAGGGCTGCTTTAATTAAAAATTATTATTTTGAAGAACACTTTGTAAAAAAAGTTGTCTCTAAACTTGTGTTCAGAGTAAAATAATTTTGAAAGATACTGGAAGCTTTCTTTTTTATCTCACATTTGACAATTTAATTTCTTTTTGTTAAGCATAAGAATTTGCCAAATTATAAATTGTGATTCATCTTATTTAAGTTAGTTTAAATATTTTAAGGAACAAAAGAAAGCCAATAAAGATAACACAAAAATAAAAGCAATTCATATTCACACAAATAAAAAAAAAAACCCAATGAAAATTATGTTTTAAAATCAGAGCCCAAACAGAAATTTTTGTAATAACTTCAAATTTCATTTTATATAAATAATAAACACATGAATGATCTTTACATTAGTCATTAGTCACAATTTTCTTTCCAAAACATGCAGATGACAAAACTTCACTTTTTAAAAACTTCTTTTTTAAGTACTTTGCTAAGAGTATAAAAAATTTCTGAATTGTGAAAGTCTGGCAAAGAAAAATGCTAAACATTTATTGTAATACACTATGTATACGTATTTAATTTAAGTGGAAATTAAAATAAATACACCTGCAGCCGAATCTAAGGCAAAGATCGAAAACATTTCTCAATAAATCAAAAATTATTTATTTTTTCTTGGATAATAATATATTCAGTAATATTTTTTAAGTAACATTTTAGATACATTATATAGGATACTCACAATAAGCACAAGCTATTCAATCCACATAACTTAAGTTACAAATCACATTGCCTGACATTTAATTCAAATAAACAAATTAATGAATTCAAAACATGCAAATTTGCACACTTTAGAAAAATTAAGATAATTTTAATCAGTAAGAATTTTTCAGAACTAAATTTTTAATAATAAAAAAAAGTTAAAGAACAACCAGCACAAACATTTAGCCATGGAGTTAAATTTATCATTTGCATTTATGAAAACACAAACAAAATCTGAATATGAGAAAAAGAAATTAAGATGGCATAAAAACTACGAAGATAAAGTAGGGGATGTTTTCATCAAGACTGAATGAAACCAATAACTAAGAAACTGACTTAGTGTTCATAAATTAAAAATAAAACAAAACAAATTGCTACCCTGGAGCAAACGCAACACCTTATAATTCAAGTAGAATTAAAAAGGTACAAGATAGTTTTAAATAATCTGCAAAACTAAAGATAAGCTAGTCATATAAAGCTTCAATTTCTGAATCATAAAACAGAAAAAAGATAGTACCTTACTTATTATAATAGAAGGCACAAAAATAAGTAAAAAAAAAGCTTTTTTAAAAAAACGCTTTTATTAAGATGTCCTAAAAATTCAAAAATAATTTTTTGGGTTTTGTGAAATAATTTATTCGGGAGTAGAAAATAACCTTCCGGTAAGTAAAAATTAACTAATTTTCTGATCACTAAAAATAAAAGCGTGGGCGCTAGTAATTTATAATTTTACATAAAAGAAAATGAGAAAAGAGAACTTAGAATAAATAGTGAATAGATAATTACTAGCGCCCACGCTTTTATTTTTAGTGATCAGAAAATTAGTTAATTTTTACTTACCGGAAGGTTATTTTCTACTCCCGAATAAATTATTTCACAAAACCCAAAAAATTATTTTTGAATTTTTAGGACATCTTAATAAAAGCGTTTTTTTAAAAAAGCTTTTTTTTTACTTATTTTATTTTCTACTTTTTAGTCTTAGAATTTTGCCTAAAATCTTAATTTTTATTCCAATTGTTGGTATGTAATTAGTAAAACCCCTTAGAATTAAATGCTAAAAATTTAAAACATTACCCCTCTATTTAGGTACTTATAAAATTTTTCAAAGCAAGTCATTTGTAAGAAATAAACTTTTCCAAACACCAGTGAAGAATTTACAGAAAAAAATATTCCAAAGGAAAGAGATTTTATAATTTCTTTTTTTACTGAAAAAGCCCAACACCCCATGCAAACATATTTCAGTATTTCTTTAAGCTATAAATAATTCCATCTGAACGAAAGCGAAATCTAAAAGAAATGAATAGCAATAACTGTCATAATAAAAGCATCGAAACTCCCATTTATCCATCAAATGAAAATAAAAAGTATTTCCAAGCTTTTAGAACAAGTGGTATAGGTTTAAATTCACATTACTATCTTCGTTAATTATCTTAATTGAAAGGTAATAATTCAAGGTTTAAAGATTGAATATAGTTCAAATATATATAATACGCCGTTGTATAAGTTTTGGGGGTCATATTCCTTTTAGAGCGTCTTAAATTCGAGTTAATCGGATAATCAAAAATACTCTTTAATTACCCTAATTACGGAGATTTTGACTAGCTGACAATTGAATATTGCATTGTCATGAATATTACACTATGCTGCAAAGTTTCAAGGCTTAATATCATTTAGAAGTACCTGAAATTTTATGTGCAAGAATCTAAATGACAACCTTAAAATTTGCATAAATTTGTCTTTAATTTCTTTAATTATTTTAAAATTGCCGTTTTGATGATTGAATATAGTAGTACTATGCCTATTACACTATTGTTCCTTTTTTTGGGAGCTAAAATATTTTTTAAGGGTCTCAAAATCGAGTTAATCGGATAATCGAAAATACTCTTTAATTACCCTAATTACGGAGATTTTGACTAGCTGACAATTGAATATTGCATTGTCATGAATATTACACTATGCTGCAAAGTTTCAAGGCTTAATATCATTTAAAAGTACCTGAAATTTTATGTGCAAGAATCTAAATGACAACCTTAAAATTTGCATAAATTTGTCTTTAATTTCTTTAATTATTTTAAAATTGCCGTTTTGATGATTGAATATAGTAGTACTATGCCTATTACACTATTGTTCCTTTTTTTGGCAGCTAAAATATTTTTTAAGGGTCTCAAAATCGAGTTAATCGGATAATCGAAAATACTCTTTAATTACCCTAATTACGGAGATTTTGACTAGCTGACAATTGAATATTGCATTGTCATGAATATTACACTATGCTGCAAAGTTTCAAGGCTTAATAACGTTTAGAAATACCTGAAATTTTATGTGCAAGAATCTAAATTTTTTGCGATAATTTGCCGTTAATTAATTTAATTACTTGAGAATTGTCGTTTTGATGATTGAATATAATAGTACTATGCCCATTACAGTATTGTTCTTTTTTTGGGAGCTAAAATCTCTTTGGAAGGGTCTCAAATGTCAGTTTTTCTGATAATTAAAAATAATCGATAATTTACTTAATTTTTTGGTTATTGATTCGATAATAATTGGATATTGGAGTGTCATGAGGGTTACATCGTTGTGTAAAGTTTCAGGGCCCTGACATATCAGGAAGTGCCGGAAAATCGAGTTGTAAGATTTCACCCGTGACCTTGGCCCAGAGCAAGTCTAATAAAAGCGTTTAAAAAATAAAATTCGATATAGAAAAGCATTAAAACATATTAGGTAACAAACGAGGTCATACAAATTTAACACAGGTAAAGAAGGAGGCGCAATAGCAGAAAGGTCTACTTTATAGGCTAAAAACAGACCAAAAAGGATGACCCTCCTAAGGTCTAGAAATATAGTAACAATTATACAACTTCAGCATTAACTGAGATAAACCTCAAATTTATGGAACCTAAAATACTGGTTACTTGCTCTGCAAGAACAAACACAACAAAAATTATAAATTCTATAAGTCTTGGGGGATTGAGGTTCCTCTTGTGACAAAATCCATTTGCCACAAAACCAAAATTAATACTTTGCTTTTAATAGAACTATCTCTACTTCAACTTATAGCAGCAATCTTCAGCAAACAATTCAGACTTTCCATCACAGGTTGTTGCGCCTTAAAGAAAGTTAAAATTATGGCAATTTTACGGAATAATTAGATTTTTTTATCGATTGAAATATTTGTTCATTTTTGTCGACTAATGTTATTTAAGATTTTTCAAAATTAGCAGTTTTGCCCACCTCTAGTATCAAACAGTTTACAAAACCCAGTTACAAATGGGACTATCGAGAATTTAGCCCAAAAGGTGATCTCGTCATGATAGTTGTTAAAAAAGGGTTTAACAGTATTTAATTTTGCTAGATATGAAAAATTCCAGACAAAAGGAACTAATTTTTTTTTTAGAATTTTTATCATTTTTGTATAGAAATTCTGCAACTAGTTACTCAGAAAAAAAGTGCAAGTCTACCATA
Organism: Tetragnatha montana; assembly: GCA_963680715.1. Taxonomy (NCBI): domain Eukaryota; kingdom Metazoa; phylum Arthropoda; class Arachnida; order Araneae; family Tetragnathidae; genus Tetragnatha; species Tetragnatha montana. Next base: position 8,532,305 of record OY796677.1, on the reverse strand, counting down.
GGAATTTCAACATTAAGTATAGCTATAGCAGACTTGCCAACCTCTGAAAGTCAAAAATCAGGAGATTTTCCATAGAAATCAGGAGAAATTTTTATCGATGTATAGCCCATCGCAAACCAATTATAAAGAGATAATATGTGCTCAAAATAAAAATTTAACCATTTTAAAACCATACAACCATACTTTTTCGTAATCGCACTGTCCGGGAACATCTTTCTGAAGAGACCTCCGGAATGGTCCTCCACACTGATCGGTAAATTATGCTCCAATATATATAAGAATGTTGCAAAAAGGCATTCAGCATTACTTACCGTCTGATCATTCTGTATTACAAAAATCTTTTGGTTATTTTCCACACATTTCGCATTTTCCTTATGCATATTTCGAAAAAAAAGCGGGAGAAAACCGAGAAAGAGGGAGATTTTCGGGGAAAATCCGGAGGGCGGGAGGAGAGAGCGATAATCCAGAGTCTCCCGCCAAAATCCGGAGAGTTGGCAAGTGTGCTATAGGATTATATTTTAATGCTCAGGGAAATATAAATTGCTCAAACTTTCACACAAAATCTAGTGAAGAGAGCTATGTCCATTTAAAAGTTAATGTCCTATCAGAAGAAATAAAATAGATTGATACCATTTTGGGAAGTTTCTTTTTCTTTGAATTCCTATTGGACTGTAAGTGCACATAATACAACCATTTACTCTTTCTGTATGTGTATTCAAATGCATAGTGCGAGCACTCCTGTCAGAAAATTCTTCATTACAGAAGCAGCATTTATACTTAAATGGAGGAGCTCCATTGACTAATACATTGCTTAAGTAATTGTCTTCACTATCTAATTCCACCTTTATTTCCACTTTCATTTCAGGGTAACTGGTACAACCTGAAAATGAATACTACATTCAAATACATGGACAAATGATAAAATGCTTATTGTAACACTTTTCTTTTGGTTATACTAAAATAATCGCAGCATTATTAAATAATTCAACATTCAGAAATATTTTAGTTTCATTAGTAGTAAATAACCAAGTAAGCTTTGTATTAATTGAGTTGTAAAAGTAACAAACAATTTTCTTGTCTTTTAAAACCAAACTATATTAATAAGTTTTTGTTTTCCGTGTATATCGCGACCCTCGTTGAGAACCATTGCTACTAGAAAGGGGTGACCAGAACTGAAAGGGTTAAACCTAGGTAAACAAAACACTGATCTTTGAAGCTGTTTTCATGATTATCTTGATTTATCATAAAAGTTTGCAAAACACAGCAATCTGGTCTAACAAAATTATTTCCAAAGTATGTGATTCATTCAAAAGTTACTGACAGCTGTTCTGGGGGTTTTGTAAATGATACGGATTCTGATGGACAGTATAAACATGATTATTCAAGTTTTCCCGTCTTGAAAATGGACGAGAACAAATGGTACACATGTAAGGCTTCTCCCCCGTATGGATACGGAAGTGTTTCTGAAGGTAATCCTTTCTTCTGAAGCCTTTGTTACACACAGAGCAGATAAATCTAGATGCATTTGAAGGATCCAACACTGTTTGGTATTGAGCTGCATCATAATCTGCAAAATTTTAAAACGTTAGATTGGATAAAAACAGATATATTTAAAATAAAAAACAATGTGCAACAATGGTAAGAAAGTAAGATTGCATCTAAACTTGACCTAATAATGTTGAAAAAATATTTTCAATAACTATTAAAAACATTTATTTGCAAAGAAAGTACCAAAAAACACATAAAAAAGCTGCTAAATTTTTGAGCCTAGTTAGTTTTGAGACATCTACACATATAAAAACAAGTGAACTTATTCTGACCAATCAAACAACTTTTATTACATAAAATTTTAGTTTAAGAAATACCAACATATACTGAATACAGTTTTTAAGTTTCACATACATACACCCTTCATTGTGAAGTTAATATCGTTAGAAAACAAACAAATGAAACAGATTAAAACACAAAACCTCAATACATTAGTTCTTTAAAGCATTTCAAACATTTTACATAAAACACATTTTTAATACTAATCTAAATAGAGCAAAATATATTTTTCAATCAAATATCCCAATTGGATGTGATCATGTTTTTACAACAATTCCATTATAAAGTTGTTCTAAACTTATCAAACCCATCCAATGATTGAACAACTGTTTTGAAAGTGAATTTGAATGGGTGAAACAAATTTATTGAAAGTATTAAATGGTATACTGTTAGTTTCCATTCTCACCTATAAAACAGCTGGAAAAACATTCTGCAAGTTGGGAAACTGGTAACCCCTGGAAGGGGTATCAGGGTTTTGCTGGTCGTTATATAGAGGTATTTCAACATTAGAAAAATAAGGAAAAATGTGTGCCTGCACAACAAAAAGCCATAATGAATTATGGATAACTCAAGCATCTTAATTTTGAAGTATAAGATAATTATCTTGAACTTTTATCCAGACTCATTTTAAGGAGGTTTTCAATGATATGAGACCTGACTTTTTGACAAAAAAAATCCTGTAATACAAAATGTTTGGGAAGTGATCCACTGTTCCATACTACCTTACCAAGTTATTGTTCAGTGGCATACATATAAAAGGGAGTACAGAAGGATAAAAATGAGTTAAAATACTGATTTTAGGGTTCAAAATTACAAGAAAATTCTAGGATAGATGAACCTGAGACACCCCTCTTTTACCTCATATTCTATTATATACACACATATCTACATTACACATTATCAAAAAATATTATACCAAAAACAGCATTAACTGGAAAACAGCATTTTTAACCTAATCTAAATGCACAGAGGGGCAAGGGGGTTCTATTCATCTCCACAGCAGCAGAAATCTAACTGCAAGCTTGACAGTGGAGGATAGATAGTAAAAAAAATAGGATAAAATTTCTGAATAGGTCACCGTCATTATTATATCAGTCTTTTTCTTGGAACCTAACATTTGCTCAAGTTTTCAAATTGAACCTCAATGGACAAAGTATGTAGATTAGATCCTTCAATACATTTGACTATTATACAGCCAATATGATTGAATTGTTCTCACACACAGAGCACATTAAAAGAACAAGAATTCAATAATTGCTTTCAATAGCAAAAGAGAATTAACTTTTCAATCATTCAGTAGACCTTAAATTAAAAGACAACACTGCATAATAATTTTTGATGTTTAAATAACTCCAGGTAGAGACTGCTGACATTTCGATAGATGGTATTCCAGAGACTGTTTGCTTTTGAAACTACGTGGACACCGATTGCACGCGAACGGTTTTTCTCCTGTATGCACACGAAGATGTCTCACTAAATGAGCCCTACTTTGAACTGTCCTGGAACAAATATGACATTGGATAAAGGTCAATTGCTTTTGGACAATTGAGGACCCAGCAGACAGTGTTTGGTAAATCTTTTTTGAGACGCTAAGAGCACCTGAAACATCAATATATTTCTTTAAAAACTGACAGAATTTCAGTATACAAACTTGTAAATTCATCATATATAAGTGAAAGACTATAGATGATAATAGCAGGAATTAGTATTTCAAGAGTCATTAGCAGCTGTGGTAATAAGAAGTTAAAAGTTTGAGAACTCAGAAATAAGTTAACAAAACAAAATAACGACATAAAATTAAATTATACAAATTTTAAGTGAATGAATTTAAATACAGGCACTGGGCACTGCGAGAAGTATTTAAAATTATAGACAAGGGAAAACAGAAATAGTACAGAAAATTTCAAACATTCACTTTATTTAAATTTAAACTCCCTTTTATTTTTAATGAAAATTTCACGAAAATAAGAGAAAAACCTAAGCTTTTGTATTTAGTTAAAGGAAACGAGTTAAAATCACGCTCGTAAAAATTCTAAAACAAAAACCAATGAAAAGATAAACAAAACAAGTTTTATTATGTTGCCAGATTTTGTTTAATAAATGAGCAAAATTACAATTTAATGTCAGTTTCATTTTGAAAATGTTTTTTATTTACATTAAGATCAATTTAAATTTTTAATTTTCTTCAAATTTCACGTTATTTTCAAACATATTTTAGGGTAAGAAAGGTTTGATAAATCATGAATATAGTTAAGTTTTCTTTTCGCTTGTTACTCATCATTTTTTATTTTAGATTTTATCATTATCTGTAATTATTTCACAACTCCATGAAATTTTCCTGTATATTATTGATAAATTACCATCATAGCCTTTTCATTCTAGATTTAACTTGTGTAGTTATTACAAAACTGATGAATATTTTAATGGAATCTTTCTTTTATGTATGACGTATAGTCTAATGTTTAAAAGTCTTTGGAACAGATTTGATAAGTCTTTCACGGCAAAAAGGGTGATGCACGCCAGAAACAGTAGACCGGCTGAATGGCCGCTGCTATATAGAACTACATCAAATCTGTTCCAAACCTAATTTAATAATGCCAAAATGCTTGTTTTTTTGTATTGATGTGCTTTTATTCTGAAAAATCGTCGAGTGAAAGTGCTTTGGGCCTAGTTTTGGCGAAATGTTTTGGCACAGATGGGATAAAAGTCCTCCAGCCACCATGTTTAAATTACATGTTAAATATTGTCATTATTTGAAGTTATGAGTAAACATGGTGGCTGTAGGACTCTTATCCCAGCTGTGCCAATGTTTTCTTGTATACTTAAAAAGCATGACCCCATACACCAGAGAATATCGCCTTCAATAAAAGCTAAAGATAAAATTAAGCAGTAGGTAAATAATATTAGTTTTAAGAAAACCATCTTTAAAATTAGTTCAGTTCTCTCATTTTTTAAAAAAATTTCTTCTTTAGCTTTGGGATAATAAACAATGCTGTCTGAATTGAATGAAGTGAACGACCATCTCCTTATTGGAAGTGCGCGAAATGTGACGAATGAGGCCCTCCATAAAAAGGGGATCACCTGTGTCGTTAATTGCAGCATGATGGCTCCCAGTTACTGCACACATAGTGTGAAATACATGACAGTTCTGGTAATGCAATATCTGTTCTCTCAAACACTTTTTGCAATTTTAATTGTGTTAGTGTTAAATTCAGATTTAAAATTATATCGATAAATATAATGAAGCAATACCTTTCCAGTGGTCTGTCCAGGGCAATTTTACTACCGTTTTTAGGTACTTTCACAAATTCAGTTTTAGGTAAAAAGGTACCTTCACAAAATACATTTTTTAAAGAAAGTTCTCTAGTAAGCTATATTCTCTCAATAGTTATAATTTTTAGCCATTCTAGACTAAATTTCTTTTTATTTTGAATGTTTAAAAAATTAATATGTTCATGTTTTTATGTTGCACAAATTAGCTCTAAATTTTCTCAAAATAGCTACCTTTTGAAAAACTCAAAAATCCTCCCCCTTTTAGTATAAGGGTACCTTGAAAAATTCAGAGCTATGTTTTTAATTAAGGTGACTTCATTTGTTGTTCTCTAAAGTGAAAGGGAAAATAAAAGAAAGAGAGCATAAAGAAAGTAAGAGAAGAAAAAGGATAATATAGAAATGGAATAATAGCTCTATCTTCTTTCATTGGCAGTTTATTTGTTTTACCTTCCCTTTTCTATTTCTTTCAAACTTCTAGATTAGTTGGTGCCTTGAAGAGATGCTAGGGCTTGGATTTGCACCATAAACCATATAGCTTAAAATTACTTGTAGGTACTTACGTATTATCCCGTCGACCGTTCAGCGGCCGGCTAATTCAGCGGCACAGTAATAGTAAAGTCAATGGGATCTAATGACGTTTTCGGATTAAGCGTCACGGTCGACGGGATAATACGTAAGTACCTACTTGTATACTCTTATACTAAAGATGAGTTTCAAGTTGCAATGTTATTGCAGGAAACCAGCAATATCTTATATTTAAGTTTTCACATTTTTTTAAAGAGTTAGTATTATTTTGATCAAAAATTATTATTAATGTTGCTGTGCTTCATTACAGGTGGAGGACAATGATAGGTGTAATATAGCTAACCATTTCGATCGTGTTTGTGATGCAATACACTCTGAACATCTATCTGGTGGGAAAACTTTGGTGTATTGTGTTGCTGGAATAAGCCGCTCAGCCTCTTTCTGCATTGGTAATTGTTTATTTATTCCCTACTTTTTTTTATTGAAATTTTTAATTCAATTCAGTGCAACTTGAAAAATGTGTGTTTAAATTTATGTAAAGAGTTTTTTACATTATAAAAATTAGGAATTATTAGGTTTTACTAAAATATTTTAAAATAAGGAAAACTTTATAGGCAAAAATTCCAACCAGTAAAAGCAAAATAATTTTTGAGGAAAAGTGTTAGTTATTTAAGTTTAGAAGCCATTAAATGCAATGGATTCCTCTTAAAGGTACAAGGGACCTTCAAACTTACTTTTTTAGTTTCAAATATGATAATCTGAAATTTCATCATATTTTGGATGAAAACACATAAAAAATACCCTACAAAAAATTGATTTTTAAATTTAAAAAAGGTTTTATGCTCCTTTTGCATATCTAAGTAGAATGATCTAGCCAAATTTTTAAAACATGTGTTTTAAACATGAATGCAGTTTAAGATGACTAAAGATTGAAAATTGAATCTGATAACTTATAGATACCAAAAAGTACCAAAAGCGAATTTCCTTGCAATATGCTCCAATATCATACAACTTACAGAAGTTTTTAATTATACTTTCATTCATAAATTAACGATTGTTTTAAGAGAAAACTAAAGATTTAACCAAGCAATAAAAGTGTACAATTTTTAAATTTAATGTAGTTCAGTCCATTGCTATTAATAGCCACATATCCAAACTTAAAACTTTGCTTTTAAATGTGTATGTAGCTTGTTTTAGTAAAAGGCATGAACTTAGTTTTATATTCATTAATTTTCAGGCCCATTCTAAGAGCATCTTTCTTTAAAGAAATATAAGTTTTATTAAAGTGTGTTATCAAATTCAAAAGAAAACGATAAGCTGTAGATTGAACACAGAGAAAAGCCGTCAAAAAATTAAACTTGCACCACTTGCATTTATATACTGTACTTCAACCAATCACTGCTGCCCACTGATGACATCATCAGTCTCGCTTCATCTCAATTCATATTAGGAAAATTGAAAGATGATGACAAAAACAGAACACTTTAAATTTGGTTTACCTATTAATGTTTAGTTAACCCAATCAGGGACCAATACAGGTAGATTTTGGTACCATTTATCAGCACCTTCACAAAAAATGTAGTAACAAAAACGGCACCTTCACAAAATATCTTCTGAAAAATCGACTTCTTCACAATAACATAGCCGAAAATCAGCGGTTCCACAATAATTTCTTCTATAAAAAATCTATGTTTACTAAAATTTACTTGCCTAAAAATATATTGTAAAGCTCCGTTAAGTATTTAAATTGCTATAAAACTAAAGAAAAAAGTAATTTAATGTTGCTTTCATTTATTTTATAGTTATAGTTCCAAAATCTTCAAAAAATTAAAATGCCATATAAATTTTTCACAAAAATGGGGATTAAGTTTAAAATTCTGGATTGGTCCCTGCCAATACTCAAGCAAGCAAGTAAAAACAGCGAACATGGCAGTGACTGGTTTTAGTAGAACTACCTTTTCTCTCGAATGAGGTGATCTGTGAGTAATGGACTTATGTACCTTATTATCTAATCATCCACTCATTTCTCGCGTTCCTTTCCAGCCTACCTGATGAAATACGATCTGATGAGCCTGCGCAATGCCTTCCGTCACCTCCGTTCTCGTCGGCGGATTGTCCGCCCCAACAACGGCTTCTTCTCTCAGCTCATCCAGTTTGAGGAGCGTCTGTTCGGCCACGCTTCAGTACAGATGGTGCGTGTGCCGGGTGCCGACTCCCCTGACTGTGTCGTGCCGGACGTCTTCTACGAGCTGTGCCGCGGCATCACCTGGCTGCGCAGCTGCAAGAACTACATGAAAGAGCAGCGGGAACAGTGATGGGATTGCTTGGGGAAGTTTGTACCGGTGAATATGTATTAAACGGTTAACGTGGAGTATTGGTTACTGCTGGTATTGTTGTAAGTAGGTTGTGTTAGAGAGTGTAGGCAGTCAATCTGGACCCTACCACCCACTGGTGAGCTGAAATGATTTCAAAATCGCCTTATAAATATGGTATGGGAATGTAGGAATGGCAGGAGGAGTGGGGTGAGGCACAGCTTACTAGATACTATACAGGCTAGCCGAGTTTTGAATAATGAAAACCATTTGATAACTTCTCCCACCACAAGTCCTACCTATACCGACCAACCAATAGGATAATACACTGACAAATAAGGAAAAATAAAGGCGTGTTTTCATGATGTAACTGCTGACTATTGGCGATTCTCAGCCTATCTTGGCAAACTTTGTCACCATGACAACCTATTACATCTGAGTTACAATAAGTACTTTTTTTTAATAGATATCCTGTTCCACTTTATTGCCAAAGACATTTTTGAGCTATTAAGCCCCACCTTCAACTCTGTGGATTTGCTTTGCCAGTTGTCAGCTATTGCCGTCTACATTTTTAATGACTTCTGTTCCTCGGCTGGCCTGAATAATATGAAAATAAACTTAACATTTTACAGCCTACTATCTCAGCCCTGCCGTCGTTACCATCACAGTGGCTAGATGTCCTCCAAATGTTTCTTTGTATCGGCCATTCTTTTGGCTTGATTGATAACCACCACTAACTAACTTGCCCTCATTCGTAAGAAACTTTAACTATCAAACATATTTCAACTTTATACTACTTAAAATCTTACTATTTCTGTTATTTAAGAACATGTTCACTTATTTCTTCTCAACTTTGAAATGTTCCCCACTATCCATATAGTTATTTCAATTTTTAAAATTCATTAAAATCTTTCACGACGTATGAAAATTGTTGTACACACAAATTTATAGATGCTGGCCATCTGTGAAATTGCTTTTAAATTATTAAACTCTTAATGAAACTTCATTTTTCAATATTGGTTGGAATCTGAAAATACCCATTCGGATAACTAAAAGAAATTACATAGACAAGTAGTATACAAATAAATAATCCCTAAAAAAAGATAAATAATTTTGTGAATAACTACAACACAAGCAAAACACAAACATTTACAAACAAATAAAAGAAAAACACATTGAACTTAAAATAAAAGGTTATTGGTGTAGAACTTTTCAAAGGTTACTCTACTGTATATAAAATTTACAAAATAAAATCACCCCCTACTTTATTACCATTACTGTGGAACTGGTGGGCTGGTAAAACTTGACTGCAAACAGAGGTATAAAAGTGGGAGGTAGGCATAATAAGGTATATTATCCCTTGTATTAGAGCTTTGAGAAGAATGATTTGGAAAGTTTGTACTGGTAAATTTGTTGTAAACAGTTATCATGAAGTATCAGTTACTGATTTTGTAAGACAGAACTGTTTCTATAATTGGTGCTTTTAACTTTTTTACATTGGCTGTGCTTTGAATACTAATCAAGTACAAATATTTCCAAGTACAAAGAATTTTTTACAAGAGATGCGACCATACTTTGTATCTTTTTGTTTTATGTCTGATATTTATTTTTATATAGAATCACACACCTTCCAAATCTATTGGGATAATTAAACATTTTTGATGCCCTCTCTTGAAATCCCTAATTGAAAACTGGTATCCTGATTTTTACTACAAATTAAGAAGTTCCCTATAGAAAATAATTTTTGTATAGCAAATTGTGATAAAATTGAGGTGGGAATTCCTAATGATAAAAAAAATCTGATAGTAAAAATATTTAGTTTAAGACAGGAAAACATTTCCTATTTCAAATTCTAGCAGAATATTTTCACATCATTCATTAAAAAACAGTCTGCCTAATCAGTTATCTACTTTTTAAGTGTGTAAATTTATCTAACAAGATTTCCACTTGAAATTTGTTCTATTGGTAAACAAAGTTGTGGAATGGATTCCCAAGTAGCTCAACTCACACTATGTCTGCAACTGGAAGTAAACAAAATTTGGCCATACATGACACAAATTGGATGAATCTTGAATGTTTGTTCTGCTTGGGAAGTTTGTTAAGAACTTCCACTGAATGTCTCCTAAATCCTTTCTATTTAAAAATATTTTTTTTTTATCTTGGAAGTGTTGGTTTTGTCTATAAGTAGTTTTAAATTTTTTGTTAATATGTTTTATTTTTTTTTACTTATTGTAGAATGTTATATCATTAACATGGGTGAATTAATTTGTATGATTCTAGTCAACAACACCAATTTATTTTTTATCATATTAAATGTATGATCTATATTTATTGCTTGTTAATTTCACATTCAATGTCTTCATTTTAGATATCATTCACATTTTTAAACTGCTTCTCTAGGGGTGCAGAATGTGTCCTTACTTGAGATACTCCATCCTTGAGAATGTTCCCTTAATTTGGGGGAAATTCAGGCAGCTGTGGGGAAATTTTTGCCCAATTTAAAAAGAAAAACTTGACAAATCCAATTGTCATTAGTTGACGAACAAAAATGTTGGCTAGTGCATCTTAGCCTTCAACTGCTTTGGAAATTAGATGAAAACTACAATTATGGATGTAGAGTAGAAAACTACTGATCTATGTTGAAAAAAAAGGGGTTTTTTTTTGTGAATACCTGAAAGTTGGCTTTTTCTTGATTTTCGATTGATATGCAGGGAAAACAACATATCCCTGATAGGATGGGTGATTTTCTCTGAAAGTCGAGATCTTGTTTAATCACATCGATGTTCTTGACTAAAAGTTGAGTTTAAAAAGGAAAAAGGTAGCTCAAATTTGAGAAAAATAGTTAATAACTAATATATTTCAAGACAAGAGGGACTTTTTAGCTAAGGTTATATGTATGTAAGAAAGACTAAAACAAGGTATAAAGTTCATTAAAATTAAAATTTATGAATTGTGTGAAAATAATTGAATCTTAAAGAAGTTTAATAATTAAAAACAACCTATGTTTTATAATAAAATCTCATTTTAAGGGAAGTTATGGATAAAAAAAAATTGCATTCTGGGGAAATATTGGGCCTTGGAGACATTTTCTGCACCCCTGTGCTTCCTAGCTCTGGGTGTTTTAAATTTAATGCATGATTTATCTAATCAAACCCAAATCTTAGACTAGATCCCACATTAGACTTGGCATGTGTGCAGTTTGACTCATCATCACTATTGATTCAAATATTAACGAATTTTTTATAGCTGAAGAAAAAAGTATATATTCTCTGCATAAATGTTTTAAAATATTCAATTTATAAATAATTCCTATACAAGTTAATAAACGTTAGATAATTTATGATATTTTTGTTGTTCTTTATTCTAGTGTAGTATTTTTGTATGATCTAAAAAAACTGTAAAAATTCTCTAACTTGAATTACCTAAGCTCCTAAGCAAGAAGGGGGCAGTTGCTCTCCTTTCCAGAAGATCAAAGCATATTCAGTTCATGCTTTAAAATTTCGCAACTTTGATACAAATAAAGATGACTGATTTTTTTTTCCTAATTTAAGTGAGAAATAGGAGGGTCAATCATTGTTATTACGTATAGAAAGGCTCTACATATTATTTCCCTTGTATTATGAGTTAGCATGTCAAACTAGTCCATTATTATTTAGTTCAGTGTGTAAATTTATGCACTGTGTGTGTGCCTGTGCCTATTAGGCTGGATAAAAAAAAAGTTAAAGTCTGATCAAAAAGCTCACTCTATCTATATCTTCTATATCCCTTTACCACTCTAGGTAAAGGAATATAGAAGAAATTCAAATCCATGCTTTTCTCAGATTTTGTATTTTTGGACTTAAACCACTTTCCTCCTGAGCCCTTTTCCCTTTGGGTTGACACCCGAAGAGGACAGGTCCTTGTACGCAGCATGATTTTTAAGTGAAAGTTTTTTTTAAATTTTCAGCAAAAATCCCGGCTGGGGCGGTTTAACCCCTTTGGTAGGTCCCAGAAATGCAGGGTGAGCACCCTGAATAAACCATAAATAAAATATCGAGTTGAAAAACCATCGCCATATTTTTGAGGAATAGATAAGGGACAGAAAGTGCGTGATCGAGAGTATACTTTCTCTTAAAAACACAATCTTCCTTACCACCAAAAAGCTTTGACGTGCGGATTCTGACTGTGGAAGCTGAAAAAGAACAGTTAATGGTAACGACTTTCCTGCTTGCGAAGGTTACCTGTAGATACATTAATTTACGAAGGAGACCTTCCGAATTGGTAAGATGTCGCAGATTTTTATTAATTGTGTCACAAATCGCCGTAACCTTGTTTACTATTGATGTAAACTGGTTTTGAGGATGATGAGTTCTGCAAATAGGGAGTGTGTTGTGCGTAGGTTTTTCATAACTTTCTTTTTAAACACGGATTTGTTGTTGTCTGTTAGTCATTCAAACTTTTAAAAAAATTATTATGTTACTGATAAAACTCAGTGTTGGAGTGACTATCGAAGATTTTCCTTATCTAATACACTGCTCAAAACAATTAAAGGATATAGGTGAATTTGATACATATTGGGGGAAGAAATGAAATTTTTACAGTGTTTAAAGCATTTTTCATAAACATAGGTCATTTAAAAGATAAATCAATGCAGTTATTAAAAGAAAAAAATTTATTTTTATTTTTTTTAATCGAAATTGGAAAATGCCTATTTTGTGTGGTTAAGAAAAAAAAGTGAAAAATCTATCAATATTAAATTGAAAATCAATTTCGATTGGGGGTAGGGTTTCCCCGGACTGATAAAAACGTTGTGCACCCGTTTGCCATCATGTTTGTTAATTTATTAATAACGGGCTGCTGGGGTATTTTCTTCAACTCCCCTTTTAAAGCATTTTCCAGAACTTGAATTATTTGAGAAGTATTGGAAGGGTGGCAGTTCATCTCCCTAGCATGTCCGAGATGGGAAAAAGTTGTTTGACAAGCTTAAAAAAATTAGTTTTTTCTTACTAGATATTTTATTGAACTATAGAAGAGATCTACTAAGACAAGAGAATGGAGAGAAAAAAAGAGAAAATTAAATATTTATCTTACTAGGGGGCCTGCCCCCTGCTCGCTATCGCTCACCAACCCCCGGAACTGCTTCGCAGTTCTTTTTAGATCGCTTCGCGATCTCAGCGAGCAAAGCTCGCTTGTTCCATCTTACCAATCACCCCGCTGGTCGGCTTAATTAATGCTCCTTTACAACCGAAACTACTCTTGCTAATAAATAATTTAATCCAAATCATCCCGAAAAAAACTATTGCTGAAATATTACTTTCCTAACTTAAATTGAAAATAAAAGAAATCACACATAGTGAGCTATCGCTCACCAACCCTCTTAACTGCTTCGCAGTTCTTCTCAGATCGCTTCGCGCTCTTAGCGAGCAGAGCTCGCTTGTTCATCTCAACAATCCAGCAGAAGCCTTTTCTCGGCTTAATTAAGCCTCTTGTAATACCGAAAATACATCTCTCTTGCTTATCAATAATTTAATTGAAATAGTCTACTAATAACCATCAACCACTTTGTAGAAAAAAGCATTGTTGAAAATAAAAGAAATCAGACTCATCATAAAACACGCATAAAACTCGTCTGTTTCTCGTGTTTCTCTAGTGAACGGCGAGAAAGAGAAGAAAAAATTGAAACTTTGAATCTTAATAATTCTAAAACTAATTAGAATTTTTGAAAAAACAAAAAGCCAATATTTTTATAAAAATTATTTCTATGTGCCTTTAAAATATCATAGTTCTACTGTGATTAGTTTTGCTTTTATAACGAAAAAACAGAAAAATCGCCAAAATTTTCGAAACTTTAAAACTTAATTACTCCAAAACTAATTCGAAATTCGAAAAAAGGGCGACGTGGTGCAAAACTGCACATCTAAGGGTATGTGTCTGCAAAAAATCATATTTCTGCTGCTAATAGATTTTGCTGGGGGCGAACTCGCAGCAGAAAAAAATAATTTTCGACTTTGACATTAAATAACTCTAGAACTAATTAACTCATCTATAAGCTTTTAGAACGAAAACGATCCTCATACATTTGTCAAGCAATGTTTAAAATTTCACAAATTTCCGTGGAATAGTTTTTGCGTAGTGAGAGTTCAAAGTGTTCTAAAATAAAATTTTCAAAAGCAGCGGCGGCCGCGGCGGCGGCGGCCGCGGCGGTCACTGTTACTTTTTTTTAATATAGAGAGATTTTTGTAGCAAGATGTAGTTTTGGGAAAGCAAACAAGTTAAAATAAAAAAAAACTGTTGCAGCTTTGAGTTAGGGTTTTTTAACATTATGATGAGAGCATCAGTGGATATCCCCTTTGAATTAACTTAACTACCTTGAGAATGTTACAAGTTGTGAACATAAATTCCCTGAAAGTCGTATACAAACCATACAAACAGAATGGTAAAATATCACCATGAGAAAGAAAATACGTTTCTTTCAAATACATTTTAGTGAGGACAGAATCCTAAATGAGGGATGTTTTTTTTAATTTCTGAGCGGTAATAAAAGTTAAAAAAAAACTTCACACCTGATTATTTTTCGAAGGAGAACTAGAGAAGAAAAAAAAACCCTCTATGAAAAAACCCGAAACCGCAAACATTGGAAGGAGAATGAATGAATGGAAGGTTTGGCTACCATATTTGGCACGAAATCGCGATCATGGCGAGAGCGACTTTCTACTCCAAAGTCCAAAGTTTCTAAATTCAATCATCTGATTGTTGTGTAAAAGGATGTTGTTACAACTCTATATGGTTGTTACATACACACACACACACCGAGCTAAAAGGAGATCAATGGTGACTCATGAGATGAAATTTCGATTACTTTTTTATCAGTTAATCCTCAATGAGAATTTTTATGACGATATATTCGATAAAAACATTCTACATTTTTCTTCCCGGATACAAAAAAAGCTTTTTAAGATAAAAATAACTCGATTCAAGTGCGGAAATTTCTATTTATAACTCTTCTCTAAGGGTTTAAGGCAAGGGTCGGCAACTGGCGGACCCCGAGCGGTAATTTCCTGGACCACCATCAATTTTCAATTTGAATGAATAATTTATATTTAACTATAATAATTCATACGTTGTTTGACCACATTAATGGAAATTGTTTATAAATTTTAAATTTTTCTCCCATCTTCCCCATATTAATATATGCCCCCGATTTAGAACTTTAGAAATAGAATATCTATTTTATTAAGATTCGGAAGGCACTATCCCCTAAAATATTTGGAGCGCCGCATCAGCCCGAAATACTTAGTTTCTGGTAAATAAGGTGTATTTTTTTCCCAACACCAGCAACACCCTTGGAGCCAAAAACTTTTAAGAGGATTTTGAAAATAATTTATTTGTATTTGTAGCACACCAAAAATAGATTGCCCTTCTTTTTAAGGGTCATATATCCAAAAGTTTCCGGGGGAACCTCCAGACCCCCTTTCAATATAAAACTATAAATAATTTACAAGCACTTCCGACAAAAGTTTTTTTCAATGGTTTCGAATCTTATAATTTAAGAAGGGTGCTGAAATTTAAAAAGTTTTTTTTTCTTCGTAGTTAATAAATCACATTTTAAGTAATAAGTATCTGGACCTCGATAAAATTTTTCAAAATTATCTGGACCCCGAGTGAAAATCAGGGTTCCCACTCAATTTCAGAAATAAAATTCCCTGAATTTTCCAGGTCAATTTTGAAGATGTTTCGGTAAAAAAAGCTAGCAATTCACGGCCTTTTTCGGATATTTCTTGCTTTTTTTAACATATATTTTCAATAAAGGGTCTATTTTTTTCACTCTCTGAAGCCAAAATTGACACGCAAACACTCAAAATTGTTCATTTACAGGTTTTCTGTATGATTTTCCAGATTTTTGGCCAAAAGGAGCTACTTTCCTGGACTATTCCCGGACTTTTTAGGTGAAATTAAAATTCCCTGACTTTTCCAGGTTTTTCAGGTATTCCCGGACCCGTAGGAACCCTGAAAAATACTTGCCGACCCCTGGTCTAATGTTTCATTTCGAAAGACTAGGGAAGGGGTACTACTTGTAGCTTTATTTTTTCAATTAATTTTTTTTAATATAAAGTTGCAAATCTTGCATAAAAATGTCTTGAAAAACTACATTGAACAATTTAAATCTGTATTAGGAATAATTTTGAGGAGCCCTCACCCCAGGTACAAAAATCCAGCTTCGGGCCTTATAAATTAATTAAATTTTAGAGGATATTTGAGCCCTTTCCGAAATAAATTTTTATGTACGCCACTGGTATAAATCACAAAATAAACAGGTAAAAAAACGACGCTAACAGCTGTCGGTGCTTTGCAAGGGCGGATCCAGACCAGATTTTCGGGGGGGGGGGGGGCATGTCAGAGTCGGAGGGTATTACATTCGAAATTTTCAGAGCCTCAGAATTTTTTTTTGAAGAGTGCTTGCTTTTAAGCAGCTTTTTAGGGGTTTATAGTAACTTAGAGGATATCCAGGGCCCGTGCCATTGTTTTAGAAAGTGGGGGGGGGATGGAACCTTTTTGTAGGGGCATAACAATACTTATGTTTCGCGAGGTGTTTGGCTCCCAATTTTCCGAGCATAACATAAATAAAATGCGAAACTTTGTTAAAGTTAAAAAGATTTCATGAGGTAATACTAGCTCGAAAGCAAAAGGGGGGGTCTGGGGGTCCTCCCCCAGAAAATTTTGTGAAATTTGGCTACAAATAGAAGTTTTTTTACTCATTTTTGTACATTTGGTACCCATTGGATAACACCTAAAGAGGGCAACTTTCTTGTACTCCTAAAAGGAGAGGAGAGAAATAAGTTCAAGGAGAAAACAGTAAATAAGTAACCATGAGAAATTGATAGGGGGTCTGGGGGGTAACCCCCGAGAAAAATTTTGAAACTTTGCCTCCAAAAATAAAGTTTCAGCTCATTTTGAAAGCATGTAAACCACAGAATTTTCAAGGATGAAATTATAAATAGATGCCAAATTTTGAAAAGGGCTGGGGGTCCTCTCCCAGAAAAATTTTGCAAATGCGCCCTTTTAAACTATAGTATTAATCTATTTTAAAACTTCCCAAAAGAGAACAGCTTCTTTTAAGCGGAAGAATTTTCAAGGAAAAAACACTCTAAAACAGATGTCACGTCACATGTCAAAATATTAAAGGGGGATTGGGGGTTCTCCCCCAGAAAATTTTTTTAATTTTATCATTAAGAAAGTGTTTTTTAAGCTATTTGTTAGGGTTTCTCGGGGGGGGGGGCATGGCCCCCAGGGCCCCCTCTGGATCCGCCCCTGATGCTTTGTCACCGAAACAACTCGTTTTTTTTACCTGTTTATTTGTGATTTATACACACGGTGACTTTATCCTACATTGCCTACTTCTCAAGTGCATCCTTCTTCATGCATACATATTAGGGTGAATTAATAGGCAAATCTTAATCCATATGATTTTAACAAAACACTTTAAGTACATGATGAGTTCCAAGCACAAACGGGGGGTGGGCCACTTCTGAAATGTAGCTATAAGGCTAGGAACCTTTGATTATAGTGTAAAATTTTAGAGAACAATTATTAGCTACTTTCGGGGTGGTTCTCTCAAAAGTGTTTGGAAAATTTTTGGAAATTTAACACTTTATAACTGGGAATTTACTCATATTTGGTCTTCAAGACAAATTTATTTCCAAAATATTTAAAATGAGTAATTATAATAATTAAGTTTTATTAAGTTAACTATTTAATGATAAAAATTAAATTACAATTACAAAAAAAAAAATAAAAAAAAATATTTATCAATTCAAAATTTTATAAATTAATTAAGTTTTATTAAGTTAATACTATTTAATGATAAAAATATAAAAATAAAATATTTATCAATTCAAAATTATATAAATTAATTTATCAATTCAAAATTATATAAATTAATTTATCTAATTTACTGTAAAAATTGCTCACGATTTCACCTTGAAATGTGTATTTATAAGCTTTATCAATTACCCGGAAAAATTGTAGGCAATGCTAAATAAATAAACACAAAAAATTTATGGATTACGGAAATCGGAGCATCTTTATCTCCCGCCCTTGGCACACTTACCTTGATCGCGTCGCCAAGCGTTGGCGACATTCCCACCGCGCAGCGCGCAGCGCTACTGTTGTTGTAACCCTTTCCGCGCACGCAGATGAAAGAGAAAGTGACTGCCGCCGGAACCCAGACACTGTCAAACAACGTGCTGACCGAATCGAGGTCTGTTCGGTTTTCTGTGCTGGGATAACATTCTTTTCGTTTGTCATCGCCATGGAACACCTGAATTCGGTCACGAAGCCGGGGAATGCTTCTTCCATACAGCGGAGTTTCGCGCTGAAAGTGATCGGCGGTTTGATCGGAGGACTGCGGAGTACCGTGGAGAATTCCACCCACGGCATATTGACCGTGCTGAATATGGGATGTAAAAAACGAGTGCCGCCGGCCCAGAATGAACTTCTGTACCTGTCGGCATGCACCCTCGCCGAGAAAATTAGGAAAGGAGAGGTGAGTCGATTTTTTTATTCGTTTTTTTATCGTTTGCTGCGTGAAATTCGGATTCCAAATTCGATTCGGTCATTTTGAATATTAATTATTCTATCCGCGCAATTAAAATGGAATTATTTTTAAAACTAGAAAATTGTAGGATCTTTGTAAATCAACATTTGTGTAGTTTCGTTGCGTAAACCTAACATTCTATTATTCTTTTCGCTTGTAATTTACGTTTACTGACAGTCTGTTGCACTTTTTTTATTTTAAATTTATAGCTCACAAGGGGAATCATTCTTTCCGATAGAGGATTGTGGTCAATCGTACGTTTAATATATTAGAGGCTGTATCAGTAGCTGGAATTTTCTCTAAATGACGTTTTTAGAAAGAAATTTGTAACGGGCCGTCAAAAATTTCAATCGGATGTTTCATGAGAATCGTCTGAATGATATTGATTTTCTCGTCATTGATCGTGTTACACACAGTCGTATATTAAAACTTATATTATCAATGGTCTCCTATTTTCGCCGTAAATGAAATTGTTTTAAATTTTATACCATCGTTATGTTATTTTATATACATGTTACCTTTCTCGTATTATTAGCTTACTAATATTCTTTAGTTCAAATTATTGAAACGTAGTAAAGCGTAAAAGTTTTGATCAGACGTAATCTTAAACCCATTCTAATCAGTTATTTTCTGGAACTCATTGGCCCATTTTAGAATGACGTAGGTTATGCACACAGAGAAATATCCTAACAGAGGGTCCACGAGGCTATTTTCAAATGCGTTACTGATGTGAGGGCGCCACACTAGATTCTGGAACGTATGCCGGCCGCTTAAATCTCTTGCCAAATTAGAACTCAGCGCATGCGCAAAAAGGTGTTTTCGATCTCCCATAGGCAGCTGGCGAACGATTCAGACTGGATCCAGACGCTAGTGAGTTTAGTGCGATCCCAGCGCCACAATTCTCCCAACCTGTAACAAGATGTCATGATTTTCGATTTCCATTATGGCCTATGGCCGTGGACTCTCTGTTCTAGTACTCTGTGGTTATGCATCCCTGTCATCCACGATTTTCTTAGTTGGGGTTTCCCAAATTCGTCATGCTGAAGAATAATGAGGGATGACCTACTCGAACTCATGTCGATATTTTTTTAGAAACGTGAAATTTTCTCTTTAGAACTACAACTCAAACTTTTTGGGGTTCGGCGAAATATTTTTGATATACTAATTAATACGCTCGTATAGGTTAGAAATTTTAATTTTTTTCGCAAGCTGATTTTTATAGAGGACCAAGAATAAAATTCAGCATGCTGAAAAACATGAATTTTTATTAGCTGTCAAAATTCCTATATCCAATTTATCCCGCTATAACCATTTTACCCCACCTGACCATAGCTTTTTAAAACGGTCAAAAGGGGAAATTTCCATCTTGTCTATTTTAATTTTTGGGGTCCATGGAAAATTCAGTGCATAATCACTATAATATTCAGGGCTTAAATTCTAACCAAAGAAGTACCGGAGCGCTACTATTTTAGCATTACAAATATTTACTGATTAATGAATAAATATCAATAAATATTTACTGAAAACCAAGAAGTACCGGAGCTCCGCTCGGGTGCGTTCCGGTGCAATTTAAGCCCTGAATTTATCAGTGGGGGTTTAACCCTGTAACTATTGCCCTTCCCCTCCTTTGAATACGGCCTTATGCGTCATTTCGTATCTTATGATACATCTGAATTGAAAAGTCCAAAAGTTTTCCTATCCTGTTGATCATGCAATAATGCCTAGAACAATATCGATGTTCTCCAGAAAAAGAGAACCTTGACCTATAAATCTTGTTTTTGTTGATGGAAATGAAATGAGATTCCCAAGGTCGGTTTTGACATCGAACTAAATTTTCACTTCCTCTAAGGTGTGTGATATGTTGTGTAGATAAGTTGACTCCTCGGGCAACCACTATGATTTCTTCACTTTTTGATTAATGTCTATCTAATGATTCTGTCTGTGATCAATAAGGCAATGCAGATATAAAAGTATGAATATATTGGAGAACTAATTTGTTTCCAATTGCTCGTATAGTCTCCCATCCTTGAGTCTTCAGAGTAAATACCATGTTTGAAAACCCCTTTCGATCTCCTAATTAAAATTATGCTCTTTTTTTTTAAACTAGACTTAGTTATTTTAAGCAGTGATTTCTACATATAATAGTTGGCTATCTCATGTTAGTCCATCAAATCTGTGATTTTCATTTTGGAGGGCTCAAAACTATTTTTAACTGGCTCCCTTACTGAACATTTATTGATTAATGTAGTATTTTAAAACAATTTGGTGTAATATTTGTATCTTGTCACACTTAATGTAAAACTTTTGTGTTTAATATTGAGTTAAAAAGCAAAAGGGGGTTTGGCGGTCCTCCCCCTTACAAATTTCTGAAATTCGACCATTAATGTAGTGTTAACTCATTTGGGGGGAGCCTTGTGTGATATCCGAAGAGGATTGTGCCCTGTATACGCCACAGAATTTTCAAATAAAAAAAATATGTAAACTGAGGTCAAAATTTTGGGGGAGGGTGAAACCCCAACTACCCCTTTCTACGGAACAGCCCTGTCCTTCATACAAGCCCTTGCGTCTGTACTCAGTGTTTAAATTAATGCTGAAGAATAAAAGGAAATTGTAAGAGAGGCGGCAGGGGCGTAGTCAGAGGGGGGATTTGGGGATATATCCCCCCCCCCCGAAACTCAGCAATTTTCCCTTTTTTGACCATAGAAAACCACTAAAACTACCCCATATCCCCTCCCGGAATATCAATATCCCCCTCCGAAATTTTTTTCTGGCTACACCTCAAGAAAATTATAGTCCCAGGGGCAAAAACCCTAAATAACAGGTCTACCAATGTCTGACCTTAGGTTACGGCTTGACCATCGGTCAGTCATTGTGTTGCTCCCCATATGTCGTTAGCCCAACCCTGGCGCCTTTATTCTTTTTTATTTGCTTGGCTTCCTTCCTATGTTCCTTCCTAGGTAGCAGCTGTTCATTTTGCACCTGGCTTTCTATTCAGGTTTACTACTCGTAAAAGAGGCAAATGTGACCATATGTAATCGCGTAATGCAGATGCAGCGGTTCTTAAACTTTTGATCGCCGCTGCCCCATTTATGTAACATCCACACATCGCGGACCCCCAAGATTTTGAACACCCAGAGCCGTAATCAGACCATGAACAGGACTTTTGTTTCGAGGGGTTGACTCACTCAACGTTATTTCTAAGGTACCCCCAATGAGTACATTTATAGGTACTTGAAGTTTTAGATTACTTAAAAGTAGTATCAGGGCCGTAACCAGACTTTTGTTTCGGGGGGGGGGGGGTTTTGACTCAAATATTTTCTGAGGTACCTCCTTACGGGTACTTTTATACTGGATTGAAATTTTGCTGCACTAAATTTCAAAATTGTATAAACAATATGAATTCGAAGTAAAAGGGAGGTCTGGGGGACCTCCCCCAAAAAAGTTTTGGAAATTTGCCCCTCAAAAGAGTGTTTTAGCTCATTTATGAGACCCTTTAGATTACACCCATAGAGCACCACTCATTAGAAGCGGCCGAATTTTCAAGGTAAAAAGAAGGTATATTGTAATAAATGGCGAAATGTTAAGGGGGTTTTTAGGTTCCTACTCCAGAAATTTTTTGAATTTTTCCCCTAAAAGTGCATTTTAACTCATTTTGAGGCACTTTAGGTTACATTAAAGAGGACCACTCCTTGTAAATCACACAAGTTTGAAGGAAAAACCGTATACTTAATAATTTCAAAATTTCGAGGGGGTTTGGGGGTCCTCCCCCAGAAAAATTTTGGAAATTTTACCCTTAAAAGTAGGGTTTTGACTCATTTTGAGACCCTTTGGGTTATTCCTGAAGAGGCGCTCCTTGTGAGACATAATTTTCAAGAAAAATAGCAGTATAAAAATTGATGTCAAAATTTCGGGGGGGGGTTTGAACCCCTAAAACCCCCCCCTTGGATACGGCCCTGAGTAGTATTTAAATCATGTTGCACACTATGTTGAAATTTTTCAATTACTCTCTAAGTAAAAAGGGGGTCTGGGTGTTATCATCAGAAAATTTTTGAAAATACAACGTTCTTGGTAATTATTTACGTTATTTCGAAACAGTGAGGTTTTCTCTCGACTCCCAACTTTCAAAACACTAGTTCTTTAACAAAAAACTCTTTTCTAACATGTAACAGTTACTACATTGTTCTAAATGGAAACATTTAGCTGATTTACTAGTTACGCAAAGATCACGGACATGCAAGTCTTTAAAGCCATGAAATACCTAGTATTTCAACGCAATCATTATGTATGTGGACTGTATCAGGCCAAAGCGCATTATTTACACAAAATACACCAATCGGAACTTAAAAAGCCACCAGAGAATAGTCATCACCCAGCCAATGGCAGAGAGTGTGCGATATCGGATGGGATTACGACTGGCGAGCGAGATAAATATAGCGGTAGAGTCTGATTGGTGGATCTTGTCGGTTTCGTTTTTTGGGTTTCGGTTTCGCGTATTGTGGGGAAGATGCGATTTCTCCGTTTTCTGCGTTTCTTTTGTTTCTGTTGTAGAAGGTAAAAATCGTTATCGCTGAAATTGTTGTCGAAATGGCTATTTTGTGTGTAAAACATCCTTGGATTCCCCCTATTTTAGAATGGCTTATTAGCTTGAAATTTTAATCTTATATCTTGTTTGGCACCAGGGGCGGATCCAGGATTTTCTTCTGGGGGCACCACTAGGATTCTTAACCCTACATGGGACAGGCGGTAACCAGACTTGTGTATCGGGGGTTGACTTAAGGTTCCTCCTAACAAGTACATTTATATTATACGTTAAGTTTTAGATCACATAAAAGTATTATATTGAATTAAGTTGCACATAATAATGTGATCTCTAAATAAAAATGGGGGTTCTGGGGGTCACCTCAGAAAATTTGTCTCTAAAAGTAGTGTATCAGCTGATTTTGAGACCCCCTATTTTGGTTACCTTCCACGCCTTTCTGCGTTCAGTGGTTTGGAAGGTGTTATTTTATGTTTGATACTTTTATCAATACAGAGAAATTATCTTCTAAGGAGAGAAAATTACGAATCGTACAAAAATCAGAGTATTTAAATATATAAGATGATATTATCGATTGAACTTATTGATTCTTTATCATCACCACAGTTTCAAACCCTCCTGAACTGATTTATAAATAATTCTTTAAATGTATAAAAAAGCAAAAAAAAAAAAAATCTTTGAGTTTCAAACCTTTAGTAGAAAAAATTACTGTTAAAGGAATTATAAACTTCTTTAAAGAATTAAAACTCTGATAAAATTCCTTTCCTTTCCCATTTGAACCAGCTAAGAGGGAGTCTACCGTAATTTAAGTTTACCTTTCATTGGCACCACAATTTTCTACTGAAGGTACAACAGAAGATTCATAACCTAGGTGCCACAACCCTAGTTCCCCCCTCCACCATGCTCTTACAGATCATATCGAACCATTCACTAATTAAACACCTCTAGCACGCACCAAACGTATCAAACGTAGAAATCAACCTCAAAAAAATTTCCAATCAAACCACAGCAATTAATCGAAACTGGATTAATATCACACTTCACAGCCTCGATAACACCCAACAATTACAAATACACACGCGAGTATCGCACAACAAACTTCACTCCACAAGATTCCACTCCGTTTCATATCTTTCCTGCCTAATTCTACTCTCTTCCACTCCATTTTATCATCTCTTCCTGCAAGGTTGGCCGTGAAAGTGAAAAAGCCCGTTT
Source organism: Tetragnatha montana (assembly GCA_963680715.1). NCBI lineage: Eukaryota > Metazoa > Arthropoda > Arachnida > Araneae > Tetragnathidae > Tetragnatha > Tetragnatha montana. The sequence goes on along the minus strand of OY796677.1, from coordinate 8,508,043 downwards.
CATTACCGCTCTGGCGGAAGTTTTCTTGGGAGAAAAAGAAATAGTCTTCGCTATCGAATCTCGTGCCGGAGGGCTGCTCCTTCCTCCTTCTATTGTTTACTAAGTGCTGTTTGACGAGCGGCTGACGGATTTGTCTATTGTGCGTCTTTAGAATAAAATAATACGGTTGAGCGAGGAATATGGGTTGCGGACGGATTTGCGTTGGAGTGTCAATCATGATACTTTTCATATATTATGTGAACGGAGGCTTCTTGTCAGGGTTGTGAAATTGTTTTTTGTGGGTATGTTTTCCTCGTGGAATGTTTTGTGCACTCAGATGCTTGCGTATTTGAGCTAGTTTTAAGTGACTAATTTCTAGGGATTTTTTTTCATTTACAAATCACCTTTAACAGTATCGTATCGAATCTAGTTTGTTTAAACGATGTATCTGCCTTCCTCTTTATCGCCTTTCATTTTTACATTTTTTAATAAATGATCATCATAAGGTTGAAAAAAGGTATAAAAGTTTCATATACTAATTTTTAAACTAATCAGGCATAGAAACTCTTTCAATCATAGAAAAATGCACTATTTTTTTTAATCTAATAATCACAAGAAATGGAAAACAAATGAATTTTAATGGGGTAATGCACCGTGTGGCTGAGATAAGCCGCCCCCAAAATATTTTGGGCATAATATTATGCCTTGTACCAGTGGCGTAGCCAGGAAATATTTCGAGGGAGACATTGGAATTTTATGGGGGATATGGGGAAAATTTAGTCCTTTCACCTATGAATGGTCAAGGAAGGGAAATTTCTGACTTTCATGGGGGATATATCCCTAAATCTCCTTTGGCTACACCACCACCGCCCTGTGTTGTGGAACATTATGCACCTGCTTAAAACCAGCTTTATGTGTTACAGTTAACAAATGTATAAAAGTAAAGAATTAAGGATCATCTCTAAGTATTCCCCTAACACAGGATCCCCAGATTCACAAATACCGTAAATTTTTACCAGATTAAATTTCTACTTGTTTTAAATTTAACCCTATTTTCTATCCCCGAGAAAAGTTAACTTAACCTACTAAATCTATGGTTTATTAAACAACAAGAATGGGGAGAAACTGTGTTAAATATAAACTCATCCTTACCTCACTGTCGACCTGAATTTACCCAAAAAATTATCCCCCAAATTTGCTGTGCCGACGTTATATGAATTTTGTTAATGGATTTCTGCAGGAATTTTCTTCGAGTTGAGATGATTTCAACTTCGGCGTGTGCGATTGTTTTGAAATTAAGGCCTTTCCTGATATTGACATGCTCTTTGAGGTTGAGATGAAGTAATCTAGGTTACTAGCACTCTTTCGCTAAGTATATCATTATCTCGTTTTTTATTCTTTGAGTTTCATCCGTAAATTACTTAATAGGATGGCACAAGACGAGTTGAAATTAAGGAACATTATAGTTTGAGATTGGAGGACCATGATTGATGGTTGGATCTTGGCCATAGGTTGGGAAAATGTAATAATCTGTCATTAAATATTTGAAATCAAAAATATTATTGTAAAAGAAAAGGAAGTCTGATAGTAAAAGCAAAAGGACAATTTTGTAATAATCTGTCATTTAAATATTTAAGTAAAAAATATTATTGTAAATGAAAAGGAAGTCTGATAGTAAAGGCAAAAGGACATTTTTTCCCAAGGTTGTTAAATTTCTTGGTGGTCTAAATCAAACTTCCTATGTCACCTGAATCGTCAGTTTGAAAAAAGGAAAAAAACTAAGTTTCAAAACAAAGTCCAAAAACTAAGTTTTGATAAAATGAAAAAAACTGTAAATAATGGGAATAATTTAATTATTACTGGAAATTCAGGACCCGATTTAAAATACAAAAGAATCATCGAAAAAATGTAAGTATTATATTTAAAAACATTGTGTACCGCTAAAAAATAGTTGATGGATTTATTCTTTTTTAAAAAATTAAATTCAAAAGTATTATGAAACTGAGTCAGATTAATGCAGTTTAATGAATATCAATGGAGTCCAATATTCACTGTATGAAAAAAGGTAAACCACTTTTAAATTAAAAACAAATTTTGTTTTTGCTTAGTTTACGTACGGCACACAGAATAAGAAAAGAAAAATTAATAAAAAGAATACAATAAAATCACATCGATTTCGCTTAATTCAATGGGCTATATCTATCCTTAAAATTTCAGGATATTTTGTTAATCAAGTTTGATCAATGCTTAAATGAAAAAGTTTTTTGTTAAACTTGGATCATCCAATCTACATAAATGCATAATTTTTACTGATATAAAAAATGAGGCTGTTCAGTTCCATGTGAGACCTCTTATGATGAACTGAACAGCCTTATTTTTTAAGAGAAGTAGTACCTTATATTAGTACCTGTACTAATATAAGATAATGTCTGTGTACGGTTTTTTGTGACGTATTGTGCAATTCAGTTAAAACACGAGAATATTGTTGATTGGAGTCAACCTCATTAGAATGATGGTAGTAGTTAAAAAGTCGTCAACCATTCAGTAGAAGGAATTTGGGGTAAATAACCACTTAAGAGTCGTAATTGAGCTTTCTACTTTCTAGCACGTGTGGTGACAGGGCACACCTCTTTGACGTCGGAGTGAGACTTGTTGACAAAACAATTACTATGTCGATGCGTTTTGTCTTTGCGGTAAATGTCTAGTTCGTATACATTGTTAACCTTCAATGGCGTGTTTTTCTAAAATAAAATAGTAGTGTCGTAGCTGAAGAGTTTTTTTTACAAAAGATGTTTTAATTTTTTGGGGGGATATCCCCCCAAAAATAAATTTTTTTATGGTCCAAACAAAAATTATTAGTTTTCGGAGGAAATTTTCTCCGCTCCTGAGTTGTATAACAGCCATTATCTTAGTAGCACAGCTCATACCAAATATGTCAAGTTTACGTAACTGCAACTAGAAGTAAACGAAATTTAGCCCTTCATGACAAAAATTGGACGAAACTTGAACGTTTGTGCTGCATGGGTACAAGGTAACCTGTGTGTAACGATATTTCCCTTGGTGCCGATGGGCTTTAGGTGAAATTTCTATTTATTAATGTATAGTTTGAATCCGTGTATTGTAATTAGCACTTTTTAGCTGCACCTTTCTACTTTTCCCATGTAGCTTCAATGAAAACAGGTAACTTCAAGTTGGTAAATGTATTATTATTTATTAATATAGAAATTTTTTTAGCAGGAGGGGTGACTCATTATTTTTGAGTTCTCAGGGTTTTTTGTAGGAGAAAATAATTTATTTTTTTACTAGAGCAGTGGAGTTTAGTTTCTACCGGTATTTCGGGTAGTTTTAATAGTTTTCTATGTTCAAAATAGGGAAAATTTGGAGTTTCTGAAGAAGGATAAAGCCTGGAGAGGCCCCTTTAAGGGATGCCAATAAATTACGTGAGGTGCTTTTTCCAAATTTTGGACCCCTCCCCTTTAGTTAGATTTAGTGAAATTTTGTTTCACGTGTTTCAAATTCTCACGTGAGATTTTAATTGACTCCCCCTAGTGAGATTTTGCTGGACCCCTTTATCGACCTCACGTAATTTATGAACGTCCCCTTACTAATACGTTTAGTTCAATTTTTCATTGAGAAAACCGATAAAACTACCGAAGTTTCCATTCCAAAGTCCTAACTACGCACTTTCTCACAGAGAAACTTCGCTTCTCTATTCCAAAGGGAGAAAAGCACACCGCGGGCACACTCTCTGTTTTCGCAACGCGAGAAAGAAAGAGAGGAGGCATTGGGTCACAAAAAAGTGGTCGGGCGAGACGGGCCGCGGGCTTTCGCCTGTCTTGCGAAACTTTCTCTTTTGTATGCCACTGCTAATGGGTACGCAAAGTCAAAAGAGCGACCCGGCACTGTCGTTTTTGTGTTTTATCTCCTTTGCTCTGTGGCGAGATTTATGGAGATTGTGAAAGCCTTATTTTAGAAATTGGATTTAGAAGGTATGCCGAAAAAATTCGGTTGAACTTTCGAGTTGAATTTGTTTTAAGTTTTGAGTAATGGGAGATTTCGATCTTTAATGACTGAAGGAATTTGCCTGTGTTTTAAATTGAGTTTTGTATCATAGTAAACGATTAATTTTGAAATGTGATAGTTACGGAAATACCCATAATCGCATGTTATTTCAGATTTTGCTACTTAGAAAAAAAAGTTGCAATTTGTTTAAACATAGTTATGAAATACTTTTTCAAGAAGGTATTACCTCATATATGGGTAGTTACGTAAAAGGTATCTAAAATCTTTTCGTCAAGTAAGAAAAAACTTTTTCTACTGCCTACAGTAAAATTTTTTCAGGAGACCACTTGAATGAATTGAAAATTTCCTTATAATTAATTCAGTTTAAAAGAAATTGTTTAGCTTATAATTTAATAGTAAAACTGAACTGTTGCGATACATGGTATAAATAATTGGTATTCATAATTAACTAACTTTTACAAATGAACTGCTAGCTTTTAGAATATGTGAAGTTATGCCGATAATAATGTATACGAACTGTCGAACTGTTTAGCGTGGGAATTGAAATGGTTTAAATTGGAGTAATGTTGGATTAGGTTATTAAATGACTGGAGGAATTTGCCTGAATTTTAAATCGTGTTTATGTTGAAAGCGGTACTACGGTAGTTCTGAAATATAGGAATAGAGGGAAACAGCTGTAATTGATTGTTACTTCAGATTCTGGTACTTTGAGTAACCTGTGCAGTTTTTGCTTAATTAGTCTCAAAACTTATTTTTCGTGGTTTTAATTTATATTTGCGACATTATGTATCAAATATCTAAATTGATTTTTAGTTGAGTAAGAATGAACTAAAACTTTTCTACTGCAATAAAAAAAATTTCGGAAAATTTTTCCATTTGATTATAATTCGAAAATAGTATCTTAATACTCAATATGAAAGACGATAATCAGATTTATAATCAACACATTTTTACAAAAATTTAAATTTGTGAAATTTATGCTAGAACATTCCTTTTTTAATTATGTTGTACAGTTTTGAAAAGAAAATCTTGTGATGGGGACTCCATTAATCCTGGTTGTTGTATCTACTTTTTCTAATTTCAAGAGCCATGGTGTTATTAACTGAAATAGAAGTACTATCTATAATTCCTCTATAAACTACCTATTCATACTATTGCATTAATATTTCCATGGCTTTATAAAACCAATGTGTTAATAAAACTTAGATTCTCATAAAGACTGAACAAAACGAAGTTTTCTTCTGCATTTCAGTTTGTTTCCACACATCTTCCTACGTCAAAGAAAGCCCCAAGGAAATGGAATGTTCTCAAGGTTTTGTGGTCAGCCGATTTCGTGATCGAATCGGTTAAACCTCTTTTGCTTGTTAGATTTTGTTTCGTTCCAAACGTAGTAGCTTATCGAGACCATCTTTGTTGTTGTTGCTTCTTTTAACACACGTGTCGAAAACGTGCGACGAAAAGAAAGTGTGTATGCCATTTTGATTAAGCGCGGGGGAAATGATCTTTTTTTGACTACATTGTTTTTCCCCTATTGTCCACTTTGGCAGTTAACCTTGATGACTTTAATAATGACGTAACTTTCATCGGTTGAGTGGAGAAAAGAAACACGCAATGTTCTGGTGGCTATTATGTTTCCTCTTTAGAGGAAGTCTGGAAAAGTCCCTGCTGCGACTTTTTAAGGCCCATAAAAATTTTGATGGGCATTGTTTGAGAGTCTTTTGGTTTGTTTGTTTCAGAAGCTTTCTCTTTTGAAGTATGTTAATGGGTAGTGTGCTGAGATGGAGATTATGCAGATGCTTGGTGCTTACTTTTGTAGCGACCGCAGTTTTACTTTGAGATGGCCAATATTTTTTCTTTCGAAAACAATTTTGGTTCCTTTCTTAGAATTTTATAATACGTATATCAGTTGAAAATTCCCGTCTTTGTAGCTCTTTAATATTTGAATTAAAAACTGTATTTTTTCTTAGTTTAGGGTCAAGGTTTTAAAATTTTCAGCATTGATAGTATTATTGGAAAAGCATATACTATAACTGTAATTTAATTGCTACTAAAATGTCTTTGGGTTTCTTATTAAAAAATTTTTAAGTTTACCGAATTTTCAATGCATTTATCCATCTTTCCAATTTAAGATTATGTTGCATGTAAAACATTGTATCAACTAAAAGCCATACTGATTTAATAATTCATGTAGGTAATCTTTCCAGACAGTGTAGTTTGGAAACCCATTCTCTGTAGCCAAATTTAATACAATAAAATTAATTAAAATGCCAATTAAAATTAATATAATTATGCCAAATTTAATACACCGGCAGAAAAAAGTTTGGAACTCTTAAAATGTATAAATGATGATTGGTGGATAGTCATGATTTAGTGAGTCTATACTAGGGGTGTAAGGGATATATTCCCTCGAAAGTTAAAAAATTTATTTTTTGGCAACAGAAAAGGACTATTTACCCCATATCCCCCTCAGAGTTCCGATATTCCCCTCCAAACAATTTCTGGCTACGCCACTGGGGTTCTACAGATAAAATGAGGTAGATGTCAAAGAGATAACTTGACACATATCTGGCCTTTAAATCACGAATTCACAAATAGAGACTTGAGTTATACCGAACAAAGACGTAAAAAAAAAGGATTAATGTAAAGCAGCGTCTAATGATTAGGTCAAACGAGACACACCGCTTTACAACAACGGGTGTCATTTCTTTCAGCTTCGATACAAAGTGGACAACAATGGTCCATTCAGTGCTCAGCTCTTGGAAGAATGCTCAAACTAGGTAATGGATACATTGGCAGTGTTAGGATGATTCCAAATTGGACTTCCTGTTTAGTTATGGCTATTTTACTCGCATCCGAAAGATATCTTACGTTTAATACTTTTTTTAAGACAGTTTAAGTCATTAATTTGGGCTGTTGAACTCGATTTTAATAAGGAAGAGCTAGATGGTGATTGTGGGGAATTGTCGTTTTAAATGTCTTGTCTAGTAAAACCCTGCTGATTCTTTTTGCATAGATTGTAACATTTCCAGTGATTCTGTGCTAAGTTTTGTAAAGGGTGCAAAATCTAAGACTGGCCGTGTTTTTTTCCTCCGTGTCAAGTATTTATTCCACCCTGTTAACATACTCTCCGTCTGTATTTTTTTTTCACCATGAAAGTTCAATTTAAATGTGTTCATCAACATTGAGTTCAACTCCTAAAAATACTGTTGGCGTAAAAATAGCGTTTTCAAAGTTAATTTCAATTGAAAAAATATTTACCAACGGTAAAATGCGTTACTTAAAAAGGTGTTTCAAATCAACTTAACATATTTTCTAAAGGGATTGATTGTTCAGGCTATAATTCCTACCAAAATTTCTCATTATTAGTAAAGCCTTAGTACGGTTTGATGTGTATTTTTACCTCCTGTATAAACAAGCTCTTACTCATCTAGACTTCTTTCCTATTAAGTTATGCCCGTCATTTGCAATCCAATATTGCACTGGTATTGGTAAAAAACTATTACTCATAAGAATTTGTGTTTTTTTTTCTGCTATTTTTATTAAAATTATTATTTATATATGCAAAGAAAAACAATGTATGGGGAAGAAACAGAATCCGTACTGACAAAAAAATGTTTACATCAAGAATAATATAAAACAATTTATTAATATACAAATATAATACTCAAAATTTATTATAAATGAACAAAAGTAGAAAGTACGCCTTCCATTATGTTGAGAAAAACTAATCAAGATAATTTATAAAAGAACAATAACCGCTTAAAAGTTTTAAAGTTATTATCTGCAAATCATAAGGTAAACAGTTAAATAGTTTAGGTGCACATTTAGAAGAAATGTTTTTCTTAAATTTTTTTTGTGACACTGGGGTGGTTGGAAAATTTCGGAAATGTGGTCTATGAATGTGGTTTGGAAATGAAATTCCATAATCTCTTTAGGGCTTCTTCCATGCCATACACATACCCATACTTCCATACAAATACTTTTAAAGTTAACATTTTATTCTTTTTTCGAAAGAATTACGCACTCAATATTATGTTTACCATAATTTCGTTTTAAAAAATTGATTTTATATCCACTTTATTTTACAAGTTTTCTGTTATGTAAATTTTTTTTGGGAAAAGTAATGTGAGTTGCATTCCTATTGTTGAGCGAGTCACAAACAAAATGACTTGGAACAAATTAATCAAACAACTAACAGATCTAGTGATAATCTAAAACTGAAGCTCCATTTTTACGAATAACAATAATCTTGATAAGCAGAGGACGTATTTCTGTACTTATTGCCATTTTTCACTTCTTTTTATGCAGTGCGAATCAGAATAACATTTTCCTTTGTAAAAATAATAAAAACAAATTGGATTAAACTTAGTGGCTTAAAATCAAGTCAGATAGCCTCAGAAAAAAAATTCGTGATACTTAATATAGATTTATTGATAATAACCCTTTTGCAATAATTTTAAGAATCAAAATAAGCTCTTTTGTGTATTGAGTCACGCATCTTGACTTATAACAAATATTTTTTCTCTGTTATTTTCTGTTGAATTTATAATCTATTTTTAAATTCTATTAAATTAATTAATAATTAATCTATTATAAAAACAAGCCAGGAGTATTTTCACTCTTTGAATTTTCACAAAGATTTAGCTTAAAAAATGCACCGTGCCTCAACGAAATCAACAAATAATTTTTTTTTACTCAGAATACCAAATGATCTCAGCGGAGATATTCATTGTTCTGATGCTTAGGGAATTAGATTGCGGTTTTCGTGTCTCTGTATATGTAGTTTATGCCGTTTCCGTATTTCACTCCTCATAATTGAATTTCACTCCTCGTAAAAAAGTCAAGGAGTATTTTTACTCCTCCAAAAAAATCCTAGGAATAACACTGGATATAAATATTCATTTATTAATAAATACATCAAAGATGTGAAATAATTAGAATAAAATCATTCGAAAGTTTAGAACTATGAGAACATTAAAATGGACTTGTCACGACGCACCCTAAATGACGATATTTATCTTCCATCATTAAACGACATTAAGATAAAAACTTCACAGCGATATCGCTCCCCATATCTCCACACACGACTTGTAACATTACCCAATCACACCACTCCAAAAAAAAACCTCCACCAAAAACGTGTTCCGTCGTCTGGATCCTTCCAATCCATCCACCCCCCTGGACACGCGACTCGGGTGCATTGCTCCTCTTGGTCCACATGGCCCCTCCACGTGCTCATGTCCATCAGGGTCGAAGAACCCTCAGAACCAGAACTCTCGCTTTCCCTCCATATGATGATAATAATAATAAAAAAGACAATGCCGGTGTGGTCCTGACGGTAACGATGAAGCAATAACTTCCTCCTCAAGAGTGAGTTCAGGGTCGGGTGAGTTGGGCAAGATGATCGGATGAGGGTTTTCCCGCCAGCCGCCGGGCATCGATTTTCTGTGGCGCAGTGAGCGGCAGGGATGACGTTGGAGAGGGGAGTGTCCGTCCCGTGAGGAGGGGGGCGTGAATGGAACGTGGTTGTGTGATGACGTGCGTGGTCTGTAGTCTTGACCTTATGTGGGAGGGGGAACTTTATCCTTCTGGAAAACTGTTTTAGATTTTGTTTTTGGTTGTGTGCAACTATTTATAGGTGGGAGGGTTTTATAAAAAAATATAAAGTATACGTAAATGTAGTAGATTTGTAGGATAAAACAAGGTTGTTAAAAGAGAGGTTTATAAATGTACTAGGCATCGTACTCCACTAGGGTTTTTACTAAATCGTTTAAGAAAGTTGTGGTTTTTGATACAAATCTATGATACACAGATGGGTTTTTTCAAGAAATATTTTTCTTGCACCAATATCTAGAAAATTTAGAATTTTTCCCTTTTATGGTTTATAAGACAAAGAAAATTTAATTGAAGTACATTGTGAGAAGGCAAAGTGGTAGATATATGCAAAGTTTCAAAAGAAGTTGTAGTAAAAAATTACAACATATTTATAGAAATATTTTGAGATGAAGAATTTAAAGATTTATTTAATTAATTTTTGCCTTATTAACATTAATATTTGACAAAATAAGATAAACCAACTCGGAATTTTAAGAATAAAGAAGATTTAAAGACTAAGAATATTGCTGGAGGAGGCACACAAAACATAGCAGATAGAAGCTTCAGCATGTCAGTAAACTGGGACATTAACTTCAAATTTTTCGTTAGCTATTTTTATCAGCTAACTAAGAGCAAGTGTTAGTTTGATACTTTCCCTTTTTCTTTTACAGTAAAAAGTCTTCATTATTTTATCCATACATTGTAATATATGGGTTATAACGTACTACACATGTTACTTGCATTGACGATGGAGAAGGAAACATTTTTTTTGTTGGGGCGGGGTTGAAAATAGATTGGAAAATTCCAATATTTCAGGAAACAAGCTGGTATTTTTATCTGCCTCTCTCGCATCTTTTTCTATATAGCGATTTCAGTGTTACTCTCCCCACCGGTCGTTAGCTCGTTTTGGCAGTAGGCCCGCAGTTTGATCTTCTGCCAGAACGGATGTGCAAAATGTGCAAACCGTTAGGCCGGGGCAGCGATTCGAGCGACGCGGCTGGTCGAAATTTCCCTATAAATTCCCTACAAATGATGACGTAATTACTACGTATTAGCGCTAAGAACCAATGGCAGGACCAGACTCTAAGGCCGGGTTTACATGCAGTGAATCGAGCAACGCGACTGGTCAAAATTTCCCTATAAATACTCTACATACAAATGATGACGTAACTACTACGTCATAGCGTTAAGAACCAATGGGTAGACCATATTCTAAGGCCGGGTTTACATGCACTTTCAATTCAATACCATGAAACTTCTTCATACAGGGAGTTTCAGAACTTCTAGGAAGGGTAGGGCCACCTTTACGAATCAGAATCACATTAGTTATGGGGGGTCGGAAAAGCACCCCTAACGACCTAGGGGTTTTAATAAGCAACATGGGAGGTTGTATAATTTCCAGAGGAAATTGACACATAATTTTTTAAAATTGGATTAAAGCCAGCAAAATCGTTCTATTCCGGCATTTATTACCCAAAAACCAATTTAGGAACTGAAATTTCAGTAAATGCTTAACCAGGCCTATCGTAATTTATCAATAGAAGGTCATGACATATTTTAAGCCTAAGAACTGAGGAGTTAACGACTAAAATTTCAGCTCTTAAATTTGTTTTAATGCAATTAAGGCCTAAATAATCGATTTTGCTTGTTTTAATCCTATCTTAAAAGGTTACGTGTCATTTTCCACTAAGGATTATACAACCTCCCATGCCATTTATATAAAAACCTCTTGGTCGTTTGGGGATCATTTCCGACCTCTCCCCCATTCCCTTGTGATTCTATGTCCTAGATGTGCCCTACCCGTCCTAGAAGGTTTGAAACACCCAGTATATTCCTGTACATATGATGACGTAACTACTAAGTAATAACTCATAACACTAAAAACCAATGGCAGGACCGGATTCTAAATCGATGAGGAAAGCGATATGAAATTTGGGGGGAGAACTCATTAGCTCTTGGTTCTATGTTATATTTTTGATGAGAAGTGCAATTTTCTCGTGTTAAATGAAATATGGGGCTTAATCTTGGTTTTCGGGTATCAGATTGCGAAGATTGCTGGTATTAATAGATAGTTGCTATATTAACAAGCTAATAAGTCTACCCCAGCACGTACTGAAGTATTTTAAGCCATAAAATAGTAGTAACTAGACTGCCACGTTTCCTGAACCTATGACGTCACTAAAAAACAAAGTAATCCACAGCACGGTGTCTGAATTTTGAGACAAATGAAGAAAGTCAATTTAAATACTATATGATTATTTTGTTAAACCCTTGTATATATAGCGTCTTTTTATCACGATTTGCGTACCGAAACTCTTCCTAGCAACCCAACATACTTTCTGTTAACGCAGTTTCTGCTTCCGCTTAGTGACTTCATAGGAAACGTTGCTGTCGGTCGAGTGTAGTAATACTTTTGACCAGGTTATTTTTTACAGAGATGATTCATGTCTATTTGTCTATGCACGCGTGAGTGCATTTGCGTGTTAGTATATCTCTACCCATCTTTTAAAAGCTATCGTTGCGTTGGACTTGGGATTGCATTTGTATAGTAATCAGATTACGTATATCTTGATTTTTATAAGTAAGTGTGTCAATTGAAAGGGAAATCGACGAGTGTGGCGACTTCTAGTATTTCTCGCACGCGATCAAAATAGTGTGGGGAGATTTGAATGGTATCTGGTGAAACAAGGGGGATTGCATATTCTGTGGGTAATTGTTATGTTTACGAATATGAATACAGATATTTACTAACTATCTTTAGATGAAATTTGATTGTAATATGTATAGGGTGCTTTGAGGTTGAAATGTCGATGCACATTTTTTTCTGTTTAATAAAATTAAAAATTTTAATTTACGAAATTTTTAACGCTTTTCCTATTTTTTGAAAATTTATTTTTTTAATTAAAAAATTGGACACTTCGTTTTATCAACCGTTTAATTTTTTTAAAACTATTCAAATTTTATGTAATTTTCTTGGTGAAATTAAAAGTAAATTTTATGAATCTGATTTTTTTTGCTAAAAAACAGCTGTAAAATTACTTTTAAAAAGTAATTTTTGATAATAATATCCGATTGATAATAATAAAAGATTCTATACAAAAAAGTGGCAAACAGTGTAACTCGGAAGATTTTGAATAAAAATCTCGACTGGTCCTCTTTGAAGTATTTAAAATGATTTTCTAGTATGCATTTCGCAACAAAAACATTCTATAAGAAAAATATAGTGTATCTTGTAACACAACTAAATTAATGACTCATTTTTATGACAATGTATTAAAATTGGTCTCCAAACTGGGAAAAAGGAGGTATTTAGGGGATTTCATCAGATTTTGATAACATTGATAACATCCGATTGATCATATTAAGCGGAGTCTACTGTAAAATGTATTCATTCGATGTATTCTGTTACAGGTGTCGAGCGAGGAGGTGGTGCGCGCGTACGTGCAGCGCATCGGCGAGGTGAACGGGCTGATCAACGCGGCGGTGGAGGGCCGCTACGGCGCCGCCATCAAGGAGGCGCGCCTCGCCGACCGCCTGGTGGCCTCCGGAACCCTCTCGCAGCGACAGCTGGAGGAGCAGCTCCCTCTCTTGGGCGTCCCTTTCACCGCCAAGGAGGCCATACTCATGAAAGGTATGATTCTCATTCACTGACCACCTTTACCCTGCATCAGTTAGACGAAATTCAAAGGCGATAGTTCATTTACCGCGCTCAAATGTATAGTCACATATATATGTATAGTCACACCATCTCTCGGCTTTTGAGTCTTATCTGCTCTTATCCATGACTCTTGACCATCTTTTTTGCTCTTCTGAATTCATTTGCTCCTAAGCATTTTTAACCTTTTAATTCAATTAATTAATACCTATGCATGGTTGCATAGTTGCCAATCTTTCCGTATTTGTTCCGATTTTTAAGTCTATTACGAATACAATCCTTTTATTAGGACTATTTTCAACGATCTCGTAGTAAATTGTATCATAAATTTTTACAAAACATTTTGATCAGAAGGCTTTTTCCAGTCTTTTTTTCTACCTAGAAACTTATTCTTGTGTAAAAGCTAGCAAGTCTTTCAAAAACAGGTCCTTGATTTTTATTCTAAAAATCAAGGACTCTTCATTTATCTTCATTTTTTTATGTTGAATAACAAATCCTTCTATCAAATTAAAATAAGTAACTTAGCCTTCAGAAATATACAAGGAAATTATTTTGTACCCAAGACAAACAAAGAAATATGTATTTCATAAATCAGACAATTTCAATTATAAGACATTTTTTTGTTCAATAAATGAAATAAAACTTCTCGAAATCTGGAATATATGATTTTTAAATAAAGTAACTGATACTCTGATACTGAAGCATTATTTAAAGTACTAAAATAATCGTCCCAGCTTTGTTGACCAATTAAGTTTATTTTTTTGGTACCAGGGACGAGCCTAAGTGCTCTTTTGGTATCACAAAATTATTTTCTGTGTTTTTTGTTTTATTTTTGTATGGGTTGTGGCTTCTATTAAAGGGTACGTCTATTATATATTATGGTGGTTATTATATCACAATGAGGTGGTTATGGTGGTTATTATATCACAATAAATATTTCAGGTCTGACGAGCACGTGCGGCCTGGTGTGCCGCGCAGGGATGAAGGCCGAGGAGGACAGCGAGCCGGTGAAGCGCCTGGTGAGTGTGGGGGCCATCCCCTTGGCCCTCACCAACACCAGCGAGATCTGCATGTGGTGGGAGACCTACAACAAGCTGCACGGCCGCACCAACAACCCCTACGACACCACGCGCACCGTCGGAGGCAGCAGCGGTAATCACATTCCTTCTTTAGAATTTGTTAGGGGACGTCCATAAATTACATGAGGTATTTTTCAAAATTTGGACCCCTCCCTCCCCCTTGGTGAAATTTAGTGATTGCTGGACCCCCCTCCTCCTCAATATCTCACGTGAGATTTTCTCAATAACTTTTAAATAAAAGAAAAACTTCTTGGTATGTTCTACACTAGACAGCAACTTAAGTTGACCCTACGACGTCACTAATAAACAAAGTAGTGCCCATCGCGCGGTGTCTGAATTTTGAGCGAAATGAAGAACGTCAATTTAAAAATATCATTATTTTTGTTAAACCCATGTAATTATAGCGTCTTTTTATCACGATTTGCGTACCGATACTCCTCCTAACAACCCAACAGGCTTTGTGTTTACCGATTTCTCCTTCCGCACTTGTGACGTACTGGGTTCAAGAAACGTTGCTGTCGAGTATAGCCACTTTTGTTTCATCTTGTCGACATGACACTCCACTCAACACACTCATAGCAAAAATTTTGATTCAAATCCTTGTTGAAATCAAACATATGATCTCTTAGGTGTGAACTCCGACTCTCAAGCGTCGCCTCCAGCCATGGACCGGTGAGTCTTGAGAGTCTGAGTTTACACCTATAGTTCGGCTAACCAGCAGTTACTTGTGTTACTTGTGTGTAACCAGCAGTACTCCCTCTTCATATGGTCTTATACTTGTAATTATCACGACTGTGACTGGCTAATGATTCCATGTTTGTTTAGACTCTGAAAAAACTCATGTTCTCTAAACTAAAAGTTGACGTGAGATTTTAATTGACTCCCCCCACCCCCTGGTGAGATTTGGTGAGATTCTGCTTGACCCCCTTTTTGACCTTACGTAGTTTAGTGCCGTCCCATTATCTGGTATTACTTTAAAAAAAAACTTTCTATCAAGGCTATTCTTATAACACAAATCGTACCCCTTCAAAATAAGATGTCGCAAGTTTTTCTTCACGTTTTTGATCCCATTTTTGTACAAGCTGAATGGTACACCAGTTAATTCATATTTCCATATGAATTTTTTATATTATATAGTTTTTATGATAATGTCGATTATACCTCTGTGTAAGCTACATTTTCAACACCAAAAATTAGCTGTTTTGGTTTATCTTGGTTATAATGTGTGTATGGTGCTATTCTTATATAACCCCTCTCTCTCCCCCTTGTCATAAAATGTCGCGTCCTCTTAGCCCCAGCCAGTCCCATTAGACCACTTGTCACTAATAAATCTAAACGAGAACAGATGGATTAGAACAAAGCGATTGTTCTCGTCATTTCAATTATCTCCGAAAGCTGAGCACGTTTTCACTATCTGCATGTCTTATGATTACATCCCTTTATATCTATTTACTTCTGGAACACGTTTAGTTAGATTTTTATTGAAACATCCAGCCACCCATTGATTGTCAAATACTTAACAGTGTAAATATTAGATTTGTAACTTTTTTTTGACTTGATACGATCAACTGGATTGTGATAAGGTGATAATTTTAAAAATGGTCACTTATCTTATCAATCATTAAAAACCAAGGATCTAATTAAAAGAGGAAGCTTGTCCCTCTAACCCTTTCAGTCCTGAGGCGCCCAAGATTTCTATTGAATCCTATGGAGAACTTGAAGCGGTCAAGTCTGAAAAGTAGTTAAGCTTCATAGATATTAGGAAGCTCAAAACATAAAAACGGAGTTTCATTGCTCTTTTTAAGTAATAAAATAATACAATAATAATGAATATCACCCCGAAAATTGGGGAAGGTGAAACAGCGTTTGTCCCATCCCCTCAAAAACTGAGGAGGGGTGAAAGACCCCCTGCCAGATACGTTGTTTCTTGATAACTATTCTGCCCCAATGGAATTTTTAAATTTTCGCCAGTCAATTTTCTTACTGTATTTTAACCATATGGTAATGGACATTCAGATTCTCCAGTCTCGTGATCCGTTCCGCTTGAGTTGTCAAAGGAAACGAAAGTGACCAGCTTCGGATATGTGGCCTGATTTTTATTAACCAACAAACCAACGTTTGTTCGGCAGACAGCTTGAATGTAAACCAGGCGAAGATTGTCTGGTTCTAGATGTTTTACATAATAACTACAAGACAATCGGTTCATAATTTTACAGTGTGTTACTGTTGATTTACATTATTTTAACCATGTTTCAATTTAATAAGAAACGTGTGGAATTTTTCATGCTGCAAAAATGGATAACTACACTCTCATTTCACTGTAATATAACAATTCAATGAATGTAATATAACTATTCATGAATTATGTAACACATACTTTATTTCCTTGACATAAAGTATCCGTAAAACTTAAGAAAAATACCGCGTTTAGGTTTTACATTACTCTTATCGTACCTGCTAATCATGACATTCCAAGAACCTTAGCACCTGATATTGAAAAGGGGGTTAGGAATTGTTGTATATTTATTCCTTTAATGGGGGGAAGCACATTGTCATCCAAAATAGTGCAGTAGGCATCGGCGTTAAGATTACCATGAATGGGGACCAATGGTACAGTCTCAGGACCGCAGATATATTCATTTGCATAGGTGTCCAAATATACTTATTGGTAGATAGTGTAGAAGTAGACGCTATCAATGGTGATACAAAAATAATTCGTCCCCAATTCTGTTTCTTTAAAACTAATGTTTATTAGATCAGTTTAGAATTATATTATTTTCATATTATGAACGGGAAGGCCCCATCCAGTATTGTTACAGATAAATTGATACCAAAATTATTCCAACCAGTTCTTTTGCATTTCAGGCGGAGAGGCCGCTCTGATAGCAGCCGCTGGATCTGTGATCGGCCTCGGCACCGACCTGGGGGGCAGCATCCGGCTGCCGGCTTTCTTCACGGGCATCTACGGCCACAAGCCCTCTCAAGGTAAGTATGTGGGCATGCGAGGAGGGCAAGCTACAGAAGGTATTACGGCTCTTTTTGATTATAGTGTACCAGGTCTGTACAAAAGTGTTTGATGCACTCCTTAAGAACAACCTCTGAACCCCATGAAACATTTTTAAACTTATTACTTTCGATTATAACCTCCTCAGACCCGAGGGAAAAAATAAGTTTAGTCAATACCCAGAGTGTTTTAAATAGTTGTTAAGGTCCTCCTAAAGCAGAAAAGGGGAATAAAAAATGTTCTTTATTTGCAGGTGTATGTATCGCATGTGATACATCAGGACTCAGATTGGTTTAGTTCATTTATTTGAGTTATTTAGACACACTGTATATAAAATACAAAAATGCTACTTTAAAATTAAGTTTATTATTATTTTTTTTAAATTGACATTTTTTTGTCACTTTTTTTCATTATTTCTTATTACAATTAATTGTATGCCTTAAACAATTTCTGGTTAAAATTTTTTATCGTAAAGCTCAAAAAATCATTACAGTCTGTATTTTACAGTTGTTAAGGCCGTGAGTAAGGCCGTTTGTCAAGTATTTTACCTGAAAAAATATTATTTAAATAAAAATTAACAACAAAAACCCTGATAAAAATGTAAAGCAAACACATCAAGATAGATGTTTAACACAAAAAATATTTTTTATAACCTCTAAATATAACCCATAACACTTACTTAAAAATCACATAGCAACGCGGTTTGTATCGATTCAGTCCTGATGTATCACATGGGATAGTTTCACAAGAGCTCACTGCTCAATATTTCAGTAAAAAGTTTATTTTTTTGCATTAATACGTTCATTGTATACTTATAAAGAAAATGCATACCTTAAAATTAGTCAAATATATCGTTAAATATTTAAAAAAAAAATTACTTATTTCCGCAGTGCGCCGATATTGTGTTTGGAATTTAAAACTGTTTCTTAAAATCGCACTATTACCCAACCAACCAACCAAGATTACCAAGAATTCAAAACTTCGAGAGGATAAAATTTTTGACCAATTTTAATTTCGTTATGCTTTTCAAAAGGAGTTCGGTTAAATTTAAAATAAATCCTTCACGTTATATGCCCTATTCTTTTGTCTGCATCAGTAAATAAATCTCATGTTTCGTGTTCACGTGTACCGACACCGACACAGCTCTCTACTGTATTCCATAGAACTTTCCCGTAATCCCGTTGATTTTTTTCTACCCGACGCGGGCCCGGTGCCACAAAACGTGCATTGTGGGAGAAAGTTGTTTTCTCCGCATAGTGTGTACTATGAAGGAAAAACGGGTTTTACAGGGAGAAATAGCTTCACCGCAACAACCTTGAATTGATATCATTAGGATCTTCATTTTCAGTCTTTTGGCTAAGTTTAGCCTTATTTTCCAAGATCATAGTGTTTAAATAAATTATAAACTGATCATTCTTGATTTTTCTACAATGTTTAGGTAAACATTTAAGCAAAAACTCGTGTTTTTGCGGCTTTTCCCCCCCACAACATGCTTTTATAAAGCTTTATAAATATAGGTATTAGAAATTTATGAAAAAATTTGGTAGCCAAATTTCTCGGTTGAGTATGAATATCTTATCACGGAATCGTTTCACAAACTTATGAATTGCTAGAAAGTATCGAATTTTCAAACGATTTCTTAGTAATTGTTATTAATTAATAAATTAATTAGCGGCGCCAGTTGTCCAAATTGTACAATTCCTAATATACTTAATAAAAACCTTGCGGGAGAGATTTGGTAGACAGTAAGACAGTAGTAAATCAGACTCACTCACTTATAGAATTGAGTAATATACTATATTATTAAATAGATATTTTTGAATATTGTAACTTTTTTTTATTGAAGAGGTTGTTCAGGCTCAAATTGAGTCATGATCAAGTATGTATGTATATCAATAAATTCATTCTAAATTTAAAAATAAGGTAACTACTCTTTCCAAATTAGCATCCCGTATAACACAAACACATTTTTAAACGGAATTGTGGGTGTCTAGAAGTGTACCTCTCTTTTCAGGGTTGGTTCCACACGGGGGCCAGTTCCCCCCTGCCCTGGATGAGATCTCCCCTTACGTTGTGGTGGGGCCCATGACTCGCTACGCTCCGGACCTCAAACTCGTGCTGGCCGCTCTGATAGGACCCGAAAAGACGAAAGAACTCCAACTGCTAGCAAAGGTGAGAAGAAGGAATATCGGGCATCTCTTATTTCCTCACTACCGAAATTTCTTGCCTACTTTCTTAAACTATTATTGAATATAAATGTATTAAAAACTAAATAAAAAAATTTCCGTTAGAGAATTGTGTAAATATTAGTGTCCAAAAATTAAGGATAAATTATATTTTTTTTGGGTGACACAAATATCAGTTCCTGTAATGTAATTTTCAGAGTCCCCAGACACAAGTCAAAACAAACACATAGGGAAGCTTCAAAATATAATGTGGTTACCACCCGACAATAAAGGATACAAGAGCTAAAATCCACCCAAAATAAAGATTGAAGAGGGGTCACTTAATATTGCCAAAAATTCATATAAACTTAAATTTGCTTTTAATTCAAAAGTTTGTAACTTTTTTTATCTAGGGAATGTTTGACTCCATTCATATTCACTTACTTTATTGATACTGCCTTAATGACTCAGTTTCATAATAGTTTTGAATTTTATTTGTCTTAGTCTTTCTATTTCTCACTTTTATACTGTGAACTAAATCGGAAATTAAATATAATTTAAATGTAAATTTAAGTAGTCTTTAAGATTTTTCTTAAGTTGAAATTTCATAAGGTTGAAAAAGGGAATAAGAGTATCAGCTTTTTCCAGCTGCAAAATATTTTTGAATGTATTTAAATTTGTTTCGATGGTTGCTCTGTACTCTAAATAGGGTCCTGAATTTCCAGTAAAAATTTGGTGACTATACAACGAAAATTCCGTTGCTTATACAGTTTTTTTTTTTCGATTTTCTCAAAACTTGGTTTTTGGACTTACTTTTTCGAACAAAGGATAATTAATAATCTGCCTTTCTTATAGCCTGATCTCCGCTCCATCAAAGTGTACTACATGTTGGATGATGGCGGGTCACCAGGTTCCTCTCCAGTCTCCGACGACATCAAAGACGGCATCCAGAAAGTGAGTAACAAGACCAAATTTTCGTTTTGTTAGGCTTTGAAATTCATAGGAAGTTTATATGGAAATACATTGTGGTACTTCGCTGACATACATTGTTTTGGTAGTCACTTTGTTTGTGATATATACTTGACGCATACACTCCACATTTAATTTGAAAGTTTCAGAGTTTTTAATGTTTTCATGCTTAGGGGGGGGATTAGGGGGGTGAGGTGATTAGCGAGGTGAGATGGAAAAGGAATGAAAAGAAGTGAGAGAAAGTGTAATAAAGGGTATGAAGGGAGAGGATAAAAAAAGGATGTAGGGAGAGAACAAGAGAAGAGAAAGATGGGATAAAGGAGGAGAGAAAAATTGGCATGATGAATATAGGGATGAAAATGTAGGGTTGAGGAATATAGGGTTTGAGGAAGAATGGAGGGAAAAATTATGGGATGAAGGGTAGAAAAAGGATGACAAGGGATGAAAAAGAACGAATAAGAAAAGAGGGAGATGATATAGAGATGAGAGGAGGAAAGAAAAGACAAGTAGAGGGATGGAGAGAGGATAAATATGGGGTGAAGGAGGTGTAGTTCGAGAAAGAGGATAAGAGTGAGGTAAGAAAAGGGATAGGGGAGCAAGAGGATGATAAGAGGAGAGTTACAGCATGACCATCTAGACACATAAGGCCGCAGAGAAGCTCGAAATCTTGAGTGACTAGTATTTCGCGTCATAATCTTTTTTGTGGACAACAGCGCAACTTCAGTTTGAAGGGAGCGAGCAAGATTTCAGACTGGAGTTGCGCTGTTGTCCAAAACGCGATGTGATGACGCGAAATAGTAGGCAGAACGTCACTCCAAGATTTCCACAACTTCTATGGCCTTATGTGTCTAAATGGCCATGGAATTGCCCATTTGAGCCGATAGTGAACACTCCTTAATACAAATCAGATCAGGATTGACGATTGTTTTCCCCGTTGTTCCAGGCTGTGAACCTGCTAGCGATGGAAGGGCTGTCGGTGGAGGTGGCCGACATCAAGTACCTGAAGCTGGGCTTCTTCATCTGGTGCTCCTACCTCTCGTGCGTCAAGGAACAGCGCATCGCGCACCTGATGAGAGGGGACACGGCCCCCGGGGGGAGCAAGACCGTCGAAGACGCCTCCCCTACGCACCACGAGATGTGGAGGTGGCTGTCCGGCAAGTCCGACCACACCTTCCCCATCATCCTCAACGCCTGTGCCCAAGACCACCTTGCCCCTCTGGTCCGCCGGCCCATGGACTTCTTCATCCGCTGCGGGGACCGGCTGAGGGAGGAGCTTGTGGAGTTGCTGGGGGGCGGGGCCGTGCTCTTGTATCCAACCTTCCCCCACGCGGCGGCCTATCACGGCCAGATCCTCGCCAACCCTTTCAACGCTAGCTACAGCGTCGTCTTCAACGCGGTGGGCATGCCCAGCACGCAGTGCCCGCTCGGCATCAACGCGAACGGCATGCCTTACGGAATGCAGATCGTCACCGCCCCAGGCAACGACCGCCTGTCCATCTGGCTGGCGGAATACCTGGAAGAGAAGCTGGGAGGGTGGACCGCCCCCTCCTGATGGGATAGAGTCACCAGAAAGACTCGTTATGTCACCAAAAACTGAGGGTTAAGACCCTCACCAGGATCTGAAGAAGTATAGATATTGTCTCACCAGTTCGGTTGAACCTGGTGTTTAACTAGATCCGAACTAGAAGACTAGATCCCCAAATAGATCGATCCATAAGGGAATTTTTATGTTCATACGCTCATCTTTTTTATTGAAATTGAACAAGTTGCAATGTCTTGAAGTCGTATAACAGCCTCCAATCGACCCAGAACTAGATCGATCTCTAATCGACACTTTCGAGTGTTCTTTGGAAAGTGTTAGTGAGACAACGTTCTGAAGCTTTTATAGACTCCCCCAATCGTTCCGAAACTTCATCGATCCTTATAAACTTTTTTTGTGTTGATAATAGTAAAATTGTAGTGTTTGCTTTTGTTTGGACAAAGTTCAGAATGTTTAAAAACTGTAGATTTATCCTTAAAGTACCTTTGGGTTCTTCTGTTACTTTTTTGAAATTTATATAACAGTGATGGGAACAGTATTTTTTTTTCAGAAGGAGAACCCCGAATAGCTTTAACTGTACAAACAATGTGTGGCTGTGCTACTGATTTTTAATAACTCGTTAGTGGAACGGTACTATATCACTAGCTAGATCCAAAGATGTGCCAATGATTATTGAACCTGCACTGCACAAATAGTCCAGTAGCGTTGTTATTAAGCATCTGGAAAAATGTACCAGTTCATTTGTAACGGGTCTTTTTCTGCAAAATTTAGTCACGAGTTAGTAAGATTATACTTATGTGTCACTTCTTAAAATCATAAATTTAAAAACGAGTTCTGAAAAGAATTGTTCTTGATATTTTAGCATAGACTGGTTTGCCGTTTAAAACTTTCCTGGTTTATTTTTTTCTCACAATGATTGCTTCAAGCCAAAACTAAAAGTTATGACGTCAAAGATATAGTAATCACGGTGTGGATAGAATTAGTTATTTTACTTGTCAATCTAAGTGTCCTTTCATACGTACAATGGGAAAAATAGAGATGCTATGAATGAGTTTATCAGTAATGATCAGTTTTTGTTCTGCTGGCCTTTTTGAGTAAAATTTTCACTTTCTTTTTGTTCGAATAAGTTCATTCAAGATTAATAATACTATTTCATTTAGAATGTAGAGTAGTTATTGAATCTCCTGAATCAAGTTCGTAATTTGAATCGTATCATTTAAAAGCTGGAGGCTCTTTTTAAGGTTTTAAAAGTGCACATATTCGAGAATGAGTATATGAAATGATTAAAAAGCTGTGAAGGCTATGAGAGCAAAACAAGTGTCATCTCAACATTTTGAACATTAGACTGATTTTTTATCTGCTAGTTTATAGAGAGTATTACGAGATCTCAGTGCATTCATCTTTATTATGAATACATTTGAGACATTTTTGAAATGCATTGGCACCTGACTCATTTTTATCTTGTAGTAGTGTTGAATAGTCAAGATTTTTTTTTTAATAGTACCTCAAATCAGTTATTTAAATAATCTACGAATTTGTGAGTGAAACTGTTGAACGTTTTTAGCATAAACTTTCAGAAAGGTTTTCTAGTGTTGACTTTCCATATTGTAATAGTTTGATATATAATTTTACTATTATAAAAAAGTAGTGCTCAATGCAAATCTGGTGCCATTCAAAATGTGCCATTTAATCTTGGAATTTTATATGAAATGTGTGATAGCTGTCGTGTCGTATGAATTCTTTTTGTGCCTTTATGGAAAATTTAAAGTGATCATGGTGCATATTTAATGGAATATAACTGTTGATTGAGTTTAGACATTTTAACTGATTTTATTACATGTTTTCTACTTCAACCAAAGCCAATTACATAGTTTTCTGTACAGTGTTCTGTTGTAAATACAAATAATTTAATTCGTTTACAAAAAAAAGGGAAATTAGTAGTTAGTTTTCCCTTAAATATCACTTTTCCAGGTTATAAAATGAAGCTATATTCTTTAATTCGGGCCTGCTGCCCTGTAAAAACCAACCAGGTTATAAAAAATGCAAGGTATTTTTAAATCTTGTCATTTAATTCTTGATTTTGAATTTAAACTAATAATGCATTTGAAGGATTATCAGTGTTTTAATTCTAATTTGAAAAATGTACCTAAAGAAAAAATTAATAGTGAAGGTAAATATCGATGATTTGAGAAAAAACCCTTCCTATTTAAGTAATACTTTAACTTCCTGGGTTAGATAGACTGCTGTATTATTTACTTGTAATTATAGGAAAAGTGTCAATAATGTGTTAATGAATGGTTTATTTGGACTGGATGATTATAAGAGTCAATTCATTTCAAAATGTTCTTGTTTTTTGTGTGCGACTCATTGTGAATTGTCGCTGTATCAAATACAAACTGAAGTACCGAATATAGTCATCTTTCATTTTATAAAAGTTTTTGTTTCACGTTTCTGGAACTTTATGAATATTTGATACATTTTTTTATTTTTGTGGCATAATTTTTTTAATATGTATATGTGATGAAATAAAGAGTTCCTAAGTATTTGGTTTGTTTAAGGCATTTTTAAAAATACACGAAACCTGTAAAGTGAACCAACTATAACTGATTTTGTTGAATTGCAATTGTTCATTTTAATGAGTTTTGATCATAGTTTCTGGATTGAGGTAAAAGAGGGTTTCGTTGGTACACCTAAAAACAGTTAAACATGAGAAAAATTGTAGAAGATTATTTAATTTATTTGCTGAACAATTAATACAAAGTTCTTTCAGAGGAAAACGCTCCTAAAATGTAATACCTTTTAAACTAAAATAATTTTTTAACCTTAAACCTTAGGACTGGCGCATTATGTCCCATTAGGGACCCTTGTGTCGTAAAACCAAAACCAAACAACCTTAAAATGTGATTTAAAATGGTAGACTGAATCAAACATAGCATCATGTTGTGGACTATAGTAAACCAAAGAAGTCTGAAACCAGGTTTCTCCAAGGTCAGGGGTAAAACCTGGAGTTTTCTAGGAATTTTAATTTGGTTAGAAGAAATTCAGGGACTAGAGGGCGATTTAATAATATGGTAGACTGAGTCAAATATAGCATCAATCATGTTGTGGACCAGATTAATCCAAAGAAGTCTGAAGCAGGTTTCTCAAAGGTCAGGGGAAAAGTCAATCAATCAATTTGTTAACAAAAACAAAAATTTGCAAAATTTAAAACAGATTCACAAACGTTTACACAGAATTAAAAGACAATATTGCAAATACATCCCAAAGGAGTGTCGTCCATACGAGTTCACATATTTCCAAATTTTTTGAGTTGCTAAAAAAAAGAAAAGGGGGACTTGGCTGGCTAAGGAGTTTGTTTAGTAAAAGTATATAAACCTGGAGTTTTCTAGGAGTAGAAGAAATTCAGAGAATAGAGGGGAAAATTTCTTATTTTTCGTAAAACTTGGGAAAAATCACAGAGAAAATCTGGAAAATGGTCAATTTTGATGGCAATGGATGATTTTGATGATTTTTTTTATGATAATTTTTGTATTTGAAGAAAGGAGAAATAATATATAAATCTATATAAAATATTTGTTCATAATGAGAAAAGAGACGCATATCCGTAAAAATTGCCGTGGATGTCTTGTTTTAACCTGGCATTTAATTTAATCTAAACTGCAAAAATTAGAGAATTTTATTTCAAAAATCGCGTGGGAATTCTGTAAGATCAATATTGTTTTAATAGTGAATTTTCCTGATGTAATACTCAACGTTATTTCATCTCCTTTGAGTTAAAATCCTTTACTGACTGCACATCCGGGAATGGAGAAACAAATTACTAGTCTCGTACGTAAGGAACTGCCAGCTACACGTAATCACCAAAACTAAAAATAATGAAAACTTATCCTCTGACACATACTTTAACCCACATTTACAAAGCATCCTTATATTTCTTAAAGACACACCTTTACTAATAATCATCATTTAGAAAAGTCCTTGTGAAAAGTCTTCTCTGAATGGTAATGATGCTTACAACCCTGTTCTCGATAATTATGCAACTGTTAATCTGTTTACTCCAGGTGCTTTTACTTTCCTTGAGTGGCAGCAGAAATTTCGAGATGATTTTTCACGACAGTGGGTGCCTCCCATTTTCCAATGACGTTATTGGATGAAGAATGGTCAAGGTTGAAATAATCATTTTCCCCATGAACCTTTACTTTCAGGGTTTGATGATAACTGTTGGGTTAAAAATACCTCATATGGAGGTCATTTAACCTTTTCAGACCTAGCCGTCCCTAATTCCCCGTGGGATTCAACAGTAATCTCGGGTGGCTTAAGGGTTAAAGTGGTTACAGCATGGACAAAGAAAGAAGGGTCGTATCAAAGAGGGGTCTTGTTTGGCACTATAATGTTTGGATAAGGGCCTATGCCATTAAACATCAAATTAAGGGGTTAGAGGGTTCAACCCCTCAGAAAAAAAAATTAATGAATATTTACTTATGCATTATTTTACCCCTTAAAAAATCGGCGTACAATAACTACTCTTTAATTATCACACATAGGGTCCCAAATGTCCAAAAATAGCTTTAAAACGCTACAATTAAGGACTAAATTTCAAAACATTTTCTGAAGGAGGACCCCCATCATCTTTTCTTGGGACTTAATACTGTAAAAACTTGGACAATAATTGAGCGATTTTGAGATTATAACTTGGGTTGACTTGGGACTCGGTACTTTTAACATTAAGTAAACAAGAGTTGCATCTCTCCTTTCTTATGTATTCGTGAGGAGGGATTAAAATGATTCTACGCCTAGTTCTCTAGTTACAAAGGGCTTTACAGGCCTGATAAAAAGAACTTGACCAAGTTTTTTTTAGATAACCTTGTACTGTATCATCCTTGATATAAAAGTCCGGAACTACATTTTTCAGTTTGATAGCTTTGTGACAAACTTGCTGAGTAACTAAAACCTGAAGAAGCTTCCATATCAATATTTTCAGAATTCTAAAGACGTTTTTTATCTACCAAAATGCATTTTAAAACCTTATGAATATTTAATTTTTTAAAAAGCAATTTCTCAACTGCTTTTACTCTTCTGGGAAAACATGTTTCACTTCCTGCATGCGCAATTGCATACAAAAACTTCAGTACCCCAAAAATTACTTATTCTTATTTAGCGAGTAAATTTTCATCTCTTCAATATCTTATTCTATTAAAGTTTGGTTCTCATCTAAAACTCCTACTGCTCTGAATGTCGCATTATTGTAAATTAAAAGCTAGGAAAATAAACAGTTCACAGAAATACTACAGTTCTCAAAATCGCAATATTGGGAAATACCTTATACGTGAGAAAAATCACCAGGAAGTGCGGTTCAAAGTAATTCTCGTTATTGGAGAATTCAGGCATCTCAGGTGCTCGCATCGAAAGTCAAGTGTCAGAAGGACCTTGAAAAAGTGCGTTGCGTTTCCATCTTCGAATTAATGGGTCAGGGTTCTTCCTCCACTGGATATCTCCAAATCGCAATACTTTGCTATGGAAAGCGCTGCAGGGGGATAGCTCATCAGAAATAACTCATGGTAGATAAAGTAAAAGAGATCTGATCAGGTGTGCTTGGAACTAGTCTATATTGTTGTTGTACAAGACAATGGTTCTTCTACTTAACCTTATCTCTCCTTAATAATGAAAGAAAGAATAAGTTAGAAAAGGAGAGGGGGAAAGGAAAAATTAGATTAGAGAGAAAATAATAGAAATTTTAGTACTTCAAAAAAATATAAAGATTAATCACATGTATATTTATAGTGCTGTCCTTTAAAAACAACCCACTCCAAATTGTACCCTAAAAACAACCCATTGAGATTTTTTAATTAAATAATTAAAATAATTTTACCATCTCATATACCCTGTCTCTCTATGGCCTTTAGAGTGTCAGGGATGTAAAAACTGGTCAAAGAACGGTTTATTTACTTATTTTTTAAACAAGCTGAGATAATGTAGATTTTTGGCAAAAAATGTGCTTCAGATTTACAGATTTTGTAAAAATGTATGTTATAAAGACTTTAGAGCATTTTTTGCGCGTTTTTATGTTATCCCATTACTATGAGAATAAAATAATAAAGTTTTAGCTCAGTCCGCCAATTAGAGTCCTTCTAGGAAAAAGTGTTTTTTTTTTTCAAATTCTTACTTAATTGACTGCCAATTTGTAATGGATAGTTGGAATTAAACATGCTAAGCACTAAAATGTTAGGGAGGATGAGCCGCTAGTACAGCTTTTTGTTCGATTTAATTATCCTTTTTATTAAGCTTTTAATGAAGAAAATATGAAACAGTGGGTTGTTTTTAAAGGACAGCACTATACAAGCTAGAGACTTGCTTTGAAATAATTTACCATTAAAAGAATGGAATATCCTGAAAAAGTTGAAGGGGGCAATATTCCTCCATGATCCTATATAAATCTGACGATGGTTTTTAGCTGGAAGAAATGTGGAATTTATTAACAAGAGAACATTTATTTAACGAAATTTTCTCCTCATTCAGTTCAGTATTGAATTCATTTATTTGTGAGTTTAGAATATTTCGTCTTTACTTATTACAGAAAAAACTCGTTCAATGATGGATTCAAATGTCAATTTTAAAAAATATAACACAAAAAGTAGTTATTCATAATTACGAGCTTTTTTTATAAAAATTAAAGGAAGTATTAATATTAAAATGTAAACAAAGTGAAAAAAAAAACCAAGAACTTATTCATCAAACTAAAAAAAGAGGGAGAAATTACGACATTCAAACATCCTTTTCGTTGATTTATGAATACCGCAATAGCCAGTTGAATCAGAGCATTAAAGAGATAAAAGAACGAAATTCCCCGCGTGGTGAAAACCTGCGATGGTCATTTTCGCACTTCCCAAACATTCGAAAAAGCATAAAAACCAGTTTTCCCGTACACTTGAAATGAAAGTTTGGCAACGTGATTGTAATACTTGCAAGGGGCCGCGGCGAAAGTCATTCCAAAAAAGAATTAACGCCATTCGAACGGAACGATTTCTTTTTTCATTCGGTTGCGGTGTTCTTCGGAGCCGCAATTTGGGTCATTTCATTTGAATTCGCATCCATTACCGAAGTCGTTTACTCTTTTCGAACTCACAAAAACGAATAATTACTGCTGCAGAAGGCTGTTTAGACTTATTTTCATTTTTTTTTTAATTTTCAGATATCCACATAGAGGATTTCAAGAGTGACTAAATTTTAATTTTTTTTTGAAAATCACAGGGACATGGCTTTTGTTCAATTCTGAAAGATAAATTCCCTGACTTTTCTCACGAAAATTCCCAATCAAACTATTTAAGTGCACCGGTGTTGAAAATTAAGAAAAATTGCACATTTGTTTGGTTTACTCCAGATCTATCGGAGATTTTGATGAAATTCGGTATGAACATAGGTTGATATAAAAAAATACCTAAAAATGATACTTAAAAAAAATCAATCAAAAATCACTATGGCAATCGTCAGAGTAAAATAGCCATTCCAGAATCAAGCAAAAAAAAGTGGCTTTAGAGGGGGTACGATCCCCTTCTACTGAGATGCAGTCCTCCTTGAACGATTTTACACCGCGAATTAAGCAGATAATAAATTTTCCTCTTTATAAGTCCTTGTTTCTCAGAAACGCTGTTTTGAGGCCCTAAAGTGATTTTGGAGAGGGGGTAGCAAGATGCAATTACCATATCTAGAGCTATAGAGCCCCTTAACTTGCTCTAAAGGGTTTAGTCTAAAAATCTGGCTGACCTATCCATACGGCAAAAGTATTCAATTTTAAGTTTCTCTAAAAAGTTGAATTAAGTTCATTGAGATGTCAACCTCCCCATACCTGCTTTAAATGGATGAAGTATAAAAATCTGGCTGACCATTCCATAATATATGGCGAATATCTTCAGTTTTAATAAAAATTGCCTGCCTGTCTAGCTCCATTAAGTTTCCCTATAAAGTAGAATTAAGTTCTTTGAGATGTCAATCCTCTATCTGAAACCATCATTTCCCCTTCTGAAATAGGACACAAGGGGCTTTGAAAAGACCTTCCAATATTTCTGCACAGACCATCAATTCACTGATGGTCAATTTCACCAACATTTGAGGATGGGTAGAGAATTTCTGGTTCTCTCCTCATGAGATTACATCGAGAATCAGTCGTAGAACTGATCTGAGACTTAACAAGGAGGAGAATCATGCTCTTCCTTTAAATTCACCAGATTTATGACGGTTTCTGCATCATGCTAAATGGCTGTGCAGATCCCTCCATGTCTTTCAAAGAAAGGACAAAGGGGAGCTTAATTTAAGTTTCCTGGTAGTTTCAGGTTTTTTTTGTTATTTAGGTACCCCAAAATCTTTCAGATAAATATGATTTGGTTAGCATTTTTAGAAAAGCATTGCAGATGGATTTCTAACAGAAGAAATTGAAGACTAGAAAAATATAACTTAATGAATCAAATCAGAAAAACAAAATCAATTGTCCATTAAAAATATTTAATATTTCTAATGTTAAGAGAATCTGTGCTCAGTATTTTTACTTCTTAAGTAAAAAAAAAATGTAAAAGGGCTTATAAAAAACCCTTTTATCTATTTTTTTAACTTCTCTTTAAGAAAGTCCCTATAAAAAACTTTTATCTATTTTTTTTAACTTCTCTTTAAGAAAGTCCCTATAAAAAATCTTTAAAAAAGATTAAATGTTTTAAATTTTTCTGAAGCATGTTCTGCTAGCTTTTTACATTTAGTATTTAAACAATGTTAAAATCATGAAAATAAAAGTTGTTTGAGAACTGGTAAAACTCCAGTATTCAAATGAAACTTTACAAACTTGTTAGGCAGAAAATAATTCATACTTATTTGTTTTAATTTACTGTGCAACAATAATAGAAAATTAAATCAAGACAAAGATTATGGAAAATAAAACCTTTATTACACATCAATAAAATAGTATTCATAATATTAAAGGATAGTAACTAATCTTAAAATATATATCTGTAACGGTACAAAATAATCATAAATGCAACTGGAATGCAGTACTAAGTAGAAACAAGAACCACATGCATTGGTCTAGTAACTACATAAGAACGATATAAAATAAGCACAAGTCTACTAAAATGAGTCTAAGCTCTTTACATCTTCAACAAAAATTACTTGATACAAACCAAGCACTTTACATTATGATTACTTAAATTTAAACAACATTCATAGAAGAATTTCTACTGTCCATGGTTGTAAAATCTTGCCATTCAGCAAAAAATATGTGGTAAAAGAAAATTTTTATTCATTAATGCCTTGACTTTTATGCATCAACAGTCATGTTGGAGGATATTTAGAGATTAAATTAGTAAAATTTAAAGATATTTCATTAGTTTTTGCATTAGAATAGCAAGAAATCACCATAGAATAGAATATCTTACACTATAGAAACTCAATGGTTAGAAATTTTAGAATTATTTCATGATAAAAAAATTTAAAAGATTCAAGACAATTTAAGAGGAATTTGGACAAAACTAAAGCATTTATTGTTTTTAAAAACAAGACAATTTGAAAGCCACAAACTTTAAGAATTAATATGAAACTAATACATACAAACTAGTTATTTAGAAGATACTATTTTTAAAAATAACTTAAGCTTCCCATTTTTTTGGTAATTTAACTGAAAAAAATATTTTTTTTTTTAAGCTTATGAGATTTGAGTGATTTTTTTTTTCTAAAACAAGACTTTATGGTTCAAAACCTTTGTCAAATGATTCTAATAAGAACAGCACAACAAACACATTATGGCACTGAGTACAAAAATAGTGAAAAGTTCAACAAAGGAAAAATAAACTCCTTTGCAGAATTAAAACTGTCTACATAAAGGATAAAAAAAGTATGAAAGTTTTCAATTGGTCTTCAACCTCTGCATAACTTGTATAATGCCTAAGGAGGGAAAACAGCATTTAATTGTGTTTTGCACATACTTGACAGTTAAACAGAATTATAGCATTGCTTAAGTGCTGTATCACATCAAATGTATCAAAGAATTGATTTTTCCTTTTAGAGAATAGAATATTCATTGGTTAAAACCTGCACTGCCCTCCCAAAAAAGGTTGAGAAAAAAATTATTTTTTATATAGGGGCTGAATTTAAAATTTTTTTACCAATATTTGGACTACACTAGTCTATTATCAATACAATTTTATCATATAAAACTGATTTAAAGAGTAGTTTTAACATGACGAAAAAAAGCTATATACTTTCGGCATAGGATATCAGGCACAATAAAAATTCAGACTTTATAATAGGAGGGATATTCATTTTCTCAGTTAAAATTTTGCTTTTATTCAATCAATACTAATTCAGAGATAAGTGGCTGTTTATAAGTAACAGAACCAAAGAGTTTAAGATTCATACTGCAAAACTTTCTAATAAAAACAAATAATGAACAAAACCCTTACCTCAATTATTTGTATATCTAAGCGGTTATACCCTTTGGAAAGAACATACTGGGAAGCAGAAGTGAAGTCTACTGAGGAAGAAGTAAGCATATGCCACCACTCTATGGTCTTTTGAACTTCAGTCAACACACTAGATGAAAAATAAAACTTAATTAGTGACTAATATCCAGTTAATAAATAAAAGCACAATGAGAAAATAATTTGTGAATTTTAGTTGTTCAACATCTCTTGATACTTACTTTACAAATACATGAAATACTGGTCCTTTTGGGGGCAGAACTTTGATCCTGTCTTCAACTTTGGATAAAAGATGGCCCTGAATAAGCAATCAAGCATTAATAAGGAATAAGAATACTGACAATTTTAGGTACAAGGGGGCATTTATAAAACAAATCAAGAAATAAAATACACTTTACAAAGCATTTGAATGGCACAAATCCAATAACTAAAAAAGGTTAAACATTTTGAAATACAGAAGAAGTTTTCCCAGGAAAATTAACAATTTCTCTAAAGGAGCATGATGTTAAGAAAATATATAAACATTTAAAAATTTAAATAATATTTTAACACAATTTTGAAAACTAAGGAGTTTACATAATATCCATTTTAAGCAGTAAGTACCACCTGAAAACAGGAAATTGCATGTTTTTTAAGAAAATTGTAATGTTTAACTTTGAATCAGTTGCTGTTTTTTTAAATATTGAGATACTTTCATCATGTCAATAAGTTTTGTAAGACCCAGTAAAAGAAATTTCTGGTAGGGTCTTTCAATCAAGAAAATCCTGTATAATTTGATACTTACTGAGTACATGGGAGCAGTGAATGAGTTATCCTTTAAATTCAATACACACATAGATGGCTGAAAAATAGTTCATAAAACATTATAGTAAAAGACAAAGATTACTACTGTAACATTAACAAGAGATATTATCTTTATGTTAAAGCATTTAATAAATTTTGAATGATATTGACAAACATGGAATTTATTATTTATACTTTTCCATGAACACACATGAAACATCTTTTATTGGCACATAGACTGACTTAAGGAAAATATTAAGAGTTATTTATGGAAATTCTTATGCAGTAGGGTGGGTCAAAAATATTTTTTTCACATTTTCCCAGGGGCACAGCGACAAAAAGGTGCCAAATGGTCTCAAACTAACTTGTGTAAAATATTATTCCATTATAATAACTCTTTTTGCCTCCGGATTGTCCTCAAAGTTTCCAGCAATGTAGTAATTCCATGTAAAAATGGACAAATGAAAATCGAGCTTTTACCTCAATTGCACGAATCCTTCATGAATGTAAATGTTTACAATGATATAAAAATCATCATTGAAGAGTATAAAATAAATAAAAATAAAACAAGAGATGAAATACTTGAGTTCTATCACAACTTATTTTGAAATATCACAATGAATAGAACAGGCAATCAATAATTTCTTGCTAGAATAAAAAAAGATGTGTAAAACCTTTATTGGCGGTTGAATAGGATGGTAAAAACATTGAATTTAATAAAAATGTATGTGTCAGAATTGTGGTAGCTATTATGGTATATAAGTTTCAGCCTCCCCCAAAAAAAATTTCTATAATAGTTTTAAGATTGGAGTTTTTGAAATTTCAGTAGCATATAAGAGCAGTCCACCACAAGTGTCCCCAAACAAGTCCCTAATGTCCAAAAATAAATTAAAATCCTATTTTAAGAGTCAAATATTTTCATAAGGAGAGCGACAGAGCTCCGTTTTAAGGTTAGAGCTCAGTTTTGTCTTCAAAATTTTGAAATTAGCTACAGTAATTTTCAAAACAAAATTGTAATTGTTTTAACCTGCTAAATTTGCTATACTTAAACATTGTACGCGTAAGAAACTATTTTGAGTCAATCCTCCCTCCAAAGAAGAAAATTATGTATAAATCGTTACTGATGTGAATCATACTGATATGTATTTGATTATTGCCTATGTACGAACTATCCATCCGACACTTGTTTCAACATATTTATGTGAACACATTTGGATCCCAAGATAAGAGATTTTAGGGAGTTTGGACAAAAGTTTTATTAAATATCCCTTTTTGCTTTCCTAATGTCAGCTAATTACCTTAGTTTTTTCATCAAAGCCTAAGCACAAACCAAAAATTATATTTGAACAGAAATAGTGTCAACAGAACCTAGTAGAATTGTGTAGGGTTCAATAGAATCTGCTTTTGAAAATCAATTATTATTGTATCGCATTAGAGGAAATTTCATGGCCCAACCTAGATTCCAATCAAAATTAGCTCTTTATGTTAAGAGATTATTGCAACTTAATATTTACCACTCAGAGCTCAGAGATGGAAGCCAAACTTTATGCAGTATTTCAAAAAATTATAGGTTCTTCGCACACAATGAAAATTGATCAGCTAGTACAGTGGTTCCCAAACTATTTTGCTCGTGGAACCCCCCAATTTGTTACCAATGATCGCGGAACCCTGAATATTTTTTAATCAACGACTTTTCAAAATTTAATATCTGATATTAAATAAAACAAGCCAACTTAATGTTGAAAAAGTTGTGATTAAGCGAGTTCCAAGAACCATCTGGAGGGTCTGGAGGTCCTCCCCCAGAAAATTTTGGGAAATTTGACTATAAAAAGAGGGTTTTAACTTGTTTTGGAACACCTAATCCGAATTTAGGACATACATTTTTAAGAATTTAATACATATTTTTGCTAGGATTTGCATTTTGATGAACTTAATAAAAAAAAAAACACCATTCTTATTTTCTTAAAGGAAATAAAATTTGTCACGCAGAACCCCTAAATTTTTTCGTGGAACCCACTTTGGGAACCACTGAGCTAGTGAAATAACAGTCCGCTGAATTTTGAAATCAGAGCATTTAAGAAAAATATCAACTATTCAAAACCTATTTCGACTTTTTAAATTTAAAAGAATACTTGAATTGAAGAATTGACTTGAGAAGAAGAATTGAATAGACTTGAGAGAATATATCTGGTCTACCAATATTTAAAATCTATACCAGTGACAATCCATTGTTTGTTTGCAAAAAACCCTCCTGCTCTATGCCTGTTTTGTTAATATGATAATACGTATGATATTGCATTTTTTATAAGTTGTTTTTGTACTAATACTTCATAAATGTAACTAATATGATTAAAATTGCTTTTAAAGACCCATATTTGTAACCTTCAAAATATTACAAACCCAAAAAATTAAGTTTCTAAAATTAAAAAAAAAAAAAAAATTTTACTTAATTTTGCTCCCTTTGAGGCCAATCCGGAGGCAAAAAGAGCTATTATTATGGAATAATATTTTACACACGTTAGTTTGAGACCATTTGGCACCCTTTTCTTGCTGTGCCCGATAGAATTTGTAAATTTTTTTTTTTCGCCATAGTAAAATGACCCACCCTATTATGCAGCTTATTTCATAACATGTATAATTAGTGTAAAATAACAATTAATTGTAAAAGTATCTTGTACCAAATGTTCCAATGGTAAAACATCTTCAATTGTATCATCTTGAAGACAAACATTTATGGCTCCAAAATTTGAGCAATAACTCCTTCTCATAGCATCTTGCCTATGGGTATCCACAAATATGTCTTCACTGTTAAAAAATATTAAGTAAGAAACTTGTTACAATCCAAAAAAAAATAAAGAAAAAGTTTTTAAACATAATATTAAAATGAACACTTAGTTTGAAAAGTTGTACTAATTCTGAAGGAAATAAAATATTTTTAGTCCAATTCAGCTGAAAGAATGCACTGAGAAATGTCACTCAGTGTCATTTTAAAAATGTAAAATCCATATTATAGCATCAAAACAAAAAAGATTGACATTAGATTATTCAAAATTACATTTACATAACATCTTATGTAGAAAAATCCCTATTTTTCAATGACTGTTATAATCTTTTAACATTAAATTAACACATTTCCCACTTACTCCTTTCTCCTTGGCATGAACACACTCAAGGCTTTTAAGAAATTCACAGCGGTGTGAAGCTGCACTGGAGTTGAGATTACAACAATAGGAGTTCGGGTGAGAACTGAGAACAACAGTCTTTGGGTGTCCCCAAACAGCTTCAAAACTGATAGAAATGTTTCTTCGATCCCTAAACAAACAGGCATTTAGAAATATGATAACATTACAAATACAAATTAAGTCGACCAACTACAGGCAAGTGCCCAGAATCAAAATAAATTCTATTAAAAATTGTTTTCAGAATAGTTTCTAGTTCATGGTATAAATAAGAGAATAAAAAAATGATGCAGTGCTATGTAAATAGATAAATATCTGTATGATAAAAAATACAGTACCCTCTTCTAGCCTAAAGAGTCTATTGTAAAATCTCATTGAAGAAAAAAAAAACATGTAGAACTTTATATAAAATATGTAGTAGACAAAGACATTATTCTTTTTTTACAATTCACTTTTTAAAAGCAATGTTTGGTTAGCAATTTTTCAAACCTAAACCATTTGACTGAAATGCAGATAGTCTAAATGTTAAAAAACTTCTTAAAATTTATAGAAATATAGATACCTGGATTTTCAGTTTTGATACATTCTATAACATCCCATATGCTTCCAATACTAGTGACATGCCTAAAAATAGAGAAATATGTTAAAAAGTATTTCACCAAAATGATCCTTATTAAAAAAGAAAAATATGATAAACATACCAGCAACATAATTTACTATCATCTTCCTTTGTTTCAGATGCACTACCTGATATAAAGAATACAACAAACCACATAAAATAACTACATTGAAAAGTTCATAATTTTCATTTATAAATTTGTGCAAGAAATACAAATATTGCATTTACTTTGAGCTTGAAGAGAGAAAAATAACCTATCAATAAAGCACATGAAAGAAATGAAAAAAGAAATAGTGATGTTCATTGATAGGTTTTCCTTTTTTGATAAGGTCAAGACTACACATGAAAACAGATTGCAGAAACTTTTCCATAGAAAAATTTTCCATTGCACAATTTAGTATGGTTTAGATATGTAATTATGAAGAGTATATTACATTTCAGTATGTTTTCCCATACCCTTTCTGGTCTACTCAAGGTAGGTGAAATTGATTTCGACAGGTTTTTGGAAAAATATCCACACAAGAAACTTTATTAGTTAAATTTGTGCTTTAAAAGAAAGATGTCTTCTAAAATATTTGAGTACTTATAAAGGCATCCATTGATACACAAAATTTCATTCACAAGTACCTTGTTTGAAACCAAGTAAGATTAGTCCAATTAATTCCTAACTACTCATGTACAATATAAAAAAAATTAAGGGAAACTCCTAAAGCCATCTAATTTAATTTGTGAATTAATGCTACAATCCCTTTCCTGAATTAATAAAGAAATGTACACTTACTAAAATAGCCACTGCTATCAGATGATCTGTCGGTGATTTCAGATGAATTAGTTGATGCAGATGCTGATGTTACAGATGATGGATTTTGATCTTGAGGCTTATTCAAACTGCAATAGGACAAACAAGTATTTTAAGATCACTTTTCACAGTAGGTTTGATAATACATAAACAATTACAAACTGAACAGTGATCAAATGTTAGGAGTGATGTAGAAAACTTTAGATACCACATATAAAAAACCATGTTACCAATACAAATATTTTGTGGATATCTCTAAAAAACTGTTTCAATTTAATAGAATTCAAATTGTACCCAAATAAATCACTGATTTTTATGGATAAAAAAATACAATTAGAAAAATGAAAGTATTATAATACCTCTGTATTAGCCTCCATAGAAGCTTTTCAAAGTCTTCATCTAAGCATTTTAAATAATCCTCATTTTTTAAAGATAAAGTAGAAGGCAACCTGAATGATTCTAATGCCTAAAAAATAAACAATACAATTCAAATTTAAGTTAGGATACATTACAATTAATTCCAATGCTGAATTAAATTACTAAAAAATAGTTTAAATGTCATATATTTTAAAAACAAAGCATAAAAATTATTATTTTGACAACATCTTAAAGTTTACTCTAAAAAAAAAAGCATCTGAGTACTTCATTAAAAAGCCTTTTAAAAATTATCAAATTATTCAATAGGTACTTACACATTTGTTTGGATTGATGGGACACCTAAAAATGTAAAAAGTAAATGTATAAGAATATGTAAACTCAATTTAGATAATACAATTACAATTATATATAAATATTATTAGAATTTATAAAAACTTAAGTTAGATAAGCAAGTGATGTCTTCAAAATGTTACACAAAAGGATAACTTACTGAGATGATTTAATGCAAGCTCCAAAATGTAGAATACATCCTAAATTAAGTATAAATAATTCAATTTACAAGCATTAGTTATAATATAAAGGCAAAATTTTTCAGATTCCACTTAAATACTTTTAACTAATTACCAATATGTAAAACAACAAATGTTTGTAAACATAGAATCACATAATTTAAAAAGTTTAAAGGGGTTAATTTTTTAGACTTTATATAAAAAAAGGTTTTAATCACTTACTTTCTTTAGAGTCAAAAGTTTTAGCTACAACAATATTTTCATACTTTCTTTTGAAGTGCTGAAAAATAGCAAACTCTTTAATTTGATTACCTTATAGTAAAATTGATTGACAAGTAAACAAGAAATGTCGTTAAATAATGTTTTAACACTTTACTGAATATGTTTATCAAATACAATACTATAAAATACTATCTACTAAGACAGAAACATAAAAATAGTATAATAATACTTATTCTGGCTGGCAAATAATTTGGTTATTCACCAAAATATGTAGTAGTTGAGTAAATTTCAGATTTATTAAAAAACTAAATCACTGGTTATAATGAACACAGCAAGTCTTAAAACAGTTGTTCTCAAAAGGCCAGTTTAAAATTAAAAGTATTCATTAAAAAAGGATAAGAAAAATCTGCAAACTTATTTAAACCAGAAGCATATTTTTCTGTTTTGTATTATGAAAAAAATAAACAAAAAGAAGTTGAAAGGTCTAAGTAACTGTTTTTAATTGCTTTTTTTAATGAAAAAAAAAATTAAAAAGTTAATGATGTTGGGAAACTTTATAAATATCCATGGAAAATAACAAAGAAGAAATGATTGAATGTACTAGAAAGGCATTTTTATGGTAATAAGTTGTTAATAAGAATGTTGGCATGAAATAAATATTTCCCATAAAACCCTTTGGGAAGCTAAATATTCATGAAGGTCCACTAACTTTATGCATGATGTAAAGATGATAGAGTCCGAGGACCAAGCCATTTTGACACAAATGGTGTAAGCTCTTGAGTTCTTTCAATCTGTGAGATTTCTTTTTAGGAACTACCTGAAACATGGGAAAAAAATAATTGAGTTCATTCATTACCAATTGAAAGTGTTATTTTTAAGTCAGAATAGTTATTTTTTACAGAAAAGACAACATTATAATTTTTAAAAATCATTAAAACATTGGGAAAAAATTCTACCATGCATAAACAAGAAACAGCAGATGAATTTTTTATGAAGTCTTTAAATACATGAAACAATATGATAATAGTTAATTTCTAAATGCATAAGCATTTTACTTAACTAATCAGATATGTTTTTAAATATATATATAAACAATTCAAGTGAAAATACTAAAAATAAATTTCATTGGATTGTTTATGATAACAAATCAATTACTCTTCAAAGCTTTGATCAGTTAAGATCTATTAAAGAAATTCAAAGTATGGAGTAATCCCAAAAGTTGAAAAGTGCATTGTTGTTGAACATAATTTTAAAGACAAGTTAACTAATATTTCAACAAATATGCTTAATTTAAAATGATAACTTCATTTATGTTAAAATTTTAGCAATTCATTGTTTTGATACGCATCTACCAAAAATGTTAACAATATTTGAGCATATTTTGAGAAAATATTTTTTAGTATCACATGGAAAGGTTCTTACTGCAGGAATAGACATGTAAGACAAATCTAAGTCCTTCAGCTTGGTAGAAATGCTTTTCTTCTGTAAATATTCCATAACATTTTCTAGCTGCTTATCATACAGAATATTTCCCTAAAGAGTGAAATAATTATTTAGAGGCTATTATACATAATTTATTCAAATCAAAAGTATAACATCAAAATGTGCTGGCCCTATTTAAAATCTCTCACATTAATTTATCAGACCTAGCATTTT
Source organism: Tetragnatha montana (assembly GCA_963680715.1). Classification (NCBI taxonomy): domain Eukaryota; kingdom Metazoa; phylum Arthropoda; class Arachnida; order Araneae; family Tetragnathidae; genus Tetragnatha; species Tetragnatha montana. The sequence goes on along the minus strand of OY796677.1, from coordinate 8,467,432 downwards.
TTTGTTGTTGTTGTTGTCTTATGCCACTTGGAATACCCAAGCTCCATCCGCAAAGCGGATAGGATTTAAGGCAAAGGGGGTGCGGCTCCTGAGGAAGTGAGGCCCATGAAATGGCAGGAGTCCGACTTAAGCCTCGGATGATAGATGTCGCCACCATCTATCGCCACCTCCACAATTTTGCCATGGCTCTGAAGGGGAGGGAAATAGTCTCCAGACACCTGGACCCGTGGTAAACTGCGCCATGTCAGACCACAGGACTTTCGGAACCACAGATTTTACGAGCACGTACTCCGCATATACTCGGTGGGTCTTCAGCGGTGTCGGGAATCGAACCCGGGACCCTCCGATCCCGAAGCCGATGCCTTAACCACTAGGCTCCCCACGGCTTTTTAAAATAAATAACTTAAGCTATAGAAATATTAATGGGAACCTCACAGGAACAAAATATTGCATCAGAGAACTTGAACATAGATGGAATATAAATGCTGACATGCCACAAAAACAATTCATTCAAAATATTTTGAATGCACAAAGTACAATTTTCAGCTAAAATTCTACTTACTTCATATTTTTCATAGGTATCAAGAATTTCTTGAATATCTTTTAAATGTGATTCTGCAAAGAATCCTGTAGATGCTAGTAAAAAAAAAAAGATGTATTGAGCGTTAAATATAAATTGAAAGAGAATTTAGAAAATTTTGAAATTAGAATGTAACCTTGCAAAACTAATAATTGCAACCAGTGTTATTTCTAGGATTTTTTTGGAGGAGTAAAAATACTCCTTGACTTTTTTAGGATGAGTGAAATTCAATTGTGAGGAGTAAAATTCAATTATGAGGAGTGAAATACGGAATAGCATAAACTACATATACAGAGACACAAAAAAAAACCCCCGCAATCAAACTCCCTAAGCATCAGAACAATAAATGCAAAAAAAATACTATGGCTGTATGAAACATGTATAAAAAGTAGGATAATTAGGGTGCCGTGGCTGACACCAAAAAGGGGTTCACACATAGACAGAACAGTGTCTTGAGTAAAATAATATTATTTGTTGATTTCGGTGGGGCACGGTGCCTTTTTTAAGCTAAACTTTTGTGAAAAATTTAAAGAGTGAAAATACTCCTGGCTAGTTTTTTAAAGAGTATTTCCAATTTTCAACGAGTGAAATACTCTTTCAGAGGAGTTAAAAATATCTCTGATTGCCACACAATGTCAGTTTTAACCAAGGCAATAGAAAACTTAAGAAAAAGTACATAATTTTGAAGTGAAAATACCTTGAGCTTCAGACAATGAACTTTTATCTGCATCTTTCAATGCTTTGAGATCATCAGCATGGTGTTTTATATTTGTATGCTGCAACATTTCTGCAGCCTAAAAATAACCATGTTAAAGTAAAGGTTGAGACACAGCCACCGTAAATGGTTATTTCAAGGCAAGTACAGATTTAAAAAGCTGTAAATGTTTGTGGCACACAAAGACTTCGAAAATATAACATACTTTTCCAAGAGTCTTTAAAATAGACTTGGCATACATCATCAGTTTGCTAGAAGAGAAATTTGCAAATGTGAAACAGGGAAAACTCAAGAAGATTGAATTAGATGAGTTTAAAATGCAATTACTGTTTATCTGATGTAACAAACGCTAAAGAAGTTGGACGGACAAAGCCACGAGCTTCGGAGTCAAACAGGAAAAAGTATGTAATCTGAAAGGGAAAAAATATACTAATTTCAATTACCATTTAAATGATAGGTATTGAAAATAGTTTTAATTAAATTGATTCATAATCAATTTAAAAGAAAAAGAGACCTTTAATTTATTCAAAAGTATGATTTTAAAGGCCAGTATCAGTAATATTTAGCAATAAACTAGTAAAAGAAAATTAGAGATGCTTACTGCTGCATGAACATCAGATTCAATATCAGGCATGAGCAGTTGAACATTTTTACCAGGGAGTATTTTGTAGCTGAAAGTGAGATTATCATTAGTAAAAGCAATACAGACATTTTTTTCAATTAGTTAACCAAATGACAATAGTCTTCCACTTAATAAGAGTGTGGCTAAGTTAACAGTAAGAATCTTAAATGAACGAAACCATACAGTTCTACCAAAGAAAAAAGGTATTAAAAGTTATTCTCAAAATAAAACAAAAATGCCATGATTTAAAAATATTATCAATTGTGTAATTTAAAGCTATACAAAACTCACTTCATCCTTAAAACTGAAATTAAAAAGTGATACGAATCAAAAATATAATTACTTGCTTAAGGCTTGATAATCAGATGCAAGGAGTTTTGTGGTTAGAGCATTAAGGTCTATGCTTGCATCTAACTCAGGAATAGTAAACTACAAAAAAAAGAAGAAAAAAAGATTATGAGCAAGAGCATATCGTCGGCTTACAGTCGAAAGGCACTAAGTCACTGTTGGAAGATATTTTGAAAGCGGTGGAATGTCGCCAACGAACGAGCGGACTCTTGGCGCATCTCTAAAATCTCGTCAAACTGTTTTAAACCAGAAAGAATTCATACAATAAAAAGCTTAAATGTTGGTTCGCGATTAATAATTTATTAAATTGAAATTATTTGATCATAATTGAGTTATTTTAGGGATTATAAAAGATTTTATAATTCGATTTTTCAAAGGTTTTATAGTAATAGTTTATTTTTCATACACTATAACTAGAATGGCAACGGTAAAATGATAGCCAAATTGGCATAACCTCGTATGGAGTAGTTGAGCATAAAGTGACTTAGTGCTTTTCGACTGTAAGCCGATGATATAAAAACAGGATAATTTTTAAAGAGAAAAAATACTTAGTTTTTGGTTTAGAGTTACATATGATAGCACAATAAAAAATAATATAATGTGAAATGATATAATATGAATAAATATACAATATGAAATGTTTAAACAAAGATAGGAACTTAGAAAAAATTAAATGGTGCAAATAAAACAGTTTAAGAAAAATGTTATATTGCATATTACAACTGTTTTTTAGCAGTATTATTAAATGGAGGTTCCCAAAGTGAGTGTTGTGAAGAGAGATTATGGAATAGGTTGGTAACACCCAGACTAAAAATTACTTGAAATATTGGGAAATCCCGGATAAAAATAAGATACGATTGTGAAATACAAACCAATGGATTGGGTCCATGAATTTCTGAGTTCTCAGCGATAAGTATGAAATCTTCTTTAGGGCTAGGCCAAGTTTGGAACCCTCCAAAGACTTCTGTTGGACGAAGCTTGGTTTTCTTTGGCTCACCTTTATTTCCTGACACGCCTAAATCATCTTTCAAGTAAGCAAGAACTTCACTTGGGCTCCAAAGCATTGTTATTGCAGTTGTCACTCTACAAGCAATGACAAAAATTTAAAAGCTTTCAATTTGAGGGCAAGCAAATAAATAATATTGAGCTACAAGGAGGTATCTTGCAAACTCAAAGTTGAATCTGGATGGGCACAGCTTTATTTACTACATTTCTACTATGCATTTTTTAAATTCACATTCAATACTAATAGAATCGGAATCGCCTGTTGCAACAACGAGTTAACTCCATCGTAAAGCTGTTGTAGCAATCACGTTATTGCTGCAAATGCCTCAGTTGCAAAATTGAATATTCTTATGATATTATAATATGATAGAACATTAAGGAACATCATGTCTTACACTTAGTTGGGAAACCAAAAGTCTACATGATTAAAGGTTTGAATAAATGGTTCAATTTTGTCAACTATCATGATAATATCATCATGCTGTTACAGGGGCCAAATATTCAAATATCATCGAATTTTTATGTTTATACTTTAATCTGTTAGTTCACAATTAAAAATAGATCTTGGATCTTTGCGATATTTAACAGGCCAGATAACGGAATTGAACCGAAAGATTTAATATGAGGATAAGTACTGAATCATAAAACAATGGCAAATTGAAAGAACTTAATTTTTTAATGAACTATTGAAGGATTAAGAATATTTTACCAATATCATTTAAACAGCAGCATCAATATCATCAAACGGCTTTTTTTTAGAGATAAGAAATCGATTAAATTGAAAGGTAGAAACACTTAAAAGGGATTTAGATGAGATTAACAATCTCTTTCACGTCAAACTAATAATGTGCTGCTGGGCCATTTCCAGCAAATAGTAAATAGTAAACAAAAACACACGTTTGATGTTGCCAAAGATTTGAATGTAAATGAGGATTCTTGAAAAGAAAAGCCATAAAAGGCAATGTGGGTGAATATAGACCTCCAAACGAAGCAAAACTCTACATTACTGTAAATGTAAATAAACAAATTCGAATTTCAATTCCAAAACTCGCGATCGCGGAAACTTGTCGATTTTCGAATAATTAAAATAATAATAATGTTTCATTAATTTCTGTCGATAATTTAAAGCTAAGTCTAAGTCTAAGTCTGAATTAATCCATTTTCTTATTATTTTCATTATTTTTCTGTTATTGGAGAGCTGAGACTTCGAAATAATGCGTTTTCCATTGAGATTGATTTTGTTCTTTGGTTAGTGTTTTAAATGAGTGTGTAATGCATTCACACATTGGGTCTTAAAATTTTTAACTCATTTTTTTTTTCAATTTTTTTTAGGTTGTGCTCTTATTTCTAGCGGAACTGCAGATTTTGACAATACAACTATTGGTGAGGTTTTATTTACACCCTTGCAATAATAAAAATGTAATGAACTTAATCTCACATATTTAATGAGGAAAAAGTTAGCTTTATTCAGAATTTTGATGATTAAATATCAACCATTTCCTTTTTCAAAAATGAGATTTGCTCTTTGAAATTCTATCTTCTTACTCCCTCAGCTTTTCAATTAAATGAACGAGTTTTTTGTTATATAGGGTATTTATAGTATATGGTAAATTCAAAAAATCCAGTCCCATGCGACATTTGATTTTACCAAAGCCGTTTATTAATGAGTACTAACAGGGGTTCATCCAGGTTTTTCTGCCAAGGTCCTGTTTTAGGAATTTTGTGAAAAATTGTAAGGAATTTTGTGAAAAGTAAATGGAATTTTGGGAAAATGAAGGGCCCACAGTACAATTACAGCATTTATAACTTATGTTATGGTTCCAAAACTGGCAAATTCTATTCCAAAATGATAAAAACACTTCTGAAAACAATTTTCAAACCATTTTAGATCTTTGTAGATTTGTAAAGAGTCCATTTTTGAGAAATTGGAATTTTGAGAAGGGTCCTTTATTTGAAGATTAGAATTTTGTTAAAGGTCCTTTTTAGAAGATTAGAATTTTGTGAAGGGTCCTAAAACGGACCCATTTTTCTTCTGGATGATCCCCTGACAGATTTCTACAGAATTCCCCCCATTTCTACAGAATTCAAGGGGGATATTTGAGGGAGTACCTAGGTCGTTGGACCTTCAAACTCCAGTATAACTAGCCCCACTGTGTGAGGCTTGAGCTGAACTGTTGCAGAACATGTGACTGAAAGTCACGGTCAGCTGAGGAATGGCTAGCTTGATGCTAACCCCCTCTTGATTAATTTGTCAGAATCCACTGTTTTATCTACATTTTTAGTTTTGCAGGTGAATTCTTTGGATTACACCTCCAATAGTACAAATATAATTTTTTATATTTTTATTTGATAAAATTGGTACGTAGGTAAGGGAACACCAGTTTTATTAATTTAAAAGTTAGTTTCTTTCAACAGTCAGGGAGGGCCACTTTTTTTTGAGGTAATAACTAGGGCAGTTCAGAAATTGGGGGTATGCTGTGGGGATGCTGTTCCTTAAAATTCTCTCAAAATGTATGAATTGTCCCCCTAACTGTAAATAGTTGTTGGTTAACCTCTAAAGGGGCCCACAGACGAGCAACTTGGTCGTCAACCAGGTTGATGCTTTTCCCACAGACGCCCAACCTGGTCGTCAACCAAAATGTAAACAATGAAGAAAAAATTAATCAGATTGTAACAAATTAATTTATTTTGGTACTTTAAATGCAAAATTATATTTTTTTAATTATTCTCTCGTGCTAGAATTATATTTTTTTAAAATTTTTAATGCTTAGTTTCTTTCATTTTCCTAATAACATGTTCCGATTAAGCTCCGCCCATCAAGTTGACGATCAGATCATCAACCTGAAATTCAATCATCAACTTCCCCACAGACGGCCAACTTGGTTGCAAACTTCGCAAATTGACAACCCGGTTGACGACCAAGTTGCTCGTCTGTGGGCCCCTTTAAATGGAGAGTTCCCCAAATATTTTTTCGAACTACCGCCCTGAACTAGGGTGGTAATTTATATTTTCTAGTAATCTGACTATCATAGGTTATGTGCCAAGAGTAGTGCCTAGAATGAGATGCATCTAAACTACATATTAGCACCTAAAAGTTTGTCTTCTGCAAATTCCTTATTTCAGTTCAAATTTTTTTTCTCATTTCAGCCTTTGTTATATTTAGTCAGCCAAACAAGTATCACAACAATCTAGCAGATGAAAAGAAAGCAAATTTAAAGTATCAAGCTGATAAATTGAACTTGGTAAGAAGATTTTCAAACTTACTGTACCACCTAACATTTCTGAATATCAGTCAATCCAAATATAAGTTGAGAATGGTTTTCCTCTTAAAAATTTAACTTAGGTATTATATGCAAAACCCATTTATAAGCTTAGCTATAATATAAAAAATAACCAAGATTAGATCTAAGAATCTGTGATGAATGAGTAAATACTAATAACTCATAGGAGTCCAAACTCTAAGATTTATGAAGGAACTATAACTTTTTATACTGCAATTGCAATTAATCTGCTCTTTTTTAAAGAGTTTATGGAGACTCTTCCGTAGTGCAGCGCTTATATACTGAATAATTTGAGGTAGTTTTTAGAATAGAGTCAAACCTTGATTAGTGGAACCTATGTTTTCATTCCATATATCCAGGTATTTAACCTAGACAGGTTTGGTATTCCTTCATTCAAGTTATCCAAGTAATCTCTTTGCATTTTCCTCTCCTTAAATCTTCTTACAGGCAATGTATTTACATGTATATTCAGTGAAACCATTGCTTCCACAAAATCTGTCATTACCTAACACATATGCTGCAAAATTAAGTGTTTTATCTTTTGTGTGTGGGTCATTTTTACCCATAAATGACCCATAAATATTTGTTTCAAAACATGCATATCAAGAAATTCAAACAGTCAAAATTGCTCTAAAAATATAAATTTGGGGCTTAAGGAAGCATTTTCGATTTCACTTACATAGGTAGAAAGATTACTCTTAAAGAGGTTTTTGGTGCTCCAGGGGTCAGGACCGAAACTTTTGTTCCACTTATTGAAGAATTCCACAAATTCAGGTTTGACTGTATATTGATTTAAAGCTTTAGCTCACTTGGATTTGATGATAAGATTATAAGCTGCCCTCTTATGCATTTAAAATATTAAAAAAAAATTATTTACTTGCATTTGAAAGTATACAATATCCATACAGAAAATATACAACTCAATCTTGTAACATCAATTAGAAACTGTCTACCACTTGTAAAATAATTACAAAGATTTTATTACTGTTTGCTTTATTTTACTGTCAAACTTACATTTTTATAGGTGAATGTGAAAATATTTAAAAGCAATGAAGACCTTGGATCAATATCAGGTCATTGGACTGTTTTACCTTTATTTGAAAAGTAAGAAGTATTTTTTTACAGTAGGTACTATATCAAGTAGTTTTTTTTAGTCTGTTATATTTTTTTCATTCAGAAAATTAATTCACTCTGAGGTTCTAAATCTTCCTCAGAAAGAACTTTTTTCTTGTTATGGTAACTTATATTTTTAAAAACTTACTTTATCAGACTCTACCCCATCTCTTTTTAAATAAAAACATATATGATGAATAAACAATTACTTTTTCTCAATTTGAGTTGGTTAAGCATTTATTGAGTCACTGGTTAAAGTGTTGTTTTTAATTTCTTTTCTTAACCTGATATATTTAGAAATTTATACTTTTTTTGCTTTGTTTCTCATTTGGTCTAATCAAGCTATGAAGAAATACAACTCAGAGGAGGGGAAAGAAAATTCCTGTTTTTTCCAAAAAGTTTTAGAATCAAATGAATGATAAATTGCACATTTGCATGTATTCTTTTGTATTACTTTTTTGGTGGGTTTACACTTACAGTTTGCTTTTTATTGGCTTAGTGTTTTGTTAATGAGGTATTTTATTTAGGCTGGCAAAGGTGTTTGAAGGCAACTGGGTGTTTTTCTTGGAAGAAAAAACAGAAGTTGATCTTATGCAGATCAAAAATGTCCTTTCATCTTACAATCCAGATATGGTATGTGTTGCTAATTTCATCTGCTGTAATATTTTAGAATTAGCAGTTTAAAGAGCTTTTAAAAATTAAATTAAGAACAAATAATTTGTGTAACCATCTATGTTTTATTTAATGCATTACTAAAGAAAGGATGTAACCTCCCTGAGATTTCCAAGTTTATGCAATGTTTCATATTCCCTTTATATCAATTTATTTTAATCTTGTAATTTTCACTTACACAAATTAAAAGAATTTAACTTTTTTAACATCCAAAGACTAATCAAATTGCTAAAATCAATTCAAAATTTAAATGTTGTTATTTTTTGTACAAATATTTTGAAAAATAAGAGATTATACCATGTAATTGCAAAAAGTTAACACTAATGACTTATTAACTTATGAAAATCAAATATATGAATCTATGCTGCTGGGGCTTGTTTTGAAGTTGCATTTCTTTTAAAGATGGGTAAGAACATTAAGAAAGTAGCTGTAATCTAAAAATATATAAATGTTACCTAGATTTATTATGAACAATTTTTATATGTATGCATACAAGAAAACTATTTACATAGTGTATTGTTTTCTTAAGCTTTTGACTAAGGTTAGGTTACTTATGTATCTTACGTATCCTTAGATTTCTAAAGTATAGATTTCAACATATTGTTAGAATAGTAAGTCCCTGTAAGTTATTTGATCCTTTAGCTTTTTTTTATTCTTTTAGGATGTCTTTGTTGGTCATGCTTTGAAAGACTATGACCCTACCATCATCCACCATTTTGATTCTTCTGCCCTTCTATATCCCCATTTTTCTGCTGGATTTTTTATCAGTCACCATTTACTAAAGAAGTATGGCAATTAAAAAAAATATTAACTTATTTAAGTTGTTTGCTCTATGGCTTTTGATACACTTTTATGAAATGAATTTCACTTAAAATTGTTTCTGAAATTTTACTTTCTATTTCAAAAATCCTATTTTTTTACTCATTATGAGAATGTTCTCAAATTAAGTTTAGTTTTTAAATTAACTAAGTTAAATATTTAATATTTTTTATAAACTAGTTAGCCTCATAAGGTTTGCTAAATTAGGTTTACACTGGTTTAGAATCTTTTCTTTTACTTAGTGTTATCAGACAAAATGAATGAATTTCAAGAATTGTGCTGCTCATTGTTGCTATTACACCTCAATTGTAAATAAATCATTTTTTAATGCAACTAATTAACTAAGTCTTGCTGATTCTTGTTCATTAGAGTACAGCTTGTAACTCAAATATATTTTAATTTATTTCTTTTTATTTCCATAAAAAGCTAATTTGCTAAAAAATTTTTTCTTCAGATCTATCAAACCTTGTGAAGAATGCCAGTTTTCTATTGATCCAAAGTATGAGGTATCCCTGATTATTTTCTTTAAAGTCATTTATATTTTGTTGAAGAATGATACCCTCCTTATTTTTGTCTAGTTCTCTTTCTCTGTTTAATTTACACTGATGATTGCATTTCATTACTTTTTATTCCTTACAATATTGTCTATGATTTACATACAAAAGCCATTAGAAGAAAGGAAAAATATAATGAAGGGAGTTAAATGTTTAGATTTTAGTTAGATGTAAGCTGTGCAAAACATACTCCTATGGACTTTAACAAGAATGCTGTAACAATCATAATTTCCGTACTGACATTGATTTAGGATTTTAATTTACTGTTTTAAACCAGACTTTAGGTGTGATTTAGTTGATTTCTTTGCTTAATATTAGAAAAATCTTATCCTTGTTGTGCATAAGAACAAATGTTGTTAAAAGGTAGAAATAACTTTATTTTTGCAATATTGAAATCATTAATGTTTATTTCTTTCTTTCAAGCTCTCCAAATTTTTTCTCCGAACCACTGGTGTCAACCTGATTCATGAACCCAGATTGTGTCTTAAGAAGTCTTCACCTTCTTGTGCATCCTGGATTGAGGCTGATTTTCCTGATTGTGTAATATTTATTGACACTCCTTACTTTTCTTTTGGAGTTCTGCTATTATAAATTCAGCTTTGATCATGGCTCCTTCAGTAAAAACTTTTAATTCTGCTGTTGATGACTTCTGTAGTTGAGGTCGAAATGTCCAGTGTTTTACCATTGCCAAAACCACAGCCCTACAGCCTGGAAAACTCATCTTTTGAAATCAATTTGTTTTAAGGAAAATTTTCATTGTCTAAGAATAGTGAAGTTCTTAAAAGCCCATTTATTCAAAATGCTGTGTTTCTCAAAAGAAATATATCCTAAGAATTCCATGCATTTTTCTTGTGAGTGAATAGCTTTATACTTTTATAGGGCCCTCCTGTATCTTCTCACAAAGTATATGTTGCTGTCAAGACATGTCACAAGTATCATAAAGATAGAGGTAAGCTTGTAAAAGCAAATTTTCATTCCTCTGCCTTACACTGAACTGGCAATTTTGAGCATCTGCTTCAAAATTTAAGTTGAAGTCAAAATTGTGTAGAACTTAGTTTGATGATTCTGTACCAGCATACTACAAATATGCTGTAGACTGATTTTAAATTTGTATTTTATACAATGACTATTTTTCATATCAGTTAGAACTTCTGCAAAAAAATTTTCATCTACCTATTTTAGAGCTACTTTCAAGCAGAAATCTAAAAGCAATTGAATAATACATCACTGCTGTCTTAATTTTGACTAAAATTTGCCCCCATTTTAAAATCTAGACAGTTTTTGAAACTGAATTATGTAGATTCTTAGCCTTACTTTCATTGCTAAATATCTTTATTTGAATTTCAAACATGAAGTTATAAGAGTCATAATCTCAATTCCAAAAATTGCTTTCAAAATTTTAAGCAAAATTTGTAAAAACAATTTAAGATAAAAAATAATACAGGATGTAGTTAAATATAAGTGATAATGTAACTAAGCAAATATGTTTTTTGCTATGGGGAAACACTGAAAGATTGATAAACATTATTGATTATAACAATGATAACAATAAAAATGATGTATGATAATGATATAAAACATTGATTTAAATCTAGTGAATTCGTAACGAAGGTTAGGAATTAGTTAATAAAAGTCATAAGTTGTTACCTCAATGCCAAAAAACTTTTTTTTTGTATGTTATTTTTACTTAAATTATTTTTTGGAGTATAGGGGTGATGCTGTACACCATGCCAGAACCCACAATTGTAATTCTCAATATATTTGATATTTGATGAAAACCAAGCAATCCATTGTTTGTATCCGTCTAAATGCCTATTCTCTCCAAACTTTGAATGCATTTTTCTCGAAACTATGAATAAAGTTGCCATTCTCGACTTAGTGGTAATCAAGTATATCGTACTTTAAAGTCCATAGTACTAAAATTTCTCCCTGTTTCTACAGTCAGAGTGGTGAAGGACACCTGGGCCCCAGATGTAGACAATCTGCTGTTCTTCAGTGACCATGAGGATCAGACCATCCCTACTATAAAGGTGAATGTGGAAAATGTTGAGGCGGGCCACTGTCAGAAGACCTTGGAGATCATGGCTCACTATAAGAGCACCTCCTTTGACTGGCTGGTCATTGTGGATGATGACACCCTGATAAAGTGAGTGATTTTGAATATACAGAGATGTCATAAGTTTTTTTCATGTTTCTAAATTACCTTCTTTTCAGTTTTGACCGTTTACGCAAGCTCCTGGCTTGCTACGACCCTGCTGAAGATGTTGCTCTGGGAGAGAGGTATGGGAGCATGGCACACCATCCCTATGGCTATGACTATCCAACTGGTGGAAGTGGGTAGGTTAAGCTTGAAAAACATTGGTCTCTATATTAAAAAAAGTTACTGTCCCCACTGCCGCTGTTTCAGAAATCTTTGATAACACAAAAACTACTTGATAAAAAGAAATGTGAAACGTTTGTAGAGAAATGCTTGGAGAGCATTCTCAAACAAAAAGCTAATTGATGTGGTTATTAGTTCTTGGGAATTTTTAAGGTCTAAGTTGAAGGTTTTGGTTTTTTGTCGCATAATCCAGTTCAACAAAAATTATTAGCAGTAGAACTATGATTTTTGGCAGCTTTTATATCCAAGTGTTTTTTTGCTTACTCATCTTCTTTTAATCCTGTGCTTTTTTCAATTTCTTTAAAAATGTAAATTTTTTCTTACAATGAAAGGGTTTTACATTTTGAGAAGTTTTAGGTTTTAACAGAAAAATAACAGGTAGAGTAGCAATATAGAAAATAATGTAGGTGCAATGTGCAAAGACAAACACTCCTGTCCAGCAATAATGATCAATGTCAATGCTGAAATCTCTATCAGACAAACCAATTTAGCAAACTGTCCCTGAGCTGATCCCTATTTGCCATTTCCTCTCACCAGCAAAGGAATGCAGTTCTTCAACCCTCCCCACATCCTTTATTAGACCTTCCATTTGTGGAAATTTCCTCCCTAGTAACAACTGAGACAAAATTTTTGAAATTCAAGTTCAATTAATATAATTTGCATTTAAAAAGTATTTTTTGATGGTAGGAAATGAAAGTTTTTTATCGTACATTTCTAATTATTTAATTAATATTTATTTGTTTGACAATCAAAGTAAGAATTGACCTATAATAATTTGTTGAGTTAAAACTGAGACAAATATAAGACTTTTGTAGTTTCTTTCCATTAATATATTGAAGACATCCAATTGAATAACACGAGTCCCATTGAGAAGTTGGGATCCAATGAAATGAGAGTTTTAGATATTTAATATGTTATTGCATAGATTGATCAGAATGCTTTTGAAAAGGGAGAGTGTTTCCTTGTGCCATGAGTGTGATATGTATAGTAATTATGTGAATTTTATTGCTTCAATTCACAATTTTTTACCAAAAGAAAAGCATATGCATTACTCTTCTAAAAATCTAACTTTTTCTGACTGTCTTATAGCTCCTACTGTTTCTTCAAAGTTGAGCTTTTGCTAAGCATTAATATTCAATTTTATTCTCACCTATCTTTTTATTGAGTTCTTGTGTATAGATTGCTATAATAAAAATTTGTCTTTTAATTTTGAGTGTTTGTTTTTCAGGATGGTCTTTTCTCGACGTACCCTAAGAAGACTAGTCTCTGAGTGCCAATGTCCCATGAATAATTCTCCTGATGACATGATTCTAGGGGTTTGTCTCAAGACCCTGGGAGTCCCTGTCACTCACTGCCCTCACATGCACCAGGTGACAAGTTTATTTTTTATAATGGCAGTTGTATTCATATATCATTCTAAAAGTTACTTAAAATCTTAAAAATGTGTAACCATTGTTATTATCAATGTAAGACTCTGTAAAAGTTGTCAGGATTCTGGGCTGTGGTGTCCATCTTATCCACATCTATTCTTTATTCTAATTTGAAAAACTAATGAGATTTTTTTGACCTCTTTTAAACTCAAGGAATTTATAAACACATTTCACTGACATATATATTGAGAACCAGTAATATATAAATATATTGCTATATAATGATTTGATACTTATTTTTGAGCTACTTTCTCTAACAAAATATTCTGTAATTATGATTGTAAAACAAAATTTAAGTAACACCCAAGAGTCTAGAATTTTGTTTGTGACCAGTAAAAAACTAGATTTAATTGAGTGTTAAATTAAAAGCAATTTTCTGTAACTTACAGATGAATTTTTATTGAAATCAAAACACGTCAATCTTCTAAAACATTTTTAAAGTCATACACAATGTATCAGATAACTTAAGGAAAAACTAATCTCCTGTAAATCTTTTGAAATATTGATGCCTTTATAGTAGCACAATAATCATTAGTAATTTAAGAACATTATACACCCATTAAAACTTTTCCTTGAGTTTTTTTCTTAACACTCACTTTCAATTTATTAAAACATGAATATTTTTTTTTGCAAATATGCCTCTTTTCATCAGTCAGCAAGACATTCAACTTTATTTTGATTAAAAATTTGAAACCATATGCATTGTGTTTCTGAAATCTTTAACCAATTCAATTATATCTAGTTATAAAATACCTGTATATAATAGCTTTTAGATTTTAATTCATTCACATGATTTTTCCAGGCTCGTCCGATGGATTATTCCCCCGAATTTTTGTCCCCCCTCAAGCACATAACCTTTCACAAACACTGGATGATGGATCCCAGAAAAGAATATAAGAAGTGGCTGAAAACACCCAAAAGGCCAACTCATCAAGAACTTTGATAGTTATTGGCTGGTAAATTTATTGTTTTTTTTTAGTTATGTTTGCGTGACATCATTTCATCTAGTATAGCATCATATCTTGATAAGATGACCCTCATGTCAGTCTCAGGGTTGCCAGGTGAGAGAGCCCACTCAAAGCCAAATCGGGTTCGAAAAAAGGCCAAAAAAAAGCCAAACTTTTTCAGAAGCGAAAAATTACGTTTATTTCAATTATTAGTAAAATTGGCGCAAGTTGCGCTCAAAAAATGAAAATATTTACTAAAAAATAAAAATTTTCATGCTTGTTCTGAATCTGAAATTCACTTGAAGCCCTCACAAAGCGAATTAGGAGCCAAAGTAACAAAACGTTTGTCTCAGAAAATTAATAAAAACGTTATTTTGAACTACTAATGCCTATGAACTACAGAAAAATTGTGGCAAAATGGGGAAAACTGCTAAAAAAAGTCAAATTTTCAGGATTTAACAAAAAAAGCCAAAAAGCCAAACGAAAATTTCGAAGCCAAACGAGTTTGAAAAAAGCCAAATTTCTCGAATTTGGCCTTAAAAAAGCCAAACTGGCAACCCTGGTCAGTCTGTCATCCACAAAAAATTTTCACATGATGCATAACTGCAAAGAAACTACCCGGTGAGCTTATTTTAAACAATTGACTACAGTGAGTAATGATGAAGTAAACTTATTCATCTCTTAAAATTATAATTCGGCATTAGTAGTTGTACATATTAAAGGCAACTTGAAAGGAAATAGTTCAACAAGAAAATAATGAACTTAAATTAAACTTTTAAAGTTAAAATTGAATGAAAGTTATCAAAGATTTTAATATCAAGGGAAGTGTGAGGTTTTAACAATTTATCAGAAAAACTTATTCAAAACTACCCAACCATGTGTAGTTTCTTGTGAAAATATCTTGTCACAACATAATTTGTGACTTTTTCCCATTAGAAAAGGGGAGAAATAAGACTTGTTTTAAGAGTGATAAGGGGATATCCATTAATTATGCGAGGTCAAAAAGGAGGGGGGTTCAGCAAAATCTCCCCAAGGAAAAGAATGGATTCAATAAAAATCTTACATCAACTTTTAGTTTAGAGAATATACCTTTTTCCTTTCATCTTCTCTTCACAAGTTTAGAGAAAATGGCCCATTAGTCAAAGGGCCAATCATTAACCAGTTAGTCATAATACTTTCAAGTATAAGACAATGTTTTTAACATGGATTTGTATCAACTTTTGTCATGGGAATGTTAAGCATCAATGCCAACAAAACAAAAACAAGCTATTTATTTAAAATTTATAGAGAAAATCTTGTGAGAATTTGACGGGAAGGGTCCAAAATTTGGGGAAAAAACACCTCATGTAATTTATGGATGCCCTATAAGTAACCATGAGATTACTATATTGTTTTTATCTGTGATGCTCTTGCATTTGTGGTTTTTAGCTAATAAGTAAACACTCACACTGGGATTGTGTGATGTGTCAAGCAGCTTTTTGTTATTAAATAATTTGTTTGTGATTATACTTATGCTTTAGTAAAGAAAAAGCAAAATGATTTGATATATTTTGTTAATATTATAAAAAATGTTTTAATCAAAACTGTCAGGAATAGTTGAAACTTCTACTATTCTTGGCATGAAATTTGATTTTTTATGCCTGTTATTTTTTTTACTATTTTTTAAAAATAAAGTTTGAAAAGGATCTCTTTTTTCATATTGAAAGAAGGTTAAATACAACAGCAATAATTGACTTGCTTGATTTCATAATTACGAGTAGTAGATATATTTATTCTACATTTTTCAATTGATTAAAATTTTTGCACAGTTAATAATCCAAACTGATTAAGTAATCTTTGTATCCAAACACCAAATTTTTTAAAAAAATATTGGTTAATTTAAAATATTGATTGCTACAAAAATATTTAACTACATTAACATTATTTACTCCCAGATTTTCAATAAACAACAATACAATCAAGAATAAAAAATTTTATTTTTCAAAAGAATTTTGAGTATATTTCGTTTTTGTAATATAATATACATACGTCATCAGAAGCCCTATAAAAACCAATGTACAGCCCTGACACTCTACAAGCTAAACATACAAAAGGCTGCCTCCAACACAATACAAAATAAGTCACTACTTTTTTTTTCATTTGCACATGTGATATACTTTGTTTTACATTATACAAGTAATAATCTAGATCTCCGATTACTGTACAAATCGTTATTGGTCTCAAGTGAAATTATCAGGCCGTTTTATCACTTGGAAATTCCCGAGGGCCCAACCCGTGGCGCCAACTAGAAGAAAGATCTGCCCTTGAGTCGGAAGGGTCCCAGCCATGACAATATGACAGGACCGAAATCCTGTCTCCTGAGATAGCAACTTTCTTTACAAGATCAGTGGGCTGTTTCTCACAAGAATAGCCTCAGATGTTCACCCCTCAAAGACCTATTTCAGTAAGGTGAAAAAAAGATTCAAAATTTGGAATACTCTTAATTTTTCTGTTGCCCAAGTATGGGTGCAACTAACTTAAAAGTCTTAGAACAATCCCAACATAAATCGGATATACGTTAACCATTTTACAAGCATTTACTTTTAAATTTATGCATAAATTAAATTTAAGGGCATTAATTTGAAAAATTATTTTAAGAACTTTGAGGTATTATAAGAAATATATTTGAATACACATATGTCATTAGACATCCCAGACAATAAAGTTTTTTTCATCTAGAGACAAAAATAAAATAATCTTTCACTTCATAACATCAAGGATAAAATTTGGTTGATTTCATTTAGCTATTTTAGGGAAGAAATACTTGTCAATGATTTAAATTAATGACAGAAATACAAGTCTAATGCTAACAAAATGATGAACCATCATTCCCTCCTGTTCTTAGAATGACCATGACCAAAACTGATAAGCTTAAATGTATGGAGGTGTTCACAAACACAAATCACAGTAGATGTGACCACAAAATTGATACTCAAGTCAAATCTATACAATATAATTTACACAATTGTAATTTAATTATTTAAAAGTGTCTTTAAAAAAAGATTAGGTTCAGAAGGTAATCTGAACATTGTAGTAGTAGTCAAAGCTTTTCTTGTGACAAACAGTTCTTGTATTAGTGATAGTACCTATAGTTGATGCGTACAAATAATGTTTCTTAAAAATTTTAAGAACATAACTAATGTTTTAGAGAGAGAGATCTCAATTTAAGACAAATTAGATCACTACCTCTCAGTTTACAGCACTGTATCTCTTAAGATCCTCAGTTTCACAAATTCTTTCATTTAGAACTGCCAATTTGTTCACTTCTACTCCAGTTTTATCACAAGTAACACAAATCACAAATACGAAATGATAAAGATCAGCTCTGGTGTGTGGAGAATTTTCCAAAAGTGTGTTAAGTACAACTGTGACACAGCATGGGGAAAAAAAGATACAAAAACAAATAAATAAAAACTACAGCTAAACTTCACAATTGATAAATCCTATTCCTGAAACCAAAGCATCAACAATTTTGACTAAATAAGTAGGGAAATCACCGATATAAAGTGATCAAAGATGAAATAAATCAACAGAGTAAAAATTAACACGCAATCTAACATTTAGATAAATAAAAGTTGAAAAAACGAAAACATTTTTTCAGAGACCTCTAATAAAATAAACTCCCAACAACTCTCTTCAAAATCACATGAAAATTTTGATTTTCAAGAAAAATTTGTTAAGCCTCCCCAATAAAAAAAAAACTAATATTCATTGGGATTCACACAATATTGTTAAAAAGAAGCAAAATGATTTAGATTTTAATAATGGCATAATATGCATAGTTAAACACAAAAGTGAACATTTTCCTTAGCAAAAGGATTTACTCAAGCAAAACCAGAGCTGAACTTAGCTACCCCTTCACCCTATCCAATAGTAAATTACATTAAATAAAACAATCACCTTTTTACACCATAAAACCTCACATTTGATTACATTCATTAAAATAAATCTACTTTACAATTTCCCATTTAGAAATTCTGATAACCTCATAATATATAAATTAATTTTTCAGAATAAAAAATATTACACCACATAATGCTGATTTCAATAAAAACTGAAAACTTTTTCATACTTCTGCTAAATTTATAAATATTGATAAATTTAACAAGTGAATTTTTAAAAAAAATTAAATAAAAGCAATGCAAGTTTCAGATTTAATTTAATTTGTATTACAACTAGCTAAATTAATTTTGATTAAAGAAAAAATAAGTGATATGCATATCAAAATGCCAAAAGTTTAATCTATACTTTTAAAGGAACTAATTCCTTTTACAGCTTTTAGTGGTATCAACTTTAATTAGTTTTCAACTATTGATACGTAAGCTGGATAAAATTGTTAACTGTGATATGTAAATAGTCAGATTCTCAGAACAATCAGTAGAAATCCTCACTGATATGTTATGGAAATATATTTATAAAGATTAAATTAAATAATTTTAATTCTGACATTCCCAAACAGGCAAATCAAATATTGAGTGGTATTGCACATTTGATAGGATATGCCACCTTGTTTCAACCATTGGAAAGGTTCCATATTTAATAAGTGACCTTTTGCTTCTTGATAGAAGAACTAGCTCAGAAGCTGACTTGCTCACTAACAGAAGTTAGGCCAACGTCAAACCCATGTACGAGGTATGTAGGTGTAGAACATATAATAACAAAGAGGATCCCAGCAGTTACATAGAAACAATTTTCTGAGCAAATAGATACATTTCAAAGCACTACATTTACTGCTACAACTGACTATGGAAGCCCACTAGTATTCTCTCGTCTGTTTTAGGAAACTTGAAGTGGGCTTACCAAATAACTTGTGGAGCTGGCATTTTTTTTAGTTGTCTTCCAAACAACATTTCATATGAAAATACTACTATGAAAAAGGCTTAAAAATAGATGCTTGCACGTACAAAACCAGCTAAGAAACAGCATAACTATAAATATTCGTGAATAACATAAGCAATCCCTTTGCATTAATTTAGTAATAAATTACACGACCACATACATCAAAATTGCTACAGCCCTGGGGTAAATAACACAGAAAAAACAGCTTAGATGTCAGTTTGGTTAATTGCAATAAAAGGAAAATTTCTCAGAAGAAATGCAACCATTTTACAAAGGTAACTGAATTTAGAAAAATCAAAAACCATGTAATGTGTTAAGTATTAGAAGGTATTGGTTTCAGCAAATCTCAAACTATTTGATGTTCATTGTCCACTAACAAATTTTGTAAAACAAAAATCATCAATAACATGTAATAAGAAACATTAAAGATTATCTAGGGATAACCAGAGAAAGGAATACCCCCTTTCAGTTTGACAAGGATGC
Organism: Tetragnatha montana; assembly: GCA_963680715.1. Classification (NCBI taxonomy): domain Eukaryota; kingdom Metazoa; phylum Arthropoda; class Arachnida; order Araneae; family Tetragnathidae; genus Tetragnatha; species Tetragnatha montana. The sequence continues at coordinate 8,447,605 of OY796677.1, read as the reverse complement.
TGCTAGTTGCTATGCATTAAGACTTTTTGTTACCGAAATTTAGAACACCTAGATTGCAGCGTGGCAATTCTGCAAAACCAATAAATGAATGAGAGACAAATTTAACGTCGTTTTGAGCTGTCTCCTTGTGTTTTTTTCCAATGGACTCTAACCGCCTATCTGGTTCGAGACTATAAATGTCAGGTGACGGTGGTAAACAAACTCCTCACTATCAAATCATATCTCACAACAAACTCTACTAGTGTAGTATCTGTGGTAACCAATTGCAAGCTCAGTAGGTCACGTGTTGGTTCTGCGTGACGACAGACTAGTTGAGTCCATTGGTATGGCTGGATTGTTGGACAGCAATCAATTGAATTAGAGAAAAAGCTTCCTCAGGATAACAATACTAGCACATGAAAACCAAACTGCACCAGCTGTAAAAATATAATACACAAGGCAATAAAACGGATTTCATAAACATGCCCAAAAATCTTCTTTTGATTCTTGCAATTAATTTAAACCATCACAGAAATTAAACAAAAAAACACATACCTAAAGGGATTGACTTGATATTTTATTTTAGAATTTTTTTTTTATTAGATTGTATTTTTCTTATTAAGTTTGTTTTAAGAAGGAAATTCCTAATTTGAACTCCTATCTCTTTGGACATTCAATTGCATTTATATTAAAATCCCATTTTCCCATGGAAAATATTTTTGATTAAAAACAAGACAAAGCTTTCATCTATCTTTTGAGACATTTGGTCCACTGGAAAAAAAACCCTCCCATACTTAGTAGATGTTAATATATGCTCTGAATTAAGGCCTTTTCACTATAAAAACATTAAAGTGTATAAAAATTCAAACAATTGAAAGATTTATTGCTTCTATAATTAGTATCACTCATTAAAATTAACATTTAAAATCAAATTCCTCAGTAAAACACTTGTAAGGCATATTTTAAGTAGAGAAAAGATTCTAGAATACATTATGAAAAGGCATGAAATTAACAGAGATTGGATATCTTCATAAGGGATACTGATTTTAAAAGAGTGCTTAAGCCAAAATGACCCGAGTACAGACATTTTTCAACAGTGAATAGAAGAGTTACAAAATATGTGTATTGAGGGGATATTCAATTCATACTATGTAACAGTATCAACAAACTTTTTTGAATTGAGGTGTGGATGTTAAAGAGGTAATGAGTTTCATGGACAAAATAAAAAATGTATAATATATCTTTTTAAACTGTAAAGATATTATTGGGATAGGGATTTGTCTAGCTCATTTTTAAAAGATCAAATAGCAGTTAAAAAAATACAAATCCATTTCAGAATATTACAGTTTAGATCAAACAGATCAAGAGACAAGCAATATGATCATGTTTTAAACCACAGCAAAATTTCAGCAATTATAATGACACAATAAAACTCAAAACATTCGGTTTTAATGTTAAGAATGCCATAAAAAACTTGGCAGGGCCAAGTGGTTACCATAACACTTCTATGCTTTCGGACTTAATTAAAACAAATTTGCATGATGAGGTATTTGTTAAAATTTTTACTAAGCTCCTTTACACTAAAAGTAAAACTAATAAAAAAACTTAACATTGAAATACAGGGTCAAACAGCTTAGTATGAAGAAGTTTCACATAAGTAAACCTCAGTCAGACCTTAGAAAGTATATTGTTAAAAACAATACAAATTTAAGTTCCTGTAAAACTCACAGAGTTGTTACTTCTGAAATTTTGCTGCTCTAACATGTCTGAAAACAGTCCAGATTAAGGTGAGTACAATACGCAACACTAAAAAAAGGAGAAAGGAAGATAAAAATACAGTTTAAAACACTCAAGACAGAATAAGCAATACCTATCGTCACTCAAATCCATAAACATTAAGGCAGGGTTTTACAGTACTGCAATTGCACTTTTAAAACAAACACAGGATCAGACACTAATCTATTGCTTTTAGGTACTGTTGGATACAGTTTAAGCTTAGTCCCTTGCATGGTGTTGCAAGCTTAATATTCAAAGCTCTGAAGCTTCCTTCACATTTAAAGCAAAACTTTTCGGAAAGAGCTGACAACGGATTACACAAAAAAATACACTTTTTTTTTTTAACAATATATTAGTTTTGTCTATATTATTAACAAGTTTCATCTTTTTACAATGTGATAATAGATGCTGTTAGGTTTCAGCATGGCACTGCCATGCGACCATCTGTAATAAAAAGTTGGACAAGTTAATTTCACACCCTTTTTTTAAACCCACTCCTTACAGAAAATGAAATTAGTACCTAGCATAATAAAGGGCCAGAAACAATATAAAAAAATATTTTAACATACAAAATAAGCATCAAAATAAAGAGTAAATTGCCTTTGTCGTATATTCAGTTATACACTGAAAGTATACCAGTACTAAATCTTGCACGTAGATAATTTTCCATATAATATTCAATTTCTTTTTTTCTGGTTACTTTTTTTAACCAAATAGTTCTCTTAGATCTGTACACAAGAATGTTTACCCTATATTAAATGCAGATATCTTGTCTTCCTGAAAGTAAAAAGAAAATAGTATTAGGCTAATTTAAAAAAATTTAATTAAATACAATTTTATAGGAATAATTTATTTAAAATTGAACGAAAAAAATTTGCAGCACAAGGCATGTTCACTGTGTTTTGTGGAACTTCTAAGTCTCTTCACAACTCCTACGTCAAGACTCCTAGATAGGCACCTTCTGGGGTTCATCCAGGTTTTTCTGCCAAGATCATGTTTTAGGAATTTTGTGAAAAATGAGAAATGGAATTTGTAAAAATGAAGATCAAGGACCTGTAGTACTAATAACTCTTAGAATGTCCGGGCAAATTTCATTCCAAAATGATAGAAGCATATTCTAAAAGCAAGTTTGAAACCTCTTTTGATCTTTGTAGTTCTGTGAAGAGTCTGTTTTTGAATGTCAGTATTTTGTGAAGGGTCCTTAAACACCCATTTTCTTTTCAGACGAACCCCAACCTTCATATTTTAAGAACATTACCAACTAACTTTATCCACTAAAATTCAGAAATTTTATCCTGTTTCTTACTAAGAAAAGTATGTTAAAAACAAAATGTAGTGTTCTCAACACATAGCAAATACTTCTACACGGACCTGGAAAAAGTTGTAACCTTCCCCCGAACCTAATAAAATTTACCCGAACTTAATGTATTGCTCCTATGGAGCTGGAAGGGGCTTCCCCCGAACCAGGTTCGGGCACTTTTTCCAGGTCCGCTTCTACATTTTGGCTATGTTAAATTGAGTATGAAAGAATAGTTTTACATGCAGGAAAAATGTGTGTGGCCTGTGGTTTATGTGCTGCAATATGTGGCCCTCTTTGGTTGAAAGATTTCCGACCCCTGATACCAATTGTTGGTAGAAACATTTTTCTGTTACAAAAAATAGAAAGCCTCTGAGAACTGGTTAGGATACTAAAAAAACTTAATTCAGCAATTGTTTTCACTTTTAAACTGGTTTCCTCATAACTAACAGGTAAGTATATATTTAATTGATATTTTTCGTAAATCTACATGCCATTACTCATGTAGAAAAGTAGATTTTACACAGTTCAAACTTCGTCTTCATAAAACTGGTTTTGTTTTTGAACTGAAATTAGTGAACATAATGTATAATGAATGTTGGTTCTCTCTCTGACAACCTCAACATTAAATTGCAGACCACTTTCGAAGTTCTTAAGAATCATGAGTTACTTACTACTTATTATCCTGTTGACCGTTCAATGGCACAGCTATAGATTAATCAATAGGCTTTGATAACATTTTTGGATTCAGCGTCACGGGCAACGGTATACTATGTAAGAACCAAATCATGTATGGTCCCTGCTGAAGACCACCCAGTTAGTAACACTGCCAGAATAAGGAGGGAATGAGGGGTTCTCCCGCACAAAATATTCAAGATTATTAGCATGAAATAGGTGAATTTAAGCTATTCTTAAAGTCCACCTTCTGTATCAACCACTGCCCCATACTCATCGCCCCCTTGCTGCCCAAAACAGGCCCACTGCTCCCCTTTACCGCCCTTAAGCATCCCCTCATCGCCCCCGTTGAGGATCACTGCTCCAGCTAATGGAGTGTGAGAGGAATTAGTCAAGTTTCAGCCTTCAATTATCAAAGTACTAGCCCTGAATAAGAAAGAGAAGGAAGATTGGGATACCTTTGTTCACGCGGGCGCCTCCCCCTGCCCGTGCATCTTGTAGTGCTTGCGGAAGTACTTCTTGTCCCTGAACTTCTTGTGGCAGATGTCGCAGGCGTAGGGCTTCTCGTCCACGTGCGCCTGCCGGTGCGCCTTGAGCAGCTGGTTGGTGGAGAAGCCCTGGTAGCACACGTTGCACATGAAGGGCTTGTCGCCCGTGTGGCTCAGGCAGTGCAGCCTCAGGTGCTGCTTGAGCACGAAGCCCTTCCCGCATACGTCACACATGTGCGGCTTCTCGCTCGAGTGCACGCGGTAGTGCTTGTTGAGGCAGCTGACGTCCGCGAACTGCTTGCCGCAGATGTCGCACACCGGCTTGTCCCCCGTGTGGGTGAGGTGGTGCTCCTGCAGCGAGGAGCCGTCCGAGAACACCTCGTTGCAGATGTTGCACGTGTGCTCCCCCGCGTGCACCAGGTAGTGCCGCTTGAGGTTGTTGCGCTGGGAGAAGCAGCGGCCGCAGATGGTGCACGCGAAGGGCCGGTTGCCCGAGTGCGTCTGCATGTGGCTCTTGAGCGTCTTGAGGTGCGAGAAGCGCTTGCCGCACACGTCGCAGCCGTGGCGCTTGGTGCTCTCCGGGAAGTGCACCAGCTGGTGCTCGGCGAGGTCCGCGTCGTTCAGGAAGCTCTGGTTGCACACCTCGCAGCACGGCGGCCGCCCTCCATTGTGGATTTGGCAGTGCTCCTCCAGCTCGTCGTAGTGTTCGAACGCCTGGAAGCACACGATGCACACGCACGGCGGGTCCAGGTCGTCGTCGTAGTCCTCCTGCAGGATGCTGTCGTAGCTCTCCTCCATCATGAGAGACATTTTGAGGCAAAATATAAACAGAAACTTTGATGGCCTAGATCGGGTTGATCGCCCCACTCACACGGACAGCGATAACAACATGTACAGTTTACAAAAGGTGTACTGCTATTTTTAACAAAAACAGGTGAAACGATAGCAGTGATTTGGAGCTGCTACTAATTTGCTATTTTGGAAACAAAAAGTAAATGCTGATTTAGAGATTCTGAAACAGAGTTTACAGTCTAAATTATGGGATGATATTTAATGCACTGTTCATCTGAAATCAGGACGATGTTTATAACAATATATAAAATTTGGATATTTTAAGGTTATTTTTTAATAAAAATAACAGTTTCGAAATCTACTAACAGCTTAAAGGCAGTTGTTTACAAATGAATTAAACTGCCCTGATTGGTCAAAACCTCCATGAGCCTTTTTAGGTAAACAGTAATTTGATGAATTCTAGACAATATACTGACTGTTCTGAAAAATTTTAAGGGTATTCGATTGATCTTTTATTCATTACTAGTGTCTTTTGATTAAAAAATTAGTTTATTCTTTAAGAAAATATTTTCTTAATTTTTATTTTCAGCCAATCAGCGCGAGTTGTGTTCTTTCCAGAGGCCTTCACTGCAATTCTGCTATTTTTGGAGCAATATGATTGGTCAAAAAGAACGTTGTGCAAGATTGGTTTCATTTATGTCGCAATTACACGCATGGCTTCTGTTGTGAAACGTCAGATTTTTATGCATTAAATATTATGAAGGAAAAATTTTATAATCTATTTAATGTTTCCCACAGAGTATAAGCTCTATTCTCTATGATGTTTCCACAATATGGAAGATCTCTAGTAAAATGAGCTTTTATTTTGAAAAAAGAACTTAACGCCTATTTCCTCAGAAATTAATCTTTTTTTTTAAAAAATTTTCATTTAAAAAATTGTATTTTGTCTTCCTAAAAATTCGGCATAGATCAGTTATTTAAATATTTAAGTGTTTCGCATTAAACTTATTTATCTGTTAACAAACAAAATTTTAACGCAAACCTCCTACTGCTTTGGCAACAATAGTTTTATATGAAATCATTGAGCAGGTAACATACTTTTAATTTACATTTATTTAATAAAAATATGCATCGTTATGAGTGTTCTTAATTCTCAATTTGCTACAGATTAAAATCTTGACTGCTTTTCTAGAGTCCCATTACTCTTTGATATTCCGAATTCGTTTGCTGAACACGCAATATGTTTTCAAGCTTGCACGCTGTTTGTCGGCATGAGTTTGCTTTCGCAGCAAATTAAGGACAACCGCTTGCGAAGAAACTCTTCCAAAAGTAAAATTACTTCGTGTTTTTATTTCTAGTTACACTCTTTAATGTCTGTTTGATGGATTATGTATGTTCTATTTCGCTGCTTTGTTCTCGCTTTTAAAATGCATGGGGTCACCTTTATGTAACATTACTAATAAAAGATTTTCCCGTCCCTTTTAAGGGACGCTTTTGTAAAAAATCTGTTATTTCTGGAGATTAAACCTACCTAATTGACTCTAGTTACGGATTTCCTTCTTTACTCTGAGTGGGGAATTATCTTCGTAGACCGCATGGGTGCGAGCCGCACTTCGCCGAAGTCTTTGTTGCTGCTCATAGTATCAATACAGACCTGGCGTAATCCGCAATTTTATATTTATGTTGGCTTGAGATCTTTTAACATTGGAAATTAATTTTCAAGCATTTTCTTTTTTAAATTTTCCCTAAATGCTTAAATTTCTTACTACCTATTGATCCTGATTTTTGTGACTTTTACTTGAGGCATAAGTGTTACGGCCTTTTAGGTATAACATATTACTAGGTTTATTTAAAATTAAATTTAAATTAGTCTTTGGGTTCTGATGGTGGTGGTAATTTCTAGAATTATGATTTATGCTTTTCTTACATATTGATTTAGATTGCTTAGTACATGTTGGTGGGAAGCAATAGTGTCACTGTCATTTATGAGGAGCAACATTTTTTAATTTCTGGCTCCATGAAGTCATGGGCTTTGTTCTGAAACATTTAAATGGGTGTTGGTTGTGTCTAAAGCTGTTGGGTTTTGTTCAAAAGCTGTTTTCTTCATTTATCCTGTTGGTCTTTCTTCGCTAGGCGGTTGGGAATGGGGAAATCCAAGTTCAAGTAGGGGTGCAGGAAATTTGGGTAGCTAGCTTGCTACTTAAGCACCTTCGGTAGATGAAACGAATCTGGGCTGCAGCGATTTTTTTAGTTGCCAAGTATGATGCCAAACAACTAAACCAAGTATGATAATCCGTCGCCAAATTTGGCAATTAAAATCTGCAGCCCGAATTTGCTTCATTAACCGCACCTTCAAAGAAGAGGGAAGGGAGGTGGGATAGTTATTGGCGAGAAATAACCAGTTTGGATCCCTCTCTATATCTCCCAAACCCTAGGAAGTGAATAGCCTTGCTCGTTTGGGGTTACACTAACCGCCTAGCCAAGAAACAAAGACAATATATGTATATATATCAAAATATTATTTTCAAAATGTCCTTTCATAGCTACAACTCTAAATTCTTTCTGAGAATTAAAAAATTTCGGTAAATGAAGCAAATCCAGGCTGCAGCTGAATTTGGAAATTTTTTTTGTTGCCAAGTATGAAGCCAAACAACTAAACCAAGTTTGATAATGATTGCCAAATTTGGTTATGAAAATCTGCAGCCTGGATTCACTTCATTAACCAAAATTTCAAAGTTCCAAGGAATGTTCCCTGTAAATTGACTGCACTCCAAGTGTTATTGGAAATGATTAGTCATTATTAGAGCTGCTTTTTGTTAAAAGTGTTTTTTTCTCCTGAACTTGTGGACATAAACATTTTGCATTTAAGTGGACTATCTTAGTGCAGGGGTTTCCAACTTATAAGTGGTCAAAGGCAACAATCAAAAACATAAATTAATTGCAAGGCTGTACTTTAGGATTACAGGCACAAATCTTCCTAATCAGACTTAATTGGCAGCATTTTACAATTTGCAATGCATGGAGGCCACTCTTCCATACTGTGGATGGAATTCAGTCATTCTAAAAGTTCTGTGAATGAAATTCCGTCCTGGGTTTATTATGAAACTCAAAATCAGCTGACCAATTGGCAGCAAGTTGATTAAATGATTAAAAAAAAGTTCAAACTTCAGTCTTGCAATTTTTAAAGAGTGGTACCGATGACAATGCTGCTAGTTGAGATAGTTTAATAGTAATTTATTTTGCTTTTTATTGGTTATTTACCGGAAATTTGTTAGTCTTTAAATAGGAAAAAAAAATTTTGAGAGGGAGAGATCGAGGTAAAATAAATGTGCATGTGGTATGAAATCTTCAAAAATTTTAGAGGATAAACCTCCCTTAGTTCTAAGTTTGATAGGAAGAAAGGGAGTTGGGTTTTCTAGGGAAAAACTATGGAAATTTCACTTAAAATCTAGTGTTTTAACTGATTTTTGGTGGATCATTAGTATTAAACCCAGGATCCATCATCCCCTGCTTGAATAATCTAGATTAAAAGGGACCTTTGAGGTCCCCCCTTAAAAATTTTTGAAATAAGCTTGTTAATAAAGTGTTCTTAAGAAAGCTTAGTAGTCTGCCAGTTGGAAACCTCTGATCTAGTGCATTATTTATATACCTTTAGTATCGTATCACGGATACTGCTCTAAAATTTAGGTATATCTTCCTTCCCACTGGAGGAAGAATTGCTTAAAGAACTATTTAAATGGTATATTCAAAATGACAAAATTTGAGTTGACCAGACCACTCTTTTTACTCATTGACTCATTTCACCTTTTTAAAAGTGAGCTTACTAATAAAAATTAACCCCTCTGAAGAGTTATTTTAAGGTTTTATGATGTATTCAAATTAATGCTTCAATAAGTATCAGATTAAGCAGTTAAAATTTAATATTCTTTTGAATAAATTTTTGATATTTATTTTTAGAAAATTTGTATTCATCTTTACTGTTCAACCTGAGATTCTGATTGAAGTGTATTTGCCAAAAAATAAATTCTAGTTTGGAAGTTAGGGGTTTCATTGTGAAAACTTCATAAAATTGAGCTAGTTATCCCATTGGCCCAAAACCTTGATATTTGTTTGTCTGGTGAAACTAAAAGTTTGAACATGGTCAGGTGGGGGATTGTGGGTATGTATTGAAAAATCTATTTTTTCTTTTTTAAGATTTTGAGTTCTTTTTTTGAAATATTTTATTCAGGTGATATAGATTCAGATAACTTTGAATATGGTTTTAAGATAGAAATTAGGGTACTTGCATATTATCCCGTCGACCGTTCAGCGGCCGTCTAATTCAGTGGCACAGTAAGTAATAGTAAAGGCAATGGAAATTAATAATGTTTTCGGATTAAACGTCATGGTCGACGGGATGATACGTAAGTACCGAAATTAGCGATTAGATTAACAGGGGTGCTACTTTTCTGGGGTAGTCCCAGAAATATTCTTTTTTATCAGTATAAATCCTGGAATTCCAGGTTTATCAAAATCTTGAGCTTAATAAAACACAAAGTTAGGTTCAATTAAAAAATCAAGTGGAGGGCTGTGCAGCATTTTAACATCATCTGGTCCAACCGTTGGTTCTAATTGTAATTGCTCATTGGCTCATCAGGAATACTGTAAGTTTTGTGGGAAAATACCTTCATAACAAGATGTTTTTAAATCTATAAAAGGTCTGGATTTTGGAACATTCTGGAATATGGGATTCCAGGTAAAAGGTTCTTTACTCTAACCCTTGTCACAGTAGCACCCTTGGATTAATGTTAGAAAATAATTAAGTTGAGATGCTTATCAAAATTAAACAACTTCACCCTGACCAAAGGATTTTTTGGATTGAGGTCCCAGGTTATACATGTGATCAAAGCAACATCATAGTATATTCTATTCTTAAACTAGAGATTTCACCCTTCGAAGCTAAAAGGTACTGTATTGTATTCTTTTTGGCTTTCCTGAAAATTTCACTAAGTGAGAGGTTGAGTTTTGATAAATGTTCTCCAATTCCTGTTTATGCTCATCAAATATGATTTAAGATATAGGGCAAGAAATTTCTGCTTTTCATAGCAAAGTACATATTTAAAGACTGGGGAATTTAGCCTTTTAAATGTTGTGCATCAAATCAAACTTTAAAATTAGTGCCTTAATAATCAATGGCAAGGGATTATTTTAGTTTGTCTGAAGTACCTTTAGAAGTGAAATTTCATGCCCTAATATTATAGTTGCTTTTATACTTATTAAGCTTATAAAGTTGGTAGGAAAATAATTTTATTTATTAAGAAACATTACAGTACATAAATTCAACAACTCTTATTGCTATTTTTATGACTTTTTTTAAGGTGAGCTAGCTGGGTATATCAGGTTATATGCTGGGCTTGGTTTTTAGAAGGGTGCCATATGTATGGTATAATGTGAGAGGTAGTTAGTAAATTCTGTGCCATATACTGTTATGCACATGCAGTTTTTGAACATCTTATCACACTTGTGAACATAGTCACTATAAATTTACTTTTATTGATTAAAAAATACTATAAAACTTCAAACGTGCATATTTTTTTGTAACTAAAATTTTAGCGTTTCTTGGAAAGGGTAGTACTTTCAAACTAGTTAAGTGCTTCTTTAGGAAATATTACAATAATATTTATAGTTTGTCTTACTTGAAGGTTTTGTACCATTGAAATTGTTTTGGAAAGTTTGGCTCATAAAGAAAATGACCAATAACAAATTAATAACTAAAATTAACAAAATGGGTGTAAAAATAGACCTAAATTTTTAAACAATAAAAATAATTGACTTTAGAGTTGAGTTAAAAAGGAGAATTAAAGAAAGAATTAATTTAAGAAAGACTAAAAAAAGGATACTGAGTTCATTAAAATTTTAATTTTTGGAAAATGTGAAAATTATTGAATCTTAAAAGAGCTCAATAATTAAACTATATTTTATAACAAAAATCACATTTTGGGGGTAATCTTGGACATCAAATTGTGTTGTGGGGAAGTATTGCCCCTGAAACATTTTCTGCAACCCTGCTTCAAACTTCCCTGACCTTTATACTGACCATTGATAAGTGCTCAGACAATCTGTGAACAAATTTCAAACAATTACTACGGGTCTATTTAAATTTCAGTATTAGCAATGGAAGAAATGGGTTTAAAAAACTTTCAATGGAAACCCCATGACAGTTTTATGACTTGTGTTATAGTCCTCCAAATTTTCTCTTGAAATTCAGGACTCAATTAGAAAACAGAGCAATCATTGAAACAAATATAAGTACTAGTACATACATTCAAAAGTGTTTAACAGTTGAAAAAAATTGATGGATTTATCCCTTTTTCAACCTTATGAAATTTCAAGTGAAGAAAAATTTTAAACCCCTTAAATTGACATTTAAATTAAATTTTTGCTTAGTTCATTGTACAAAAGTGAGAAATAGGAAGACTAAGACAAATGACATTAAAAATTATTATGAAACTGAGTTATTAAGGCACTATCAAGCCCAATTCCCATGGGTTGCGTATTAAAATACGTCGGCGAAAAACGCTTCCCTACTTTCCCTACATTTTCTGAGGAAGAGCAATCCTTTCTTTTAAAACTAGATTCACATGTCATAAAGAGTCCAATCATAGGCCAAGGAGAAAAAACGCAGCGCTCAAAATTCGCACGACTTTTTTCTTAGATTTAATTTAAGAAATTTGGGAAATTCGCTTGCGTTTTTAGTCACATGATTTTCTCCAACCAATAGGAAAGCCCTTATAAAACAAAACAGCATCCATTTTATTTTGATGGTTCAAAGCAGATCATAATCGTCTATATCACCGAATTTAAATTGTGTATCCTAAAATGTGAACTAATTAAGACGAGTTTAACTACTCACAAAGTTTAATAAAATTATAAAAGAAGCCTCTTTGTTAGAATGAGCGGCTTCTAGATTGCAGGAATATTTTTAAAAAAAAATAGACGGCATGGGAAGTAGGCAGGAATTCAGGAGACAAGCGGTGAGTTAAATGTCTTAAAATGGTATAAAAGAACTGTAGTTCGAAATAATTTTTCATTATGCTCATACAGATGTATAAATAAAACTTATGTAGAACCATAATAGTCATTTAAATTTTTAATACTTGATAGCTCATTGGTATAACTATTTCTTCCCATTCCGTCTCTATTCTGCATATTTTTGTACTTTTCTTAGTAAGTTATCTTTTTCTGCTATTATCCAAATCAGAAACAGCCCCAATTGATTCGAATGTTTGGAGATATATATACAGTATTTAAGAAATAATACTACATTTTAATCATGATTTGGTCATATACTGTGAATATTTTCATCAGAACATGTGAGAGAATAAAAAAGAATCGATCGGCATGTGCAATCAGAAACTATATTGATGTTCTTCCTGAAAATTTTCAGTGGGAAAATTATTTTTATTTAATGTTCTTAAACCAGCTTGAAATAACTTCTTTCATTTTTTTTCAACAGCTTATGTATATGAAACTATATTTCCACCCCGGAGCTTCTCGATGTCTTATTTATGAATAAACTTTAAAATTTTAGCAGTGATGCTTTAAATTGATTTATTTTTAATGGATGCTACTAATTTTATGAAAAATGCATGCTTATAAAACTTAATAAAGTTGTTTAAAGTTGCTGTAAGTTTTGGCGCCAATACGATTGTAGGCAAAAGTCAGCGACCTCTAGTGAGCGTAATCAGAAACAGAGCGGGCAAAAAAGCTAGGGAAAAAGATCCTTCAAAATTCGCGACGAGTAAATTCGCTTGCGTATTTTCAAAAAACGCAACCCATGGGAATTGGGCTTTAATGGAGTAAGTGATTATGGATTATGATGAATGTTGTCAGACATTCCCTGGACGTAAAAAAATTACACTTTTAAATTTAAAGCAAATTTTATTTTGGCTTAGTTTACAGCACAAATAATAAGAAAAGAATGAAAAATTGACTTTGAATCCAAATTAAATAACAAATACAATGAATGGGCATTGATTTCACAAATTCAAATTTCACAATATCTGCCTAAAAGGGCTTGTTATTTCCCACCCTCTTTCCGCACAAAGTCATTATGTCATTTTTTTAGACTGATTCCTTTTTTCAAACTAACAGTTCATTTAATCTTTTATTTAATTATTCAGGCTGTGTTGCTTTGCTTTTGAAAAATAATAAGATTTTATTGCATTCTTCAAGGGGTAGTACTTGCTATGGTTAGAAAGGAATTTAAAATGTTTCTTTTATTTTTAAATATTTGTTGTTAAAACACACTGTCCAATATTATTTTGTGACAATATGAATGTTTTGATGTGTTGATGTTTTCCCCATGCAATCCCAAACTTTCTACCTACTTGTCAAAGCCAAAAGGTTAAATCTACCTTCATCTGAGAACATGACCTTTGCAAAAGCAGGGCTTTTTTTTTCCAGATTCACTACATTGATCTGTCCATGATATTCTTATGAAACTAGTATGTGTTAGAGATGAGCAAAAAACGAGTAGCAGTTAAAAAATAGCTGCTACAGGAAAAAAATTAATGTAGCTGCTAAACGTGTTCAGAAATAGCTGCTAAAATTTAGCAGCACTTGAAGGCTCTCGATTGGTCAAAAAATCGCATCTATACTGCTACGCGCTGACCAATGAGAATCGCCTAGATTTAGCAGTAGCAGATAACGAAGGAAACGAAAGGAAAACACGACCATGTCCCCTGCTAAAATTTAGCAGCATTTGAAGGCTCTCGATTGGTCAAAAAATAGCATCTATACTGCTACGCGCTGACCAATGAGAATCGCCTAGATTTAGCAGAAGCAGATAACGCGATCCTGTCCCTTATCAGTAGCTAGCAGCTGCTAAAAAAAGCACCTGTAACCTCAACCACAGAGAGTGCTAATCTGCTAATTTTTAGCAGCTACTTTTAGCTGCTATTTTTCCTTAACGAACGTAACTGCTAAATTTTCAAAAAATAGCAGATTTGCCCACCTCTAGTATGTGTATGAATGGTTTATTGGCTAAGTTGTAACTTGAAATGGTTTTAATGTTTATGTGCAGATAGTATTTCTACTGTTAATTTTTTTATTTAGGTTAGGTTTTAAGGTTTAAAATTTTTTGTTCATCATTTTCACCTTCTATATACAGTCACTCCAGAAGGTATTCGTACTCCCAACAAATTTGCACTAGTATAGCTATTACGGCTAAATTCCATGTGCAAAATCCAAACAAAAATTACCCCAACATAGTATGTTATTCTTAATTATAATTACGAAAAAAGCAAAAAATATTAGAACAGTGAGAAAAAATTATTTAAAAAAATGAAGCGATTTGAAAGCCCAAGCAAATATTTGTACAGCCATAGCATGGGATCCTTGCATTTCTGAAAAGCCTATTTTGTTCGTAATCCTAATTTAAAAGCATGTGCATGCATTTTTTTTTTCTTGAGGTTCATAATACCAATAGCTTTCCAATCACTTCATTTTTTAAATATTTTTTTTCTAACTGTTTTGATATTATTCCGCTCTTTTTTGGTAGATCATAATGAAGAATAACATACTATATTAGGTTTAAGTTGTTTGGATTTTGCACATGTAATTTAGTTGTAATAGAAGGTATACTAGTTAGTGCAAATTTGTTAGGTGTACGAATTCTTCCTTGAGTGACTGTATACTTTACATTTATTCTTTTGTTGTAGTACCTAAAATATTGTGATAGATTGGATAAATATCGTTACATAATGGATTAGTTTAAGAATCTTGATATACCCTAGATTATTTATAATTTAATTGAAAATAATGTAGCCTGAAAAATTGGCGTTGTTCTACCAGTTATTTGCAACAATGTCAACTGTCTTGGTATAAAAATACTTTTACAACTATATATATACCTACAGCTACAACAATAGCAAATGAGAAAAGGGGATATCGACTGTTTAATCCAAAAAACTAAACATTGGAGCAGTTTGGTTGCTAGTAAGTAGACAGTTGGAAACTTCTGCTTAAAAAGGCCTTGTCTCCACCATGGGCTTGTTGCAGTCTTTAAAGATGGGACATAAATGTTTTTTTCCAGTATCAGCATCAAAAAATTTTAAACCTTGTTGACCTGTATTTGATATTTTGAAGTTGTGAAACTTACCTTTCAATGTTTGATACAATATCTTTTTTTTAGGTACCTCTGAGAACAAGTATGTCAAATCCTCGAAATGTACTTCTCAGTGTAGTTCCCATTTGTGTAGTGATCACCCTTCTCTCTGTGTACTGGTTTCGCAAGAAAAAGAAATTCAAGTTTGATAATCAGAGTTCTGATCCGATTGTTTTGAAATCAGACCTTACTACAGAAGTTTGTTCAGACTCTGCCGATACACTTTCAGACGCGAGTAGCTTAGCGTCCCCAATGAGCTCCGAAAAATCGCTCAGAACTAAAAACTTAAACTCGCAAGACTGTCTTGACAGCTCTCTCAGTTGTGACGTCTCAGTCGTAAGAGAGAGCCCAGTGTCCAAGACGACAGCTAAAGCTGCGCTGTACACCTCGGTGTCCCATCCTGACGACGTAATGGCTGCCACCAGCATTGCCAAGGACATTATTTCCCAAGTGGAAAGAGCTGCAGAGACCGTTCTGGAGTCAAAATCTCCCTTCCAGCCCAATCAAAACAAAAACGGCTACGAAAATGACTTTCTGGTGGAGGTGAACGGCACCCCTTATCAGTTCGACATGGAGATTATGAAGGCCGTTGAGACCAACAGCAACGACAGCCGGTCGAGCGTTCTCGACGAGAACAGCTTGAGCTACGTGAGCGACGACTCAGAAGGCCGCCAACCTTCCAAGAACAAGGACAGCCTGTCCAGTGTTCTTGACGAGAACAGCCTCAACTACGTGAGCGACGACTCCGAGGCAATGACGGAGTTGAAAGCGAGAGATAGCGCTCTTTCTGCCACCGAAAGCGAGCAGGAACATGCGAACCCAGAGTCGCCAAACACAGATTCTGATAGTGCTGAGACTCAGAATGAGGAAACGTCTGAGTCCCCTGACAAATCGGATGTTCCAGAGGCATCAAAGGCTGACGACGTTTCTGGTATTGACAATGCTGACAGCCAGCAACCAGAAGAAACTCATCCTATCGAGACGACTTCCACTTCACCCGACAAGGCTGAAAGCCAAAAACCGGAGGTTCGGCTGACGAATGGTCCCTCCTCCGCCGAACTAGACAAGGTCAATCACAACAAGCCGGCAAAATCTGCTTCTCCGCCTAAGGAGAGCGTTCCCAACGGTCCAACTTCTGACGACAAGGTTCTGTACAATGGCCACCACCCTGCCTTGAACAAAGGCTCGTTCTCGGAGGTCCTTTCCAACAAGAAGGCAACCAAGGCGAAAGAAGGGCCCAAAGTGAACCGGTCCCTGACCAATGACTTTGAAGCCAAGCTGAGCGTCTCCTCTGAGCCCAAAAGGGAGCAGCTCTCGTACAGCCAGGCCCTGAAAGGCTCCCTCCCCAAACCTGCAACCTGTGATAACCGATCTTCTCCGAGCAGCACGGCCTCTGCCAAGTCGCTCTCTGACGAGTCTCCCGGCAGTTCTAGTCCCCCGGAGTGCTCCGAGAAGCCCTCTCAAGAGGTGGACGAGCCTGCCCCCCCTGAGATGGTGCAACCGCTCCAACACGGGTACGACGAGATGGGCTGGACTGACGTCCATCAAAACCCCCACGAGGCGAGTGCAATGCAATTTATGTATTGGTATTCTCAAAATTATCTGTCGTCAATGCATTATCATGCTACACGATTCAGCCAAAATTATCAGGTAATACTTTTAGTACCTTCGACAGGCATGGATCCAGCCTGGCTCCGAGCAGGTCACCTTTACATGCAAATAGACTAAATGTTGCCTTACTTTTAAAACACGTATCAAGTGTGGGAAAAATATAACCTACTACTGTTTTCTACTAAAACTTTAAAATTTTTATTGAAAATAATTTAGTTAATGTGGAGTTGGAATGAATTTGGTCAGGTGTAACTCAATTTGGAACAGAGAAACAGCTAACATTTCAATATAGAATATTGCATAAAAAAGAGAAAGCTTTGTCCAACAGAAAATTCTTTCTGAAGGTGATTAAGATAGCCTTAATAATAAAATTCAGAACCATCATAAAGACTTAAAATTGGTAAAAACAAAAATCTATTGAAGCTAAATGATTGTATTAAGACAAACAAAAGCCTTAAAAAATAAACCTTTATGAATTACAAACAATTGAAATGAATAATCTGAAAATTATGGAATACCTTATTTTATTAATATATATAATTTTGGGAATTTTATATTTCATTAAGAAAGCTATTAAAATTAAACATTAAACTCCTAACACTGGCTGGAGAAATCCGTGTTACTCCCATTAGGCACCGAAGCTCCCCTACTGGGAACAAATCATATCTCCAGTCTAAATAGAGATAAAAAAACCTGTATATTATCTGATACATTAAATCTCAAAACAATCAAGAAATTTAATTTTTTTAGTGTGGTTCATATCATGGCCTGTAATGGGTTAAAAAAGGGAGGGAAAAAGTCATTAAAAACAATATATTTAGTATGACATAAATTTTTTTCAAGTCACTCAAAATGTACTTTTTTATCACCCCTCATGAATCCACCCCTGACTAACCAAAACAAAGTACTTTAAGCAAGTAGCATGCTGACATTGCTATAACCAAGCACAAATTATAGTCTGTGTAAATAAAATCGGCGGTTTCACGTCATTCTTTACCATGGCAACACAGAAGAAAAACATGGAGAAAAAACTCAAGGTCAACCGCCGATTCTATTTACACAGACTATAAACCTGTTCTATTCCAGGGATGACATTTTTCACACTTTTGGAGGATTTTATTATTCTTTTGAAATATCATGAAAATTTCACTCTTTACTTTTAAAAGAATCAACTTGTGAACTGAATTTTTTGACTAGGAATTCAGTGGTCTGTCCTGGTCAATTTTACTACCGTTTATAGGTACCTTCACAAATTCACCATTTGATTAATAGGTACTTTCACAAATTCAGTTTTAGGAAAAAAGGAACATTCTTAAAATACATTTTTGAAAGAAAGCTCTCTAGTAAGCTATATTCTCTCAATAGTTAAGTTTATAGCCATTCTAAACTAAATTTTATTTTGTTTTTAATGTTTAAAAAAATTTGTACTTGTTTTTATGTTGATTTTGTAAATTAAATTTTCACAAATTTACAGAAATTTTTTTCACAAATTAGCCCTAAATTTTTACAAAATAGGTACGGTACCTCTTAAAACCTAGACAGACTCCTGGAATTTCATTTTTAAAAATTAAAGTTAAACTTGACTTATGTGGTGAATTTTCGTACTTAAGCCAATTTAATTTAACAGCTGCTTAACACATTAAATTTTTAATTTTAAAGTGTAAGAATTTATTGTTGAAATTAATGTTGACAATTATTAGTTTTCCCGATTTATTCTTTAAGAGATCAAGTGTCGTTCTCACAGTTTTTAGTTTTTTTTTTGCCAATCTCATCTCTGTCTATCCACAGGTTCTGGACGACCTAAAGGACCTGAAAGAGTCCATTGAGTACCGCCATGAGTTCGAGCTTCCCCAGGAGCTGTGTGGCCGCCTGATCGGGAAGCAGGGCAAGCACGTGCGGAGCATTAAGGACCGCTCCAATGCCAACGTGTACATCAAGCGCCACCCCTTTGACCCCCAGCTCAAGATTGTCGTTGTCGAAGGTATGTCGAAACTCATCTCTGCGTTCCTCGCTTGCATGTGCTGTTTGTGGACTCGTCTGTCTGAGCTGTTGCGTTTTGACCTCGTTTCGAAGGTGTTGACGAACTTTCTTTTGTGTTGCTTAGCAATGTGTTTCGAGTGCTTGCTCGGGGTTTGGTTTTGCTCCAGGTGTCTTCGGAAGTGTCTCAGGGGCTTTCTGGTTTCTGGATTTTCTGCAGGCATGGCTTGCTTTGGAAAGGTTCGTTCGCTTGTGCTGATGTTAGTTTCGAAACTCGTTTTGTTAGCCAAGGTTGTTGGATACCTCCCTGTTGTTGTGTTAAGGAAGCTTTTCTTTGTGTGTATGTTGGGGGCGAAGGTCGTAGTTTTTAATATTATTGTCGATGTGCAGTCTGTCTTGAGATACCTCTTTTTGAAGTTTTTAATGCTAATCCCCCTTTTTGTTTTGTTGACTATTGGCCTCATTTATACAGTGCACCCAATTTGGTTACGCATTCCTGTGTGGGTTAAGAAGCACTTTCTTGCCATCACCCACTATCTCTTATTTTTCATGTTCAAACCTCTGAAAGACATTTGTGTTGAGGTAGGTCAGATTTTCAATTGAATGCTGTCCAAATTCACCTTTAATCATCGTCTCCATTTTCATTTAAATTGTTTTATGAGTACTTGCTGTGATAACTTGGATACCAGTTTAGATATTAATTACTGTCTTGTCTATTCAAATAATTGAACATAAGGTTTTTAGTGTAAAAAGGATAAAACATTTTGTGATCCTGTAATGGGAAACATTTGAGTTGTACATCTTGAGGGATATATTTGAATTGGGATATTTATAAGGATTTCACTTGTTGACTGCTATGCTATTGTTTTTAACAATTAAGGCACTTGCAGCAAAAACTCCCAAGTTAAAGCTGTTGGCTCGTTGCTGCGAGTGCCTCAATTTTATTTTAGCATTGTGCTTTGAATTGTGAACTATTTTTTTATAATCAATGAAGTTGTAATGTGTACCAATTTTTATGCTGTGGTTTTGAAAATTTTACTTACCATTGCTTGTTATCTGTCTGTGCTGTTTATTTTTCAATAAAATGGTTATTTTATGCTTGAAAATTATTTTTATTTCCTGTTAAGTAAATATAATTATTAAGTTGTAAAAATTGAAAAATAGCTTGCAGATGGAATTAATGAAAATGGTTTGAAATTGCCACCTTTAAATTGTCTCAATAATTGTCTGTCTGGATTTTGTTTAAGTAACTAAAAGTTTATTTTAACTACAATTACATAGCTGCCAGTGCCAACACTTCCAATTCTCTTGGAATGTTCCTGAATTTCATTGTTCTTTCCTGTATTTGGACATCTCTCCGAAATTTTGTTACAAACTAAAAAATTAAGTAAATTGAAGTAATTTTGTAATATCCCTAAGAGGTAAAAAAAATAATTGCTAAAAATAAAAACAATTTGTTTCATTGTTTTTAATTTTGTTATCCCAACTGTATTTTCCCTTTAAATTTTTTTTCTCATACTTTTAATAAATCTACCTTCTGATTTTTAGTGATAAAAACCATTTACTCGAGAGTATTAACCATTTACTTCAGAATTTTCCTTTTTTAATGTTGGCAGCTATGATTTTTAAAATTTCTGGTAGACTTGAAGTTATAAGTACATCAGATCATTTTATTGATTATAAATAACAATTTTGTTGCACAGTTTTATTGAAAATTTCATGATCGAAAAAACAACTCGGATTGTTAGGGTATCAATTATTAATCTTTAAGGTGGACAAAAATTTGATCTGGGTAAAAATTATTTTCTTAAAATTAGTAGCCAAACAACACAATGAAATATTAACCACTCAGCAAGTAGGAACACGATTTTGTTTAACTTTTTTTTAATTAATAGATCAGATTTTTTCATTAAATCAGCCTTTTTAAAAACATTGGTAAAACTGCCATGAAATTTTTAATTAGCTGTCAATGGTGTCACTTAGAAATTTATGTTCTGAGCTCATGTGATCTGGTAGTTTTTAAACCTCAGTGTTTGAAAAGCACCTTACTTAAAGAAAATTGTGATTGCAAAACTATCAAATCTAGTTTTAAAGATCTATAAAAAAATCTAATTTAATCGGAATGCTACTATTTTTGTAACCTGGTTACTAGTACAAAACATCAGATTTTCTTTTAAAAGTACCATTGTGTGTTGGATAGGTTCTGTTACCAGTGCTCAAAGTTTACTTACAAAGTATCATTACAGTACACATTTGATTTCTATGAATCTAGTAGCTGTATATACCACTAACCTGACTGACAGTTGACCAGCAGCCAAACTTTTTAACAAAATTGATTGGCATAAAACTAGTTTTCTTCCTGTACTGTCCATCAGAGGTTTGACGGCTGGTCACTCTTGGTCATGTTAGCAGTGAATATAAGACAGCAAAGGGTGTTAGAAAATTCGGGAGATATAGTTTGGAATGGAAACACCATAATGTAAGATGTCATGAGAAATGTTTTTCATATTGCAAAGAGTCGCAAATTTCACTTTTAAGGCAATTTTATTTGGTTTTAGCCATTTAGGTTTAATTTGGCGCTATTATTTATAATTAATATTAGTGTAATATTCATTTAACTCTTGTGAACATTATCTTACGAAAACCAATGCTTGCATATTTCTCAAACCTGGTTAATTTCCAGTGTAGGAATTGTATTGAAGTGATTGAAAATAGAAATTAAGCTTTATCCTTCTCCCTCCATTTATGATAAAAATGTTTTCCAGGTGAACGGTCGGATGTGAATGACGCTTTAGAACTGATTCGAAGAAAGTACCCCCGTGCGCAGTTTCCGAGTGTGACACTGGACAAAACTAACATGATCTCTACAAGTATCCTTCCGGATTCTTTGCAGGTTTGTTCTTTTTTTAATAATTTCTTATTAGCTAAAGTATTTATTGATTTCAATAACTTGATATGAATCCCTTATTGCATAGAATCTTTATTAGCATCTTTAGTTTTCCCAAACTATTTAAATATGTAACTCATAATTCAAACTTTTGCACTTATAAGAATTCTGTGGCAAAATTGTACCTAAACACTTGAAATGTATTGTTAACAGGGGTTCATCCAGGTTTTTCTGCCAGGGTCCTGTTTTAGAAATTTTGTGGAAAAAAATGCAAGGAAATTAATGAAAATGAAGGAAATGGCTTGTAGTAAAACCACAGCATTCATAACTTTTGGAATGGACCCAAAATCTGACAAATTCCATTCCATAATGATAGCATCCAACAAGTTCAAAACCATTTTTAACATTTGGAATTTTGTGAAGAGACCTTAAACACACTCATTTTCTTTCTAGATGAACCCCTGGTTAAAAATTAATTATTCTTGTCAGGCTTAAAAAAAACTCTTAATATTTTTAAATATATGATTCTTTATTAACCTGATAGTCAGAAGATTAAAAAGGAAGTTATTTAACTTTGGGTAGCTTTAAATTTCACCCCATAATTATTTCAAAAGTAGTTTCCCCATTTTAAAGTGTTTCCCATGTACTTGTATGTATTAAAGTTAACCTGATTTGTACAGTATAAAAATCTTTGTTTTTCAAGAAAAAATAGACTGCTTCATGTAAAAGCTTAATAGGTACATGCATATGCTTCTAATAATAATTTAAAGTTACAGCTAATGTAGGCATATAGGATAACTTAATGCAAAAAATAATTGACTAGTTATGTATGCTAAATCTAATTCCTTGAATCTGTTAGATATCAATATATTTTGGGAAGTGACTGCTTGAAGGGGGTGTCCCCTGTATGTTAGAATTGGATGTTTGACAAGTGAAAACATTTTCATTCAGATAAATCTGTTCTGAAATAAAAACTTGTCCAAAAAAATATTTCTTCATAGTATTCAAGTGATTGCAGTTTTGCTCTCACTTGTTAATGATGTCAACACTTACCTTTGCAGCAGTTGCTGATATATTTCCTGCCCCCCATGTCTTTAAGTAGAGTGGTAGGTGCGAGAGCTAGGAACTGCAGTTTTTCCCATTCTTTTTTATTTGAATGTAGGAGTTAAGTGTAGACCAGGGTTGCTGCTCCTTTTCTCAATAGGCAATTAACGAAGTTATGAACTGAACTAGTTCTCAGTATTTGGGGGTGTAACTTTTCCAGATTTTTCTGGGTAATTCAAACATTTATTTGGCGGTTTCTTCAGGTTTGAATTATCCAAGTTACACTGCTTTTAATTCTATTTCCCTCTTGGGTTTACATATTTGTTGTACGTTGTAGTTTTCTAGGTTTTTGAGCCGAGGTTAGTTTTATTAACAGTTTCTCTGGTTATTAACTTTACTAAAATCCAAGAAAATGACTGCAGTCAGTTTGATTTTATAGAGCATAAATAAACTTATCCTAGAAATTTCTAATAGCTTACCCCTCTGAGACAGGTATTCTATATTAACATTGACTGATATGCAATAACTAGTTTATCTTACTTAGCTTTGTCCCCTTCTTGACAGTCCTTTCCTTGTATAGTTTGTTTCCTAGCTAACTCAATAATTCAGCAGTATTGTAACTTCTAAATTTAAATTCAAACCTGATGAAAAGAATAGGGTGGAATAATTTGTTTGAGTATGGAAGCTCCCTGTCTGTGTATTTGTGTCGATCTCATTGTTTGCAATTACGCAAGTGGAATTGGAATATAAAGTATTTAATCTGAATATTTCTTCAAAACTAAATACAAGCAAATGAAAGCAATATTTTTAGGAAATGTTAACTATTGAATATTGAGTTGAAATACCTATGAAGCATATTGATCTCTAAATATCAATCCCGAAACAGTTGGGGTGTTTGTTTACTTCTTGACTGAATACTCGAGTTCTTCTCTGAAACAAAATCAATTTCACAAAATTTCAACTTAAAAAAGATTGACTCATCTTGAAATTGAACAGATTTGACAACTTGGTCGATTCGAAATCAAACTGAAAGGAGTGGCAACCCTGAGTAGCTTTTCATTTGGTTTATTTTTTAATTTATGTCACTTTCATTCCAGTGGTCCCGTTTATATTTCTCTTACTTGTTGCCTTCTCCGTGCTCTTATCTTTTCAATAGCTGTGTCGTAAATTACGCAGAGTTAATGTCCATCTGTGTCTCACAGGTGAAAAATTTTATTTCTTGGTAGTGACACGTAGTCTAGTAGTCGTAGTGCTTTTCCCCCCTCCCCAACCCTTAGAGAACTTTGATCTGCCAACTCACCTAAAAACCAATCTGAATTATTGTAGTTCCTGTACTAATTTTCTTGTTCTAGGGTTATTGATTTCATCATGGTCATTTTTAAAATTAGTTTTTGATTTCAGAACACGGGAAGTTTTCAAACAGATTTCGGTTGTGAGTGTTTTTAAGTGCCTTATGTTAGGAATGGTGTAAATTAGTTTTTACTTTTTTTTCTACTTGCTTGCAGAAACTGTTAACATTTACTCAAAAGGGAAATCATTTTATGAATAACTGTATAGAATAACCTGACACAAAATAAATTTAATGGCAAAAGTTATTTTTAACAATGATATTGTTGGTGATAGTACATTATAAAGTTTTCTTTTGTATTAGTGAGAATCTGAATGTTTACATTTTGTATGCTCTTCTCTTGGTAGTCTAAGAACATACGTGCAAAATAGGATTCCTTTTAAGGGATTTTGATTTTAATGGATTTACTTGTTTAGCAGGTTTTCTCTTTGTTTGATAATGGTTTTCAATAACATCTTCTAAGCTTTTTTTGAAAGAATGTTTATGGCTTTAATTTTAGTTTTTTCTTAGAATTTCAGTCTCTTTCCTCTGGTATGTAGCTTTTTAGTGAAGGTATCTTTTACCTGGTTCAGATGTTAAAAGTTAACATTTTCACTCTTAGTTCATTCAAATTTGATATAAAATATCCATAATTTTACTGTTAACCAAGCCATTATTTTAAATTCTTTCTCAGAAATATCAGAAAGGGTAACGATCTGTTTTTGAGAACCAAAGTCAACAATCCTGTTGGCAAATCAAAGTTATCTGACCCTTTTTAGGCTTTCATTGTACTAGTTGCACTCATTTTCATCCAATGTCAAATCTGATTATTTAACTGATCTCGAAGGGTTGCCACTCTTGCTGAATCATTCTAGGTTTCAATACAAGCTTCATTGTACAAGATGACTTTTACAACTTTCTCTTCATAGAATGTCTAATACTTTTAAATATAACTTAAAATCAACAGTTTTAACAAGCATACACTTAAAAATAATGGTACTTAACTACATATTTATATTCAGTGCACTTTTAAGATAGATGTTTTACCATAATTAATATCGAATGAAGTTGCAATATAATTTTACCAGTCATTTACTACCACACAATTCACATTGAATCCAGTCAAGCAATTGTTTTATTGTATACATAGTCAAAAAGTATTGGCTGTGTCGATTTTATCAATAAAAGTTTGGAAAATTTCAAATTGCTCAGAAATTTAACTGGTTTAATAAAATGAATGAATGAAGGTAACTCTTTCTATTAATATCTAATCTATTAACTCTTAATAATATCTTAATCTATTTCAATATTTTAGGAGATAACATGCCTCTTTGTTCGGGAGAATATAGCCAATAGTTTGTAAATTTTTAACTGATTTTATTTAATTATCATCCATGAGATAAAATTAATATAGCTGTATTCTAGTGACTAAAAATTTGTGAAAATGTTTAATTTAATTGGCTTTTAAACTTGGTTAACTGATACAACTAGTTGTGTTGTTGAAGAAAAAAAACAGCTTGAACATATTTGGAAACTTGCTTTTAAATTATTTTGAACATGAAAAATAATTTTTAAGTTTAATATTGTT
This sequence comes from Tetragnatha montana, assembly GCA_963680715.1. Lineage (NCBI taxonomy): Eukaryota > Metazoa > Arthropoda > Arachnida > Araneae > Tetragnathidae > Tetragnatha > Tetragnatha montana. The sequence continues at coordinate 8,422,017 of OY796677.1, read as the reverse complement.
TATTAATGAATAATTTTTCAACTTATACAAGTAGGTGTAATTTATGGATTTATTGATCTAAGAATAGTTCAAAAGGACTAAAATGATCAAATAGATTAAATGATATTGGCGCTAACGGAAACTGCGTTTTAAATGCCTGGTTAGAAGCTTCTATTATTTTACTTTGATTGTCTATCGTCACTAGTTTTGTTTAAACATTACTTTGCTGCACAGTATTTATATTTTATGGTGTCATTTGGCTGAACCAAAGCACTTGGTTCTTACTATTGTATATTTTATTTGAGATTTGCTGTAATTTCTGGTTGGTAAGTCATGCCATGTGGTATATTGACTTAATAAAAAAAAATCAAATCTCAATTCAAACATTAACTGTTTTACTAAATTCACTAGAATGGGGAAAGAAGCTGGTCCTGGAAGATAAGGGCTGCAGTTGTTAAATTTCAACTTACTAACATGTATCAGTTATGGCTTTACCTACCTGAAATTAGAGTCAAACACTATAAAGGCACTGCATTTTCGAATGGGAAATTTCACTCTCAATTGGTTTTCACAGCTGCATCTTCCGGAAGGCACGTCGTGTGATGTCATCTTGTCCAGCCTGGTGAATGCTGGCCACTTCTTCCTGCAGCAGCCCACTCATCCCACGTACCCCTCCCTGGGCACCCTGGACCAGTACATGAGCACCTGTTATACCCAGTCCAACACCCCCCTCATGCCACACCCTGTTGTCGGTGAGTGATTTTTTTTTTTTGGTAATGGAAGCTGTGAGTTAGGGGGATCATAAAGAAACCTTTGTAAAATAAAGTTTCTGGTCTTGCCTTCCTTTTTTTGTTCTGGTTTGTTGTAAAAAAATAATTGTTTTGGGGTTCAAATCATTCTTTGTAATTGTAGTAATATGGTAAAGTTCTTGTTTAATGACATCCATGGTTTTGACTTTAGTTTAGTTAAAGAAGAGTTTCACTGCAGATTTCAAATTGGAAGATTTTGCAATTCTTGTTATTAAAGACTAGATATTTTTGAGCTATGGTAGGATAGGACAAATCCCACCTGGTGTAGGAAGGCCTAAACCAGGTCCAAGACACCAAGCTGCTGTGATAAATTGAATACCCTTTCCTTACTCATCCAACAATTGGTGACAGGTCACATGTATATAAGGAAGAATAAAAGAGAAAACAAAATCTTTTAAACTGATGGATTATTTGGTAATAGTTGACTTAGAGAAGTTCCATTATTATGAAAACTATATCTTTTTATATACTCTTTGTACTTTAGTAGTAACATAAACAAGAATGAAAATGTGGGGAAATTTTGGAGAAAACTAATTGTTCTGGGCAAATATTAGGCCCTGCCTGAAACATTTTCTACATCCCTGTAAAGTAGTAAATACTTTTTAGTAGTAATGTATCATAAGAGTGCCAATTAAAATTTGAACCATTATTTTCTGAAAATAATTATCTGAAAGGTTTTCGATAGTCATTTTTGAAAATTATCAAAATATATTCCTTCAGCTTTTAAAAAATATACTCCTTCCAAAAATGACTGTCTAAAACATTACAGAAAATCATGAAACCGTATTCCTTGAGCTTTGCAATGATTGTGATACCTTTTCAAGAGTTGGTCTCATTGTTTGTGAACTTTGCAGCGGGTGTGATCTGTGCTGCCCCCATTGCCGGAGGTTGGTTCCGCGCCCAGGTGATCTATGTGTACGAAAGTGGCACTGAGTGCGAGCTCAAGTTCGTGGACTACGGAGGATTCGCCACTCTGTCCACCTCTGCACTCAGGCAAATCAGGTGAGTCCAGCCTCAAACACAGGGTTGGGTTTTTACTGGGAAAAACTGGTAAATACCAGGAAAACCTTCCAAATGACAATATGCTAGAAATATTTTGGCTTTCTGACTGGATCTGATAGATGTGAAAGATTAGTTAGAATATGAATAAATAAAAATTGTTGCATAAAACAAAATTTTCTCAACAATATTTAATTAATAATCAAATGAGGAAGATAAAAAAAAAGAATATGATTAAGATTGGTTTGGGAATCTGTACGTGTTGTGTAAATATTTAAATAAATGCACTTCATTTTTGAATACCTACCTTTTTATCTTTTAAGCTATTAACTTAGAACTTAAGTTTTAAAATTCATAAAGGTTGTTTAGAATTTATATTTTTGTTTTTAATTATTAATTTTTACCATGTAAAACACGGTATTTCCCGTGTGAGAAAAACAGTATTTCCCCAAGTGGGAAACACTTGTTCCCAATTTAATATTTTCTTTACTAATCTTTTTAGTGCTTTTCTGTGATAAATTTACCCTTTTATTCAAGTTTTGTAAAATCACCAAAACAGGAACTCCTTTCTTTCAAAAAAATTCCTATTGTTTTAAAATCGAATTTTTGATTATCAGTAGGTTATGATTTTCATTACATATTCCTAAATAAGACTAGTCTATATTTTGTCTGTTTCTTTACTTAATATGGAGCATCTACTCATTTGACATTTTCAATCATAGTTTTGAACACTTCTCCTAATGAACATCCATTGAAATATTCTGAATGTAGTAATGAGAATAATTTTGTTTTTTTTAGGAGTGACTTCATGACTCTTCCTTTCCAAGCATCCCAGTGCTATCTGGCAAATGTTCGACCTGCTGATCGTAAGGAATACTTGACTAGCTATTTAATTTATTAGTACTTTCCTGTTATATAAATTTACTTACATGCATGAAAAACATTGTTTTATTCATATTTAAAGCATATGATGACTCGGCACTTTCTTTATAATGTACTTTAAGGAAATTGTCATGCTTGGAATCTAGTATTTGCTGCATAAAAAGTTGATGTTTTGAAAGTGAAAAAAGAGAAGGAAATTGCATTGTGCAGTGCAGCTTTGATAACTTCATGGTTAATTCAAAGTTGTAGATAAATCTAAGATTTTCTTAGCTCCTTAAACAGGGTTGCTTGATTTAAATCAAAAATGTTAAACTACCACAATTTAAATAAATAAATAAGTTGTATACTTTAAAAAGTAGTGTGCAAGATCATTTGCATTATAACTTGCACTGCTAGATATGTAACTGGGAGATGGGTATAGTATACAATTTTATATTTATACTACAGATATTTAGTATTTATGCAATTGCCTGCAATTTCAAGAACAGGTTTTACTGCCTTATTAACCTTTGATGATGAAATGGAGATGAATAGCAGGATTTGGAATCAATAATTATGATATACTAAACAAGAATTTAAAATAACTTTTTTTACTTGGTATCATTGTTAAAATTTATTGATGAGTTTTAGTATCAAAAGCTTATCATTATATTTATTGTCATGTTTTCCCATCTAATTTTTGTTTCATATATAACTCAATAATTAAATTTTTATCACCAATTACTCATTATTTTAAATAAATAAACATAACTTTGATTAGTAACTTTAATTTAACTGAATTAATGTAACTCAATGATTGGTTTTAATGTTTATGCAATAATAAGGCATGATGTTTTAATTAATGTATCTAATATAATCATTGTCATGACTTTTTTTCAAAATTTGGTAAATAGTTGTTGAAAGAATAATAAAAATTTTAATAGCTAGTAGTACAGTTAATTGTTCATTCACCCTTTCAGAACGGGCATCTCACCGGTGAAAAGGCAATAAACGGCTTCCTTTATTTAATTAATGTATAAACTAGATTAGAATATGATGCAAAATTATTATATTGCACAGAAACTATAATATCAATTTATTTTTAACCAGTTTCACAAAGTACGGAACTGTAAAGTTCATTTTTATCAAAAAAATCTAATGGTAAATGAATTTATTTTTTCACATTCAAACGTTTATGTAATCCCTTCAGCTTTGAATTATCAGAGTTGCACTATTATGCTGCAGTACTTATAAAATTAAATATGTTGTTTCAAAAGTATGTGTCTCGGGAATGTAACTATTTTTCTTTTGATTTCGCAGCCACGAGTGAAGCCTGGTCGGCTGAGGCAACAGCAACGTTTGAAGAGCTGGCGCAAGGCCAGATTCTGCAGGCAATGGTGACAGAGTATGCCCCTGATGGCTCCCCATGTGTGCAACTCTACAAAGTGCAAGGCATCTCTGTAAGTAAAGTATTTCTGATGTGCTATCAGACCCTGGGTATTTACATTAACTCTATCTATGGGCTCTATAAAGAAACAGTTTAGAAATAAGTGTCCCATTCATTTCCACCCTATTTATTAATGCATCTCACTTTTGAAGTCACATAAGTACAGTTGAACCTTTAGGGCGAGCGCGCACGGGCGACTTTTGTCACGGTGACAAAGAAAAAAAACAACGTTGCTAAGGCTGTTGTTAGGGGCGGGAAATAGCAGCATTCGCACATGACATCACTGGAGGATAAAAACAACGTTGCTAAGGCCGTTGTTAGGTAAAGTCGTGATTGAAAATGCTCTATTGTTTTCTAATGATATTTTTGATACTAGTAATCCTGGTCGCCGTGACTTTAGTCGCCAGTGCGCGCCCAGCCTTATAGAGCAACAAAGCAAAAAACATTGTTTAAAACTCTGGTATTTTTTTATCACAGGGATGAGATTTTTCAGACTTTTTTTTAACTTTTCATGAAATTTTCACTTTATTTTTTTGCCATATTCAAAGATTCTAAAATACTTTTTTTAGTTATTTCTCCCTTTTATTTAATGGGGAAAATCTTAAATTGATAAGACACCCTATTATTTCAGTGATTTCAAAAGAATTTTCAATTATAATTAAATGTAATTCATCTATATACTTATGGGATCATTCAATAAGTAATTCTTTCTAATGGGTAGTTTTATTTCTTTCAGAACATTACTCAGTGGTAAAGTTTTTAATTTTAAAGTGTAAGAATTTATTTTTAAAATTAATGTTAACCACTTTTTAATACTAATTTTTCGGATTTATTCTTAACTTAGGTTTAAGTAAGGTTTTAGGAGTAAATAGCGTATAAATACTGTTGATGATATGTCGTTAGCATAGTTTTTAGACTTTTTGCTTTTTAGCCAATCTCATCCCTGGTTTTTAGATTTTCTTAACAGTGTGTTATTCTCTTTGCAGAGCATGTACATCAACAAGGAACTGGTTGAGCGCGGCCATGCAGTGTGGGTTGACAACAGCCACTGGGACCCCCACTGATCCCCTCCCTGTCACCGCAGAACGCTTCCTCCACTCGCCAGACACCGGGAAGACTCCTAGTGCTACCTATAATAATACTGTTAACGTCCGTAGTAGCCACGAGAACCCTCTGCTCTTCACTAGTTGTGCTGTGTTTGGCAGTTTTTTTCTGTTTGTTTTTGTTATCAACATTATTATAGGCCTTCTGTCCCTGTGTTTTGTTTTTGTGGATGTTGCAGGGTAAATCTTTCATCTGCACCTTGTTATTAATCTGGATTTTCTGGAAATTTTTTTTGTTTGATCTGTAATCAGTATCTTATCTGTGTCATGATTATTTTTTAAAAAATCCTCTCGACTTTTTTTTTTGTACTGGAAACTTTCTTTTTTTGTGTTATGTGTTTTAATTGGCATCTTGGCTGTTTTCTTCTTGTACCGCTGTGCCTTCAGCCATCCGCAGGATCGTTGATTAGTTCTTACTTTATGCAATTTCAATTAGATTTCCGTGTGTTTTCCCTGAATGAACTCTTAATTAATCGAAAGATTAAGTTACGGGAAATAGTGCTGCCTGTTTTATTTTATGAACTCAATTATGTTCCTATAAGCAATATATTTTTTGTAAGAGGTAATAGACTGTTTATGTGGTGATACGAAATCTGCATGTTCTGTTAGTTTAATTGTATTGCCATAGAAGTGTATAAAACTGTAATTTTGTAAAGGAAGCTAAGTTGAAGATATTTTCAATAAGGCATAAAGAAGACAGGCAAGCTGTCACAGTAAAGCATTATTTTATGTTCTTTTCGTCTACTCTTGTGTAAACATGCTGTTTGATAACTTACAGCTAAATTGTGCTCACTTAATGGTAGAAGAAAGCACAATAGAGCTTTTGACTGAATCGTTTGTCAATGCAACATGAGTCGGTTATAACTGTTATTTCTCCTGTTTGCTCTTGATTTCGTTTTGGTACACTTGGCTTCAGATCAGCTGTTCCTGGTTTAGATGGCGGATGCGGTTCTCGTGGCTTATGGACTGAACCTTCCCTTTTCTCTTGTTTTTCATTTTTAGTCATTTGCCATCATAGGGACAACACTGGTGCCTCGTATGTGACACCAATGTGGATTGCATCAAGTACTACATGTGCCAATGCACCTTAAAGTTTTTTTTTGTTTTAATTGTGTGCTTGGGGCGGAACTTAAAAACATGGTACGGAATTGTTGACTAAATACCTGAATTTGAGTGTTTTTCTAAAATAATCCCACTATCGAAATTGCGTAGTTTAACTACATTTATCAGTGTTGATTTTCTCATTGCTACGTTGTGTTTTGTTTTTACATTTTTCACTATCAAAATGCTTGCTGCATGCTGTTGGAAGATTTGATTGAAACATGGGATTCATACTGTGTTCCTGTTCGTCTCTAAAATTAAATATTCAGTCAAAATCCGGCATCAAACCTATGGTACTTAATTTAAGAAGTAATTTTGTAGTGGAAGTTTCCATACTTATGTTCAAAACTATACGATCCTTTGTGTGGTATTTCTTATAAAAATGTACCATTACTGCCATTTCTAATAGTGATGAATTGGTCTTTTCAATACATACCATGTTTTTAAGTTTTCATCTACACTTATTTTTGTTTTACCTTTTGGCATGGGTGCCACTCTTAAGTATGAAATTACGTCTTGTAGGAAATAGTACACAGTTCTATTTAATAACTTAATTTTTGTAAGTAAAAAAAGTCTTTAGAAGATGTAATTTCTGATAAAAATCATCCTATGTACTGTTTGGGTAAAAATACAGGTGTCAAGTATGCAACTAAAGAAAAGAATTTGTTACTAATAAGATAAAATTCACCAATCTGGTCGACAGTCAATTTTATTTGTTTTATTTTAACTGCTTAAATGCTGGTAATATTTCATAGGTTTTGAGATGAATGCATTAATTAATTACAAAAAAATATACGTTTAGCCTCAAGTTTTTAAGAGTGGTATCCATGCCCATCGAATTTTTTCTCCCAAATTTTGCCGATTGAGGTGCCCGCTGTGGGCAGAGTAATGCAAGAACCCGAGTACATCTTTTGACCTTGCCCATTGGCTTGTTGTTAATACTCTTCACTGATTGTTTTAAGGGCACTTGATATTTATTGTTACAAAAGAAAAAATCAAACTGGTGGTTAGGACTGCCTGGTATTCTTTAAAAGCCAATGGGCCCTAGTGGTGAATGATTGGATGGATCCTTTTGATTTGTGTTTGATTTGATTTTGTATTGCTCATGTAGAAAACATTCTGTACAGGAGAGGATGGACTACTCATTTAACTCTTCTTTCTGTCGACGTATTTTAAAAGAGAACTTGCTTTGAACGAGTTTGTTTTGTATTACCTTCAATGTTATTTAACGCAGTGATATTATCTCTCATGCCATTATTATACATAGTTATGATGTACTACAAAGTAGTATGTATTCATGCATGTACTTTCACTTGTGTTTATTGATTAGACTGCATGGAGGAAGATTTTATGTCGCATTACTGTTCGAAGCTTCTCTGAGCGTTGGTAGTGTCACATTGAATATCGTTTTCCAGTCGTCAAAACTACATTCTTCAAAATGCTCATACCATACCGTGATCTTGAAGTGTATTTGATTTGAGTTCTTTTGCATGTCAAGAATTTGTTGTACTGAATTTGGGTTTTTAAAATCATTATTTTCATTTCAAATTGTTTTCAAAGAGACTACAAATTAATCAGTTCTTAAACTAATATCAGAATGAACAATTACACCTTATAAATATATTATATTCAAGATTGTTATGAGATAAAATCCCATTATTCCTGTGTTTGATGCCCTTAAAAAATAATTTTAACATTTTCGCTGAGAAAAGTTACCAATATCATTTCCACCTACTTGGTAATGGATAAGTAACGTGGAGTAATGAATAAATATATGGATTATTAACTTGTATTTGAAAAGACCCCTTAACCTATAGGATACCCCATCTCGAGTATTTTGATACATTTTTCATGGATTTCACCGATCCTCCTCTCCTCACAACGACTGTCCTTCACTTGTGTTGGCATCTTTTCAAATAACGATTTTGTGTTTTGTACATAGTTTCATTTCGTCTCGTTGTTTTTGCAAGCTGCTCTATTTGCGGTTGTACTTATTAGAATTGCACGTGTCGTGCCCAAGTACAAATACTAAAGACGGCAGTTTGGTTTATTATTGTGTGTTCTTCAGTCCAGGCTCGTCCTCATTTTTTTTCTTTTTTTTCCTACCCTTTCAAATTTTTTTTAATCGGTAAAAGATTCTTACTGTTGAATATTAAGCATCTGCTAGGCAGGTGACATTTCTGTTTTTAAAGTAATCTGGCATAACGACGAGTGAGTTTTAATCTTTAAGAGTCACGTTTTGGTGGGTAAGGAACTGAAGGCGGAGTCGGAATTGAGGCTTGATGAAAGTTTTCTCTATCTGTGAGAGGTTTTTCTTATTGAAAAACGGTTCTCGCAGTCAACTTGATAGTTTTACGAATGACCCGCTAGTGCTTTTAAGTGGAGTTGCACTTGTATAATTTCTTTTTGTAATTCTTCGCCCTGAAATTGGGCTATGTCGAGAACGACATCAGATAGGGTAGCCTGGATTGAAGTTTTTAGACTTGTGTAGTGTTAGAAAGAGTATTTTTTAAATGGAATTGCTTGATATAAATTCTGATGAGAAAAATTGTGTCTAGGAAGAATGAATTCTTTTCTAAAAAAAATAGTTATTGTCTCTTAATCTGTTATAGGCTGAGGGCTTTTCTAAATGCATGACGAGTCAAATAGTTGAACGAATGCTATCGCCAATTACCCGAGCAGGGTTTGTATACAGGCGTAGGTTTTCTGGCATTGTTTTTTATTTCTCAGTTAAAGTGCACATCTTCATTGTAACGGAATTTGTTATGATGTCAGTGAATCTTAGCATTTCATTGAACCCTGCTTTAGGTGACTTTTTAACTTAGTGCAGCTATGTGCAATGAAGATTTCTTATACTTTAGTAATAGAACTCATTGACAGTTCAGCTGATAAAATTGCATCTTTTTTTTTTGTTTGTATCATCCTGTACAATTGTAGCATGTTTCCTCTCAAATGTGTGTTTACTTTACTCATTTTAATTGAAATTTGTTTAAAAGGGTAATTATATTCAACTTATATTTTAAAAACTGTTGATTGCAAGGTACAGTTACATTAACTACCAGGTTTTATAACAAAAATTAAATTGGTCATGTCTGATTGATCTGCCTGTAAGATCACTGTTAACTGGAGTTGATTACATTGATCATATTTAATTTCTATCTTCATATACTACTACTTTAAATAATCAGTTCCTTATTTCCCCAAGCTTCAAATTTGCACATGCACTAACCTCAATGCAAAATATGCAAAATAACTGCTGTAATCTTCTGCGTTTCCAAATTTACACAATTCTAATTTTTTACCAATAATTATAATTTCTTTTTCCCCCAAGTAACATGCTAGGGTATCTACTCACTGTTAGAAAATGCAGTTGTTTGAACTTATGATGTGAAATTCTAATTTTTAAAGCTGTGCTGTTACATTCCCAGTTAATCTGTTTCGTTTTGCTATCTCACTTTTATGGTGCATTTAAAAAGAGTTGAAATAGGTCTTTAAAGCATTTTAACAGCATTTAAGTGGTTTGAAAGTTTGCAATTATATTAAAAAAATAGAATTCTCTGAATTTTGCTATTATTTTATATTGGTAATGAAACTGAGTAAAAGAATGTAGTAATAAATTTTCGTAAGATAAAATTTCAGATTTGAATTACCTTTGGATAGCAAAGATAAGGAATTAAAAGGTTTTCTAGGTAAAAATATTTAGTAACATCCTGATTAAATTTTCATCAATTATTATAAAAATTTAAAAATCTCAAATTTATTTGTTGTGTAAGGCCTTGCAAGGGCTCTACTCTTATATTAAAATTATTCAGATGTTAAGTTGAAACATCTTAACCTTGTAACCTCGTTTTGTTTAACCCTAATTGCTAATTTTATTTCAACCCTAATTATGGAAACCTGTTTTTCCCCTAATTTCCTATTTTTTTTAATAGTTCTATGAAGAGTAATCTTTTTTAACAATGATCTTGCAGTTAAAATCAGAAATAACCAAAATAGACTTTGACAAATGAAAATGAACAATTAAAATAATTCATATGACTGCATTTTTATGAAATTTCATTTTTTCTACCAATATTCCATATCTCAATTTTCCTCTAATCTTTAGTTAAAAAACAATGATCAAAAAATTTTATTTACAATGTAGCAGAGGTGCTGGAAGTTTATAGCAGCATTTCGTTTCATATGTGCTTTTGCATTTTAAACGATAGAATTAATAATTTTTTTTATTGGTTCCCTTTAAAGTTCAATTAGTGAATCCTTTTTATTATATATTTGACAAAAAGAAATAGATGGTCTTATTTCTTTCATCAAAAATCACCTTTTAGTTTAGACGATTTGACTAGTTTTGCACCTCTGCTGAATATGATTATGATCTGATTTTTGAATTAAAATCAAATTCGAAAGTGCATTTGTTGTGTTTTTGTATCGCTATTACTTTGTTAAAAGCATTTAAAAATGTTATGTAATCCGTATAAAGACTTGGTAGCTTAGGTTTTGTAGCTTATTTGATTGTGTTGGACTTCAACTTTTCTATTTTGTATTCCTAGTACTAATAAATCTAGTTGTTTTCATGATGTTACCTCAAATAATTAAAGACTTTCCGATTTACTTCTGATATTTTTAAGCTGAATCAGAATTGAAATAAAGTGTTTACTTTTATGTGTCGGTCTTGGTCTGATTTCTTTTCTGCTGCTGCAGTTGAATACATTTAGGTAATACTATAGTGCACTGGGGTTCTCAACCCCCTCTAATTTAAGTTGAGCACTTTAGCCAATCCCAACCATATGAACTAATGGAGGTTCATGCACATGCATCTATTTGTGGGGCTGCTCTAATATAAGAAGTAATAAGCATGTTAGGTGTTCACACATGCACATGAACCTCCATTAGACCAAATGTTAGGAATTGGCGAAAGTGCTTCCTGACTCCTCTGAACAGGGTTCACACACTCCTTGAAAACAAATTTTCATTTTCAAGCACTATGGAAACTTCTGAAATTTGAGTCTTACTCCTTAAAAACACCCTGAATTTTTTAAACTTCCATTGTAAAACAAATTTCTGAAATTATAAAATAAGATAAATCTCACCCTGCCCCAAAACTTTGTGTAATCAGCTATTGTAATGAATTTGAAATATAAGGGGTAGGGTGGGGGAAAATGGGTCTAGGGATTTTAACAGTTGATATGTATAAAATTTAGTATTTTTTGGCATTATGATTTTACTTGAGTCTCAATAAAAATCAGCAAGCCCAAAATCATTAAATTTTATAAATATAAACAGTTAAAACCTCCACTAGACTCATTTCCCCCCACCCGACCCTATAGTATATGGGTGATTCTCTAGAAATGTGAAAAAATTCAAATTCTAACAATGTTATGAAAACTTCGGTAAAATTATAAATAAGCAATTCAGGATAAAAAAAATTAAAAGGAATTTCTATTGAAGTTTTTCATGTCTGTCACAGTTGTAATATCATTTTATGTTTTGTGGATCAGTCTTCTAAATTATCGTCAGATTCATCTTATTATTTTCAGAATTGGTGAATTCGATAATAATCGTTTGCTAATTTGCGAAGCTAATGAAATTTGTTTATTTACCGCGTTCCGTTAGATGGTCTGATCGAATTTCGATTACGTAAGTTACAATTAGTTTTTATGGAGTTTTAATCTAAATAAGTGTTGTCATTATTTTGTAAAAAATATTATTGTAAACTCGATTACTTTAAAATCGGTCTTGTTATAATAAAGTTAAAAAAATAGTTATATTGAAAGAAAATAAGCAAAGCGAGCGAAGTTATAGCTTTCGCATGTGTTATATCTGTCACACTAAAGAATTTTAGAGAAAAAAATTCTATAAAATTTGGCAATTTCAGTTATTTTTTTGCGGGCAACCAACTTCATATAATGCTGTGTAAAAATTCCATGGACATGGAATACTGAATACATGCAAAATCAGAGCAATTACTAATTATAGGGTAGGTAGCCCTGAACCTCAAACTCATGTCCATTTTATGTTATTCCATTCCATGTCATCTGTCACGGTGTATTTTTGTCTTATAAACTAAAAGTGTTTTCACTCAGAATTATTATTTTTCGCTACCCAGGAACATTGTATATAATGCACCAGTATACCAACAAAAATTATTTTAAGTGTACTTATTTGAAGCAAAAAAGTTGTACGATGTCATTCATGTCTGTCACAAATGGAATTGACAATTCACATAGTGTTTGTTTAAAAGCATATAAAGTGAAGTGAGTAGAATTTTTTTTGTCAGTCATTGGTGTAGATAACCATATTAACTACAATTTTATAATTCTTTTATCTACTACGCATAGACTGCGTTCGACAATGGCTTATTAAGCTGAAACTTTAATCTTCTTTGTCTTGTTTGGCGCTATATATCCTTAAGTGGATTTGGTGCCATTAAACCCCAAACCAAACCATTGGTGTAGATCTGAACTGAAACTTCTAACTGTGTGTAAAGGAATTAAATCTATAACCTGACGGTTAATTTCTTTAATACTATCGGTAGCAATACATAATATCCTCAGCTAGAGTCGCCATCTAGTTCTAACTCTTATGAAACGATGAATGTTGGCTCAAAGATTCAAATTAAAAAAGCAATGTAAAATCTGTGTGAGGAAGTGGAAAAAAAAACAGTTTTAGTTTCATTCGTTTGGTAATTGAAACTTCATTTCATAAGAATGTAGTCCCACAAGCAAAGATGCATTCAGTTGGACTAGAACAAGGTCGAAGGACTAGAGAATGACGTTTCGAATAAAACTGGATATTTCAGTAAAAGTTTGGAAAGTTGGATTCACTCTCATCTAAAGATTTTCATCTTTAATCGTCATACTTCTCGATATATTGAATTTGTGAAATTACACGATACTATGTAAATTGTTAAACATGAAATCAAACATTTTGGAACATGCTACGAAACGAAGTGCTTTCCTAAAAGGCCAAATTAGTTATTTCAAATTTGATATAAAGTATCATATTACAAAAGGGTGCATATTACAATTAGGGGAGAGTGGGGATGAATGGGACAAATTTCACATTTTGATTAATATTTCCAAAATTAAATATTTTTTAGTTCTGTAACAACGTGCATACCAATATTTCAACTGTTATATTTATTTGTATTCGATCAATTAACCATCATTATTAATAGCAATAATAGATTTTATGAGTGCATATCCCAGTGATGGGGATGAATGGGACACTAGCGGGGATGAATGGGACAAGTTGTAAAATGGCAAGAAGAATTAACAAAATACCAATATTTATTTAATATTGCACAAAGATAAACTTAAAGAGAACATGATTTTTCCCTTTTCTGGGGAAAAAAATTATAAAAAAGCATTTAGAGTGGGAAAATGGCCTACTCTACTTAATATTTCACAAAGTTGAACTTATATAGGAACATGACCTTTTCATTTTTTGAGGAAAAGGTGTAGAAAAGCATACAGAGAGTTGAAAAAAAAGGTCTACTCTATTTAATATCATATTGAGAAAAATTAATATTATAAAAAAATTATTGTTCTCTCAGTTTCTAACATCTGAGGCTTAGGCAATTTCATTATGACATCTTCAAATTCAATAAAATAAATTTCTTCTTTTTCTGTATAATGAAATAAATTGGTAATTTCTTTCTTTCTAAGAAATTGGACTTAGAAATTATCCCTATTACTCTTGCAATATAGCAATACACTTTCTTTTCCACTAAATTTCGTCAAAATGAAATCCTCTTCTGTGAGTTCTCCTGTGGAACTGGATTCTTGATTGGATGATCTAAATCATCTTCATCTCTTACAGAATCGCCTCTTTCTTGGAGTAGTAAAAATTCTCCTTGACTTGTTTAGGAGGAGTGAAATTCAATTATGAGGAGTGAAATACGGAAATAGCATAAACTACATATACAGTAGGGTGGTTCAACAATACATGGTAAAAATAAAAGTTTCAAAAACAAACCGGGCCACCCCTCAAATTTTTTACACTTGTAGACAGTAATCTTCTGGGAAAATTTCAACTTTATATCTCAACTGCAAGGGGGTGCTCAAGCCCCCCGAACTTTATAAGTTAGTGAATTCTATTGTAACTTTCCAAAAATTGTTTTAAAAAACCAAAAAATACAAAATTTAGGTATGCATTTACATATATTACAATCTTTTAACATAAGAATAAATCAATGTATAAAAGTACAAAGTAAATTTTTTTTTAATATTTTACCCTTGTTAATAAAACTACAGTATTGCACAATTACTAAGTGTTGGTTGTTTTCATAAGTGAGGGGAGCTACGATGGGGGAATTTCATTTAATCTTACACAAAACAGTTGAAAGCTTTTCTTTCCATCAGTTGTTTACAAAAAACAACCTAAGATCCTGGGGTGGATAGACAATAAAGCCGCTGACATCTGACATGTATAATGGGTGGCGAAAGACAAATGGGATTGCATGTGTAATCCCAACCCCCTGGTTGACTGATTTAGTGGCAAAGGGTTAAAAAGGTTCAATATCCCATGCATTTATCTGTCATTAAGTCTATTTTAATCTTTTCAAAGCATGAATTCCTGATTGTGTAAGTGCCAGCATGATTTAAAGAGTCTTCCAAACTCTGCTGCGGGTGCTTCGAGGGTCTAACACTTCAACCGCTTATAGTAAAAATCATTACTGCATATTTTTGTTAAATCTGGGTCTTTGAGAAAGGGTTAGGACCCTTAAAAGATGAAATGTGCAAAAAACACCAGGAAAAAATAGTGTAAAATAACCTCGATAATTCTTAATGAATTTTTGCATTTTTAGGGGGTAATAACCCCTTAAACCTATCCATTTGCTAAAAATTTTCATATTTTAGAAATTTCAAACTTTCTTCTCCCCTCAGGAGTAATTTAAAGACTTAAATAATGCTTTTAGACCCTGAAAAATGAATTAAAAGTCACAAAGTCATCGAAAAACGTAAAAAGGGGGAGGGACTGTTCCCCCGAAAATATGAGGCTGATCAGAAAAACTGGGGTCATACTCTGATTCAGGGGGTCATTTTACATAAGAATCTGCATAAATTGTTTCAGATGCATTTTGACCCTATTTTTTGTAGACCAGTGTTACTATTTGTGTCATTCCCTATAGGGCCGCTAATGTTAATATTAGGGTTCTTTGAGCACCCTCTTAGAATTTGAGTAGGAAGTTAAAATTTTTTCAGCACTATACTGTTGATAAGTCTAAAAAAGTTAGGGGGTGGCCCAGACTCTAGCTCAAAAAAAGTTTTTTTGAACCACCCTAATATACAGAGATAAAATTTCTATTAAAAACGCTTACTTTTTAATGGACAAAATGAAATTGAAGAAAAAAACTATTTTTGGTTTCAATCAATCAAACTCCCTAATAATCAAAACAATAAATGAAAAAAAAAAATTGCTATGGCTGTATGAAAACACAATTAAAAAGTATGATAATTAGGATGCCGTGGCTGAAGGTTTAAGCTAAACCTTTGTAAAAAAATTCAAAGAATGAAAATACTCCTGTCTAGTTTTTTAAAGAGTAATTCCTATTTTCAAGGAGTGAAATACTCTCTCAGAGTAGTTAAAAATATCTCTGCTTGTAGGTCCACCACTTGTTGGTTCTTCACTATGTACCGGCCTATCAGTGACATAGGCTGAGAGAAAATCTTGATCAGTGAAAATCTGTATTCAAAGGATAAATACCCGTTTTTTGAAATCAAGAGATGGTGTTCTGTTTTGTAAAGGCAGAAATATAAGCTGTATTTGACAGTTCAGCAATATTATATATGGTTATATTTTTGCCAGGATGGTTGGTCATCCAATTATCTTGAGCAACACAATATCTCATTTTGAATGGACTGTATACCGAAACATCAAGAGAGAGCTCAGTGTTTATAGAGGGTATTGGTTTACCCGTTACCCCTAACTCTATGGTTCACCCCCATTCCGAATAAAAAAATATATGAATATTTTTAATCCAATATTTATTCCAATGTGAGATTTAAAATCTTTAGTGTTATTGATGTATACACTGCGCAATCGAAAATATATAACATTTTAGGAAAATACACAACATTTACTCGGCATTCGGTGGGAACTACTTCCTTCGTTTGCTCTGAGTTTATTTCTCTAATCAAGAAACGAATAGCAAGCTTTTTTTGTCAAGACCATAGAGCGTATCTATCTAAACCGTTTACATGTGCCTTGAAGAGATACATAACGCGAGGAGTTACGAAAGTAAGTTTTTATGATCCATAGACTTAACTCAGATAGTCGGAAATAGACTGTGCACTGTGCAAACATAATCCTCTGAACAGAGCAACCCCTTTCAAGAAAACATTTATCCCTACTCAATCACCTAACCCAACCTAACCTGGATTTTGATGAAATTCTATGTTCCACCTTCCCCAAGGCTCGTTTAATCAGCTCTCATTGTCCTCTCGACTCGAGGAGGGCCCCGATGTTTTTGATGTCGACACCTGAATCGATTGAAGAGGCCTCTCGTAAAACTTTACGATCAGCGCTTTTTATAGGGCGGTATTGAGAGCTCCTCTCGGCCCTCTTTGCTGAATCGGTATGGCTTTGTTATTAGGTCGATGGTCGAGC
Source organism: Tetragnatha montana (assembly GCA_963680715.1). Taxonomy (NCBI): domain Eukaryota; kingdom Metazoa; phylum Arthropoda; class Arachnida; order Araneae; family Tetragnathidae; genus Tetragnatha; species Tetragnatha montana. The sequence goes on along the minus strand of OY796677.1, from coordinate 8,405,110 downwards.
TGTCAGCGGGGAACAGTGGCCTGAATAGAATTGTTCTACTTGGGCAGGTTCTTGTTCATTGGGGAATTGAAGTTGATTAATCAAACTAAAATACAGTAATCATCATGTATCTCCCTTTTATTTCGTTTCAGTCAAGTTTTCAAGGATGAGGGGTGATAGAATTCATCTTGTGTATATAATTGCTTAGATTTTAGGGGTAACACCAAGTTCTGTTACCTAAAGGGAGTCTAGTTCCCTCTTCCCCAGAAATGTTTGGAAAGATGACTCTTGGAAGAGTAGTATTTCAACTAAATTTTTTGACATTTGGGACATAGTGTTCAATTTTGTCATTTAGTTCTTTTGTAGAGTAAGTAATTATTACTAGTTCGTTGTAAGAGTTTGTATCTTAATTTATAAGAAGGCAGTGGCGGCTCGTGGGTAGTTCGATTGGGGGGTTCACAATTAAATAAAAATCTCACAATTAGAACAAAAGAGGAGGTGCAAGCTCATTCTGCATAAGGTACAAGTTAGGATAGATTTTATTACTTATTTCATTTTTTTAGTTGATGATGATGTCGTGTCCACGACGAGTCCAAATCAAATATTCCCATGGGCAGAGATGACATCCCTGGCAATGTCCGTAATATTGTCACTGTAGAGGTCTATATCAGAGAACAAGTCCCCAATATTAAGGAGGTTAATAGAAATGGCTGGGCAATCGAAAATGTGTGCTGGTGTTAAAGCTGTGTCCAGGCAGTTGTCACAGTTTCTATAAGTTCTATGTCCCTTGTCGATCTTGACTTATTACCTTTTCACTGGGGGTGCTCATATGCTCCTATGGACGAGTCGCCACTGTAAGAAGGGAGCATGAGCTTTTCGAAATTAGTTTCTTAATAAGCCAGGTTTTGAATCTGTTAAAACGCTTCAAAGTTTAGATTTCATTGCTAAAAAAACTGTATTATCCTTCAATATTTATAAAAAAAAGTCCTGCAATTTATTGCGAAAAGATGTGTTTAATATCCTTGCGCATCCTGATCCTCAGAAGTCAAACCTGCGTACAGAAAGCACTAGTATACTTGCTTTCTCTGTGTAGCCAATAATTTATTCATTACTTACAAAAGAGAAAACATTAACAAATATGTGTTGTGACTTTCCTAGATCATTTTTGCTTCCGAAATGGCCCCGTGATACTTTATCGTTACTCCCAATAGAACAACAGACCCTCCAGCTTTCATGCACAACACTCTCCTTATCAACAAAAAGTATCCCATTATTTATTAAATCAGACGACATCATTCAACTGTCAAACAAAGCAGAAAACAACGACGTCCGAGGCAATTAACGCTCAAAAAACAATCACCGCAGCCATTAACGGAATTTATTAACGGAAACGGGAAAAAAAATCTCCTCCCTTTCTGATTGCGATTGACAGATTCCGCATTCCGTAACAGAAGAGTGTTGCCAATCGCGGCGTGCGAAACAAAGCGACCGCGTGCCATTACTCGGCAGCTAATCTGCCAAACCGCGATAAGGGAATTCCTCTCCCTCAAGCGTTAGGGGTATTATTTATAGGGACCACGTCGAGCATTTGTCTTCATTGTAGATTGTAGAGAGCTTGGCAATCATCTACAAGGGAGAAAATATGGGTGGGCCTATGAGGCTGCAGATCCCTTGGAATTAAACAATTTTGCCGATTTTAGAGTAAAAATTCATTCACTAATGTTAATTTTTATCTATTTTTCTGAAAAAGTGATGAGAGGGAATTCACAAAAATGTTTTTCTTTTGAAAATACCGGTTTAAGCGAATCAGGAATTCCCTCACAATAACCGACCAACTTGAATGGAGAATTATTTTTTTTACCTAAAACAAATAATTCGTTCTTGTTTTTTCCTCAAGTAGAAAATGGTCTGTCCCTTTTACGAAACATTTTATGGGATAGAGATAACTTTTCTGCTCCGAAATCAACCCATCTACCCAGGACTGCATTCTAGGGAGGGGGTATGTTATCCCCCCTCCGAAATTCTCATGACTATTTTTAATAATCTTTTTTCTTGAAAATTAAGGGGAAGAGAGATCCCCTTTGACTATCATTCAAAAATACCCAAATGTTAAAAAATGAGTGAAAACGGAGTTCTGGGGCGAAACTCACACACCATTCCTCTGTATTTTTGAAACCCATATTTTTTCATTAAGTTAACCAAGATGCAAATTGAAAAATACAGTTGGAGGCTGAACCTTTCAAAGCCGCAGTGTTTCAAAATGACCACAACTAAATTTCTATGGAGGGTTTAATTTTTAATTAAACAGCTTTATTTTTAAAATATTCTCAGATTTTCGTTTCTCAGATGAAAAAATAACATTTTTAATTTTTAATTGAATTTAATTATTGCATAAAAAATAACAATATTATAAAAGTTTTAGAGTCTCCTAGTATCTTGTAGGTGATCCATGTGGGTGACTAGTATAAATATACCTACATATTTACCTACATACACATGATTATATAAGTGTTTACGAAAATAATTTATGTAAAAAAAAGAAAGACAGAGTAAAGAAGGATAAATGGAGTAAAGTGGCAAACAGGGAGGCAATAAATTATAATTACTGAAATTATTTCACTGAATGATTCATCCCATTTGCCTCTTTTGTGCAAAATTGTTGATTCTTTTCCCGATAATTTTTCTGGAAGAGTAATACTCCGAAATCCTCCCTTTTACAGTACTTTTCCCACGGTCACGGATTCTATTTCGCCACTTCGGTTTGCACACCGAAGCTCCCTCAAACACATAAAACACCCCCAGAGAAGCACTGACAACTCAACTCCCGCGGGAGGACACAGGTAAACCGGAAAAGGTGATTTCTGGCAGGTCGATACTTTCGGGAGATAAGAAATATTTTCCCGTTCCCGGGAAAGATTCGCACACATATTCATTAACGTCGCTGGGAAATTATTCCGGCTCGACGCTTTGTTGCGGTTGGCGTATCAACTTTGGCAGCGGGGAGACCATGCTTTGTGTCGATGCGTACAATGTAATTGCAATCTCCTTTAATTGTGCGTCAATACGCTAATTACATGTAAATGTGAGGGGGGGATGGTTTGTTGCGAAGTTCTGCCAGCTACTTAATTGTCTGATACAATTTGGGTTCTATGTGTGCAGTATGTGTTTGATGATTTATTTCCCGGAAAGTATTTGTGTATTCTTTTACCACTATATCTTTTTTCCTTATACTCTTATTATCTTTTTTATCTTTCATTCAATTTTTCTCATTCTCTATCCTTTTCGTCTCACTTCTTTATTATGTTACACATCCCCTCTTTCTCTCAACCTACATTATGCTTCTAATTTTTTCCCCACAATCTTACACATGTTTTATTTCTTTCATTCTTATTCGCCATTGATCAGTGGTTCTCAACCTTTTTCTTCTTGAAACAACTTAGAAAATCGAAAATTAATGGGCCCTTGAGTACAGCCAATAATAATTTCGTTATTCATGTTATAAAAAAAATAATCATCAATGCAGAAAATATATGAATGGCAAATTGATATTTTGTAATTTTTTTTACTTTAACTTTGAGTTTGGAAAAAATGCGTACTTCTTTAATATTCCACCTTTGTCATTATTCTCCTTTCTATTTCATTATTTCTCTTCCTTTTCTACTCTTTACTTACTCTTTATTTTCTTATACGAAAGTAAGGTAGGAAGAAAATAAAGAAGAAAGCAAAGAATTTAGCCTTCACTTTTTGTTTAATAGAAATATCGAATACCTAAAGAGAACCAATGTAATAACCTGGGTGAATCTAAAAGTTAACTAATACTAGGAAAAAAAACTATCAGAGGATTTGTTCTGAGAAGGTGCCAGAAGGATTATTGAATGTGGCTTTTAAGTGTATTTCTTTATTTTTTTACTTATTTTTTTTATCTTGAATACAGTGCTAGTTACCAGTGTAAGTACATCAAAAGGCACACCCAAATTAAACATCACACAGTTACAGTAACAGTTACTTTTTTCCCTCGACAACATCACAGACTTAGCTCATTATGGTAGATAATTTCATGACCTAATCGCCAATCAATGCATTACACACATTTCCCCTCTTCCCTCTTAGCACAGCTCATACCAAATAAGTTAAGTTTACGTAACTGCAACTGGAGGTAAACGAATTTCGGCCTTACATGACAAAAATTGGAGAAATCTTGCATGGGCGTAGCCAGGTTTCATGTTAGGGGGGGCAAGAATACTTATCCTTGCTTTTGATGTTGCGAGTACTAGTGACTAGGGGTTAACTCATCGTTATTTCCCATACCCTATGGCGAGTACTTTTACACGCTAAATTTTAGGTACTTATACAAAGGATTTGAACTTTTGCACACCTAACGTAAAAATATGGGTAATGAATGTCAGCTTAAAAATAGAGGGTCTGGGGGTCCTCCCCCAGAAATTTTTTTAAAATTTGCCCCTCAAAGTAGTGTTTTAGCTTATTTTGAGACTCTTTGGGCCAAACAGAACCGCTTCTTGTAAGCCACACAATTTTCAAGGAAAATTATATACTATGCTGTAATAAAGTTTTTCAAAAAAAAATTAACAGACTGAGAATTTAGGGGGGGCAGCTGCCCCTCCCTGCCTCCCCCTGGCTACGCCCATGAAATCTTGAACGTTTGTGCTGCTTGGGTTACGTCAACGTGTTACATCATTGTCTAAGTCTTAAATAATTTTAAATTGTTAAGCGTGTGAAAACAGGGAACCATCAGCATCTCCAATAGTCTTCCCAGTTCCAACCTGCGAAGTCTGTAGTAAATTTATCCAGTGCTCGACACAAAAATTCGAAACGCAATGTTAGTTAGTTATGTAAAGTGCGCGGAGAGTTCGCGTTTCCCGGAAGCGTAATGACTCCGCAAGAAAGCGAATTAAAGAAGAGGTATTAGCGGCGGAGATGAGGCCCCAGGCGAAGGGAAAGAAAGCGCCATTACTACAGGTGGGGGCAAATGGCCGACGCTAATGGCGACGATCTCCCGCCATTTTGATTACGGCCAAAATGGCCGACGGGTCCCGGGTGATTCATTTGAGGAGTCAGGTGGTTGGATTTTAGTTCATGGGAGGTTTTTTGTGTGAGATGAGCGAAATGGTTACTATAAGTAGTGCTGTAGTTTTTCAGGATTTAAGTTTGTACCTAATCATTTTCTTGAAGATGAAAAATACTCTGATGAATATCAATAATTATAAATATACTTACTTACTTACGCTCTTCACGTGGTATGGCGCCGCATAAGGCATCCAGCCCATCTCTCCATGACCCCTGTCCCTTGCCCGGGATCTGGCCTCCTCCATTCCATTTATTCCTGCCTTCCTGAAATCGGCCAGCATCTGTCTCTGCCTTGTTATCCTCCTCTTTTCCTATAAATATATTACATACCTAAAACTATATACAGGGTGTTTCAAAACTCCGTTTCAAGGATTTTATTTGGAACCAAAGTCTCTAATGGTCATGGTAATAAGGTTTACCCCAATGAACATGTTAAATCCATTGAGATGGCTTGCAGCACCCCTAACGGCGAAATAAGAAGTTAAAAAAAAAAACTAAAGGAGATAGAACGAAAACTTGAATGAGAAATTTCTTTGCTTTGTAATGACAAAAGCACAGAAAAAATTTCATAAATACATCTTAAATATTAGAGGAGATAATAACAATAATAACAATCAAACATACCTTTTAACAAAACCCACAACAAAATTCCGAATAACACATACACATACAAAAACAAAACAAAACACAAGTAGAAAACCCACACAGAAAATAATTTTGTGACACCAAAAGAGCACAAGGCTCGTCCCTGGTACATAAAAAGAAATATAATGCTTCAGTATCAGTTTGGCCATTTATGAAATCCCCTATCTCAGATTTAAATTCAAACTTATACATTGTTATTTTGAGGATTTTATTTAGTTTATTGAACAGAAAAGATCCCAAAAAAATCACGGGATTTATGAATGGATAAAACATGGGAAAATAATCCCACGCTCGTTTTTGGTAAATGAAAATAACAACAAGCATCAAGTTTCTATGCTTTATCCTTACAAGTCTTCTACCACTGTTTTAAACTCCCTTGTATCACATTTAAGAGAAACAAGAAATTTGAATATCTTTCGCAGCAGTTGCATATTTTCTCAAGAGTGGGCTCGAGTCAACCCACACTGAGTTCTACTTCAATCTTTTTATCGATGTCTTTTTTTCTCTTTTTTTTGGACCCGACCTTTGTGTCTCGACGTAATCAAGAAATTTACTCCGCACGAAAGATCTTAAGGAAAAAAAATGTCGTTCTTAAAAAGGCAGAACGAACATGCAACGAAAACTTTTCTTCTTCTTCTTTCAATCTCTGTGATGTCTCAGCTAACACAAATTCTCTCCATCTACAATCCTTTACAAGTATATTATCCTTTATAAAAACCCCTTCCAGGAATCCTAATTTCTTAGTCTGGAGGTGGAATTTCGAAGAAAGACAAAAATGAGCTCGTTTCTCTAATTGAAAGTAGGATTTCTAAAACAAATATGTCTTAAGAACCGAAGTTCTTTCCCCCCCCCTCCAAGAACAAAAAGGGAGAAGCTTCGCCCTTACAAATCGACTAGGGGAAAAAGTCGTAAGATCAGAATGTTTGTCTTAAATAGAAATCTCTCAGGATATTTTAAATTGGTCCAATAAATGAGAAAAGACTTATTGTCATTGATACTTTCAGATTTTAAGATATGGTTTCAGAAATGTTCGAAATAGTAGTAGTATGCAATTACGGAGAATGGATAATTAATAAAAAAAATTAAAATTTACAAAAGAAGGAAAAGAGAAAATTAAGTAGTAGTATGTAGGATTCTATTGAAACAAAATAAGTATCTACTTTTAAATCTTTTCCATTTTTAACAAGAATATCCTTAAAAATAAATACATGTTAAACATTAAGAAATTTGTTGGACTATGCACATTTCGATATGAAGCATTAAGATAGTAATTAATGCTTTACACGTGCTATGGACACATTTATAAGTTAGTTTTTAGTTTTAGTTATTTAACTTTAAAAGTTTCTTTTAAGTTTTTCAATTTTAGAATGTGTTTTGGAAAAGCTTTGGATTCTTCTTCTTATTTTTTTGTTACTTTAAATGTGTTCCTCTAAGTTCATTTGGATATAATATAAAGAAAATTACAATTAAATTGTTTTCAAAATTAGCAAAACAAAATTAATATCAAAATATCATGCTTAATTCATTAAACATTTTCTATTGAATGTACTAATTAATACATGCAAATACAAATGCATAATTATTAAAATGGCTAAATTTTCAATCATTGCAAAAATTGGATTAGAGTTGTTTTCACCGCAAATCAGAAGTAAAATCTGTAAAACATGTTTTTCCTTTATAACACTTTGTATACAGTAAGAAAAACTTCTTCAGATTAGCATGTTGTTGTTTACCCCTCGAAGCACTATTTCAGTCTGTAAAACCCGTTTTTCCTTTAGAGAACAAAGTATGCAGCAAAACCAAATTTTCGGATTTACCTGAAATGGCATGAAATGAATAACATTTTGAATTTATGAAACATCTGAAATCTTTCTACAATGGGATCAACCTCTAATTTTAGAGGGTTATCCCATAGTAAATATAATTTGTGTTTCATTTCGATGAATTTTTATTCCTAAAATAACATTAGTATATGTGTCCGTCCCGATTCAAAGCCAAGCCAACAATTTAGAGAAAAAAAAACACGATTGATAAAATAATAAAGTATAAAATTGTTCGCTATTATCAATTTTAGATGTTATTGGACATCGATCGGCAACGTGTAAATAGGGCCTTTGTTTAAGTTGCAATCAGGAATGGAATGATTTAATATTGTACTTAATTAAGACTATATTTTAAAGGTTAAAAATGGTCGAAAGATTGTCTTAACTAATTACTACCTGATAAGGTATTTTTAATATTCAAACTGGCGATTGTGGATGATGAAAGTCGGTGACATTTGCTGATGAAGATCCGCATTGGCAAATGATGATGATAATGACTTCTAATGATTATGATGATGATGACGATGTGTTTGGAATGCAGGTTTGTGCCGAGGACCTGTACGTTTTCGGTTTCCAAATCGAACAGTGGTTTTCGAACTGTAGGTAGTCCAAGAGGTGATATGCTTTTAATGCGGTCACAGAAACTATTTGTTTTGTATTATTTTGCTGAGAGATATTTAATAATTTTCAGATGTTCTTTCGTTATTATTAGATTTTACGTCATATTTATGCGTTGCTCCTGGTATACAGCAAAGGGTCTTGCTCCTTGCAGAGGATTTTTTTAAATACAGTATGAAATTTGTTTTGCGCTGGAGGTTTTTTAATCCCTTTAAACCTAAATCACCCGAGATTTCCATGAAATCCCATAGAAATTTTGGAGTGGTTATGACTGAAATGGATGTCTAAAATAATTATGCGAAAAAAGATTTTTCAGCTAAGTCATGTCCGGATACTTAGTTTTATCATTACAAAAAATAAAATTCGAAACATAAAATACGTATAATACAATCGAAACTGAATAGGATTCAGAGAATTCACTTTCAGACGGTACTCATTTTTAATTAAATTAAAAATAAGTTTTTATAAATGAAGTTCACAACTTGAGCTTAAATGAGTTACTTTTTCATAAATATGTTAGAAGCTATTCTAAATTTGTTTCACTAACTTAATATGCATAAAACTTTATGTTAAAAAGCTAAATACACTATTATGTAATGAGGAAATTCAATGATATATGATTTTTTCAAATAATTTTCATTTTTAAAAAATATCATCAGTAGATACATACATATATTAATGTGTTTTAAATTTTTGACCAGATAATTGTTATTTTCAGAACTATTCCACTAAAGATTTATTTATTTATAAAACAACATTCTATTGAAATATTTTTACATTATACATGGATTAGCATTTAAAAAAATAAACTGATAAGAATTTAAATCAAATTGTGCTCAACTCAAATCGCATTTAATCTTTTGGACATTTTTAAAGAAAAAAAAATATCTTTAAAGTATAAAGATTTGCATTAAGTTTTATAATTTCTTTACACTTGGAAAAATTTCGTCTTGAAAACTTTAGAAACTTTCTCTCCTGCTAATAGTCTACTAGTTCTTTTCAAACAATTTTCAAGTCCTTCACTTTCATTTCATACTATTGTCTTCTAAACCATCACTGGGTGTTTCCCCCGCTATCATCCAGTCACAGTCTCTAAAGGTCAGAAATCTAAGCAATTTAAAGTTATCAATCAGCCCAATAGGAGCGTTGATGTCACCGAAAACAGTCGAGAATTTTTTTTCATCCCTCTCCTCTCTCTCAAAATGAGCCATTCCGGTTACCTTGACAACCGCCATCGGAAGGGGATCAAGTGTCACGACAAGCCTGAAACATCTGTAATGTTCCATCGCCCAAATTCAATCAAAATCTTACACACACCCTGGAGAGAGGGAGAGGGAGGGAAGAAAAATCGGAACAAGATTTTCCCGCCTTTTTTCTCTCCTCCTCAACCGATCAAAAACAAGTCGCCGAAGGAAATTCGAACGTATGAGGAAAGGCGTCAATCCCATTCATTTCTGCAAGCGAAAAGGGAGTCAACACCTCCCCCTGGGAATGGAGAGATGACTTACAATTGGCTTTACGTTTTTTTTTACCTCGCGTCGGAGACGTTCCGATGAAGATTTATCTATCGGTATATTTTTATCGGTGGAATTCGTAGAGGTGTTATATGCAGGGAGTGCTTTGGCGGGGTTACCTTGCGTGCCAATATGCCAAGAGGTAACAGAAATTCTTAAAATAAAGTAACACTGGTAAAAGCAGAGACTACAATCTCAAGCAAAAACCAGTATTTTCAACCAATCAACCAAGAATCCCATAGACGGTTGGAGTTTTTAGAGGAGAAAGTTCTCTTTATCTCTTTACTTACCTCTTTTCATTTCTTTCTGTCTATCTATTGCTTTATATCTTATCTATACTGTCTATCAAATCTATGTCTGAGTTATTAAGTCCGAAATTTGACACACAAGAAACAGACAATAATTGAAAGATATAGATAAAAAACTAAAAGTAAAATATTCGTTAATAAAAACTGAAATCTTTCGGCTAAATCGGGTGAACTGGCTATCTCTATACTTCTATATGTTTATCAACTCTATCTCTATCTTTTATATTCAGAAAAAAAAGATAAATGTAGTTAATGTTAAGATAATGTAGCAATGTTAATAGATGTTTTGGGCGAAACGTCCAAGTTCTTACCATCAAGACCACAGGAATCAAGCCCGGAAGCCTCTATTTTTAATACATCCGGCCGTGAAAGCTTTTCTACTTCAAGAAAAAAGATAGTAAAGAAGGACGGACAATTTTCTATATGAAAAACCAATTTCAAATCAGTCTGTTTACTGATCGATTATTATTATTATTATTTATTTTGGTTATTTCAGTCTGGTTATTTTCAATTTGATTATTAGAGAACTTGGAGTATTAAAACAGTCATAACAACCATAATGTATGGATCACAAGCTTAATTTATGTATTAGCATGGAGAGGTTGCAATAATGTTTTTAATTACCGATCGAGTTTGGTAATGAAGTTGGCGAGGGTTGGAAGCATTGACAAATTTACGGGGTCATGGTGAAGCAATGCCCCAAAAGTTTTTTGGAATGTTTTATTTTAAAAAAAGGTAAATGACGTTATTAATGAAATCAGGTACAGAATGCCCCGCAAAAGTCTATAACTTGACCCCAAGCTACTCCTCCTTAATACTCCTATGATTGGTCGTTGGATTTTGGCAGCTGGCTACTTAAATTGGCGAGGCTTGGCAGTTGGATCTAGTTTTCTGAATGACTTTGAAATATACGAGACCAATTTGTGTATCTCATAGGCCAACAAAGTGATTTTGTTGCCGTATGCTAGAACCCTGTGTCCGAGTGCTGTTAAATGATGACCACGGTCAATACAATGACGAAAGACGTTCAAAACTGTCTCTTATACATAATACCTCTATGATAAAACTTCTCTCTCCAAGAAAAAAAAATGGCGACGGTGTATACAAGAGAATAAATTTCGTTCCGAAATGGAATGCGCCCGGTTTATTCGGAGGGGGGGGGGAAGAGGAAGTGCAAAGTGGGATTCGAGAGACAAATCGTTTGCCGGGGTGGTTATGGAAGGTTTGGAACACATATTTGGAACGTTCTACTTCTCGGAAGATTGGTGGTTCCTCCTCCTACGGCCAGAGAAAAGTTATTGAGTTATGGAGTGATCTAGTACATTATGATTGGAAATTTAGATTCCTGATTCATTGCTGGCATCAGGGATTCTGAAGATTTTATTGAGGGAAAGGCGTTTGGGAAAGATAGGAGCTGTCAAGCTGAATGCGATAGCGGAATCTCTGGCAGTTTGTTTGATGGTTAGTGACAGTGGATGTTTCAGACATTTTCTCAGAAAGAGAGAATCGTACGAGATTTGCAATGCTTATAAAGAAATGCAATATTTCAAATGCTTATTCAAATACATTTAATTGCTCCATATATATATTTCTTTCTTATTTCACAAGGAAATTTGTGTTTCTAGTTACTCATATAAAAAACTAATATGGAGTTTTTCACTGGTTTCTAACCGTTTTCAGAAAATTTACTGAATTGACTTATAAATTCCTAAATTTGAAAAGTTGTTTGAAAAAAAAATTGCTCTGGCTTAAAACAAAACTTCTGTAAAATAAGTTAAACAATTATAAGTGAAGACTTTTAGGTCACCAATCAACAAGTTGTTGTTTCGACAATTTCGGCAAGTAGACATTTGGTATGTTTCACAACAATTTTATTTTAATTGTATACGAGTACAATAGTAGGCATATTCGAGTACAAATATCAATTTCGGATAAAATAAAAACCATGCGCAATAATTTAGAAGATTTTTCTTCATTTGATAAAATAAATAATTCATTATACCAATAGTAATACCTTAAATTCTGAAAACATTTTTATTCCTGATTTATGTGTGTTGGGGGAGTTTATGTTAACACTAACACCCCTTGACTTTATTCCTTTAAATTCAAAAATTATTTGCCTTTTATTTAAATTTGCACTTCATATAACTGTGTGTAAATTTAATTATCAAGATTAAAATATATCCATCAATTAAAAAAATTGAAAGAAACAGAGGAGTTAAGGTACACATAAATAGTAATGAATATGAAGGGTGTTTCAAAAGTCCCTTTCACGGCTTTTATTTGATAACAACATCTCCTAGGGTCATGAAAGTAAGGCCTACTCCTAGGTAAGTGACCATGGAGAATCCATTGAGATGACTTACAGCACCTTACTGTTTTGAGTTTCCCAGTAGGATACAACAAAAAGCGTACTTTTATCTGTTTTTTTTTGTTATTGATTTTTACAATGGGGGCAAAACTTTTGGTTCACCCTGTATAAGTAACTTAATAATCTCTTTTAATATTTAGGCACCAACTCCATTTCAAAAACAATAGTCTTTATTGATATATTTAAACCGCTAATTTAAGTATACCATTCACCTCAAAAGAGACTACACAATACTTGTTCCAAAAATTAACGTTCTAGAATCTAGTACGTTCTCCTTCTCCTCCATATAAAAGGTTCTTTTCTCCAACTCGCATAAATTACGTCAAAAATCGGAGGCGTCACATTTCTTACAGCTTCCCCTATTAAGACGAAATTCAAATATTTTAGAAGGAACAGTAATTCAGGAGCCCCATAAAATAAAACGGATCCCTCATTGTGAAGAGGAGAAAAAAAAGAGCGAAAATTCATCTCAAGCTGAATGGCAACACCTGATTGATTTAGGAGACAGGCGAATAAGAGATTCGATCCAGTCGAACGCACGCGAAGGGTAATAGGAAAAGTTCTCTTGATCGAAGATCTTTTTTCCCACTTAAGAAAGGGTACGTAAATTGCCTCCTCCTATTGAAATAGAGATAATAGATCGAATCTTCAATTTTATTCGAATTCCATCAGCCGGACGAGAATTTGAGAGAAAGGCTCGCGAAAAGACAGCGGGGTTGTTTTAAGTATAAGGGACGCATTAAATTATTCACGATGGCAATTTCTTGATTAACTGTTGGGATGTTTTAATGGCTGCCATTAGACTAATTGTTTAAATCCGAATGATTAAAGTTTCATTTTTTTTTGCATTAGTTTGGATACATAAGTATAAAAAATTATTAAATAGCATATCAAAAACATTTTATTGTAATTAAAGGTTAGGTAAACAATTTATATCAGAAATAAATATCACAAAACGATCAAGTTTGTGAAAGAAGTAGGCGTGGGAGGATTTCATTGATTTTTGATGCTCTATAAAATATGGAGAGTTAATACATTACTTTTACAACCCTGCTAAAAAAAATCTGCAAAATTACTTCAAAAAATGCTTAAAGTGTAGTTTTCTTAAAGAAGTCTGCAGTTATTTTTTAGAAATAGGGCTTTGAAGTCTTTCGGCAAGTCATTCTGCAGACTTTAAAAAAATACAGTGATTATAAAAAAAAACCTACAGAATTTCTTAAGCAAAAAAAAAAACAACTTTGATTTTGCTTCTTATGGGTAGTACAATAAAACTGCAGACTTTATAAAGCAAAGAAAAATACTTTGTATCCCCTTCTTTTAGGTACATTATATCTGCTAACTTTCTAAAGCATAGAAAAAAACCCTTTGAATTACCTTCCTTTGGGTACATTATAACTGCAGATTTTCTAAAGCAAAGAAAAAAATACGAATTCTCTTTTTATGGGAACATTATAAGAGCAGATTTTCTAAAGCAAAAAAACTACTTGGATACTTTTTTTCAACTAGTAATTTTACATGGATATAAAGTTTTTGACAATTATTCAATTATGTTAGTTCAAATAACTTCTTTTTATGGATATTTTTTAATAAGAGAAGTGTATTTTTACAACTCGTTGTTTTAGTTATGTTTGTTTTCCCTGAGACCACAAGGGGGTTTTAGTATTTTCACGTTTGTGGGCCTGGCGCAGTCAAAAATAATCGAAATTCTCTGAAATTTCACATGAAGGATCTTTGCTAAGTATCTTCAAAAACAGATAACAGGTTTTTAATGTTCGAATTTTAAGGGGATGAAAATTTTCATTTAAAATTAAATTACCCGAACCATGCTCACCAGTAAAATAATAAAACTAAAAACATTATGTTTGGAATCTCTCTCTTGCGCAGATTTCAAAGTTTTGAATGCTCACTACCTTAAATTACAGATGGTGCTTGTCAAGAAAAGGTAAGTGTTTTTGCTTTAAAAACACGCAGGGTTTGAATTTGATAATTATGGATATTCAAAATCAGATCAAAATTTTCATTTGCCACTTTTTCATTTCATTTGCCTAAACGGATCATCGTTTGGATGAAATCGTTTCGCTTTTCTGATCATCATTTAGTGATCATCAAAGAAAAATCACGTTTAAATCATCACTGGTGATCATAATTTAAATGAATATCTGGGATGATTATTTTCTAAATAACATATTTTGCACTAAAAAAATCATTTTTTCACATGAAACCTGTAAGATTTTTTTTTTAGTTTTATGTTGAAATTTTTTGCTGGGTTCCCACACAGTTTATCATTTTATATTTATTATGTTAGTTTCAAATAGTTTATACCCAATGCATGTTTTTTAGCACAAGAAATCGAAATCTTCTACTTGATCAGAGGTTCTTAGCTGTGTGCTAAAAAATGACTACCAAGCTAAATTCTTTCTAATGGCCAAAATTAGACAGGAGTTTTTCTAAAGGAAAAAAACACAACAAATTATACTTTTTAAAAAAAATTGATATTTATCATATTTTTAAATGTTTCATAATACTTTAACTTTTTACCTTCAAGTATCCAATAAGTGGGATTTCACTTCATCGATTAAATTAGCTTAAGGAAGGAATTGCTATTTTATTAGGGCTAATCCCGAATGTTGATCTTGAAGAAGGAAAGTTTTACAAAATGTTTGCGAAATTGTGTTCCAAAATGTTTCTACTACGCAAATTTTGGATCCTTAGCAGGATCAAATTAATCAAGTTTATTTTTTTTTACTAAAATTTTTTAGATTGTGTGCATTTATACATTCAATGAGACAACTGTACTTACCATACACCCCCTGGATCTACCCATATTTGATTGGCAGTAAAAAAACTAAAGCCTATTGATTGCAAAAAAAACTTCAAAAGATTTAAAGGGAATCCAAACGGTTTTACAGTCTTTAGTCAATAGTGGTAATATAGTTACAGGGGCATATTCAAGGAGGGCACTCTGAAAAGTACCCCCTCCTTGGGATGAAAAAGAAAGGGAAAGAAAGGAAAAAAGAGAGAAATGGCGCAAAAAGGTGAAAAAAAGAAAGTATAGATTCAGAACGATCAAAATCTTTATCTCAGTTATTTAAGATATGTACTTTTTCTTATTTTTACCCTTTCTTCTCGTTCTTTTCCCTTTTTGGCGCTTCCTTTTAAGCCAAGGTCTATGTTTTAAGCACAGTGGGTCACTTCCCCCAGATTGTTCAAACTTTTTCGTTCATTAAGTGCTTGTGCTGATCAAAAATGAGTTATTTGGGGTAAAAATCCCTACAACTTTCTGGGGTAGAAAATTCAGGGGGGGATCTAGAGAGATCTTTATAGAAAAAAAGTAAACTTTTGTCTGTTTGCTACCAAAGGTTGAGGTGATCCTCAAAAAGTGCCCTCCACTTGGACCCTGCTAGATCCGCGATTGGGTAGTTATAGTCGACTCGAGATCTCAATTTTCATCTCGTAGCCATGGCAACGACGAGGCAGGACAATAGAGCATTTTCAATCACATGACTCGGACCTAACAACGGCTTTAGCAAAAGACGCTTTGTCCTGCAGAAGGTTAACGGTTACAGAAAATAATTGGTCGTGCAATTCTTCTATTGGAGCATTTGCAATCACGTGACCCCACACCTAACAACAGCCATAACAACAGATACCTCGTCACCTAGCAACCGCTTTAGCAATAGTTAAAAGCCCTGCAAAAGGTTAACAGTTAAAAGAAAGTAACTGGTTGTAACGTCACCTGAAAACACCATAGAAATGAGTGTCCTATGCCGCTAGTCTATACTATGACTGGCTAGTAGTGAGCCCCTATTTTATTTACACTGACTATAACAGTACGCGACTTATATACTCAACAATTTTCATGTGATTGGAAGAAACTTCTTCGTTTACACTCATCCGCTTTTGTGTTCTAAGATAACATACAATACCTGAGAACTCATTACATTCCAATCTCGACTTACACCCTCCAGACGGTATTACAATCCCTGTATCTACTAGTTTACGAGTCTTAACATGACGGCACTACTACACTCAATTCATTTTTAGCCCAGTCAAATGGGGTTTTTTTCAAAACTTTCATATAGAAGTTTTTTTTTCGACGGTTTTATATGTTTTCGAGGTCGCTGATTACGAATATGAAGTTTGCTGCCACGTGGGAGGTCGGCTTCATATCGAAAATCGCAAAAAATCGCAAAATTTTTGCTCTTTTTTCGATCTTTTGCTTATACATCAAAAACTATAAGTTTCTCGAAGATAATCTCAATTATAAAGTTGAAGTAAACAAAATTTCCTACAAAATGCACTACTCAACATTGATTTTCTGAAGAGTGGTTCTGCCGCTAGAGCGCGCTGAAAAACAGCGATTTTTTGGCCTTTCCGCAAAAAAATGAAAAGCGCGCGCTTCTACCCTCTACAAAAGGAAAACTATTCACGTTACCAACAAAACTTTTATACCACGTGAAAGAGAATTTAATTGCTTAAAAATAACCTACCTTACATTATTATATTTTGAGAATGGGGGAGGGAGCGAAGCAAAGATCGGAAATAAAACTTTCGCGCCTTACAGCTAAAACGAACTCTCGCAGTTGTTAATTTCCAATCTGCGCTTTAATTCCGGTATATTACCAATAAAATTGGTTGTTTTGGGTGAATTGATGACTAAGCATGTTTAAAAAAATAATTTTTTAAATTTATTTATGAAATATTAGGTATTTTAGGCGAAATTTCGATATTTTTAAAAAAATCATAAATTAAACTATGGGAATTTTTTTATAGGTTTTTTGCATTGCTAAATCCGAATTTCAAGTTCATTTTCATTTCAAAAGTCACCTTCACATCAAAAAATGCAAAAAATCTCAAATTTTTGCTCTTTGGTTCAGTTTTTCACCGATTTTCTCAAAAAATTATTAGTTTTTCGAAATATTACAGTACACCAAATTAAAGTACGTAAAATTTGCTATAAGATTCACTGGTTTGTTTTTATTTCGCAAGAAGCGGTGTACGCTTTAGAGAGTTCTGAAGAAAAATGATTTTCTTTTTTCTGTGTAAAGTCAAGAAACAGCTGTAATTCAGCGCGCTCTAGCGTCAATTCCTCTCATTATAAAATGAAAGTTGAGTAGTGCATTTTGTAGGAAATTAAATGTACTTTCCTATGGTATAAAATATGTGTCTGTTACGTGTATATATTTAGAGCTGTAGTGGGGGAAAGCAAGCGCTCTTCACTTTTTTTGTAGAAAAGAAAAAAAATCGCTGCTCTTTAAAACCCTCTAAAGCGTACACCGCTCTTTGTAAAATAAAAACGAACCAGTGTATCTTATAGCAAATTTTATGTACTTTAATTTGGTGTACTGTTATTTTTCGAAAAACTAATACTTTTTTGAGAAAATCGATGAAAAACCGAACCAAAGAGCGAAAATTTGAGATTTTTTGCATTTTTTGATGTGAAGATGACTTTTGAAATGAAAATGAACTTGAAATTAGGATTCAGCAATGCAAAAAACCTATAAATTCGTTCATTAAAAAATTCCCATAATTTAATTTATCATTTTTTTAAAAATATTGAATTTTCGCCTAAAATACCTAATATTTCATAAATAAATTTAAAAAATTATTTTTTTTAAACATGCTTAGTCATCAATTCACCCAAAACAACCAATTTTATTGGTAATATACCGGAATTAAAACGCAGATTTGAAATTAACAACTGCGAGAGTTCGTTTTAGCTGTAAGGCGCGAAAGTTTTATTTCCGATCTTTGCTTCGCTCCCTCCCCCATTCTCAAAATATAATAATGTAAGGTAGGTTATTTTTAAGCAATTAAATTCTCTTTCACGTGGTATAAAAGTTTTGTTGGTAACGTGAATAGTTTTCCTTTTGTAGAGGGTAGAAGCGCGCGCTTTTCATTTTTTTGCGGAAAGGCCAAAAAATCGCTGTTTTTCAGCGCGCTCTAGCGGCAGAACCACTGTTCAGAAAATCAATGTTGAGTAGTGCATTTTGTAGGAAATTTTGTTTACTTCAACTTTATAATTGAGATTATCTTCGAGAAACTTATAGTTTTTGATATATAAGCAAAAGATCGAAAAAAGAGCAAAAATTTTGCGATTTTTTGCGATTTTCGATATGAAGCCGACCTCCCACGTGGCAGCAAACTTCATATTCGTAATCAGCGACCTCGAAAACATTTAAAACCGTCGAAAAAAAAACTTCTATATGAAAGTTTTGAAAACGTCACTTTTGAACCCCATTTGACTGGGCTATTTCCGTTCTCTCACATTAAAAGGAAAATTTCTCTCTCGCTGCATATCGCGCGTCTGGTTTGTTTTTTCGACAATTGGAGCGTAGAAAAGATGAAGGGAGATTGGATTTCATTCAAAGTGCAGCGATCGGGAGAGAAAAGAGAGAAATTTCTAGTGAGAGAGAGAGGGAGAAAAAATGGCGAAAAGAGGAAGCGTCTTCAATAAGTGCGCCAAAGAAATAAACTTTCTTCTCTTTCGCGGGCTTTTCAATTCCGGTGCGTTTCAAGTAGAGGTGGATAGTGACTAGGGTGCGAATAGACTGGTTTCCATGCGTGGCAAACATAGATGGTGTCATAGTGGAGTACTGGGGGGGATTGGAAGTATTTCTAATAAATGTCTCTTTACTCAACAACTTTTATGGAGATTTTCTAAGTTATATGGAACAGAATTTAATGTACGGTGCTTTTCATTATGGAGAATGAACTATTTTGTTCTGTCTGTATTAACTTGGTGAATAAGGTTAGGGCCAAGAGAAATTTGCCCCTGCTCGAATCACGGGTGACCAGGGTAGGCAATTTGAATCTGTAACGTTTAAAGGTCTAATGCATAGCTTGGGTACTGAAACTGTTAGGACAACTGCCTATAATCCAAAGGCAAATGGTTTGATTGAGCGCCAGCATCGAACCCTTAAGGCAGTTTTAATGTGTTATAATAATGCTTCTTGGATTGACTGTTTGCGTCCCCTCAAAGGAAGAATAGATCAGTAGATCAAAGTGACAGAAAAAAAACTATTGAACAAAAGGTGAACGTTTCCTATGTGAAAGAAACCGAGAGGCAATCTAGAGCGAAAAAAAAATTCTTCCTAACCAATGAGGCTTTTATTCAAAATGATTTCAAAATGACCAATACTAAATAAATATTTTAATGTAGCATTTTATTGTCCTTTTCCCTTTGAATACTAAATTTCTTCTTTCTCGACTGTTATTATTTCATTTTATACAAGAAACCTATTTCATATTTGAAGGATACTATAACAAAAGCACTTTCTCCTAAATACTAAATGAATGTGGTTTTTCATTCAATAAAATATCAAAACAACCAAAATAGAAGAGTAATCTCTTTCAAATGAAATTTTCCTTTTACTTTTGAATAAATGTAAACCATATATAAAATTAATATTTAGAGTAAATTTGTTTTCTTTCCCTCAAAAACCAAGCGATTTTAGTTGCACAAAAGTTTGAGTATATAAATAAAGTTTTTACGAAAAAATTAATTTCTTTATGATGTATACTGGTAGTTTTGAGAATAATTTTTTTTTGTCTTTCGGAACCAGTTGTTTGTTGGCTGGCTAGTGATCTAGGCACGCTCGTTTTCACAGAGAAAGTTTCGCGATGGTGGCTCAATTCCCTCTTCACTCTACGCTTTCTCTGGCGAGCGAAACGAAGGAAGAACGCTTTTAAAAAGCAGCCATTCACCAGAGCCTCTTCAACTGCTGTGAAAAGACGGTGTTTTTGAACCGTGGAAAAAAAAGAGAGAGAAAATATGGCGAACCCGAAGTTAAATAAAGCGGATCGGTAATTGGTATTCCTTTTCTCCAAGAATTCATTCTTCGAAATAACCGAATGTTGACGCTCCCAGTTTTAATTAACAGTTTTTCTCCTCGCTTTTTATTGGGTATGGAATCGGCGAAAAATTCTGTCCATTGCATCTCGACGTAATTGAGATTTTTTTTTTTTGGTGACGTTCGATTGTCAGTTTAGTTTCTATGGAACGATTCGTGGAATTCGAAGAAGAAGAAGATGAAATGTCGAGTGTGGGACGAATGCATTCTAAACAAATGATGCAACTGGATCGGCTGTTTCCATGGCGACCTAATTGGGTCCTTTGGGTCATTAGAGGTATCAAAAAAGATGGTGAGGCTGTTATAGTTATACTTTGAAAGGGGAAATGAAATGTTCTTTATTAAACCAAATTTGCTTGATTTCATTCGAATTTTAAATATCTTAAAACTGTAGGCTGTTTTAATGGTTAAATATGGGTTCATGGTATCGAAAATATTTTATTCATTTTTTAGAAAATCGTGTATTTATAATAACTTTGCGTCAAAATAACTTTGATTTAAAAAACTAGAATCCCTTTTACGAAATACTAGTACAATGAAAGTATCCATGAACTTTAAAAACATCATAAAAACAATCTACGTTATTGTATAATGGTTCTATAAATCTTTAATTTATGGAGCTGCAAATAGAATACAATTTGCCATTTCTGTAAATGTGAAACTTTTATGATTGAGAACTGCGCATACTCATTTTCAAATCAAAATTACTTACTATAGGTACTTACAATTAGGTACTTCTTAAGCAATTTTTTGGTCTATATTTTCCTTTTAAGAACTGATGATTCAATTACATTAAATCAACCCTTCTTTTTTAACAAACTTGATCTTATTTTAAGCAATATTTTGGTCTATATTTTCCTTTTCCAAACTGGCGATTCAATTATATTAAATCAACCCTTCTTTTTTAACAAACAATAAGTTACAATAAGGTTTCATTTCTTCTAAACAAATAATGTTGTTACGATGAGAAAACATAACTCCAGGTATTTCAAAGGGATACATTAACCTAGTATGATTTCTTTTGATTCTCAATAGATATGAATTGTTGACTTTCTAAATATAACTCTATAATACAAAGAGTAGAATGTAGTGGCTGTAGATTGGAAATAGATGACAGAGAAAAACTTATTTTATTTTTGGGTTATAATAATACCAAATATGTTCCTAAAAGAATAACACAGAATAACAGACTTATTTAAGCACGAAATAAAATGATTGGGATATTTTTAAAAGTCAGTAATAATATTTGTAGTTCCACAATAACGTTTGTGCAAGCAAATAGAGAGCAATTTAACTAATATAAACATGTACGGAAAAAGATGTCCTAGACTCTAGAGGTAGAGTACTAGTAAATTTTAACATTTCTATTTACCAAATTAAAGTCAGATTAGTATTACTTTTTACCTTCATAAATGATAATTATTAATTTACTTTTGTGTTAATCTCACTAATTTTGCGTTGTGTTTCTCCATTCCGTTTCAGCTCATGGAATGATAATTAATCTCGCAAGTTTTCCGACGCAAAAAGCATAATAAAATAACTAACTTTTTCCACAGGCTATATAATCTGCTGGGTTTCTGTGGAAGTTCCGCATGGTGAAATGGAATCCACGAGACTAATACCTAGTAGTCGACCATCGTTGGAGTTCCAACAGCTAATCAAGCGGTGTAAACTCAGCCTAACAGTGTTTACATGGATAATGGAATCGTGGATAATTCAACTGGCAAGCTGACTGGTAAGTGTTAAATCAGTCTTGTATCTGAAATTGGAAACATTCTTCACACACAAGCTATTAAAAAGCTTCTAAATTTATAATAAGTTTCTATGGTAATACTTTTTTAAAAATACGAATAACATGTAGAGATTTATTAAATTTATTATTCATTAAGATTTTGTACGGTGGGCACGGGGGGATTAAGTATTTCTATGAATCTTTGGAATATTTCCCCCTAAATTGTAGTGATATAAACTAAGTATATAGGTATGAACTACATGCTTTATCAGTACAGAAATACATGTTTCAATTTCACTTACCTGGTATGGTTTTGAAAGGTAGTATTAAAGCAGAGAGCTGAAATTCTTGGAAAGTTGACACTTTAGATTAACCTTGTTAAAAATCCCCCTTACTGTTTAAGCTAAGCTTGCAGTGGTTAACATAAAAAGGGTTAACATAAAATTCTTTTGAGTGGAAGTGAAAAATATGACAATAGATATAAAAACTCAGTCATTAGTTACATATATTTTATGGGCAATGTAATGAATCCGGGCATTATTAATAATGCCAGCGTATATAGGGTAAAGTGATAAATACTCAGTGATAAATGTCATTGAATTTATCAAATTTCCCGCCTCTTTTCGGGCATTATAAATAATGCCAGGTTTATCCTTTTTCCTGAACCATATAAACAAAAATCAATAAGCGTAAAACATGCAAGGAAACCATAAGAACACATACCCTTTATTTAAGAATGATTAAAATAATTACTAACATACTATTTATCGTTGGAACTCTATTCTACAGGCTGCATAGAGACAGTTCATGATTATTAACAACATTCAATAAAATAATTTGCCCTTTCCTTCGTCTGATTCCATCAAAACAAATATAACCTTCTGGGAACTCAAAAATCCTACAGGAACAGAAAACGTTCGAATTTTACCAATAAATTAAACTAATTCTATTTACAGAGATTGATCACAATATCTACACATGGGTATTCAAGTTTTCCGTCCAACTTAATGAAATAATAGCACTTAATCCGAAAGGAATTCTGGGAAATGAATTGAATAATATTGACAAAAAAAAAATATTTTTGCGAGTGTGTGTGTATGCCACGAAAATATTTGGATTTATTAAACAACATTCAAATATTTAAATAGCTCTATTCTGAATCAATAGTAATCAGATTCATATACTTAGCTGTGTTTGCTTAAAACAACAAATAAATAACGAATTATATTTTGGAAACTCGAATTGCCGATTCTCTCACTGTGTTATGAGCGAATGAAGGTTCCAATATTCGTACTATTCGGAGAGAAAAAAAATGCTTCTTTTGAACTTCTCTTAAAAATGAATTTTCCCGTTGAATATTGATAAGTATTAAACTGGAGAAACGTCTTTTGAATAATTTAAATCTGCACGTTGCTGATTTTTATTCGCAGTTTTCGTAGATGTAATTTTCCGGTGATTCGTTTCACTCATCTTTGTGTAGTATTTGAAATTGACAAACAGTGAAAGACATCTTGGAAATCAGTTTTAAAGCGTGTGTTTATCTGTTTCGCCTGATACCCAAAATAATAGAAAGGCAAACGTATTATGTTTTCAATATAATTTTATTTTAACTCCATGATAGGGTTTAAAACTATATTATTTCAACTTCCTGATCGTTGATTTAAATTGAATTGCACAATGGAATATATTTTACTGATAAGATTTGTATCGTGATGATTTTTTTTTCTGAATTTTGCAGTATGTTAATAGGGGGGTATGCTATAGCGAATAAATATCGAGCTATATTAAACCAAAACTATTCTTAAATCTTAAGTAAAATAACAAAAATAGCTACTAAAACATCATTTTTCGAAAAAACTTTCTGTTTCATTTGTTTTAAAATATACTCATAGATAGTACTTAAGATAGAATTTAATAAACAACGAAAATGAGTGAAACATACATTTCGTCCTAAAGAATGAAAAGGGGTATTGGAAGATGCTCAAAAGTGTACAAAAAGTGGGTGAGATGACTCTGCCTTTTACTGTATATTGGGCTGTCTTCAGGTTATATTCTTGGTGTGACTTTAGACCAGGGGTTCCGAACCTGGGGGTAATTACCCCCCGGGGGGTAAACACGCTATTCTTCAGGGGTAACAGAGAACAAAACAAAGGCCAGAAACCGTCTCAATGTGGAACATGACATGAGATGTGCTTTAAGTGACACTAAACCTAACATAAAAAAACTTGTAAACGCGAAACAATTTCAACCCTCACACTGATTATTATTATTAATTCATAGTTAAAATATCGTAATATTGTTGTGTTTTTATGTAGCCACAATGCATCCAGTTTTCTGACTAACTGCTGGGCAATGACTACTTTGTAATTAATAAACATTAGAATTCGCTTGCATTGAGTGTTTTTATAACATTTTAAAATTGGGGTAAAATTTGATTTCCTAACAGGTTACAGGGGTAGCAGTATTATAAAGATTAGGAACCACTGCTTTAGACTTAAAATTTTACAAATTTTATGAATAAATATTTTTATTTATTAAAAAAATGTAGTAAATGTAACCCTATTGTAAAAAATGTCCCTATTAAATGTAGTAAATGTATTAGGTACATTTATTTGAAAAATGACATGAAAAAATGAATTTTATGATTATCTGGATGAACTTCAGTAGCACTCTACCCCCCCCCTAAAAAAAGTGGTGCAAAGATTTAAAATCTTCTATACTCGACAGCGACGTTTCCTGAACTTATAACGTCATTAACAAACAAGGTAGTTCCCAGCGCGGTGCCAGAATTTTGAGTGAAATGAAGAACGTCAATTTAAAAAACATAATTATTTTGTTAAACCCAAGTACTATATATAGCGTCTTTTAATCACGATTTGCGTACCGAAACTCCTCCTAGCAACCCAACATGCTTTCTGTTTACGCAGTTTCTGCTTACGCTTAGTGAGTAACGTCATAGGGTCATTAAAAGTTGCTGTTGAATATAGTATGTTGGAAAATAACAAGAACACAAAAAAGTGACTATGGATGTTTAACCAAAATCTACATCACAACAAAATCCAGTGTTCGCAGAACGGTTATAACTTTTCCCTGTGGAAAAAAAACGAAATTTTTGTGACCTAATTTATGAGAAGAACAACCACTGTAACACAACATCATCCATCTGAGCGAAATCCGAACGGCCCAGTGGCCCCTCGTAAATCCGGCAGCAGCGAATGGAAAAGGCGTGTGCCGGACGTATCGGAGCGGGGAAGGCTTCATTTCCCGGACTTAACCGGCTTCGCTTCCGGACGAGAAATGGGAAAAACGTTAGATGCTATCTTGAGTTACGGCCACTACATATAGCCGGTTCTGGTATGTTGTAGTTGTGGATAGGTTTCATCAGTATACTGTAAATGATAAATGAATTGGGTGTTTTACAGAAACCGCATAGGTGTTTTAATTTATTATAGGGGGTGTTGGTAGATGTTGAATTATTTGTACTTCAAATCAAATGTAAGGCTTCACTTTAGGGCAGGGCCGTAACCAGACTTTTGTTTCGGGGGAGTGGTTTTGACTCGGCATTTTTTCTAAGGTACCTCCTTAGGAATACTTACAAATAGAATTTTAATTTTGCTGCACTAAATTTCAAAATGTGAACCCAAAGTAAAAGGGGGGCCTGGGGGGTCCTCCCCCATAAAAGTTTGAGAAGGTTTTGGGGTTCCTACTCCAGAACATTTTTGAATTTTGCCCCTAAAAGTGTCATTTTAACTCATTTTGAGACACTTTAGGTTATATCAAAGAAAAATCACAAACATTTCAAGAAAAAACTGTACTTAATACATTTCAAAATTTCGAGGGGCTTTGGGGGTCCTCCCCCAGGAAATATTTTGAAATTTTTACCCTTAAAAGTAAGGTTCTGACTCAATTTGAAACCCTTTGGGTTACACTCGAAGAGGGCCGCTTCTTATGAACCACATGATTTCCATGGAAAAATAACAGTATAAAAATTGATGTCAAAATTTCTGGGGGGGGGTCGGGGGTTGTACCCCTAACCCCCCCTTGAATAGGGGCCTGCATTAGGATCTAGAAGTGCTACACGACCCTATGCCAAAGCTCTTATTACTATTATGTTTGTAATCAATCGAGGTATCAAAGCTTTTCTCAGAGTTCTCACGACAACAATAATGGAATTAGAAAACTTTCGGCCATAGTCACCACTAACCTAACTTAACCTTGAATCAAAATTTTTAATTGGTAGTTGATAAAGGGTCGGCCAATCAGAGTAGGCGAAAAAGGTTGGTGAATATATTCGTTTATATTTTTCAGTTATGCGTAGCTTTAATTCTGAATTACATAGAAAAATCTGTGTTTTTGAGTGACTTTTTTTAGCTTTTTAAAAACCTACTCTCGGCTTAAAAGAATTATACTTTAGGTACTTGATTTTGTATAACATTGGATGTCCTAAAATGTTTTAAACGTTACTGGAAATTTTCATTTAAAAATAGGAACTCAACATAAAATTTACATTTTGAAATTAAGAAAACATAAACCATTCAAAATGTTCTCTAGAATATTTTTTTTCGTATCTCTTTATCACATTAACATCCCTTTGAAAATATTTATATGAGCTGCAAAATTAACTTTTCATGTGCTATCAACTCCTATAGAGCATTTTCAATCACATGACTCGGACCTAACAACGGCCTTAGCAACAGAAATGTTACAATTTTTTGCCCTACAGAGGTTAACAGTTACAGAAAATGACTGGCCGTGGAATTCTTCTATTGGAGCATTTGGAATCACGTGACCCCATACCTAAAAACCGCCTTAGCAACAGAAAAACCACGGCCTTAGCAACAGTTAAAAGCCCTACAGCAGGTACACAGTTAAAAGAAAATAACCGGCTGTGACGTCACCTGAAAACACTCTATAACTAGCTAAAAAAATAATTCTAGCTCCATTTAAAATCAAATCAATCGAAACAAACAAAAAAAAAATATTCTTATACCACGTTGAAAGAAAAGCGATCCAACATTTGCAAACTGCGCGCAAACATTTCTTAGCAAATTTATTTTAAACAACGCGTTCTCCATTTATAAACACCCGTATCAAGAATGGAAGTGAGGCAAAGCAAACAATCATACGAGGACAAATAAAGTTCCTCGCAGACATTTCAAAGTGTCTTTCAATTAAATAAAACTAGTTTCACCTTCTTTTCGGGTTGTTGGATTCCTTTTAATTTTTTTTTCTCACCCGAAACCCCACTTTTGGGGAAGGAAGTAGTACAAACAGGATTTCGAATTGCAATTACTACACTGTAGTGCAAACAATTGTATCTGAGAAAACCCAATGAAATGAATTCCGAGGCGGTGAAAAAAACTTTTTGAATGGGCGTTTCATTATCTTTACTTAGAATGGGTTAAAATTAATAGCTGGAAATAATTTGTTTGTCCTGAAAGAGTGAATGGTTGAAACACTGTAAATGGTATTGAAAAACAATCCATTTATCCAAGTTTTTTCAATAACTATATTGATTGTTCAAGATACACATTCTTGAAAGTGCTTAAATTAAAAACTGCTAAATTCTAATTGAAGCATTGCGCACAAAAAAGTAGTCAGATTTTTGAAGGTTTCAGTAATTGTTTTGTTAATTTGGATTCATGGAGTCAAAATTGTTAGAAAAATAGCACAGTGAAAGTTTCACTAGCATAATATTATAAATTAGAAACCTGCATTATATTTCACTTACGCGCAAAATTTGAATTTGAATTTCAAAAAATGTTTGGAAATTTTAAAAAAGGAAATCATAGGCTTAAGTGCTTTACATAAAACTTATTTAGTATATTATTTTCTAGAGAAAGGTTTTTTTTTCTAGGTTTTATTTTCTTGGTTTTAGAGAGAATGTAATTCTATTTTTAGAAGTTTGATCTTTCTTAGGAGAATTAAGATTCGACACTCTGTAAAATTCTTTGTAAACGGAAAAGACAATTTAAGCCTGGGTTGAGCGCATTATTTTTTTACAAGACAAGTTGAGCAGGGGATAAAATCGTCATAGTCTGTTCTTCTCATCCAATTTTGTTACTTACTTTCTTGAGAATCCTGTTACATTACAGTTAAGAAGTGTAAACAACAGTTATTATTTTTTTTCTTCCAGTTAAGTAAAAGAAGAATTTTACTGTTAAAAAAACCGAGTTTTGTAAGCTGAAAGGCTTTTTTTTTTTAAAAATAAGACGTTTTTATTTTTAGATATGAAAAAAATTCAAAGGGATTAAGAGAGGTTTATATCATTGAACTTTGTTACAGGATTTTGTGAAACATTCTGCCAATTAGGTAATTTTGCTTTCCAAAGACGAACTCAAAGCTCATCTAGGTTTTAAATAGATTTCACAACCTTATATTTTTTAACTGCAATTTATATACCTTTATCATTATGTTGTATCTTTAAAAAGAGTCGAGATTTCAGTAATTTTCAGTTTTCAGTATATGATTATTTACTGTAAGAATGATTGACTCATATTTACAATGTCCCTACCAATTTTATTCTTTATCAATTTACCAATTTTTCCGTGTTTCCCTGTATTTGGTAAGACTATAAATCAGTTATTAAAATTATCAAACAAATATATAATTAACTCTCTTAAAGTGTAATTAAATCGAATACTATGTCAAAAATGATATAATATTTCTTGAGTCAAATGCCTCTTCAAATATTTATATTGAAACAAATATCTTGTCAGTAGAAATGCTGCGTGTCAAATTGGAACAAATAGTTTGGGATAACGCTTCTAACCTTTGCAGCTTTTCATAACTATTCAATTCTCAATCCTGTCACTGTTACCATAGCAACACTATATACTTACCGAAACGCGAATCTATCTTCGATGGAAAAACAGAGAATAAACCGTCATGGCAGCTCCCAATCAGCAATACTTCAGCCGAGGAACTTTTGATAGAAGCGATTCTATCGGAATAAAATAATCAGAAAATGCTTTCGATCTGACTTCCTGATGCGTTGTTTTTCACGAGGGAAAAATATGGAGGTGGGTTCTGCGGTGTTCTTTGGAAGGATACTGATTTGTTCAGAGAAGGCCAACAATAATTTCTTTCTTTCATAAAGGTTGGTTGATAGTTCTTGCATTCGGTATCTATCTGGTTCGATGTAAACGTAAGCGTTTTTTTTTTGGTTGGTGAAATATTTTATTTTGCTGAATTCTCTTTTACATTTTGGGGAGTTTTTATGAATATAAAGAAAGAGAGTAAAATGTAAGTTTTTTTTTTTTTTGAGGGTATGCAGTTGCTTTCTGAAATTGAAGAGTTAAGAAAAATATCGTATTTGATGCATACATTATGCTTTAAAAATGTTTTTTAATTAACGATAACGGCTAACTACGTGATGATATGAAAAGACTTTACTAAAATAAATAGTTTTCATTCTTCCACTTATATGTAAAGTTGTTATTGTTATGATAATCAAGACAATTTATAGTAAGAATTTCACTTGAATAACCTTGTTAATTTTCTAGACATTGCAACATGGTATTAAAGTGCTTTGTAGATCAAATTTTTCCCATTTTGATACCTTGAGTTTATTTTATAACTTGTGTCTGGCACACTATACCCTGTTTTTGGGGCTTGCGTCATAAATACCCAACCAACCCACCCATTTTGATATACATAGTAGAAGTAAATACTACATTTTCAATTCTCGTAGTCAATGTGTCAACTGAAATGTAATTTATAACACCTCATAAAACAATGGGAATACTTTTAGGAATCTTTTAAGTTTAAAATTTTTTGTAAAAATTAAAAAAAAAACACTACAGCTAATACTCTACCAATTCAAACCTTCTGAACTTGTGGAGGTGAAGTTATATTTACTGTTGGACTACAAACATCGCTTAAATAAAACCCTAGGTTAGTTACCCTACTTTTCATGTTTCTATTTTAGGTATTCAGGTTATATAAAACGTCCCCCACAAAAAATGACATCATTTATTTCGATCCAAGAATCTAGTTTACGTTAAAGTTGTAAGAAGGTAAATACAGCGTTCAGGAATCTATTTTCATTCATTTCTACGAAAACGACTAATGCTAACATACCCCCAGGACTCGATATAGTTCTACAAACCAACTCACAGAAAAAAACAATCTCAATATCCGATTAGCTTCTTGAAAGTTTCCAGGAAAAGCATCCGCATGCATAATATTCTCGTTTTATATTTGTCGAAATGTTTAATACCCGAATCTCAAATCTTTTCCCTTAAATCCCTTTATTCGCTAAGGGTTCGGTTATTTTTAGCGACCAAAACTACCAGACCGCCCGAAAGCGACCCCCCACTCAATCCTTTGTACAGATTAAAGAGTCGAAATACTAAGCACTAGTCACTGTGCATTCAATTACCTGGTGTATTGATACGAGCAGTGTTGACACCGGGAATCTTAGCAATAAGCTCCAGGGGTCTTAGGCTCAATGGGGGAGGGGGGAAATCTGTGTGTGTGGAAGGATTAAATCTCTGCCTTGTTTATTCAAGTAATAACATTAAAAATTACCGTCTGGGGATACGGCATGAATATTCATTAAAATTTATCTCGGAAATGAAGTATTATTTACTTTGTGAGACTCTGGAAAACATTTCTTATTTATCAGGGGCAAATACGAAGCGTATAGGTAGCTCTTGTACTCAAAAATATGAAAATGAAACCATCTCGCTTAGAGAAGTATTCCCAAATGAAAGTTATTCTCAACCATGTTGGTGGTTTGGGATATTTAGGCTTGAGGGAATAGGAAGGAAATGGAAGCTATTTTTTCGACGACACATTCGTTTTGTGTAACAGTTTTATAAACGTTTAAGTATATTTAAAACTCAGCATGAATATCTTTATTTGCCTGAAACTTTTTTTGCGTTTTGAAAATTTATGTTTTTCTGCTATTCTATCTTATTCTTGTGGGTTTTTAAGTGGTTGTAAAAGTAAAATCATTAAAGCAATTTCATTTAAACAAATTAAAAATACCATTTAAGCGAGAAAAACGGAATAATAGATTTTAAAATATCTATTTTTCCGTTGGAAGGATTGTGGCAACATTTATTGGCATTCGCAGAGCAGGGTTCCTATCGTAGCTTCGAAATCGCTTCTCTGGCGTATTTGAACGATATTTTCATACCAAACCAGCATACTTGTGTATGCGAATAAACTAACTATAGTCTTCATTTTTCTTCTCTTCAGGTAACAGAATCTAATGGTAATACTTCAGATTCATTGAGTTACCCCATGCATGTCACTTTCATTTTGAAACCATTAAATAATATTTCGAATTTAATTGGGATACTATGACGTAATTATGTTTTCAAAATTATGATTGTAAATCCCCTTTTGAACAACCTACAAGACTCCGCTGATTGAACCAATACCAATACCCTCACTTTTGATTTATTCTTCATGTTATCGGTATTATACTATCGTTCTTGTTTACCTCGGGTCCAGGTGTCTAGAGATTATTTCCCTCCCCTTCAGAGACATGGCAAAAGTGTGGTGGTGATAGATAGTGGCACGGGCGTCGTCGCCGGGGGGGACGGGGGGGACGTGTCCCCCCCAATATTTAAGATTTTTTTTACATAAAATTAGAGGGCTTTTCCCTTGAAAAATTCTTCCGCTTAAAAGAAGCTGTTCTCTTTTGGGAAGTTTTAAAATAGATGTAATATTATAGTTTAAAAGGGCATATTTGCAAAAGGGCGTTTTCAAAATTTGGCATCTATTTATAATTTCATCCTTGAAAATTCTGTGGTTTACATGCTTTCAAAATGAGCTGAAACTTTATTTTTAGAGGCAAATTTTCAAAATTTTTCTTGGGGGTTACCCCCTAGACCCCCTATTAATTTCTCATGGTTACTTATTTACTGTTTTCTCCTTGAACTTGTTTCTCTCCTCTCCTTTTAGGAGTACAAGAAGTTACCCTCTTTTGGTGTTATCCACAATGGGCACAAATGTACAAAAATGAGTAAAAAAACTTCTATTTGAAGCCAAATTTCACAAAATTTTCTGGGGGAGAACCCCCAGGCCCCCCTTTGCTTTTGAGCTAGCATTTTCTGATGAAACCATTTTAAACTTTAACAAAGTTTCGCATTTTATTTATGTTATACTCGGAAAATTGGCAGCCAAACACCTCGCGAAACATAAGTATTTGTGGCCCTACAAAGGTGTTTCGCCCCCCCCCCCCACTTTCTAAAACAATGGCACGGGCCCTGGATATCCTCTAAGTCTAAGTTACTATAAACCCCTAAAAAGCTGCTTAAAAGCAAGCTGTCTTCAAAATATTTTCTGAGGCACTGAAAATTTCGAATGTAATACCCTCAGACTCTGACCCCCCCCCCCCTAAAATCTGCTCTGGAACCACCCTTGTTCATATGGTGAAACAAATTAATTTCAAAGGGTCTGTTTCAAACCAAGGGGGGTTTTTTTACCAAATTCTGGATCTGTCCCCCCCAATATTTGATGGCCGCCGACGCCCATGGATAGTGGCAACCTCTATCATATATCATTAGGCTTAAGTCGGACTCCTGCCCTTTATGAGCCTCACTTTCTCAGGAGCCACACTACCTTTGCCTTGAATCCTTCCCAGATAGCATTTTTTGGTTTTTTGAAGGTTTTTTTACCCTTGCATTGCAACCCAAAAAAGGTTTTTTGAGGGTTTTATTTGCAACCCGATAACCCCGAAAAAACCTTAGGATAACCTAAGAAAAAGGTACGCTAGTTGACATTACCAACCTTTTGCGTAACCTTGCAGATTAACCTTCTACAAGGTTATAGGCACAGGTTTTTTCAAGGATAGACAAGAAAACCCTGTTTCAATGCTCTCTAGCCAGGTTTTTGAAAGGTTTCATAACAACCTTAGAAAAAAATTTTTTCGTGTAGACTGCGGAAACCAATGCCAAAAAACCTTCGTTCATTATTGCGGTCATTGGTTTTTGTAAGGTTTCCAAAAAATCTTGATTTAATATTGATGTTTAGGTTTAATATTGCATTTTTTATTTTTTTCGGAGTTTCTTTGTTAAATTATATGATGTCGCAAAATTTTTCCCGAAATATTGCACAGTATATAATACATATTTTCAGGGAAAATTTTGTATCATAATTCAATAAAGAAACATCGAAAAAATTAAAAATGCGATACTAAACTTATAACTCAGGAGATAAATAATTTATCACAACTTTTTAGCTAGGTGAACACACCACTTTTAACAAAAAGTAACTCGAATTTTATGCTGTATGATTACAGAATACTTCAAAGTAATTATTAAGTAAATACAGTAAAATGAAGTAATAAAATAAATTTAAAATTAAGTTTTTAAAATTCATAAAAACAAAATATACATATATATTTTAATTTCTACAAAAATTTTGTTTAATTTAGGCTCTAAAGCACTAATGAAAAAACTTACCTTTAAATAGAAGTATAATTCAAGATGGACACATTTTTATTTAAAAAACTTATTTCAACACATTAAATGTAAGAAAAATCAAGTTTATTGAACAACTGATACAAACACAACAAATTTTACAAACAGCTTTCTAGCATCACAGGGATTAAGGTTCAAGAGTTCATATAAAAAATATACATTAAATATAAACTGTGAAGGTAATAACTAAACTTAAAAATGTAATATAATTAAAATTTGTTTAAAAAAATGATTCAAATAATACTATTTCAGGGGACATCAAATGCAACTGACAGCTCCTGCAAAAAAAATTTAGCAATTTTATTTTTAACTATTAAAAAAAGTACTTTCGCATTAACCCATTGAACGTGCCACTTCATCGAAAACATCTCAAGCAATAAGAGAATGAGAATACATAAAAGTGCCAACCCCGAAAGTTTAAATTAACGTTACTGATTTAAAAAATTAATTCTAAATAATATTCAATATAATGCAGAAAATTATAGACCAATGGTTGGCAACTGGTGGACTGAAGTCCAAACAATTTATGTAAATTCCTTGGTTGCCAAAATTTTCATTTTGAAATATAATTTGTAGAGCCAGGTGGGAAAAATGGGAAAAACAAGGTTTGATGTTTATGTACTATTGACAAATCAATATTTATATTTTAACCAAGGTAAAATGCACATTTTTTAAAATAAGAAATTTTACAAGCTTTTTAAATGTGTTAAAAACTTCTGGAAAACATTAACTGCAAAATATTAGTAAATATCATAAATTATAAAAAATTAAAACAAACATGAGTTTCATTATACTCTTTGATCCATTTGCATAGAGATTAAGAAATATAATTTTAAAATTTCTTATAAGTGGGAATAAGCCCTCAATGAAAAAAATAGTGCAAATTGAAAAATAGTGCAAACCCATTTCCCCAAACAGTGAACCTACTATAATTACATATAATATATACATTTGAGAGATAGCATATCAGCAGTGATCAAAATTAACACTGGTCCGAGACGACTGAAAATAGGCTCTGGCCACTACTCAGAAAATCACTAGTCCAGCAGACCAGTGGGGGAAAAATATCTCACTCTCCAGTTCTAGTCTCTTTTTTTTTTTGCTGCATAACTTATTAGAAATTTTATATCAATTAGAGAAATACTAACATTTCATCAAGAAAAGTGTACTTAATAGATATTTTTAGAATTAATATTTGGTATTCACTTTAACTGCAGTAACTACTTTAAATAAATTGGAACCTTTTCTTTTTAATTTGCCAGACAAGTCATTTTGGTTGAGGACCAGTAAGATTTGCAAAGTAATAGTTAGCAGAACCAGTGAGTTATTTTTCCATTTTCTAACGCTGCATTTTAGTTTTTAATATCATACAAGAAATAAAGCTATGTAAAATGGTTTTACTGTTCACTGGGTCACATATGACAGCATAGTTGCCAACCTCATGGCTGCAAAGAACCTCGATTTTCGTTTTCTATCTTCTCTTATAATCCGATTAAAGTACTATACTAAAATTTCTAACCCCAATTTCCTTTACATAATACTGATAGCAATTTTAAGGGGGAAATCTAATTATAGGAGTAAATATGAAATTTGCAAACACCGATAAGACACCCCTGAGAGCCGCGCTCACTAAGAGTTGACCCAGTGGTAGAAGACTTTTACCTTTTGGCTGTTTTCGATTTTGGCCAAGGACTCTAGTTCAGGCTCAAATGGTTTGAATTTCTACGTTTGTTTTTGTCTTTTAAATTCTTTACTGGGCTGGGTCATAATCGTAGCAATGCGACTAAAATAATATCTTAACTCACCCGTCAGCTTTTCTTTACTTTTCTGACAGTGCATCCCTGGATCCTGCTGTCACATCATACCCTAGCGCTGAAGAAGCTACTCGCTGCTGCTAGTTAGTGGGGGAATTCGTGGGCTAGTCAGCCTGTTTCTATCATAGAAGTCTGCTGGCGCTACACCGGCAGCTGCTGCTCTTGCTGCCAAGGGAAAAAGATGTTTTATTGCATGATGCAAGAAAAATTTTAATTTCAACATGTAGCAATAAAAAAAAGTGGGGCACTGCGTTTTCTAATCTCCTTTTTACACAATACTAATTGCAATTTAAAACACTAGAGTTTTAAGGGGGAAATCTGATTATCAGAGTAAAGATGAAAATCTCAGTAACTAGGTACTTGCGTATATCCCGTCGACAGCCGTTAAGTTAAGCGACACAAGTATAGAACAGACGATAGACTTTAACCAATTTTTTGAATTCAGCGGCACTGTCAACGGGATAATACATAAGAACCCTCCAATAAAATCTGAGTACTTGGCAGCTATGCGACAGTTTCAATTGAGTAATCCAAAAAGCAGAAACTTACGATGGAATTGGGTGGAAACAGACTCCGGGGTGGCAGGAGAGGTCCGGGCATTGATGTCATAGGGCACTGGCTGGAGCGACTGGCCATGAGCTGTAGGTGTAATCGCTGCGGGGGAGGCTGCTACCTGAGAAAAAAAGTTGCTTTAAAGCACAATGCTACTTGGTGTTCAGATATTAAGTTCTGCAATCAATGAAAAGTTATAATCTCAACGTAGCAAAGCCCAATCACAAATTTTCAGTGAATTTTTTAAGGAGGCTGTCCATAAAACATGGCACTTTCTCCCCAACATTTCTGACCCCCTCCCTCCCCTGTCACTTTGAGATAACATTAATATACTAATTGCAATTTAAAAAACTAGAGTTTTAAGGGGGAAATCTGATTATCAGAGTAAAGATGAAAATCTCAGTAACTAGGTACTTGCGTATATCCCTTCGACAGCGTTAAGCGACACAAGTATAGAACAGACGATAGACTTTAACCAATTTTTTGAATTCAGCGGCACTGTCAACGGGATAATACATAAGAACCCTCCAATAAAATCTGAGTACTTGGCAGCTATGCGACAGTTTCAATTGAGTAATCCAAAAAGCAGAAACTTACGATGGAATTGGGTGGAAACAGACTCCGGGGTGGCAGGAGAGGTCCGGGCATTGATATCATAGGGCACTGGCTGGAGCGACTGGCGATGAGCTGTAGGTGTAATCGCTGTGGGGGAGGCTGCTACCTGAGAAAAAAAGTTGCTTTAAAGCACAATGCTACTTGGTGTTCAGATATTAAGTTCTGCAATCAATGAAAAGTTATAATCTCAACGTAGCAAAGCCCAATCACAAATTTTCAGTGAATTTTTTAAGGAGGCTGTCCATAAAACATGTCACTTTCTCCCCAACATTTCTGACACCCTCCCTCCCCTGTCACTTTGAGATAACGACTTTTAAAACAAAGAGTCCTTTAAATAACAACTTAGAAAGATAGTTCATTAAATTTAGTTTTAATTTGACATACTTACTCATAACCAGCAAATGGCAGGTGATAGAACATTTCTTCTAAGCCTTCAAATTAATCATATTGCAGAATCTAAAAAAAATATTATAAAAATATGTAATAAATGTTTTGAATATCATTAATTGGAACAGATTTGATAGAGGTCCTCCACAGCGACAGCCAACTTGGCAAATGCTCTAAAGCAGTGACCATTCATCCTACATCAAATCTGTTCCCATAGAGGGGTGAATAATTAATAATAAAACACAAGATGAAATGTAAGTCGTTGAAGATTAATTATCTCTAACAGATTCAAAAAGGGAATCCACAGCAATTATTAGGAAAGAGCAAATTCTTTAAAAACAATGAATTCCTTTTGATTTAAATAGTTTTTTGTATTTACTTAATTATAATATCCTAGTTGTGGGGTGTAAACAAACAGTATGCAATAGACGATATTAGTGTGACGTCACTTGCTTGTTTAGAAACGTTGATTCCATCTGTGATTGGTTTCGTGACTGGAAGTAATTCCATACGGAACCAATCACAGATGGAATTAACGTATCCAAACAAGCAAGTGACGTCATGAGTAATGTTGTCTATTTACAAAAATAAACAAACACTTCTTTCATGATACTGTGTCTTACTGCAATTTTTTTAAAAGTGGTTTAAATCAAATATGAATATCAATAACATGGATACTATTTTGAAAATTAACCCAATACTAAATACTTAATTATAACATCCTAGTTGTGGGGTGTAAACAAACAGTATGCAATAGACGATATTAGTGTGACGTCACTTGCTTGTTTAGAAACGTTGATTCCATCCGTGATTGGTTTCGTGACTTGAAGTAATTCCATACGAAACCAATCACAGATGGAATTAACGTTTATAAACAAGCAAGTGACGTCATGACTAATGTCGTCTATTTACAAAAATAAATAAACACTTCTTTCAGGATACTGTGTCTTACTGCTATTCTTTTAAAAGTGGTTTAAATCAAATATGAATATCAATAACATGGATATTTCGAAAATTAACCCAATACTAACTTGAATAAACATCAACAACAAACCCTGGTTAACCACCCAAATCATGATGCTTGCTAACATTCATTTGAAATTACAAGAAATAACAGGTAGAATAAACAAACTTACCTCATTATTAGAAGAAAATAGAGATAAAAAAAGTTATTTAACAACTACGGAATCCTAATAAAATTACGACCCAACGATAAACCCATTACATCGTATACAGGCCAGGAAGCTAATGCTTAGTCCGCAGTAATTGCTCTTTGATAACTCAAAGTTTAAGGAAGTATAAAAAAAATTCAAATTACTTAAACCTTCAAATTGAAATTAAAAACCCCAAGAACAACTAATTTGTTAAGTAAATAGGATATAGCACATAATTTATGTTTTTAGGTTGTCAGATAAACAAATGGTGCTTTGAAGCAGTGTTCCCCAACCTTTTTACCAACCACGGACCGGTCAACGTTTGATAATTTTACCGCGGCCCGCTGGGGGGTGGCATTGATTTTGGTTTCACTTTCGATGTAATGGGATTTTCGGAAGTTTAAAATACGCAAATTTTCAATTCTTTACAAAAAGATGAACCTGACAAAGCGCATTGATATTATTACACTTTTTCTTTATTTTTCTTTCCGTTTCGCAGAAAAATGTACTGTTTAATGGATTTTCTTTTCATTAACTTATAGTTGTAACAAAAAACTCAGACAACTGTCACCATTACTTCCGGGTTGAACAAGTTCGCCACAAAAAAAGAATATAAAAATTTATGGATTTCTAATGAAGCGTTTTTATTCAGTTTTCTTGGTAAAATAAGATAGTTCTCATGGTGTGCATGATTTATGTCACTACCTTCGGGCCCCTTTTTAAAATAAATAAAATTTAATGAAACACAGATGTTTTTAATTTGGAGTATAAACCTAAGAATTTAAATTCATTTTCAATGTAATGGTCGACCCGCGGCCCTGTACCATTTGATCCATGGACCGGCACCGGTCTGCGGACTGGGGGTTGGAGACCACTGCTTTAAAGCACAATGCTACTTGGTGTTCAGCTGTTTTTAATTCCCCCAATGAATGAAAAGTTCTAATCTTAACGTAGCAAAACCCAATCACAAATTTTTTTAAGGAAATGTTCATAAACGATTCACCTGCATCTAAGGTGACATGAGAATCATGAGATAACTTTTAGAAGTTTTAATTTGATTTACTTACTTATGGCCAATGACCAGCAAAATGGTAGATGGAGGTGGAACATAACTTCCTTCAAATTTCAGGAGCATAATATTCATCCTATTGCAGAATCTAAAACAAAACATTATAAAAATATGTAACGAATATGTATCATAAATAGGAACAGATTTGGTATAGGTCCGCCACAGTGACTGCCAATTTGGCGAATGCTCTATAGCAGTGACCATCAGGCGCGGATCCAGCACGCCTCCAAGGAAGGGGCCACTTTTTCAGACTATCACCTTTACCTTTCGAGAAAAATGTCAAAATGTTGGGGATTTTCTAAAAAGTATCACTCAAGATCCCCTTTTGGTACTGCTGGGGGCTATAAGGGCTGGGGGCTATCTGGGGGCCCCCAGAAAAAATTTTGAAACTTGACCTGCAAAAGTTGGGTTTTAACTAATTTTGAGTTCTTTTTGGGACTTTTTTCGTACTTATGAGTATATGTTTGGGTCCAAGGAGGGGCACTTTCCAGAATGCCACCCCCCTGGATCCACCACTGGTGACCATTCAACCTACATCAAATCTGTTCCCATAAAGGGGTGAATAACTAATATGGTTCTTATCTGTTAAACGAGCACAAGCAAAAAAATCCCGAAAAAAATTTAGAATGAATTAAAAAATTATCTGTCCCAACCGTCGCCTACTGCATTTGTTTTCGTTTTCACTTGACTGTATTGTCATTCGCTTCGCTTGGCGAGCATTTAGTTCACAATTGGCGACATTTGTGCCCAGCTAACGGATAAGTACCATTAATAATAGAACACGAGATTAAATGTAAGTCGTTGAAGATAAATTATCTCTAAAAGATTCAAAAAGGGAATCCACGGCAATTAGGGAGATTGTCTAAAGAGCTGTAGAGCAGTCGCAAAGTTTGACGACTGTTTAAATTGGCAGTAGCTGTATGCCATGGAGGACCTGTTTTGAATACGTTGCAACTATTCTAGATTCCAACCTTTCTTGTCAGTGATGTCACGAATCCCATTTGAAGGCCAAATTTATAACATTATCATACGAAATGAGTCAATAATGTATTAGTTCTATATGTTCAATTCTCATATTTTTGTTTAAGAATGTAAAAGTTTCAAAATACATAGTTGGTAATCATTTTAAATACCTACTTTGAATTTGGACTACATTATGTGATTTTAAAGCAAACACTCGAGTAACGCTGTTTGAAACTTTTTAGTATCAAATCGGTTATTATCAATCTATTTTATAGTTAGATTTTCAAAACAAGAAGTTAACAATGAATGGCAAATGAAAAGCACCATTTGTCGACCTAGATTACTTCAGTCGAAGGGATGTTATAACTTATCAAAACATTGAATTATGAAAAGATTACAATAAGCTCATTAGCGCACTAGCGTATAATATCCCAGTTACGTGGTATAACACAATACCACTGTTTTCATTCCAGATCCTACTTGGTTTTCAGTCTATGAACCATCTGAGGGGGGTGAGAATTTAAACCTAGGTCCTGTGGCTTGGTAGATGGTTGGTTGTTTTGGGTTTTATGGTGTGGCTTGGTAGAAAAAAAATTCTGCATTGTGGGAGATATATTCACATTAAGTTTTCACATAAGATTTTTAAAGATATCAAGAGTTACCTAATGTGTAGTAAATATGATAGTACAGCATGTAATTTATGTTCTTAGGTTATTTACATACACTGTAAACAAAAACTAATCAGATTTTGAGAAGGAAATTTAAACATAATAGGTCATTAACACAACTACAGAAAGCATAGGACATGTACCGAATATTATTGTCTCAACTAAAATTTTAAAATATGTCATTAAAAGCTACGATAAGCATTGTTATCATACGATAGCATTGTTGATAAGCATAGCATAGGGCAGGAACCATAGAATCTTACAATTCTATTCACAACTCATTCAAATTCACGTTTTGAACTTACCACCACTCGGTTGCTTATGTGATTTGGAGGTAAAAAAGAGAAACTTTCAGGAAAAACAACAAAGAAGAGAAATCTCGCACAAAATGTCGACATAAATACTTATGCTGAAAACCTGAAAACGAATTACACAGCATTAAGGACGTAAACAAATCCATCCAATGATTGGATTGGATTGTTTACGTACATTTTCCGGTTTGAGTGCTTGATACAGTACATGCAATGAACCGGCGATGATAAATCATAATGCCAATCGCGGTTAAAAGTAAATATAATAAAAAGTTAAATAATACGCTACTCACTTGAACTTGGGTCGGCGTCCATCTTGAAAGGCCGCGTCTTTTCCAGTGAACATGACGCATGCGCAGAAAGGCTTTTCGGGCTTTTCTTTGGTTTTTCAAAAATAGGCCTTTTTGTAATATTGAGGATGGGTTCCAGCACAGAGTATAGATTCTAACAGAGGGTCCAAGCGGCGATTTTACTCTTTCGGAGACAATAGTTCCACCGTTATCGCATAGTGGCGCTGATGGTCCCAGTTGTCAATCGATATCATATCGATATCAAGTGGGAGGGAACAAGTCGGAACGAGTGATTCTGATTGGATATGGAACTTTTTATGGGAATTTCGCAATCACTGTTATTTTTCCCCAGATCAAGGAACTTTTCCCTAAACTTTCCCTGCCGGTAGTAAAATTTCCCCATAAATAAACATGGATGATTTGTAGTGTCTCGGTCTCATCAGTGATTGCTCTAGCAGATATTATTATTTTGCATCATTCTCCAAGTAAGTCTCATTTAACATTGTTTTATTCAATAACTTAAATCCTATGATTAATTATAAAAATGCTTCTTTTCTAAAAATGTCTTTCTTTTGCTTTTAGAACACGTTTATGTTGAATTGTAAACAACTTCCTCCAGTTTTGATGATTTTCGTTTGGGAAAGGATAAACTGT
The DNA here is from genome assembly GCA_963680715.1 of Tetragnatha montana. Taxonomy (NCBI): domain Eukaryota; kingdom Metazoa; phylum Arthropoda; class Arachnida; order Araneae; family Tetragnathidae; genus Tetragnatha; species Tetragnatha montana. Next base: position 8,363,267 of record OY796677.1, on the reverse strand, counting down.
AAGTGGGTAATGACTTTTTAATAATTTTCAAATCAATGTTTTAAAAAGCAAGATTATGTTAAGAATATTTGTTTATCAAATAAAAAAAAGCAAAGGATTAAGACATTACTATAGTAAAAATTTGCCAATTATCAAATGAAAAAAAAGTAAAAATGGGTGAATTTCCATTACAATGATCCGAAAGTTATTTAGAACTGTAAATGAAATCTTTATTTTTTTTACTAAATATCGTCTGGTAATACATATATATTTGAAGATCAATTATATGTTATTTAATGTTATAAATGGTTTGCGAGTACTACTTTGTTTCCTGAATTCATTCCTTGAGTTTTTATTAGTATGCAGTTTATTATTTTTATAAAGCAACTTTCCAATAGCTAATAAATTGCAAGTACGTTTCAATGCTATTCTTACCTTTTGATTATTTACTTTATCACTGAGTTTTGATGAGTTACTTTATTTGTGAAAATGTTATTTAATCTTATATTCGTGCTTTTTGAGTCATGTTTTTATAATTAATTTGGAACTATGCTTCTCTGGTAATTACTGTTGACTTGTAAATCAAGTCTGTATCCTTTTCCCTTATTGTATGTATATTCTTCAGTTTATTGATAACTATATTAAATGAAGCCATGATAAACTTTTTTGCAGTTTTTAATTATTTGAATAGGTTTAAATTACCTTTCTCAAGTAGTATAATCTAAGTAATGGTTGAAATTTTGAAATATGTTTTAATAAAAACTATAACAAAGCATGGTTTGGGAATGCAGGCAATCACTTTAAAATACTTATTTTGAAAAAAATTTGATAAATTCATCAATTTTCAGGGGCTTTTGAATCTGCATTGGTTGAATTCAAAGCTATCAAGAATGATTGCATTATATTACCCTGCAGTGTCAAAATTGTTAATGAGTTATTGTTATTCAAAGTTATGTTTTTTATGTAAGAGGTTTTAAGCTTAGGTTGAGTATTGTGTGCCTGTGAAAGCAAAAGCTTTTACATAAGTCAGATACTAAAATAAACAATAATCTGATAAAACATTTAAAAATATAGAAATTATCTACTATCTCAAATTCTATTGTGGAATAATAGGTTGGCAAAATCCCTGAAGGAAGTCAAGGCACTTCTATGTCTAAATCATTGAAATTTCCTGTTAATTTTTTAAAAGGAAAAATGCTTTATTTGCAATGACTTAGAAATCACTACTAATCATTTTTCTTAGTCAAATTCTGTTATATTGTAACTGGGATTTTTCCCACTTGTGTCATTTTATTTAATTTCAATTTGTCTTATATTTTTGCATACATCCCTTCAACTAATTGGTTCTTAAGATATCAGAAATGCTTTACATAAAATTTGTCTAGTTTTTTGTAATATCTGTAAATATCTGTTCAATAAACTATTTTTTATTACTACTTGTATTCACTGTGTTGAAATTAATATGAAGTAATTATTTTCTATGTTTCTTCCAATCTTTTCACCTAAGAAAAATTATATTTGGGTATAATTTATGGTGTTGTTTTATTTATGGATAATAGAATTGTTTATATTATAAATCACCATATATTCATTCTACCTCACCTGCAATCCAGTTCAGTTTTTGAATATACTATAGCATAATCTAATGTGAAATAAGTTTAATAAATTTACTACTTTTGAATAACCAAAAAAAAATAGCATTTTGTTTGCAAAATGCTAAAAAATGCACTTAAATCATAATCACTCAGTTAATCAACTCATTGTTTTAGTTTAATGAAAAAAGATAAACTCGCGATAGAAATAGATAACAAAAACTTCAATTGGTGAAAGTAAAATTACAAAGATAATTCAATTTTTAAGTCTAGAAATTATTCAGATCAATCGCTGTAAAAGGCGATTTCCAATTCAAAAGCCGAAGTTAGAAATTTCCTCTTTCCCCAGCGCATGCTCAAAAGACACACGTAGCTGTTTGAAAACTGGGAAAACAGAAGAAATCTTTTTCCCTTTCTAGCGATTTGAGTGACAGGTGAGGGATGATAGCTGGCCAGGTGGGCGGGGTTAATAGAGAAAGAGGAGGTTGCAGAGAGAGAGATTGCATGCGAATCGAAGAGAGTCAATAACGTTCGTCCTGCACTGTCGTCCTGTTCTCTGGTTAGTTCCACCGTTATCGCATAGGGGCGCCACGTTCTATGGGAAAAACCATGCTTTAAAAGTTGCCATTAGCGTCTATGGAGATGGACCCTCTGTTAAGCTCTATACTCTGTGGGTTCCAGAACCCAACCATTTGTTGGGTTTTTGTAAGGACTCAATGACAATAAAAGAAAAAGGTTAGCCGCAAGGTTTCATGCTACTAGGGTTATGGAGCTTGGGACGACAACAACAACAACAACTATCGTTCTTGTATTCCAATCATCATTTTTACCCAAAAATGCCCCAAAATTATTACGCATTTGAAAAGCGTGCATCTCTCCCCGATCCTGTTTTCCGTAATACTACTCTCCAAGATATTGTTTTACTAAAAACTACACCGAATCAAAAGAGCTATTTTTAAAACCGTTGCTAATGCCAGTCACATCGTGTAGCCTGGCCGAGAGCGTTTTATTCAAATTCCCGGAACCGCCGGATAACAATGTGTGAAAAGAACCCCTCGGGCATATTAAATTCCTAGTGATCCCCTCTCTTTCGGCTCAAATGAAAACCGAGAGCCGCCGAATCGTGGAGGGAAGAGCGGCTAGAGAGCGCGCTGGATCTCTTCTTTCCCATTGGTGGGTCCGTGACAACTTTTATTGCCATTCACAGTGTGTGTTTACTTTCAATTGCTACTGGGAGAGTTTCTTGGGCGTTTAAGATTCCCGAGTTTCACAATGTAAGTAAGTAGAAGTAGGATAAGAATATTTTCGAAATGCATTGATTATGTCTCGAATTCTACCAGAGCCTAAAAGAGTAGATGACTACTAACCATAGAGTAAAAAAAAAGCAGTAGGGTGTGTTTTTTGCCTATTTTGTATTTTTTTTAATTAAATACGCAAAAAGTTACCCCGTATACCACCAAGTATTATTATTACTTACTTATGGAAGTAATTAATAATACATAGTTGAACTACAAGTTTCTTACAAAGGATTTTTAAGCTGACAGTCTGTTTTTATGTTATTAAGGTTTATATGTTTCACTGATAAATTTAGTTAAAAAGACAAATGCACGTTTAGAAGACACTAAACTATGGAGAGGGGGAGGTCACTTAATATCAAGTTTCTTCAGAGAAAGTTCCAAAGTATTCCTCTGTTTTAGGAATTTCGAACAGTGAAATATTATATGATCAACATCCTCGTCACCTCCAAAACTGCAGTCACAAGAAGTGTCAGGGCATAAATGTAATCGATTCAGGTATTTTTTAAATTACCATGTCCAGTTAGAAGTTGCGTTGTTTTGAAATTTCTGACTAAGTGGTTCATCAATTTACATTCATAGTTTTTTTTATCCATTTTAAGGTGTTATTATAGATCCATTTCAAGATTACGTACAGCGTCCAGTAATTTACACTCTTATTTTATATCCATTAAGCTTTTAATAAACTCTAAGAGGATGTTGGATGGTCAGTCGTTAAAACACAATGACATTGTTGGTCTCATCAGTAGGATTTAAGTGGTTAAATTATAGAATGTTTTCAGGTGACATCACGACCAGTTATTTTCTTTTAACTGCTTACTGTTGTAGGTCAACGCGTCTGTTGCTAGGACGGTTGCTAGGTTCGGCGGTTGCTAGGTACGAGTCATGTGATTGCAAAATGCTCCAATAGAAAGCATTCCAATATCAGTTATTTTCTTTTAAACTTTTAACTGCTGTAGGTCAACGCGTCTGTTGCTAAGGCCGTTGCTAGGTCCGAGTCATGTGATTGTAAATGCTCTTCTATACGAAGACGGTAACCAACTTTACTGAAAATTTGTTTAGCCTTTTACACACACAAGATGAGTTGGGCGCGAGGACCTTAAACGGGTGTTACTAGGTTTGTGTCCAAATTGGTTCTTTCTTTTCTACCATCTAACAAAGAAAAAACCTCAAGGGAAGTGCCCGGATGAAGCATCCCACCCCTCTCTCCATTCCGGGAGGGTACGAAAATTTTTCTTTGCTTAACATTCTGAATTTCCCCAAGAATTTTTCCATCCATCTATGGGACTTTCTATATCCCTCTTTTTTTTGCCACCACGCAGGGCATCAGCTTACACCCCCTCTATCCACTTCCCCTCTCCATGTGTTCGGAATACCCCAAGAGTAATAATAAGCAATGAACGGAATCAATTCACGAAACTCTCTTTTGTAGCCGAGCATATTACAATAAATAACTAAAAGGAGAAAGAGAGAGGATGCAATTGCCGGGTTGCGTTTAATAAAAGCGCGTTCTCGAATGGTAAAAACGCTCCTCTGCCCCCTCTGGAGGGATTAGGGGGAGGGGTTGGAGTTTATTAATATTCGGATGGTGGTGCCGAAGAAACGTTGTATCGGTATGAGAGAGATCGGTAGTTTTTGATGAGGCGTTTTTAATATAGAGGTGTACGAATATTTATGTTCATGTGGTTTCTTGAAGCGTTTATTAATGTTTTGTATAAGTTGAAGGCATGTTATAGACATCGAACATTTTTGAAGTGGTGGTTCTCAAACGGCAGATTTAGAGGTGGAATTTTTCTAACAACCAACTAGTGCAAAATAAAAGTTCATGTAACATAAATTTATATCTGTCTTGTTTTTATCTACTCTAAAAGGGGTGAATTTATCAAAACATCTCTGATCTTAGAGCGACGGTTAAAAAAAAGGGACGTTCTATACTATATCTCTCATCTTCTACCTCCTCATCCTCTTAGCACTTTTATCCAATCTCATCTTCATTCCTTTAATCCTCTCCATCCCTCATTATCTTCATCTTTTTACATTCCTTCATATTTCTAATGGTCTTTGTACTTTTCTTATTCTTTTCATCTTTCTCCTCTTCATCTTTCTCATTATGCCCATCATCTAATCATCAACCGTCTCCGCATTCCTCTCCTCCTATTCATCTCTTTCATTATCTTCATCACTCTCCTGTCATCTATTTCGTCATTCTCATCCCCTTTATCAATATGATAATCAACATCCTCCTCCTCTCATCATATTGATCATTATAAGCCTCCTCATCCCTTTTATCCACTTTTCTCTATCTTTCATCCCTTCCCACGAAAAAATTATTGCTCTTCAAACTCTAAAATCTTTCAAGTGGTTTATTGTGGAACTAAAAATAGCAAAAGTTTTTTGGGAATCGTGTTGAATGAAAAAAAGTTTGCTGTCACTGTAACCATTATCGTAGTGTAAAAAGTAAAGGGCTGCAAGTGACGAGCCAATTTCGCCAATCATGGAAACTTTAACATTTTCTTTGATAGGATATTTATTATAACGTCTACTATTTCTCGAAGTTGAATTTAACTTTGAACACTAATTTAAAGCTGCTCCAAAATAGAAATTTCTCAGCTCCAAAACCACACCACTTGCATCCCCTGAAAATGTAAATAATAATTTAAATTGATATCTTTCACAAATTATAAGAGCTTATTGGCAACACTTGAAATAAAATAGACACTTTGGTACCAAAAATGTGTCGTTCGGACAAGTAATTAAAAAGCTATTTATTGCTAAGTCATTCCAAAGCTATTTTTTTCCTAATAGAGACTAGGTATATCATGTGGGTAGAAATGGAGGAATTAGTATCTAAGCATTTGAGCTAGAGATGCTTTATAAAGCTAGATTCGGAAATTTTTGGCACACGAGAATATCTCCTCAAAAATACTTCTTTTCTTAAAAGGTGCGATATTAGAAATTCTAATACGATTTTCTTTTAATTTATGCGCGTTGCTCTTTTTTATCTTAATCGCACGAACTTAAAGGAGGGAAATAACAGATAGAGGCCTCGAGCAAAAGAGGCGAAAATCCATGGGGTATAGAGATAAAAACGTGGAGGGAAAGATTTTTGTTCATTTCTGTTATTATCATCATCTTCATCCGATATTATTTTTTTTCCAGGAGCGAGTTTAGCCTTTCGGTTTGTGGAGAGAAAAAACCGAGATACCCGATTTCTGAAAAATGGCGACCGTTGTTTTATTCTTTTCTTTTTTGTTCCATATTCTTTGCGAGTGCGCGGTACTAAATGGATTAGAATTTCACTCTTTTTTTTCTCTTCTCCTTTTCCGCGAATTCGAAGAAAGCACGGCGTGTTTTTAATTACAGTAAAAGGTCAGAAAAAAATGGAGCGCTTCTGTGAACCATTTTTCATTAATGAAACCGAATAAAAGTAGAGTAAATAGGAGTTTCTTTTTGGGAGTCGCTGCTTTTTTTGTTGTTGATTTCGTTCTCAAATACGTCGGGAGTATCGCAATGCCTACGAAATCACCAATTTCGTGTTGAAACATTTCTTTCCGCGATTTTTTTTTTATTTTTACTCTCTTGAATTAATGTTTATTCGAATGCAAAGTTTTTCAATCCGCTCCTACATTTTCACAGAACTTTTTATTCGAGCCCTGAAATTATCAGTCTTTTTTTCTTCGAAGGATAAAACAATAAATTGTTAATTATTTTTAAGAATAAAATGTCGTTTAAAAGCATTTTTGTCACTGACTTTTTGTGCTTTGAGTTTCAATTTTTCAAAAGGCTGTTTTTAAAATGATTGCTCTGTACAATTTCGAACTATTCCTTGCAATCTTTTTATGCAAAATGAAAAAAATTAAGTGTATTTAAAAGAAATTTAACGATTATATTCACACGAATGCAATTTATGTAATCCATTTGTTTTCACTTTAAATTGCTTACCTTTTTATTAACTTAATCCTGATAAAATAACTATGGTGAGAAAGGAAATGAGGTGAGTATATTATGAAAAGCGTGGTTAAGCAACTTGACTATATTTTTTACCATATAATAGGTGAAAGTATAGTATTTCGGATCTATTTTTACTTTTTAACCTTTATTTTTTTATCTATTGAAAATAAACTGATGAAACAACTGTTACTCGATACTTTAGCCTTTCATACACAATATATATATTTTTTTCGGAATTTTAATTGAAGTATTTCAGTACGTAGTTAACTTAGAAGCAGTTCAGTACGTAGTATTTCAGTACCTTGATACAATACCGGTGTTGTACCTTGGACAAACAAAATGTTCATGTGAAACAATATGTTCGTAAAAAGACTCAAGGATCAAGTGTTCATCAAAATACCACTCTTTCCTTCTCTTTTATTTCTCAATTTTTTCTCCTCATTTATTTCAACCATTTACTTCTGTTTCCCCTATTCCCCTCATTTTTTTCTTTCTTTTTCACTAAATGCAGCAAATCAAAGAACCGCAATAAAAACCACGGCCCTAAATCAGCATTTAACTGGAGGTACTCCCATACTAAAGGCGTATAAGATTTTCGAGTTATGAACGGAACCAAAGTCTCTCTTACTGAAAAAAAACCCCTCACCCAGAGTAGATTGAAATTACAATAGCTGTAAGAGGAACCTCTGAGTTAAGACTTCGCAGCTCACCAGCAGAGTGCCGTAAGCCTCCTTTACATCTTCTTCCCGACCATTTTCAGCCCTCCTAAATCCTCCAAGTCCCTCCAGTCTTTCCAGAAAGCGAGAGTTACCGCTCAGGCAGAGGCGAACATTGCATTTCCAATGGCGGGAATAACTCTTCTTCGAACGAAAGAGCGCCAAAAAGCGTTTTCTTTTGTCTTCCGTCCCTTTCAAATTCAAATGAGATGGCCCGTCCTTATTTATTTGTTTACTTCTCGGCTGGAACTGCCGTTCTGGAACGGTTTTTAAAAATCCATCAATCCCGGGAAAGACAGACGATTCTTAAGTTCTTTTTTTTCTTCCACCTGGAACGTTCTTTTGTTTTGTTCTGGTAGGGTATATTTTATTGAGTCAGAATGCTCCGGTTACAGAAATAGGAGAAGCGCTATTTACTATATATATTATTTTTGTGATGGAATTTATTATTAGATTTGAGGTTGGTTTTAGCAGTTTTTTCTCCATTAAAGTCTACGCATTATATTTCCCTCTTTGGTAAATTTAATGTATCTCTGGAGATTTCAAATTAAACTGTTAATGGAGAGAAATAAATTTTAAAGGCTTCTCTCTACACTTACACTGAAAATGTTCCACACAAAAATAAATACTACTACATTATAAACACATTTAAGAATTTTTTTTGTCCACAAATTAGCATCACTTCAACACGCTTTGTGTTGCTCTAGTGTTCTGAATATGTTTAAAAAAAAGTGTTGGAAATGTGTTCTAAAAATAGTGTTGTAAAATACGTTTAGAATGTGAAGGTGTTCTTAAATTTGGATCAAAACACTATTAGAACACATTTTATGTTTCTGTAAATTTTTAACAACACTTTTACAACATCACACAATCGCAACGCAATAACAATAAAATCAACACATGATTGGAAGTGTTCATTATTGTGTTTACTTAGCGTTACAAAAGTCTTTTTGTAGTGTGTATTATTCGAATTTCAGCATACTGTATTTCCATACTTATAAAAGTAATTTTCATTACATAGTATTACATAGTTAAGAATTTCCCTTTATTCTTTTCGACCCTATTTGAAGTAGAAGAACCATTCGAAATTCGGTTTTATGCATTTAGCCCATCTTTGGGGACAATTTAAAAAACATTCAACCGCAGTTGGTGCAGAAAAGAAATTGTTTTTGATTAGATATTGCTGAATTTCGTGTTTTTTCTCTGCCCCTCTCCCTATCCCTAGTGAGTTTTGCCAGATTTCTACTATCGCAATTCTTTCGTGCCCAAAGGTAAGGAAAAGAATGACACCTTTCATTACGTTTATTTGTGACTATTAACACGAACCTCAGAGAAAATAGGTAAACAAATAATTACACTCGAATTTATCCTTCTACTCCCCCGGCTGGGGTGAATGGATTCTTTCCAAACTCTAGGATCGGATACTCCTCCTTCACCTCTTTTGTGTTATGGGGCGTTTAACCGAATTGAAAAAATAAAAGGAACCATTTTGACTACAAATAACGCAAAATTGAAACTGGTCGATTTTCCACTTCTGCGCCTCTCGCAATCCCCAGTCGCAGACCCGAAGTGTCCACCATCGCGATTCGTAAACTACAGATTCTAAGGAACAAAATGGCTCTATTCACTAAGCATAATCACGAAAAAGCACACGAAATGAAGTTTGAAAACCCACTAGTATGGATAGTTTGACATTTAAAGGTTTTCTGATACCTGATTTTCAAAAATAAACCTGATCCATATATTTTTTTTTATAAATTCAGTAAAAATTTGATTATTATGCTGACAAGCCTTAACATTCAATTTTTAGGGTCTGAGTTACACCTTGCGTATTGCAAAATTTTAAATTCTATTCTTGATTAATTTAGTATCAAACATCTGAGTTACTAGATAATAATGTGTATAAAAACATCTGATGGTAGAAAATACATGTTAAGTCGAGGGGAACAAATGAAGATGTGTAACAAGTTTACTGTGCTAGTTGCATAAAATTTTAAATATAGAAACTTGTATTATACCAGCTTCCTAAGGATTTGATACTTTGTATGTCGATTTATCCCTACTTCTAACCTATCTTAGGAAGCTAAGGGAAATGAAATATCTAATGAAGAACACACATAGGAAAAACTTACAAAATTTGCCAATCAACCACTCATTTCGTAAGTTATCTCCCATTGTAACTTGTATCCCTTGACTTTGAACCCAGTCACATTTCCTTAAACGTAATATTTAACTTGAAAAGGTAAATTTACTTAAAACTGTGTCATTTCCTTAACGAGATGCATCAAATTTAACATCTTTTGAAACTCTGCCTAAACTTTCGTAACTAAACTCATAATGGTTTCATAACCAAAATCACTTTGGTAAGTACGAAAGATTTTGAAAAAAAAAAAAGGGCTAGTAGATACATAAATAACTGCAAAATAACTATTCGAAAAATATAAGATTGATATCGTCTCAAAAGTTTCGCAATTTAAAAAGTCAAACTGGATCTCTTCTAAAACGTAGTTTTATGTAACTGCCCCATTTTGGAAGGAGACCCCCAAAGTACATTACGTCCCTGTGTGTTCTACGACCAATCAACACGTAATGATGACAACACGTGGTCCCTGCTTGATTAAATTACGCCAGCTGCCATGGCAACCAATGGCAGAAGGGGTTCCTTTTAACATCTGCTGGTCTACAGTGGAGAGAAAGTGTTTTGGAAAGAGCGTAGGGGTAGTGTAAGAAGGGGTAGCATCGATATGGCCACTCTGTGGCTAAAAGTGGCTATAAATACTCGACAGAAACGTTCCTTGAACCCAGTACGTCACAAATGCGGAAGGAGAAATCGGTAAACGCAAAGTCTATTGGGTTGCTAGGAGGAGTTTCGGTACGCAAATCGTGATTGAAAAGCACTATATATACATGGGTTTAACAAAGTAATATTTTTTCTTAAATTGACGTTCTTTATTTCACTCAAAATTCAGACACCACGATGGGAACTACTTTGTTTGTTAGTGACGTCATAGGGTCAACTTAAGTTGCTGTCTAGTAAAGTAGAAATTCATTTGACAGATGTATTCCTTTGTAAAACGAGCTTTTCCACCAAGAAAAATTGTAAAAAGTGACCTATAATGTTCTTAAAGAGAGAAAACGTAGACTGTTCATCTGTATGAAACTTCAAATTTGTAAAAAAATATATACGCATTTGAAAGGCGACCCCACCCGTTTGGGAGCGTCCATAAATTACGTATGGGCCAAAAAGGGGGGTCCAGCAAAATCTCAATATAAACTCACCAGGAGGGAGGGGTTCAAAATTTGAAAAAAACCCACCTAAAGATATTTATGGATTTCCCCCTAAGAGAAAAAGATTCATTCAGTTTTTATCACATGCTAAAGTATGATAATTGGCAGTTTAAATGTATTTTTACCTCAAACAGTTTGCCTGCAACTGATCCTCTTTCACTGTTTCTGGCAACTTTTGTCCTTACTCCTAGTGACTCAGGAGTGCCTTTTTCTCTGGAGATTATGATTCGTCTTAAAGTAGTCTACACCCCCTTAGAATTTAGCAACCACATTTAGAAACACTCCATAGATTTACGTGATCTTTAATTGTAATAGGGCTATAGACACCATGACTGACATTTGAGAGCTCTGGTCATATTTTCACACGGAGGTTACAATTTGCTTGGTAAATTTCAAATAATCGGCAAAGCAATTTGTCTCCATAAAAATTACAAAGATGACCTCTTAGAGATGAAAGCCTTTTCCAGTTTTTATAAATAAGTTAAAAGCATGATAATTAGCACTGGAAATTATTTCTACCTTCAGCGGTTTGCCAGCAATAATCCCTTTTTATTGCTTCTGGAAACTTTTGCATGCTCTCTAGAGCCTCGGGAGTGCTTGGGGGAGCCACAAGCACTTTGACTTTGGATAATCTACAACCCCTTTTATTTTTTGTCCATGAGTTTTGAATCCCCCTGTACATGAGCTGCTCAGGATTTTGAGAAAAGCATGGATTTAGATTTCTTTTAAGATTATTTACCTAGTATGATAGCCATTTAAGTAAAAAACTCAGTAAGTAAGTGGCCTGTAAGACCTGCCTAAAAATGTATACTCCTTTGGAACAACACAGGCGCCGTAGGAGAAAACCTTCGATTACTCAAAACTGCGTTCAGTGGACTTATACCAGTTTCATTCTAACCAGCTCATATGAATGTCTTCATCACTCATTCTCTCTGATGATTCTCTAATTTCTCTCTTCCCTGTTCTTTTTCCAATTATCTTTTCTCGGCCCTTTCACTTTTCTTTTGTCCGAGTGGCACCAGAGAGTGAAGAAGAAGAAGTCACGCTCACAGCAGTGATTGCAGCAAACGTTCAACGCTCTCCCTTTGTCCTATTCCATCTACTGCCCAGAGCCACTTTCTCTTGAGAGGAAGATAAATATTTGGTAGGATCAATTGGCAACGTCTCCGGACAAAATGAATTCTTTTGCCGAAGTGAAGTAATGGAAAAAAGCGAGGCGGGCCGTTCTTTTGTGTTTGGGAGAGGAGCGGAGAATTAAAGTCAACTTTTTCTCCCGATTTCTGTTTCTCACTTTCGTTTTTATGTGTTTGGCCTGTTACGATTCGAGGGAGAAGAGTCCTAGCTGTGCACTAAAACGTACTTGTGTTTGAGGAAGAGTAATACTCTTCAGGGCAGCGAGAGTGGAGAATTTCACCCATTGTGTTCGGGAACCAAAGCGATCTGGGAGACTCGAGATTGGAGAAACAATAGCTGTTTTTGTCGCTAACTTTCCGAATTGGGAATCATTCGTAGAGAATATCTAAGAAGTGTGTTTGATTTAATGCTGAAACTTTCTAGTACCTATCAAATCGCTTATTGTTGTCAATCGGATATTGTTATCATTCTACTCTTGGACAAAAGTGATCACATTAAGCGGAGTCGACTATTTGAAATTTTATACTTTTGCGTAACTTAAAATTTTAGACTTGATATAAGGGTCAATCTTTAATCAAATGAATGGTTGAATCAACTTATGAAGAGTAAGATAGGACTACCACCTTTCGCTAAATCCAAGCCTTCGTTATAAACGTGTTTTGAAAATTTTATGGCATTTTTATTCTGTTTTTAATTTATGTTACCAACGTTCAAGGACCTTGCAATAAAGAACAATGGTGAATCAGTAAGGAAATTATTTTTCATCTGGTATAAAAAAAGTTGATTTATTGCTGTATTGAAGTATTAGTACATGAGAGTAAATAAGTAAAAGATAGAAAAAGAGATTGAAGAAGTTAGATAGACGTTTGGAGATTTCCATAAATTACGTGAGGTCAAAAAGAGGGGGGGAGGGGTTTGGTAAAATCTCACCAAATCTCACCAAGGGGGGAGGGGAGGGGGTCGATTAAAATCTCACGTCAACTTTTTAAGTTAGAAATTATACGATTTTCATTGTTTTTCAAGTATGAGAAAGGAAATTTTTTTCTCAAAAAGTTGTAGGTAAATCTCACGTGGGTGGAGGGGGGGGGTCCAGATTTTGAAGTCCCCTTATGGAGTTTATAGTTTATGCAGAAAGTATTATTTACTATTTTTATGAATTGTATGAATGTTTGGTTCTGAAGATATTGATTAGTGTAAATAGGTTCATGGAGTACTGTTTTATTGCGAGTGATATGTTTAGGGACATGGAGTTTAAATTGTTGCAAGATAGAGGGAAAATCAATTTTGTTATTTAATATGTTGTAAAAAAAAATTTAAATACAGATATTCTTCTACGGAGTTGAAGGGTGAGATTGTTTGGGACATGCATGTAAGAGGGATCCTTAGATTTAAAATAAATGTAACGAAAAAATTTGCTTTGGATTTTTTCTATAGTTATGATGAGAGATTTTTGGCATGGATTCCAAACTGCACAATTGTATTCAAGAAGGGGTCGAACTAAAGTATTGAACAGCAGAAAAAGGACTTTTACATCATTAAAATTTGAGGTAGTACGTTTTAAAAGACCGAGTTTCCTTGTAGCATTGAGAGTTATTTCTTCAAGAATGTTATTTCTTGAGAGTTATTGCTATTTATATTTGGGTTATGCTGGTGTTATTACAGTTGAAGAACTACGTGGTCATTTTAATAAAGAATTGTCCCAGATTGTGATAATTTACTCATCCCTTTAATCCCTTCATCCCCAGAATTATAAAATCTTGGAAAAATAACATTATGTATAGTGGTATCAAGTAATTTTTCTAACATTTAGATTTTCATAAAATTGTTACATCGAAACTGAATGAAAATCATAATTTAGAAACAAAAGAGAAAAAAAGATAATTAACTTATGTGAAGATAATGTTATCTTAATTAATTAAAGATGAGATTATTATAGTCTGTTCATTTAGAATTGACGCCTGAAACAGGATCAAAAACGCTCAATAATGCTTCATAACGGTCATCACACAACTTCAGTGACCGATTTTTTTTTTACAGTATTTTAACTACTTCTGTTTTGGCTGCCTTGTCATTGTAGAAGAAAATGCTTTCGATGATAATTGCAATAGTAACTGCTTCTTATGCATTTCGTCTCAGGCGCCAGTTCTAAATGAACAGACTATAATTCACGAAATTCCTATCACAAGATGGCCAGAATTTAGTGGCAAAAAGAAAAGAAAAAAAAATTTAAAATAAACTTTCTTAATTCAAAAATATTCTCAAATATAAAATGCATGTACTACTACCACATTTTCTGACATGCTCCCACAGGTAACTGAGTATTCATTTTTAAGCGGAATTCGCCAACCTCCAAACCTTCCTAAAACAAACCCCAGACTTTATATCTCACACAAACCCCTTCCATCACCCAAAAAACTTCACGGCTCGAACTTAAACACACACAGACTTCGGTGACAAACAAAGACAAATGGCGGGCGAGAAGGAACAATTTTTCACGACCCAATTTTCGGTTCCCCCGAAAAACCGCCGCACTGCCCTAAACCAAACAGGGAGGCGCACAATCAGAGAATGTTTGCCACCGGTACTCTCGGCGGGCCCCTCTCTCTCTTTTCAGATGACGGTTAAAGTTATGTCAGCGAAAACTTTTCGGAAACAATTTGCCGCCATTGTTGTCGGCGGCGGTTGAAAGAGGGCTCGGAAAGTGGAGGCGAAATGTGTAGGTGGCCCTTTGAACGTTCGTGTCCATTGCAGAAACTTTGGGTATCATATCTATCCTGACAGTTCAGATGGTGTTTGAAGTCATAGAGAAGAAATAGAAGTGGAGTGAGATTCCCATTGATTCGACACCGAAAAATAATACCCGACATCAGCAGGGCTTCTGGCGATGAGTTAGCGCTTACTTAGCAATTTCAAAATTAATGCAGGCATGCGCTAAGGCTTGACGACAAAACGACATCAAGAATCCACGCATTAGCAACATTGCACGTTAAACAAGTTCGGCAGGGAAAACAATTTCCAGTAAGACCGTCGTCACAGTGACGACGATCAAGTGTTAGCGGTCATCATGTGACTGCGGTCTTTGGCGGTCCTTCTGGAAATTATCTTAGCCCCTTTTTACGGAGGGTTGCCATTGCTCATTCCACCACTATCTCTCCTCTTTGGTTAAAGTCAAAGGGGACAAAATTTCCCTGTTGGCGCTTTGAGATGCACACAGAACACATCCTAAGTTATTCAGATCACTAGATCTAACTGCCGAGATTTGCCAGCGTCATTTTTTACCTCAATCACTAAAAGAGCCCATTTACTGATCACTGCTCTTCGGGATCCCGAAAATACCCCCCACCAGGGACGGACCAAATTTCTCTTCGAAAGGGGAGAACTCCTTTGAGAAGGGAACTGTTTACCCGACTGTCCAGAAGGATAATTACTTTCTTAACCCCCTCTTTCTCCCGAAAATTTCTGGCTCTATGCATAAGCCCTAAAACTACAATTATTTGTGCTGGGTTATTTATATAAATTTTATGAACTCGATACTAATTTAAACGTAAAAGTTATTACTAAAATCAAATTAGGTGGATCTTATTATTACATATTGGAAAGTATTTACTCTGATAAATTTCACCCATAACAACAGTTAGTGTTCTTTCCAAAAACCGCTATGTTTCGAATATACCGCATATGAAAACTAATAACTTGGATGGAGAAATTTATTTTTCTTAATGATTTCATAAAGTTATCTCGCATATAGGAAATGACCCCTTTTTGACAATTTTTCTGGTTGAAACAAGGCTTATTAATATTATTATTCAATGGTTCTCTCCCAAAAAATATATGGAAAATGGGGTTCAAACACATTTTTGAACATTCTTGGAGATTTCTGGCTTGAAGAAACATTGAAGTCTTGGGCCAACAAAAATCCATTCCTGGTCTACCTCCCACATTAATTCTTCCATGTAGTTCTTGCCACTCACTACGCTGACCATGTAGGTAGGCCATCCGTACTCCCTCTACACATAGCCCCTCTACGGTCGGAAGGCGGCTGAAAGAAGCTCTGGAGAAACTTCTTTCCCGAAGTTTTTTCTGGAGGCGCGCGTAGTGAAAAGGGCCGCACACAATGCCGGCCCTTCTCTCTTTTGCCGTCGGGACTCGCTAAGTATCCGGAGACCGCCGAAGTTGAATGCTCGGGTCTTATCGGACAGGATCGGCTTTGCTCGGATGCGACGCTCATTGATCCGGTTTCGTACTAGTTTTAGCTGGTCGTTGTGTCTGTGGAATTGTTGACCTGGGTTTTAAATTTTCTGGCGGCTTTTCATGTACATTTTACTCTAGGTAGACTATTTTAGATTTTTGTTGTGTGATTAGATTTTCTTTCATTATTTTTAAAATATTGATTATTTTCATTAAAAAATGAAGATGCTTCGTAACACATGCAGATGACGATAAATTGTCCTCTTCATTATAAGAGAAATTTTGGTTTCGGTTTAATGTTTTGATACTGGAGAATAATCATCCTCAGCCAAATATTTTTGATAAAACAAGCTGGCGAAAAATATGTACTCTTCTATACCCTTTCCAAATGCTTAGATCTAGATTAAATAATATGTAATACATAAAACTCAGAGAAAAGTCAGCAGTTTTTGAAACTATTTTATTGGGCTATTGATGGGTGGTTGGGCTATTGTATGGTTTTATATTTCTATTTCTATTGTAGAAACTCACAAGACGATCACAAAAATACACATAAAACTATTTACAATAGCGGCAGAAAAGTTTTCTGACACGCTGTAAAAATTCGACGCCTCTGCGTCTGAGTCCAGTACTACCTCTTGCACCAAAGTTCTCAAGAGGTTCTGGCTCGTGAGGTGGCCCCACATTCTCGATAGATTCGAGTCTCTCAGTGAGGTTCTCCCTCATATCCAACCTGACGGGTCCCCTATAGTTCCTGTTCATCACAAAAAAGGGACTGTCGTCAGACATCAGGTCTGGCTCCTCACCATCAATGAAGTTGAGTCTGGGAGTGAAGTTACCCCTCAGATCCAGACTGTTAGGTCCCATGAAGTTCTTGTTCCTCACATAGAAGGGACTGTCATCAGGCAAGGAGGGTCGGTCTGACTCCTCAGTAGTGTGACGTATCGGAGTGTCCCTCTTCTTCTGAAGATCTTGCAAGCTGTGCCCCATGAAGAAGTTGACATTCTTCACGAAGAACGCACTGTCTTCAGGCAAGGGTTGGTCTCCCAGTACGACGCTCAGACCCCCCTGTGGTTTTGACTTCCCGATGTCTCCAAGTCCGCCAGCTTCCTTTCTCGACGGAATAGCTCCGGAGGAAGCTTCCATGGTGACAAGTGACGGGTTGACAGGCAGGACTGTGGCGGAGACAGACTTTTGGCCTTTTGGTTCAGCCACAGTCGTAGAGGAATCTTCTCCAGTCAGACTGGGTGACTCGGTATCATCTCCAAGAGCATCATCATCCACAGATGAGCTGATCTTTTCCTGTTGGATGGTGTCTCCATCTGGAGTGAGATTTCCAGCCCGGGTGGTTTGCTCTTCAGATGCAACTAGATCCTTGTCAGTCCCCTCTGTGTGAGTCAATCCATCATCGGTCATCAGAAGGACCATGAAAAACCCTACCATGTAGGCAGCATAAGCTGGGTTACCAACCAGCACCAGCTGAAACATCCCCCATAGAAACGGGAATACAAAAATTCCACCAAAAAAGGTGGACTTCTCCATCTTACGATTTTTTTTATCAAAGCACTCTTGAGTTTTCGTAAGTCAGCTAGCTTAAGAAAAAGTCGATTGTGTTTGATATTTTTTAAACAACCTTTCTTTATGACTTTGGTCATTGTTAAAATCCATTGTTGTATTTTATACCTAACCCACCTAACAATAGAGAAATAAGAATGAAGAAAGAATAGAATAAAGCTGAAAACTAGGCTATGTAGTAGGCTATGTATAGGCTAGGAAACCTGGAAAAGTAACACTGTGATTTTTCATGGGTTTTTCAAGAAGATTAAATCCTGTTTGGATCATATTTAAAGAGGGGTGACAAGAGGGAAGAATCTTTCAATTACGAAGAGAACGGTGCATTTTTACGTGATTTATGCCGAGTTTTCAGGACGCATACTCTTAGCCTCACTTCCTGCGTACTTTTAGCCGCCACTTCGGGTAAAAGTAAGCATACAATTTTTTATTTTCTTTATGTTTTTAGACATACTTTCGTTAAAGCCAAGACTCTCATTTTTTGAAGGTAAATTTGTGAGTCAATAAACTTACTTTCAATGAATTTTTGAGGCTCTATCTTTTAAATTCTCAATTTTATAGCCCAAAATTATTTTTGTGTGTGCTCTTAATCTCCTTTCCCCTACCTGTTTTTAAATTTATTATAAAATAGTGCCAATATTCTTTTTAGTGCAGTTTCAATATACTTAATCCTCCCGTCCCAAACCCCTCCCCCATCCATAGAAAATTTTTCAACTTTCCTCAATGTTTTTCTTCAAAACAAAACCCTTATTCCCGTATATCTTTCCATTAAAAACAACGCATCGCAACTCGATATCGCGTCTCAACATCGAGTCGAAAAACAGAGAGAGTTGCATGCCCAAACAACGTTGTCTCGAGCAGATAGAGCTCGGGTGCTCCCATCCCATTTGGAGCGAGGCACGTGCCAGCGCAAACTCAAACAACGATTTGCATATTTCGGCGCCTCTTCCATAAATCACGGGCGGGACAGGTTTTTGCCTTCCCGAGAACCCGGCCGCCTCTACCGCTTTTTTTCTCTGGAGATACTTCACGGTTGGGAAGCGGAGAGGTGGCGGAGGACATTGTTGGTCACCCCTAGGTGGTTTGGAATGAGGTTTGGCTATTTGGATATCAAAAGAAACTAAAAAAACCATTCTAATCTTCGGTGTAAATTAGGGTTTTCCAAATATATCTAAGTATTGATCTGAGTACCGACCCAAGAGGGGTTAGGGTTCAAACCTCCCCCCGAAATTTCGACATCCAATATCATACTGCCTTTTCCTTTGAAAATTCTGCTACTTACAAGAAGCAATCCTCTTCAAGTGGAATCCAAAAGGTCTCCGAATGAGTTAAAACACTACTTTTGAGGTCAAATTTCAAAATTTTTATTTGGGGGAAGAACCTCCAAACTATCCTCCAAAATTTTACCATCTGTTAAACCACAGTGTTTTCCCCCTTGAATATTCTTCTGCTTATAAGAAAAGAGACTGTTTGGGTGTTCCACCAAAGAGTGTCAAAATGCGACAAAACACTAGTTTAAAGGGGCAAATTTTCACAATTTTTCTGGGGGAGGACACCCAGCCCCCTTGAAATTTTGACGCCTATTTAAATTTTTTTCTTGAAAATTCCGGGGTGTACACTGTACAAGCTGCTGTTTTCTTCGGATGTGATCTAAAGGATCTCAAAATGGAACTAAAACACTATTTTAGAGGCAAATTTTCAAATTTTTCGAGGACCCCCACTTATACTTGAATTCTGACATTATGGACAACATAATTCCAATACTTCTTATAAATGATCTAAAACTTAGGGTACAAATTTATATGTTAGGGGGTACCTTAGAAATAACGTTGCTTGATTGCACAAGAGAAAATTCTGTATAAAAATTGTAAAACGATTTATTATTATTTCTACTGTGAAACATGAATCTCTTTGACTATGCACGGTTACTCATGCCTAAATATGTTCTTTGGTATGAATAAGTAAAAATGATTGATAAAAGGTGTTGGTTGTGCGAAAAATCAATAGAAAATATTTACAAATGAAATTTTTGCAGGAAAAAATACTTCCCCTCATTTATAAATATTTGAAAAGTTATAGAAATTGAAATTTTATTAGTCATTTTTATTAGTATTTTAAACTTAAAAAATAGTTTTTGCTGTGAAACCACCTTAGCCATAATTATAAAGTAAATTTTAACTCTGTTAATACAAAATCTTTATATATCGCCATAAAAAAATTTCTAGATTATATTGCAGTTCATTAGAAAGAGTAACTAACTATACATGTACGAATTTTTTCATCTCTATTAAAAAAATATTTTCTTTTATACCTAAATATGATTAAACAATTTCTTGGAAAGATATTAGTTTATGTATGTTTAAAAAATAATTTTTTAAAACATTTCTTTCAATTTTTTATTTAGAAAGCAAGTTCTGTTAAATTTTAAAGTCAAATATTTGAAACACATAGGTTTAAATTAAATACCCTAGAGGGAAAATGTAAATACACTCCATTAGTTAGAAATAATACAAATTTACTATCCCCATTTAATGAGAAATTCTACTGGAAGTTGAGGAAATTGTTTTCCTGAATATGAAATATTCAGATAAAGAAATTGAAACCTTTTAGTTAAATTAGCTTTTAATGTGTATGCATAAATTAAAATTAGCATTCTGTTTAAAGAATTAGAATTCCTGGAATTCCAATTTAATTAATAATAACGGAAATGCATAATTATCTTGGGTGATATGGACTTAAGCTTCTGCAAAACCCACACAAATGTTTTTCTTATCCATGATTAGTAAAAAGTAAAAACATTATAAATTTCATTAAAATTTTCATGCTGTAACAGAGATTTTTTTCTTTGTTCAAAAGTGAATGTTTTATTAATGCAGTCGAACTACCAAAGCATGATGGCATCACCCTCTTTAGATTACTTATAATACGAATCCTTGTTAAATTTCAACATATATTCTATAGTTTTTGAGAGAAGTTTTTAACTTATTGCTACCGACAAATCAAGGCTTGATTATAACGAAAAAATCAAGAATTATAAAAAAATCTTGTGTTATTTTTTCTCTGGCTCAGAAGAATAGTTATCTTTATATTGCATGTGTGTAAAGCAGTAAAAGTAAAATAATTCAGAAGAAAATAAGTCATGGGAAACAAAATAAGGGTTTACCACTTGAAGTTTAGATTCTGTCTAGTAGTATTACGAATTTAACTGTTTAGCTCAGTTGTCTAAAAAGAGAATAATTGTATGGAAATAGTACCCCAAGATTTGATTAATCCTAGAAGAAATTACTTATTTTTTTTAAAAATGCTAAAAAATACCTTAAAATTGTTGAGAGAATTTCAGATAATAAATAATTGAAATTTCAAAGGTGGAGGAGTGGTTTTAAAAAATAGAACCAAGAAAATTATCCTTAAGCGTCAATTTTTCCTTTCTGAGCAAACTGAGTCAAAGTCCTGAGCTGTAAATCTCCATCAGTCTTCATGAAACTGCACCATTGCTCAGATTTCAAAACCTGATTTAAGTTCTTCAAAATGAAGTCGTGAGCAACCGACGTCATCCGGTCGTCCCTGTACTTGTCCGCAAGCGACAGAACGTCGCAAACGTTCGAAACGGAAACCCCCTCACACAGAACAGAGGCACATTCCCTCTTGAGGGTGGGGACCTGGTACTTGTCGGCTGCGTAGTACAGCTTCAGGGCTCTGTCGCATCGCATGTCCTCTACTGTCCCGCTGTAGAGGAAGGTCAGAAAGCGGGCGAGCGTCGCGGAGTCCAGGTCTTCAATGTCCACTGCACCGGACGCTGCCTCTTTCATGTCGCTCGAAAGAAGGCACTTGAAGACTGGGGATCGGGCGCTCAGGATTGCCCTGTGGACCGGAAACGAATCTGTCCCGCAGTTGAGTTGGAAGTCGGGGAAGTCTTGGTCCTGGTATATGCACATCAGCTCTTGTGCAAGCACTTCCACCGGTGTTTCTGCTGCTTTGAGACTATTGAGAGAGCTCTCTCCGCATAATTGTGTCGGCATTATGTCAACCTCTTTTGGGAAATAGGAATAATATCCGCATCGGTGCTCGTACTTTTTTCTGGGGACGATTTCGACGCGCAACAGTATGGAAAACCCTTTTTTCGACACCTCATCCACTGTCAGTGAATTCGAAAACGTCCACTTATCGCCACTACGAAAGTGATGTTCTCCCTCCTCTGATCTTGCCATGCCGTCGTCATCGCTTTGCACAGATACACAGGTCCGGACTGCAATGTTCTTTCGAAAATCACGCGGTTGTAAGGCAAGTTCGATTTTCGAATGCGTTTTTGAGGTTGATAAAGTGAAACCTCCCTCCGTTCCATCATCCATTGGATAAACGATTGCAGAAATATCGACGCAACTCAGCGTTTTGAAACAGAATACCGAAGCGGGTATACGAACTGAAGTGTCATAAACGCTTATTATGGTCCGTACGTGACGTTCACGGTTGTAATGTTCTGTCTCCTCAAATCGCAAGGTAAGGGTGTCATTGTAAAGATCCTCTTTCCTCCTGATTCGAGCAACGATCTCTTCAAATTTAGGCCCAGTAGGAAGTTTCACGTTTCTTTCTACCTTGGTTCGGTCTACTTGGACTTGTTGGGAGCAGATAAGGGACCCATCGGAAGAAATGTAGGACAGTTCTCCCGCAAATCCACGACTTATTCCAAGAAAGAACACCTCTAGATGATCTCCGTTTCCGTTTGGACCTTTTGGATAGAGGTAGATCCCTGGAATACCCCAGACCTCATCCAATTTCGGGCTTAAAATCAATTCTCCAATCCCTAAATTCCAACAACTGAAGTTCTCTATACTCCATTCCAGAACGTTAGAAAAACCGTCGTCTGTTCCTCTCTCCATTTTGAATAATACTGAACACCAGTCGACTAATGTACTCTTATCTTACACCCGTTGAGGTTAAATGATAATAAGAAACACGCGAGTGAGATATGACTTTATCAGAGAATCACTTACAATGGAAACGTCCAAAGGTTACTGAATGTTTTGATAAATGTTGGTTTGGTTTGGTTCAGTTATTGTTTTATGGCGCAAAAATCAAATATGATCAGTGTTATTCCTAGGATTTTTTTTGGTGGAGTAAAAATACTCCTTGACTTTTTTAGGAGGAGTAAAATTCAATTATGAGGAGTGAAATACGGAAATAGTATAAATACTCTAAAAACTACATTTACGAAGACAAAATTTCTATTAAAAACGCTTACTTTTTAATGGGCAAAATGAAATTAATGAAAATGTATGGGTATCAATCAAACAAACTCCAATAAAACTATCTAAGCATCAGAAGAATAAATGAAAAAAAAATACTATTCCTATATGAAAACACAATTAAAAAGTATGATAATTAGGATGCCGTGGCTGAAGGTTTAAGCTAAACCTTTCTGAAAAAATCAAAGAGTGAAAATACTCCTGGCTAGTTTTTTAAAGAGTATTTCCAATTTTCAAGGAGTGAAATACTCCCTCAGAGGAGTTAAAAATATCTCTGAATATGATCATATTGCGCCAAGATAGGCATTAAAAAACCTTGATAAATATTGGTTGATTAGAGATAATACAACTTCATCAGACGAGATAGGAAAGGTACAGCAAACGTTTGCTGCTCTTACAGCTACCAAGACCTTTAGTACACAATTGGAGTGTAGTGTAGATGGTGAACTCTCTTCCTAATAATTTAAAAAAAGGTATCAAACTTATAACGTGCCTATGCCCATAGAAACTACTAAATGTTTAAACATAGAATCTGTATAGATTAGCTATCCCTGATTAAAATTTCTAAACATTCCATGATACTGAAATTGTAGGTAAACTGTGAGTATAGAAAATTTCTAATTGTCGATTTAAACTCAGTACAAGAAGTTAAATTATATGAAAAATGCAAGATTTATGGGTCTAAAAACCACGTTTAGAAGTACTATAATTAAATGTCATGGATCATACTAATTTTTTTGTATAAAATGTTATGGATGTTCCGTTTACAATTTTTTACATTGTTTTTGTATTAATTACATTATTAAATTGCAATTTTTTTTGTCATTTAAAATATAAATAATGACATTTAATCAAAAAGATTGACCCTCTCGTAAAGAAATATAATCCAAAAGATATTCAAATTCTAAGTATTATTATTACACTATAGAGCATTTTCAATCACATGACTCGGTCCTAACAATGGCCTTAGCAACGCTGTTTTTGTCTTCCAAGTGACGTCATGTGCGAATGCTCTATTGATATTGCCAACTTACAATATTATGATTAATCAAAAATTTAATATTTCAAGAAGTGGGTTTTCTTAAAAAATTTTGAAGATCCACTTTTTAAGAGGTTGGTAGACTTATTTATTTCTTTAAAAAAAGAAGAAACTTTAAATACTTAGAGAAGAAAGTAGATCCACCTTTCCCTAACAGTAAACATTGCATTGGGTCATTTCATGTGAAGTCACCTAGTGGGTGTGCCACCATGTCACGGATTTTCTTGAAAATTTTATGTGTGAAAGAACATGATGAAAGAAGGATAAATTAATTTCTTCAGATTTTTTGAATCAAAACCCAGGTTATGGGGGCATTTTGAAATATGGCTCAAATCCACAAAATGGCGACATTAGACGAAGTGGTATGCGTGTTTGTAACTTGAATAACTCTTTTATTTATTAACATATAGAGATAAATTTGGCCTCATTTTAAAGATAAAGACACGTTCTATATATTTAAATCAAAATATACCTGAAAATAATGAACCAACTTTTAGAAAAGTGAAACGAAATAATTTTTAGAGGAGTATTTTCAGCATTATTTTACGAATTTTTTTCAGATAGAATCCCATTTTTCACAACCTTGATTTTTTTTCTCAATATTGAAAAGATCTTATATTTCAACATAAAAAAAAATCCAGGAGGGTGTTTTTTGTTTTTTATTTTTAAAAAAATAAACAAGGTAAAATATGGAATTTTTAAAGCATTAATTTACGAATTTTTTTCAGATAGAATCCCATTTTTCACCTCCTTGATTTTTTTTCTCAACATTGCAAATATCACATGCTTCAACATAAAAAAATTCCAGGAGGGTGTTTTTGCTTTTTATTTTTTAAAAAAAATAAACAAGTTAATCGAAGAAACAGAAACGCAGTTTTCTCGTTTTGGAAGTAAAAAACAACAAAGCAAGTAATATTTCAGAACTATTTATTGATTTTAAAATTTATTATTTATGAAATAGTATCTCTTTAAAACATAAGAACATAGAAATGTTAGTCAAGGACTACGGCTTAAAACAACTGAAATTGGATGCCAGGACATAGACATAGATGTAAGGTTAAAATCATTTATTAAAAAATTATATTCATGAAATATATAAATGCTTACTAATTGTTGTTATCTTGAAGCTTAAGTATGATTATTTTCTATGAGAAACTATGGAAGAATGGTTGGATGATGATACACGCTTTATTAATTACCTATTTTCATTTACTGGTTGGAAAAAATGATGAATTCTTGAACCAGGAATTGTAGAACTATTTTTAAATCAACTTTGAGCAAGTCTTAAGAGGGTATATGATAATCACATTCTTAGTCCAAAAGACCTCTTCCAATTCACTCAAAACCACATAACCGGAATTTATAAATTTTTTGTAACAAACGAAGAAGTCTTAGAACCATCAATATCATCATCATCATTAGAAAGAAGATTTAAAAACAGTTCTACAATTCTTGGTTCAAGAATTCAACATTTTTCCCAACCAGTAGATGAAAATAGGTTATCAATAAAGCGTGTATCATCATCCAACCATTCTTCCATAGTTTCTCATAGAAAATAATCATACTTAAGCTTTAAGATAACAACAATTAGTAAGCATTTATATATTTCATGAATATAATTTTTTAATAAATGATTTTAACCTTACATCTATGTCTATGTCCTGGCATCCAATTTCAGTTGTTTTAAGCCGTAGTCCTTGACTAACATTTCTATGTTCTTATGTTTTAAAGAGATACTATTTCATAAATAATAAATTTTAAAATCAATAAATAGTTCTGAAATATTACTTGCTTTGTTGTTTTTTACTTCCAAAACGAGAAAACTGCGTTTCTGTTTCTTCGATTAACTTGTTTATTTTTTTAAAAAATAAAAAGCGAAAACACCCTCCTGGAATTTTTTTATGTTGAAGCATGTGATATTTGCAATGTTGAGAAAAAAAATCAAGGAGGTGAAAAATGGGATTCTATCTGAAAAAAATTCGTAAATTAATGCTTTAAAAATTCCATATTTTACCTTGTTTATTTTTTTAAAAATAAAAAACAAAAAACACCCTCCTGGATTTTTTTTATGTTGAAATATAAGATCTTTTCAATATTGAGAAAAAAAATCAAGGTTGTGAAAAATGGGATTCTATCTGAAAAAAATTCGTAAAATAATGCTGAAAATACTCCTCTAAAAATTATTTCGTTTCACTTTTCTAAAAGTTGGTTCATTATTTTCAGGTATATTTTGATTTAAATATATAGAACGTGTCTTTATCTTTAAAATGAGGCCAAATTTATCTCTATATGTTAATAAATAAAAGAGTTATTCAAGTTACAAACACGCATACCACTTCGTCTAATGTCGCCATTTTGTGGATTTGAGCCATATTTCAAAATGCCCCCATAGCCTGAGTTTTGATTCAAAAAATCTGAAAAAATTAATTTATCCATTTTTCATCATGTTCTTTCACACATAAAATTTTCAAGAAAATCCGTGACATGGTGGCAACGAGGTTTTTTTATTTTGGGTGATTTTAAATGAAATGAGCCCATTGCATCTTGCATCTGGGTGGTCTTTAACCAATGTTATAACATTTCCCGCTACTCAATTGCTGTTCCCCTTGATCTGTATTCCGCAGAATCAAATGGAAGCTAAAGATATTGTTCGTAGAACGACTGAACGTGAGCAATCAACGAAAGATAGCGACTCAAAGGTCTCTGTCGTTGTTCCTAAAGACATTTATTTGATTCCTTTCAAGAGGTTTGGATTCAGTAAATAAATCTAGATTCCCCAGAACTGTTGTAAAGAGTCTACGTGATAGTTGGATTCCACTCTGGACTAGTTTGATTTCGAAACTAATGAGGGTTTTGATTTCAATGACGGAAACGGGAAATTGAATTGAGAGGGTCTATTTTTAGTTTCTTTATTGGAGAGTGTGTGTAGGTTACATTTGTGGTCTAATCTAATTTGATAACTGCGAAAACCTTAGTATGTTCGTATTTGTAAAGTTATTCAAAAGCCCATTATTTTTTTGCAACTAATTTGAAAAAAATTTTGAAAGTGATAACTACTTGTATAACCAGGTAACATTTCTTTCTTGCCTCATTTATTTACATACGATACATTATACATTTACCTTTAAACGAAGGTTGCAGTTTGATAGTGGTTTGTTTGTAAGTTTATATTTAGAAGCGTAGCCCTTGTTCTTATATTCCCTTCTGTATTTAGGATATTAGATTATCCTTTCCAAAAACTCAAATTCCTTTTTTGAAGCTGGCCAAAAGTACTTATTAATATATAAATTTTATTATCATTTTCAAAAATTTTAAATACGTCATTGCATCCGTATGTTCTATTTCTTCACACAGGTTGAAAAAAGACATCTAATTAGTGTCTAACTAAACTGCCTAAGGAGTATTTTGATTAGGATCTAACAGAGGGTAGTATGGGAAGAAATTCTCCCATAGAAATAACCTAAGAACATCCAAGATTACCATATCTATTTTTAATTTGCCTAATTGAGGACTTAATGAGACACAATCCTGGTTACCTCATTGTAGTATGTAATTTTCTAAATCTTAAACCACAACCAGGGGCGGATCCATTACGGCTCCAGGGGAGGGCCTTTTTGCAGATCACCTTTGCCTTTCGACGCAAATAGTCAATATTTTTTTTAGATTGCTTCAAGTTCTCAAAAACTGGTATTTCGTCCCTCTTGTTTGATTAAAAATATAATTAGGGATAGAGGTTTCTTAAACAATGTTTCTAAACAACATTTCTTAAGTGTAGCGCTAGATACATACAACTGAAGTCAAAATAGTTGTATCACATCTTCGTTGGAATTTGCTTCTACTTACCTAAAATTAAAAAAAAAAACTATTTTGAAAGTCGGTCGAAAAAGTTTGAACGACTATCTGGAGAAAGTACCCAACCCCCTAAACTAAAAAAATAGAGAGAGAAGAGAGAAAGAAATGGGTGGTAACAAGAGGGAAAGTGAGAGAAAAGGATAAAAAAAAAAATAAAAGGAAAAGATAGAGATACATTTTAAATGACCTAACAAGTTTCAATAACCTGGAAAAAAGTAAAATAAGGGGAGAAAGAAAGTCAAAGGGAGAGAGAGAAGGGAAAACACTAAGTAAATTTTGAATGACATAATTTTTTTTCGGTCATTCAAATATAGTTAAATTCTACTTTTTTCCCCACATTTCCCCTTTTTTTTGGCCCAAGGGGGGACTCTTTACATTGATCCTCCCCTTGGATCCCCTCCCGATCACAACAAACATTATAGACACCACAACATTTTTCCATGACCAAAGATGTCACCGCACGGCCGGTTTAGCATTCAAACCCTCCCACCGTCCCTCAAACACCTGTTCCGCGGCAGATAACGCGCGGTCGCTTTTTGCCACAGTCACGTCACCGCACGTGACGCGCATAACCCCCCCCCCCATCTCAAGAACAAAAGTCGAAAGAAGTTAACGAGGGCCACCACCGTTTGTTTATTATTACACCGGTGCCTGACTCTTCGGGTTGGTTGGTTGGTTGGTGAAAAGAATCGATTCCCGTGATTGATGCGTCTGAATCGAGTGATGCGGATTGGGAAAAGCGGTCTGAGGGAGGGAAATGGGGATTTATTAAGTCGATTCTCCCCCTACATAAATTCGGGGTTTATCCGGGATGTGCCGGGCAGAGGTGTATTAGATTAAACCTGGAATATTTCATGGGGAATGGGAATTAAGGAAGTGATGGATGGTTTGATGTGGTTTCTCCTTAGGAAAAATACGGTGTGAAACACACAGGGGAACATAAAAAAAATCCTCCATTCTAGTTATAATTGGAACTGGAACATAATAAAAAATATCTCATTCTATAGTCTGTGTAAATAAAATCGGCGGTTTCACGTCATGCTTTACCATGGCAACGCAGAAGAAATACATGGAGAAAAAACTCAAGGTCAACCGCCAATTCTATTTACACAGACTATAGTAATGGACAAAACTGACTCTTTAACTACTATCTATTGACACATCAAATATATAACCGTGCTGAATTCATTGAGATAGCTTACACAGTGTCTCTATATAGTGGCAAAACAAGGATGTTAAGAAATCAATGAAAAAGTAAAGGAGATAGAGAAAAGAGTTTTATCAGAAAAATGTGCTCAATATTGATGAGGAAATTTATAAGAAGGATGAGGAAATGATGTGTGATGAGGGAATTGATGACGAAATGGCTGAGGATGATTAGGAAAATTCGAGAATAATTTTAAGGATAATTATAATGAAGGATAATTTCTTATAATGTCAATAATGATAATAATATTTGAGAAGTCCATTTTAAAAAGTTTTTAATTAATTTTTAATAAAACATTTTAATTGTTTTAATCCTATATTTAGGCTTTTTTAATAAGGAAAAAACAATTCAGTTACATTTTTATCTACTCAAGGCAAGAAGCGACTTAAAAAAACCTGTAACCTGTTTTTTTCCCAATGCAATTTAATAAGTTAAAACGGATAGAAATAAAAAAGAATAGAGAATGATTGGTCCAATATTAGAATCCTTTCTTAATGCGAATTTATCATCCGAAAGTTTTCTGTCTAATTTCAGGCTCCGAGTTGTCATCTTACATTTAGAGGTTAATATTAATCAGTCTTTTTATATCAAAGATTAGGATTCCCTTTAAAAGCATAAAATAGTTCAAATTTTAATTATAAATTTCCTCGTGCTTCGAGTCAAATAGACAGTGTTTGAATTCTAAATCCTGAAACAGACTTTAATCTGTCTGTTTCCTAAAGTCGGTTTTAAACGATCATTTTAGATAATATACTATATTGCATTAATACGAGCGATTCTTTCATATTAACACTGACGATTTATCATAATTTTCTCTGTGTATATGCATAGAAAATGTGTCCTTTCCTACGAATTCTATATGGCTTTCGGATGACATAAAGTGCTAGTTTCTTCTATTGCCTTCTAAAAAGAACATCCATTATTTAACATAAAAAAATAAATATTCAAAACCTAAAAATCGTCGAATTCAAATACCCAATCTAAAAATACTTTATATTAAGTATCCCTACTAAAATATCAGCTTTGAGAATCGAGTATTATCATTGCACAAGTTTGACACTTTTCGTCATTAAAGTAGGTGGGAAAACTAAGGATCGTGTAGTTAAAAAATGAGGTGCCCAGCGCTAGGAAAAGCCATTTTGAAACTTTTATTGCACATTTGATGATGAAACCCACGAGATAAGAACCACCTGTCAAAGTTAAACCCATTAATCTAAGTAGTAATAAAAACCCTGGTTTTTGCTGATTACTTTTTTAATAACTATGGTATGCTAATATAACTAAGAACTCTAGAAATATTTTCATATTTTACATATTTAGTTATTGTTCTGAATTACATTGGGATTAATTTATAGGTTCTAAAAGCAAGAAATCTAGATTTTTAAACTTAACTATAAATGAATAAAATATCCGATTAATTTTAAAGGTAGTAATAAAGTTAGTAGTTTAATTAGTATCAGATTAAAAAAGATGTATTCGGTATTTTTTAAGAATGTAGAAGCTTACAAAATAATCAAAATCACTTGAAAACATTTTTTAAATGACATGTAATCGTATAATATAAAATTATACAGGGATTTGAAATTAAATTTATTCGATTATTTAATAATGATAATATTGTATTTTTGGTTTTTCCTGAGTACAACTTTTCAGGTTAAAACCCTGTAAAAGTTATTTTTCCTTCAGATCTCTTATGTTACAGGGAAGAAAACCCTACAGTTCTGGAAAAACTAGATTTTACTTTGTATTTTATTTATGGCAGAGAAAAAAACTTCTCTGTCTCCTAATAATGTTTTAAAAATGAGGCAATTATGTCGACGAAATAAGTTAAATCATGCTAAAAATATTACTGTATTTATATAAAGGTTTCCTTTTAAAAGGCAGAAGTAATTAAATATATTTCATGTCGTCTGAAGAGAAAATTTCAAATATTTATGAAACGGTTGGCTTAGTTTTCTTTATAATTCTAAAAACTAATTGAGTTGATTTACATTAAGTTGATCAGAAATAACATAATTAGTTCAGTATTTTTTTAATAATTATTTATCATTTACCTCAATTATTTAACTCATTTCCCTTGTGTTTTCTATTAATTTTCCTACCTAATTGGCTTTTAGAATTTCGCAATGAAAAATGTTGTGGTTCTACAAATTTTTCCGATAAATTTTTATTCTGTCTAATAAATATTCAAATCAAAATTTAGTTTTATAATCTAATTAAGTTTTTATACTTTTCCCTTTGATGTCTATCTAAAAATAATAAATATACCTAAAAACGCAGAAACAGCCCCAAATTATTCAGGGTATTTAAAAGCCATAAAAGAACGGCTATAGATTTCAAACAACGCCTCGTAAATACATAGAAGTGATTTGTATCTTGGTTATTCAAAACTCATAGGCATAAATGAAGGGACTGTATTGTAAAAGTCTATGCGGAGTCATTGAGACGGATTTCAGAGCATCTAGTGTCAAAATAAAACAAATTAAGTTTTAAAATAATTTAAAATAAACAGATACAACATAAGAAAAATACGTGCTATGCATTTGCTGGAGTCAATTGAAACGGCTTCTGGTGCAGAATGGCCTGATTTGGCCCATGTGCCATAAAAAATCAACCAACCAACCAATCAGTTGGGCGGAAACTTAGGGAAACAAGTAAACGACCTCATTCATTATGGAAAAAGCGAGTCTGAGTCAGGTCCACACGAGTCTTTGCTATTCTAATGGCTTATTAACAGTGCGCGTGCGGCTTTGTTGGAGTTCTATGCGGTGCCGAGTGACGCGTTGTCACTGCGTTGGACAAATGAACACGCAAGCCTTATCTTGTGTCCACATACGGATGGTTTCAGTGACTCATAGCGTTCAGAGAAGCCACAACTTTATGTACGTTACTTATGCATGTTAAACAGGGGTTTTTCCTACTTTTCACAAGCATCCCACCCAATGTAATGATTTTATTATTGACATAAACCTCCTTCGCTCAAGAATTTGAAATATACCTTATTTAATAATAAATAGTATAATAATATTTATACACACACACCGAAGGGGGAACGGCATTGGAGCACCTAGACCCAAAGGGCCTTCAATCTTCGATAAAGCTGACTACTTAAATTAATCTAAAACAAAGTTAGTAACATATAATAGCACTAAAAATAAGAAGAGGGCCTGGCACTACAAAATTGACATCGCTTTTATGGAGGTGTAAAGGACCAGTAAGCCCACCGAGCAGTATCTATAATATTTATAATAATAATCCTAATAATAATAGAGTAGTTGGGGTAATGCGATAAATATAAAATGTTGGATGCTGATAATATTGAATTTTGACGTTTGCATAAAATTTTCCAGATGTTAGTCAAGATTTGTAAAAAAAAAAGTTTTATTTAAAGCAAAAACAAAAATGTTTATAAATAGGCTTTATTTTTTTTTTAAAAAATAGAAGATCATACAATAATAGAGCCTAAAGTTTCTATAAAATACCTTCTAATCTCTGAGATGGAGCAGAGAAATTTAGATAGGAGGAGGCTTTTTTTTGGTATAACTTAAATTAGCACATTTCATGATAAAAAATGTAAATTAGATATGCTGATCCATCTGTTGTTAGTTCATCGTCTTCAGAGCTATTTAGAAAATCAATTTTTATAAATAATTTTTTCAATGTAGTTTAATGACAAAATTCTACGTTTGTGAAAAAATAATTCCATAGATACTTTCAAGAATCCAAGAAAATAAAGAGTATATGTTAAGTTGTGTGTTATTCAACAAAAATTTAATAAAATATATATTTTCGATACCTCAGACTAAAAAACATAGTTTGTAAAAAATGTCATTTTTAAAAAATAGAAACTTTTATACAATTTTGGGATGAAAACATTTTTTCAAATATAATGAATGTGTTGTTATACATTGTTATATATGTTGTTGCTATAAGTTGAAGACAGTAATTACCATGTATCAAACTAAACTTTAAGGTGGTTGATATGATAAAATACTGAATACCTAAAACTGATAGTTGAAAGGGAATCCTATTTCCAAACTTAAACAAAGATAAACCTTAACTTTAATGACCAAGCCGAAAAACTCCCCCGATAAACTGTAAAAAACATTCTCTCCAGACAAACGATTTGTTCAATAGTGCTCGGTAATCACTCTTTCATTCTAAACGGTTCCCTTGATGGATGGCTCATACCCCTCTTTCCCTTCAAATCCGTTGAAGTTTCCTGACAGAAGGTCATAGACCATCTGTTTGGCGAACTGGATCTGTTTTCTTCCGAGAGGATTTCGAGAATTGATGAGTTTGGAACTGGAAATAGTGAGCTGTTTTTGGGAGACGGTAATAGAAAGTTTATTACGAAATAAGCTTCGTCATGTTAAATTGCTTCAGAATTTACAATTTTTGGTGGTGAATTAAATTAGGGTATCGCAATTTTAAATTTGTTTCAAGATTATGTTGTGGTTGGTCCAAAGCAGGACATATTGCGCCACACATGTCATAAAATCATTTTAAGTGTGCGAAAGCCTTTGTCTGATGTACTTCATACATCAGTATGAAAAAGATGTTAAAATATCATTGTTTAAAAATTAAATCAAATGTATGGTATAAAGGGTTAGGAGGAGATAGTTTTACAAGTTCTATTCTCTATTCCAGCGGTTCCCAAACTATTTTGCTCGTGGAACCCTCCAATTTATTACATATGATCGCGGAACCCTGAATATTTTTTAATCAACGACTCTTCAAAATTTAATATCTGATATTATATTAAACAAGCCAACTTAATGGTAAAAAAATTGTGATTAAGCAAGTTCCCAGAACCATCAGGGGGGTCTGGGGTTCCTCCCCCAGAAAATTTTTGGAAATTTGACTATAAAAAGAGGGTTTTAACTTGTTTTGGTACACCTAATCCGAATTTCGGACATACATTTTTTAGATTTTAATACCTATTTTTGGTAGAATTTGACTTTCGATGAACTTAATCTAAAAAAACACCATTCTTATTTTCTTTAAGGAAATAAAATTTGTCACGCGGAACCCCTAAATATTTTCGTGGAACCCCAGGGTTCCGCGGAACCCACTTTGGGAACCACTGCTCTATTCTAATAATCATTTGATTCTATAATGGTAGATTCTACATAATAAACACTATAAGTGTTTACCACTAGTAATTTCATCTTATAGATTACTTCACGCTTATTTACCTTACGGTAATTTCAAAATATAGACTCCAAATATTGACTCCTTTCATTTAACAGTTTGCACGTCTAAGCTTTCAAAGCAAGTTAATCTACCTTAGTTAATCAAAATTATTGAGATGTAGCTTAAATATCCAATGTTTTGACAAATACTATTTGTATATACTTCAACAGTCAATATTTATTATCCCTTAAAAGGAAACAGGTATTTATTAAGT
This sequence comes from Tetragnatha montana, assembly GCA_963680715.1. Taxonomy (NCBI): domain Eukaryota; kingdom Metazoa; phylum Arthropoda; class Arachnida; order Araneae; family Tetragnathidae; genus Tetragnatha; species Tetragnatha montana. Next base: position 8,328,801 of record OY796677.1, on the reverse strand, counting down.
ACCTGCCTTTGACTATAATTTTAGAACTTTATTTGCTATAAGAACTTGAAATAACGAAGAAGGAATAAAAAATATAAGCAAAAGTATAACTCTGAAGTATAGCATTATTTTTATTTTTAAATTTGTTATACTACAATTACCGTAACGAAAACACAAAACATTTGGAAAACTGCCAAACACAGAGTACTTTACCCTATTTAAATTAACTGATAACCAAAAGCAATTAGCATCCACAATTTCAAAATGAATTATTTATTTGTTGTTCAGTTGTCAAATTAAACCTTTATTATTTTTCCATAATTTAAAGGTTTTGCAAACTAAAAATACGTAAAGGTACTTTTTAATTACATTCGTTGTCGATTAAGCCAAATGTATTTACTGTCATACCGCGAGGAGAAGAGCTTTGAACAGGGTTGCCGTGAGTAGACGAGTCCAAAAGAAGAGGGAAGCTGGTATGAATTGAACGGCATTATTTGGGTTTTTAAGCGTACATTTGGCGAGTGAGAAAACGCGTTTCACGAATGAAAATAACATAATCATATTTTATTAAACTACATTAAAATATAGATTATCTTTGAAATTTCTCGTTAATAAAAATCGAATTAATGAACACGGTAACTATAAATCCAAAAAATTATAAAGTATCCAAATAAAATCAGATAAATTGATGTAAATCACATAACATAATATCAAATTAAATAGATCAGATTCGGTGAAATATTTAAGATCAGTTGAAAAAGATCAGATCAGTTAAAATAGATCAGATCAGTTAAAATAGATCAGATCAGTTAAAATGGATCAGATCAGTTGAAATAGATCAGATCAGTTGAAAAAGGTCAGATTAGAAATATTTAATCAAATCAGATGTAATGCGAAAGGAAATTCCAAAATTCGTTACTCTAGAATCGAAAGAAGTACACAGCTGAAAGATAGCCACTCAGATTTGGCTCGGAACATTTATTTTAGCGCCAAGTGAATAACCATCACCCCCAAAATTCAGTGGAATAATCCGTTTCTATAACAACCGCAGCATCATCGTATGACGTCAAAAGCTCTTCTCCTCGCGGTACGACAGTATTTCCACCTAATTGGGCAGAACTTTTTGTTTTTCTTTTGTAAACGTTTAATGGATTAGACCACCCACGGAATTAATACATAGAAACGTAATTTTCTTCCCACTTTAACGTGCAACCATTTAAAAATGAGCTAAGAAAGAAATTTAAGAAAGGTTTTGATTTACCTTCCTCTTAGGTCTTTAGTTGTTTTGCCAGCAATTTGCAGGGTACCCAGAATCGGTAACTTGACCAATTCTGGATACGTTGTATTTTACTATGTAAAAATGTGTTGCAATAAAATTAAAAAAAAAGATGCGAAAATATCGAGGTAAATACAAAATAATCGAATGTTGATAAAATAATGATTTGAGTAAATACAAAATAATAATGTTTAGAAAAGAGTTCAGTTGAGAACTTTCTGATAAATATAAACATTAACCATTAGGGTTATTGAATTTGGATTCTGAGAAACAATTATCATAACTTCTCATTTTTGATTTTTGTGAATAAAACGAAAAAAACCTAGTCAACTAACTCATCAATAAAAGTAATATGCATCCGTAGTTCTATCTATAATAATAAAAGAGCTTTACCACTCACTCATCAACGCACAGCAAAATCTACCGGGGCTAAGGTCTCGAAACTTGGTAGGGTCAAAGACCTTACGGTGTACACGCGCACTAAGAAGGGATTTTTCGAAATATCTTTTTTCTGACCCACAGGGGGGTTTGGAGCGTTTTTGACGTTTTCCAGCCCAGCGGCGTCCCAAATGACCCCAGATCTTTGTTATTTCGCAGGAAGGTACCTAGCAACAATTTCTAGAAAGGCATTTTTCAGATTTTGGATATTCGAATTTTAAGAGGTCTGAATATTCCAAAAGCCCGTTTTTGCTGAGCATAAACCAAGTTTTATATATTCGAAGAAAACAATACCGTGAAATCGATATTACGAATTGAACTGTTGGTACTACCTTCTTGAGAGAATTTCAAAGAAAGTAATTTCTGGATTTTTCGATATTCCATTCTGGAGGGGGTGCACAGGGGTTTGAATATTCACTCCCGTTTTTAGTTTTTGGATCCTAGCACCCACATTATTAATGTGATTGTTATGAAATTTTAGCATGTTGTTCCTCACACAACCAGGAAGGTTTGCGAAAAAGAATTTTCTGAATCAAAACATTCCAAGGAGCCTTTTCTGTCCCTTTTCTAAATTCTTATGCTTAGCCTTCAATGTTAAATTTATTGCTGTTATTGCTCTTTCCAGGACACGCAAAACCTCTATTGTTGGAAATATTTATTTTGAAATGTTTTATAACAGGTGAATTTTTAAAAAATATGATTAAGAAACAATTTTTAATGATTAAATAATTTTTTTTATAATAACCAAAAACCATTCCACTGAAAATTTTTATTCTTTTTTCTATTTAATCAAATTTATGTATTTCCAGTCAAGTTCAAATTGAACAATATTTTATCACAGGCATTTTCAGTGTCGATTCAAATGATGTTTACTTTTATTTCATGTTTGAAATTTCTTTCAATGAATGAGTTGGTGATAAATCAGCAAAGGGGGGTTCAGGGGGTCTCCCCCTGATTTTTAAAAAAAATTATAGTTATTAAAAATGGTTATAAACACTAATTCTAAACCGGTTTTTTAAGATCTTAAAAAAGTATAAAAGTATGTAGTATATTTAATTGTTTTGTATTTCATAAAAATTTAGTGGGATGAGGGTGAAATAAGTTTTATCTATAAACATTGCTGTTCAATAATATATCTTTATTGTGAGCGAAGGCGGCGAAATTTGCCTCAAATATACATTTATACCAATTGCAGAAATGGATGGAGGGAGAAAAGGACAAAAGAGAAAAAAATAATGGGGTTCAGAAGGTCCCCTTACTTTTTTTCTATTTTGAAAAATTACTCTTTAAAAACGGGGATGGGGATTTCACACATTAAATCTAAACTGGTGGTATTTTTAAAGGTTTTTTTTACATCTTAACGAAGTGGTATGGCATCAAAAAAGAATCCTAGCAGGAAGACTGTTGACTCTATTGCATCTAAACACTAATTCTTATTTATTTTAACACACAGTTTGATAAGCCTTTTATCCCCCGAGCAACGGCGGGCATATCAGCTAGTAGTAAATAAATTCTCTGAAGTTAAGTTTAAAATTCAAACAATTAATGGATCAAAAACTGACTGGAAACATTTCAAAATGATTTTTACTTGCTTTTCTTCGTCGATCATGCCAACTCCATTAATTTGCGTCTTAATAGGTCAGAATTTTTTTTTTCATCAATACAACTTTAATGGATAAAACTATCTCCTAACCAAGCCAGCACACCCATTAAAGATAAACAAGTAGCTTGTTTCACGAAAATTTTGTTTTTTGTCCTTTTTTGTGGTTTTTACCAGTTTCAAACCCTGTATATGTTATCTTTCATTATGTAAGAAATGTGTGGCGGTAGAATTTGAAATATGATGAAAAAAAAAAGAGGCGAATTCTCTGAAAAACCGAGAAAACCAATAATCTTAATAAAAAAACTACTTAAACATATGAATGTTGATAAATGAATTTGATTGAGAGAACTTTCTGATCAAAACAAATATCAAATGTGTAGGATTACAGTAAATAATTTATGAATTCTAAGAAGCAACTATTATGACTAGCATTTTTTAATTTTGCAATAAAATCCGAAAACGAATGACACAACATATTCATTCACGAATATAATTTGTACCCTGAATTCGAAAATAAATAAATCCTTTGAAGTTAAATTCTCAATCAATTGAAGCAATTAATGGACCCAGGAAACACTTAAAAATGCTTTTTAATTACTTTTCTTCCCCGATTAAGCCAACGGAATTTATTTGCATCCGATTGAACGGAAAATTTAGTTTTCTCTTCCACAATTCTAATGGATTACTCAACCCACAGAATTTCCACAAAACATCTCCTACCCACGCCAGCCATTAAAAATAAACAAAGAACTTGTTAGCCTCTAACCAAAAACCAACTAAAAACAACATCATCTACTGTAGTGTTATTCATCTTTTCGGTCCCAGCAAAAAGCCCCTCTCGAGGGAATACAAATTGCTTCGTTTTAAAATTCTCCTCTCCTAATTTCCAATGCTCCCCTAATTATCTTGACTTTACTTCCACTGCCCGTAACCGCAGGACTTGTTTTCTCAAGGAAATTAATATTTGTCGTAGTGATTAAAAAGATGGCGTTCTTTTTTTTCCTCCTTCCTCTGGAGCGTAATTAAAAACAGATTATTTTGTGTTCTAATGATTTGCCCTGGAAACTGATTTGAGTAGTAAAGGACCCTATTGGGGGAGTAGTTTTATTTCTTTTCTGTAGTTTGAAGTCATTACTGAATTTTAATTTCATTGTTTTGGAGTAATAAGTAGGATAATGTTGTTATATGATCGTCGAGAAGTTTCGAAAATATTTTTGTTTGGGTGATTTTATCTGTTTCCTAAACTAAGGATGCTAATTATTTAACGTGATTTGTGATTGTACAATTTTTTTAAACTTAAATTGTTTCCATTTTTATATACAAGGTAAATTTATCCATATTTCTTTCTTAATTGTAGATACACAAATGGAAAATGTTCCTCCGCTTGTGTGAATGCTAGTTTGGTTTGGTTATTGTTTTATGGCTCAAGTGTGTGAATGGTGAATAAATTATACAATGAAGTAGTAGTGGAGTATTTTAAATTTATTTCAAAGAAAAATAATTGTCGGGCAAAACATGTGTTAGAAAAGAATCTAATTGACAACTTTGAAAAAATGTTTGTGATTACATTGTCGACAACATTTTTTTCCAATGACAAGTTACAGTGTAACAAAGTCTAAACCAGCAACATGCCTAAATCAGTACTTTCTTCGCGTTACCCAATGGGCACCTGTGGACCGAAGCCACGGAGGTAAAGTACTGTTGCCCACGCTACACACACTCATACAATAGCAGGCACAACCCCTTTTTACAAGGTGGCGACAACTATTTTCATGTATCTACATATTTTCAAATAGCTTATATAATGATTAAAGATTGTATGTCGAAAATATTTAATTTTTTTTTATTTAATATTGTATTAGAGAGTTTGCTATGACAGAAAATAATTTTTTAAATATTTTTTCTTTTGGATCTCTATAAAGTAATTAAGCTCCATAGTTCTAAATTTTGAATTCGACTGAATTCAGCTTTTTTTATCTGTGAATGAATTAAAAAAATGCAAAGAAATAAAATCTTAACTACTATATCCATCAGTTTTGAATTGTTTCATGATTTGACACAAAAATTTAAATAAACAATACTACCTATCATTAAATAGAAATATTAAATTAAATCACTTATGAAGTTGTTTGAACTACACAAAATAAATATTTTTGGCGTTTTCTTATTTTCTTTCAAACGAATATCATTCGTTCCAACTCTTTGCTCACTCCCAATCCATAACCTGATCGAAGCTAAAAATAGCTCCACGGGTATTAAGTTAAAATTCATAACCATCATGAATCTCGGTCTTGATTACAACGTCACTTCAACCTGCTCTAACGGGGAACAGAAAACTTCTCCCCTTCAGAATGGCAACACGAAAGAATGACGCCCGAAACTTCCCAAAAACAAGTCGCCCACTTAAGCCTAACCGAAAACTTTTCTCTTCTTATTGCCTAATCGCGCGGCAAATTAATCACACGGTCACCATTTTTGTTCCAACAAAAAGAACGTTACCTGTTGTCATGGCGGCAACGAAGTACTCCCGAAACTCTTAAGTTGATGAGACTTAACTTCTCGGAGTTGAGTTGAGTTGCTTCTTGTGCCGCGGCCATTTATCATATGGAAGTCACGTGCCGGTTCGTAAATCACTGCTCCGAGTGTGTTTTTGGCTAAATGCTTTTCGTCTCCCTCCATTGTTGTCAGTGTCAGAAGATTAGGAAGTCCCTCAAGTGAAGGCGCTTTGTCATTGTAGCAAATGGATGGAGTCGTTACGTTGTGTAGAGATTGTTCTTTTTTATAAGCTAGATCAACCCATTTGTTTTGAGTCGGGTAATGTTATTGGACTCGATGCACTTATGGATGAGGTAAAAATGAAAAGTTTCTTATGGATGAGGTAAAATTGAAAAGCTTTAGTGATAAGCTACGGAAGTACTATTGGCTATTTCATATTCATCAATGGACAGGATATTCAATGGGTAAGGGTTTTAACACTTTTATAGTTAACATCAATCATCTTAAGGAGGTTGAAGGCTCAGACTCATCATTTTTTACATTCATTTTGGAGGAATCATTCAAAGTGAAAAGTGTAACTTGGCGATTCAATCTTTACTCCTTCATTTTTATACGCAAACTAGAGGTTTTACTGGAGTGAATCACTCAGGATGAAAAGTTAAAGTGAAACAGTGTAAATGAGCCTTAAGGCTCATTCAGACTTTTCAATTTTGATAATCATTTTGAAGGAATCATCCAAAGTGAAAAGTTTGAATTGGCATTACACTCTTTATTAATTCACTTCTCTATGCTAACTAGGGATTCACAGGAGTGAATAACTCAGAATGAACAGTGAAAGTGAAACGGGGTGAATGAGTCTTTAGGGTATTCCAAACTTTTGGCTTGAAAACTCTGCTTTTGGTTTCTTAAACATAATTATCTGACACTTTTGTAGTAGGTTTTCCAGAAAACTTGCATTGAAAAGTAGCGAAAAAAAAAAGGTTATTTGTAAGGGGAGTCTATAAATTACGGGAGGTCAAATAGGGGGGGAGGGGGTCCAGCCAAATACTCCCATGGGAAGGGGAGAGTCAATTAAAATCTCACGTCAACTTTTAGTTTGGAGATGACGATTTTTTCTTTTTATCTTTTTTTATCACAATTTTGAGACCATGTTGAATTCTTTGAAATGGTTACAGTTCTTTTGTTATTAAATTGATACGTTGATTGAACTACAAGGAGATCATTCTGTAGATGAGATTAGAGTTGAAAAATCTGGAGTGCTTTTATACAACTTAAATTCTTCTATGAAGAGGATTTTCTTTGAGGAGGGATTTAATTTAGCTATAGTTAACATAGTAAAAGTGATTCAATATAAAATATAATAATAATAATAATAATAATAATAATAATAATAATAATAATAATAATAATTTATTTCATTTTTGTACAAAGCGATACAATCGAAAATAGGGGGAAGGCATATTAGTCAGACTGGGGCACATGCCCATTTAGCTGACCAAAAAAATTATTACAAGCAAATTTAGTACAGATGAGGAAAAAAAATCGAAAAAAAAAAAAGTATCTTAAAATATAACTAATACACAATACATATGTACATAAAAAAAAAAATAATAATAATAATAATAACACAATTTAAATGACAAATACAAAGAGATAAATGGCAAAACAGCATAGGCATTAAAATTACATGTTGCTTCTATAACTTAAAAAAGACATCTAAATCATCAATGACCAATAAGAAATCAAATAACAAATTCTTAAATTTTTTATTACTTGAGATGTTTTGTAGGTCTAAAGTTAATCCATTAAATAATTTAGGTGCTAAATAACAAAAATGTTTGCGGAAGATTTCTTTATTGAAGCGCGGTATTTGGTTTATAATAAATATGTTTATTAATTAAGTCTCATGCCTTTAAAATTGAAATAACGTCTCGTATCAAGTATTTTTGATTACTTCTATAACAGTATTGTGAACTATAGTTAAATAACATCATGGTGTGCATATTTCGAATTTATGGATTACTAAAAAAGGATATAAAAGAGTAGGAACTAATAAATAAAATAAAAATAACCACTACCTAGCAGAAAAATGAATAAAAATTAAAGAACTGAAAATAGATTAATGAAGGATTCAATCAGATAGAACTCATTTTTCAAAATTCAAGGGAACTTATTATTGAATCATCCTGACTTAAAATTCCCTTTACTCTCACATAATAAATATCCATAGATAAAAGAGTAAAGAAGTGTATAAAAGATATTAATAGGTGTTTAAGATTTATTTCAATTTTAAGCGACACACAAGAAATGTGCCATGATAAGGGGTATTTTTTTACGCCTCAAGTTATTTAACTATGCGTGGAATACTTCGGGTAAAAAACAATAAGAACAACAAAGAAATAAAGTATGAATAATACTCCCTCGAATAACATTCTCAACAGGTTCAAAACATAAAGCAATAAAATATACGAACATTCCGAAACATTAAGAACGTTATCACTTTGGGTAATTTGGCTATCCGGAATTTTCCCAATATCCCTATCTCCTCTGTTATAGCAGATTTTTAGAGCCTTTTTATACAGTGTATTTTTAGTCCTCTGAGGGGACACGTGCCCCTACTGGGAAATGCCAATGATAATCATGAACCAATAGAGTATTTTCAATCACATGACTCGGATCTAACAATGACCTTAGCAACAGACGCTTTGCCCTGCAGAAGGTTAACAGTTACAGAAAATAACTGGTCGTGGAATTCTTCTATTAGAGCATTTGCAATTACGAGACCCCACACGTAAAAACCGCCTTAGCAACAGATACCACCGCACCTATCAACTGCCCTGAAAACACTCTATATTGTTTTCCCAATAAAAATTATGACCAAAATTCTCAACAATAAAATTTACTTATATTTTCCTTCCTGGCAATAATAATAGTAATACCAACACCAAACATGAACCAACCTACTCAAAACATCATTCCGTGTCTATTTTTACCGCGTTAATATTCCTAGAAACTTTCATACCAAACACTGCATCAAAAGAAATTGGCAAATACGCGAAATAACCGTATAAAACTCATACACCCTTTTGAAATCCATTTATCCCCTTCCGACAAATATAAAGCTTCTCTGCACAGGGGCGATGTTTCAGGGAATTTCCGATCGCGAAATCCGAGGCAAGTGAATCGAAACTGACAGAATCGGAACGCGTGTTCTGCATATTAAGGCAACGGTAAACACACGGGATGCTGCGAATAGTAATGGCGTATGTCCGAAAACGCCTTTGTGTTCAGGGATGAGATTTTTCTGATTTTTGGAGGATTTTCCTACTTTTTTTGAAATTATCATGAAATTAATGTTGACTTAATTATTATTAGGTTTTTTTTCCGATTTATTCTGAATTTTAGAGTTTAAATGATGTTCACGTAGTTTTCAGACTTTTTGCTAATCTCATCCCTGTGTGTTGTAGTACTTGGTTTAGGGTATCTTTTTAGATACCTTGTTGCAAGCGCGTATCCACGGGGGGGCAACTGGTCAATTGCCCCCTGTGGGATGGTTGTACGGCCCTGTAGACGACCTATAATCGGTTTTTAGGGTCTAATTTTCAAAATTCTTCTAGGGAAGAACCCCCAACCTTCTTAAAATGTGGTTAGGTCCAGGCTGGATTCGCCACTGGGTTGTATGTGGTAGGTTGTCTAGGGCGAAATTTACAAGATGTTACTCAGTCTTCCAGTCGAGGTTCTGTGTTCTAAAGTTTAACTGCAATTTCAACCTTCTAATAAGTTAAATATGGTTTTGTTTTCCTTCCATCTGGCTGTATGGGTGTTGGGGCTTGATGTAATTTGCCTATTGGTTCTATATTACAACCGGGTACCACTCTTCTTGGCGACTTTTTGGCATTACTCTTGGCATCATAATCCACTATATACGCCGGGTTGCTAGAAAATAAATTATCGCCCTAGTCGGCAACGCTAAAAAACAAGTGGCACCCGGTTGTAGTGTGGCATCAAAATGTTGATGTGCTTTGACTACAGTAAAAAAAAATCTCGTATTTGATCCAGCATCCATTCAACTCACTCCTGATATGCTAGCTAATGGTGCAGATGTGTAAATTTGCCATTTAATGCTATTAATTTAAAATTGCTATGGTTTATTTACACGATACCAATTGGTTTTCCAGTAGATCTATCCATCAACAAATCAATAAAAATATTTTAATGCTAAATAGAGCAAGAATAAAGTATTATGCAATTTATTGACTGAAAATGATACCAGTTTTAAAGTTTGATGGAAAAATCGACTGGCACCATGTAAATTGGCTTAATTTTAATAACTAGCTCGTAAAAGCCACCCCAAAAACATCTCAAGAAGAACAACACCGTTGGAGAAAACTCCTCAATTACCCAGAACTATGTAAGGTTGACTTAAACCACTATAGTCTAAACATCCCATATCAGGATCCATTCACCTTTGAAAAACATCGGAAGAAGAAAAGTAACTCAAAGGGACTTCTAGCTCCTCGAGACTGTTCGGAAGAAAAGAGATTTCTCGTTCTAAAAATGTTCGATACCCTCTTGCCGACGTCAAAGGCTGTTTACTCTCGGACCCAGGGAGATAGTTTTCGTTTTTCTCCCTCGATCCGTGACGTTTATATGCAAAATATCTTTTGGAGCAGCTACAATAGGTTTTGTGTAATGCATAAGGACGTAATCACTATGTATGGTGAAACGTATTGTGGTAAATAGGGTTTGTGAATTCTGTTCACAATGTTGCCAGATTAATAAAGTAATTAAATTCTAATATTTATACATGTAAGAACATTTATACATTTATGTATAAATGTGTTATGTGATGTTTTTTTACATGTAAGAATATTTATACATTTTTAGAAAATATTTCTGATAGAATAATTATCTGAACAATTATCCAGAACAATTATCTATTTAGTGTTAGATAATTGTTCTGGATAGAACAATTATCTAACACTTTTCAAACATATTCAGAACACTATCACTACACAATATGGCAATAACACTACCAAAGTGTTGCTAATTTGGAGACAAAGAGTGTTTTCAATGTCTTTATAATGGGTTTATTTTTATGTGTAGCGTTTGTACTGTACTTTGGGATAATAATGAATTCAAGCATTTAATAATTTTTCTAATTTATTGTATAATCTTTTTTTTCAAAACATTAAACTTTCTTTGTAAATTCCGTTCGTTAAATTTAGTGCAAATGAATTTCATGTATTTTGTTGAAGTGTATCAAAAGATCGATATAATTTTTGATTATTAATGAAATAATCGAATATTATATCGATTTCTTGATACACGTCAAAAAATTACATGAAATTCATTGTTTAAATGAATTTCTTTTTTCAAAATAAATTTTATTACATTTGAATTGCTTTTTAACAACTAAATGAAATTCAATGTTTTCAAATTTGATTAACTCCTTTTCATTAAATTTATTAGACCAAATGAATAAATTATCAAAATTCCACGATGTAAATGGTCAACATACAAAAACTGGATTCATTAAGTTAAAATTTAAAAAATATACATGGAAGTTGAAAAAAGACTTTAAAAGCATTCAGTTTGGTTACAAATAATGCAACAGCAAACTCCTAAATTGACAATGAAAATATCCTAAGTTTAAAAAAAAATGAAAGGAAACCAAAAAGAAATAGATTTTTATTGATATCGAAAACTAGAACATAAAACTGCCTTTGAAAACATGTAACCTTGATTTTAGACGAAACAAAATCATTCACTTTTCTGTATAAAAAAGTTCTATTTTTGCTTTTATTAATTAATGTTGGATGTTAATGAAACCTTTTTATTAAGTTATATTTATAAGAGGAAAAATAAAAGTTAAAAAAGGATAATATGTGTAGCATTAGGTTCTATTTAGTTATTTATAGCATGTTAACTCCAAAAAATAATTTAATTAAATGCACTGCATGCAAAATATTAAAAAATGATTTATAAGGAAAAATAACGTAAAATTAATGACTGTCAGCTGCTAATACACATAAAACATATATAAAAAAATTTACAGGTAGCTGGAGATTGGAAAAAAATCCTGTTACCATTATTTATTAATTTATTTAGTATTCTAAATATGTCATTTTCTTTCAAAATAACATTCAGTATGAACTTAGTAAGGATCGGAACTTTCCTTTCAAAAGTGAATTGGAAAGTGGGAAACTCTTATTTTCGAGACTTAAAATTTTCTTTCAATCACTCAAAGTGTAAGGTCTCTTGGAAATAGGTGTGACAGGCCACCTTTCCAGACTTCTTTGATCAGCGCTTTGAAAATCGAAATATTGAAGTACAAGGTTTTATGTTCTTTTTCTTCTACTATTCGAACGATTCTTTATTCCCTTTGTCATCTGGTCTTGAAACGCTTTCGTTTGTCAATCTGAAAGGATTACTTTAAATGTTCGAATAATTCATTTTTATTTATATTCTTAAGCTTTGTGTGTGTTAGACTAAAAATATTGTTTAACATGAAACTTACCCTAAAAGACTATTCTTATATTTTTAATCAGTTATACATTTTCAAGAATTCAAAAATTTTTGTTGATAAATCAAGAAGGAATAAACTTTCATCAAAAATAAAAGAATCGCATAAACTAGTTTCTGATTTACTTTTTTTTTCACTGCATAATATTTAAATCTTTAACATTTTATAAGTACTACTAATCATTACTTTTTAAGTGTTTGGGAAATTGTGCAAACATCAAATGTTTTAAATAGTTTATGATTAAACTTTTATGTAGGAATAAAAAACATCATTGAAGCAAGATTTAAATAAATATAAATAAATAAATACATTTTTATTTCAAATTATAAACTCATATAGACCACAAAGGGACACACGCAGGTGCCCTTCCAAGTGGTACATAGGTCACGTTAATTATCGTCATAATAGGTCATTAAAGTTTATTAAAAAACTGTTGAATTCAGTTAGAAAGGAATAAAACCTTTCTTTTTAAAGATTAATTTCATTTTCCTAGTTTAGTACTGAATTTGGGGTACTTGTGACCTTATGTAGAGTACGTAACATTAAACTTTTTTTCTTAAAGCTCATGCTTTAAAATATTTTAAAAACTTTTCTTGATGATATTAACATAACCTGTTAACATTAGGTTGGAAAAGTTTTAGATTTCTATAATATTACGATACGATAACTATATGTCAAAAGGACTCTACAAAATGTAACAAATGTACCGACATTCCTCATTTCTGGTTAAAAACTCTAATTTGAATAATATTCCTTTAATAAATCTAGCATTTACAAAAAACTAATTTAAATACATATTATTAAAAATTACATTTCTCAGCCAATAAGTAATTCTGAGAAACATTCTCAAGATAAACATATTAAAATTTAAATATGTTTAATTTATCTATTTTTTATTAAATTCTATTTTTATTAAATCCATACATGGATTCTCTATTTAAAATTTATCATTCATTATTTTTCTGTATTAATTTTACGTATGACTTCGTTAGCATAGCATATACTTTTCTTTTTAAATATGTATAAAAATGTATGTTGTCGTCTTAGTATGTATGACTTAGTTGTATTTATGTTTCAAATTAGTTCCAAAACGTTTGAGACTAAAGCGTAAAAAAACAAAAATAATATTTTCATTGCTTACTTATTTGAAAAGCATTCAAACGTTTAAATAAAAACGACAGCATTAAACATGAGCTGCTTCTTACCCATTCATTGTGGAGCAATTTAACTAATGTTCAAGACTTTTAAAGAGTCAAGATGGAAAAAGTAGAAAGAAAAATTATGAAAGGCGTAGGAATATTTGAGTAGAACACCCACATAACTATTTAATAAAACGTTTGAAGGAAGAACAATTTGCAAAATATTTTTTAGTACGAAAGTATTATTTTCTTTCGTCATAATAAAGATATTTGCTCCGGTATTTTGCATCGTGGAAGTTTCAAAGTATATTAATATACTCGTAATATTTTATTTCTTTGAGATGTAAAGTAAAAAAAAAACCCTTCAAAGTTTTTACATATGTATCCTTAGGAGTAAATATGTGCTCATGGATTTTGTTCTCATGTACATGAGAATAAAGTAAAACATACAAAAAAAAAACCTTTGCAGATCAATAGAGCATTTTCAATCACATGACTCGGACCTAACAACGGCCTTAGCAACATAAATTTTATAGTTTTTTGCCCTACAGAGGTTAATAGTTACAGAAAATGACACTGGCCGTGGAATTCTTCTATTGGAGCATTTGCAATCACGTGATCCCATGCATAAACACCGCCTTAGCAACAGATAAACAGCAGCCTTAGCAACAGTTAAAAGCCCTACAGAAGGTACACAGTTAAAAGAAAATAACCGGTTGTGACGTCACCTGAAAACACTCTATAATTTCACGAAATTAATATCGAAAACAGTTCACGGAAAAGAGTAATTTACACTTGTGTTTCGCAACAAAGTGTTCTTGGATATTTTACATACAACAACTCCTTGTTCTCTATATTAAAAGATGTTTTGCCTTTCTCTTCTGGTTTAGAATGATATTTCTAAGAATTTTTGATGGAGAAGTGAGAAAGAAACAGAGTGAATGTCATTAATGAAATCTTTATTCATGGCTGAATTCCATCTTAATATTTTATTTAAAATACTCACTTTGAGCGGATGCCGTTTCGATCAAAACAACCTGGATTAAGGAATTAATGCCTTTGCATAAAATAAAAGGATTTGTTTTATTGAACAGCATAAAAATCTCCCTGCGTTTCTCTAACAAATATTTCAAACGGCTTACAGAAGTAAATAACACAAAAAATATACATAGAATAAATAGTTAATTATAGTGAAATAATTAATACATCTAAGAATTGGACAAATAATGGGAATTGGCTTCTGTTTGATACCAATTCCTTAAAGGAAGCTGGTCAGATTCTTTACTTTCCTTAAATATAGTTATAAGTTGTTTATTAACAATTTGAATGTAATATAGAAGAGAAAATAAGAACAGCACAAATTAATTTTAAATACTATTATAATGATACTGGGTTCCCACTTTTCTTTGCTGAATAAAAAATAATATGGCCTTTATAGCGTTTTAAATTTAATTGTGCATTTTTAGGGCCATAAAGAGATTTTACTTCGAAATCAAATTCATTTGTAAGGGTGTCAAATAGGTAAAAGTGATACTTATTACTATGTAAATAATTATTCTGAACTTCGGCTTGTGGTCTTTGTAATGCATAAGATAAAATTTAACTAAAAATGTCAAGTAAATTCACTGCTCGTAAAAAAAGGGTCAAAATGCATCTGACACAACTCGATCAAATTCTTATGCAAATTTCCCTAGGTTTTTCAATGACTTAATGACTTTGAATTCGATTTTCTGGGTCAAAAAGCATTAGTACTTTCTTCTTTAAACTACACCCTAGGGGACAAGAAAGATTAAAACTTCTAATATATGAAAATTTGTTGTAGACCCCCTTTGTTTGTCCAACAGATGATGAGACAGTCCACAGTTTGATTAAAATCAGGGCTTTTTAGGAGCCCTTGAAACAAATTAAAATTAGGACTAAATTTTATTGTTCTTTTTAATTTTAATTTTGTTATTAATTTATTTTATCCCTATTTCCTTATGGAATGGACGTTATAACATAGTTTTACTTTAATGACTTATTAATATCAAACTGTAAATATTAGATTCGAAAAATTTAAGGTATAAGTTTTTAAGCGGTGTATTAAATTATTATTATCCGTGAAAAATCATCTAATAAACCCAATGAATGTAATTTCGAATACAATTTATGGTAAACTTGTAGGTTACTGCAAGCTGTTTTCTGTGACATTTGACGCCTCTTGTAAAACATGGACAACACTATCTGTCAACACCCAATCGCATCCCAAATCAGTAAAAGCATTCTAATTTAATTAAGAGGCAATTGCTAATTGAGATGCAGGGAATACGAGTATGGCCCTCGGAGACTTGACCTTGCGATACATAATAACACTTTGCTGACTGTTTGTTGAAGTCCCCTAACAAATAACGGAACGGAAAAAGAGCATCTCTCTCAGGGCAATTAACTTTTTGCACTTTTGTTGGATCGGTGTATCGGTTGTGACAATTGGGGTTTATTAACAGTAGCGGTTCATGTATTAAAATACTTTCTCTTGTATTAAAACGCTGTGTAGATCGGGGAGAATTTTTCTGCTGTTTATTAATTTGTCTTTATTTTTTTTTTGAAGTAAGCATGGTATTATTGTATTCTTTATTTTTTTACTTACAAACTGGAACATTTACTTAAAAAACAGAATATAAGGCTTCGATATCCGACTACATGCACCAGTTACTAACCATATCAGTTTTACAATCTGGAAAATGTCTGATTGATTTTCGTGTGTTTATAGCAATTCTTGTCAACCTTTTTTTTATTCTTCCTCCCTTAAGTCCTTCTTAAACCTCCATGCCCCCGCAAGGCTTTAACTAGGTTTCGGCCCCTAACTATTTTTTTTAACCTAATTTGATACATGGGATAGACTAGATCCTAAGACAACTATTTCCAGGTCAAAGGAGAATTAAATTCGAACCATTGCAATCTTTTTTTCACGGCGTTCTTCTCTTCGAATTACTTTCAACAATGCCATCAACCGACCTATTGACCGCAACTGTCATGAACCGCAACTTTCGGACAGCCATTCACGCTGTCCATAGCCGGGCAATTAAGAGCGATGGGGAAACAAGGAAAGGCAATTAGAGTCACCGTAAAAAGCGAAGGGGGCAACCGGGAGGTGTCTTGTTTAAGGGGTAGTGTTTACTCTGATCGATCTAACGGGAATCTAGCTGTTTTCCTATTTTTGGATTCGATCAGAGCAGTTAGTGAAAGCACTCTGTTGTAGTTTATTGGCGCTAAAGTGACAACGTAGGATTCCCGGAGTAATTTCGGTTTTTGTTATTGGATTTGATTTTATAGACATTCCAGTTAAAGGTCGTTCACGAGAAGAAGGAAAGGAATTGAAAATCATTAACAGTATTTTCAAGAGTATATTAACAGTATTTTAACAGTATTTTACAGTCGACTTCGCTAATTGTGATCACGGTTAATGTTATCAATCGATAGTGTTATCAAAATTAACCAGACCTGATCACTCCTATTTAATTTAACGCAAAATGTATCGATTTATGTGATCAATATATCGCTTAATGTTATCAAAACGTGGCGAAATCCTTTAAAAACGCCTTTTCCCCGTTATTAGTGTTTTTTATTCAACTCTCATATTTTTCTTTAAGAATGTAAAAGTTGCAAAATTTATTCTAGATAATCGTGTTTTAAGGGTTTCATTATACAATAGGGTGCCACTTGTTTTTTTGTTTGTTATACTGGATAGTGCCAACAATAGCGTCCAACAATAGTGGCACCCTGTTGTATAATAGCACCGTTTTAAGAATTTCAATGAGGACTTGGTAGTTGTGATTTTAAAGCAAACACTCGAAGTACACTATTTGAAACTTTCTAGTAACAAATCGCTTATTATTTTCAATCGGATATTGTTATCATTCGACGACAAAAGTGATCCATTAAGAGGAGTTAACTGTATTAAAAGACTTATAATATCCTTTCCAGATTTAAAACAACCTTCCATTGAAGTACAAAGATATTATTGCAATTTTCAGGAATTTGACAAAATTTTCTCCTTTTTAAATATATTTTATTCATTTCATGTAGCAAAGTCTATTGTAGCCAAATGAAAACCGTATGATGTTGTTCACTGACTTAAACTAATTGTTTTTTTACTGAGCAACATAAAAAATCCTCCCATGGAAGTACAAAGATATTATTGCAATTTTCAGGAATTTGACAAAATTTTCTCTTTTTTTAAATATATTTTATTCATTTCATTTAGCTAAGTCTATTGTAGTCAAAGGAAAAATGTATGATGTTGTTCACTGACTTAAACTAATTGTTTTTTATTGAACATCATAAAAAAAATCTTCCCCTGTTTCACCAGGTATTACACGGGCTTACAGATATAAGTAAATTACTCATGTACATGAAATAAATAGTTGATAATTAAGAGAAGTGATTACATATGTTTTCTATGAAATGAACAAATAACATAAATGTGCTATTTTTGTGAAATCATATCTGTAAAAGATGCTGGCCAGATTATGTTTATTTTCCTTAATGATGATTTAAAATTGTTCCTTTCTGAGGAGAACTTTAAGCAATTATACACAATATGATGAACATCCTTATCTCCATCAAATTTGTAAATTGGGTTTTAAACCCACTCTATAACACAGTGGGATTTCCTTGCGTTTAAGACTCACGTTAAGATTTGTATTACACTATGAGGGAATATTATCCGTAGTTGAGTTTGGAAAGCACAATTTAGTCGTCCGGTATTGGAAAAAATTAGGATATACGAGTACAAAGGCGTGAGACTATCAAAGTGTAGATTTTAAAGCCCTTTATTATTTTGGAATTCCTACAAAAACAAAATTCTAGTGACCGTTTTAACAAACTCAGGAATTTAATAAAATGATAAATTATTTACCTAATCAGTTTTTAATATTAGGTATAAAATTAAGAAACTATTCTGTGTACATTAGGGTGGCCCTTATTTACGAACTTTCGAAATGTTTAGCTCCCACCCCCTAACTTTGTACCAATGGACAAAATAATGATAATTGCAAAATTTTAGCCAAATACGATAATATTAAGGCGACCCTCAAACGCCTTAAAGTTTTGAGTTTTTAGCCATTTTTTTGAAAAGCAGACAAAAAAACAAATATAAAATCTTCACAATTTTTTACCAATTTTTATATGATGAACTACTATTGTTAGAGATATAATGGCACAGGTTTGGTTTTTTTGTCAAGTCTCAGTTTGGAGTAGTAATTTTTTTAGTGTTTTGCAATTATTGTAAAGTTGTTTATTCTGCATTTTGAAAACAACTGCTACTCAACAACCACTTAACTTAAACACATAAAATTGGGCTCATTTTGTTCGTAATTTTATTCTCTTCATATTTAGGGGCATTATGACCAACTTCCTTTTATTTAAAATTAAAAATTTTTGGAAAAAAGTGCGAAAAAAATCAAAAAATTTAAAAAAATAAAAAGTTTGGGAAATTTTTGAAACAAAAAATTTTATTGCTTTTTACCTTCTAATATATACATTTTTACCAAATATCAAGACAGAAATTGAATTTGATCACATTGGAAAAAAATGAAACTCGCCGTACATTTGGTAGGTCCCTTACTAACCCCCGATAATCAATAGTAAAATAATGGTAAACTCAAGAAAAGTTGGTAAGATCTTTGAAAGGGTTCATATGATTCAAATACATGCAAAAAATTTGACACACATTATCTAAAGCACATTTTTAAGCTAATATTCCATAAAAATATTAGAACCTCAATAGAGATGGGACCTTATTAAAGGAATTATTTCTATCTAAAATTCCAAAGTGATAATTATTTTCATATAACTCTTCTTAACATTTAAAACCTTAATCCTACTTATTAATTTATGTTTAATACTAAATTAGTTGTTTTATAGAATATTTTTGATCCTTAAAATATTAATACAAAATGAACGAAAATTAGTTTTTCTAAAAAATAGTGTTGTTATTGAATGAAGTATTTTATTGGAGATTGAAGTGTTATTGGGAGAAGATTTTCGAATAATTCAAGTGATTTTAATTTATATTTCTTTAAAAAATTCTCATAGCTAATACTAAGTTGACGGTTAAGGCAATTAAGATACTATTTCTCTAAAGGCCGTTTCTTTAATCAATTCTACTTTTAGGGTTGCTTTTTAAGGGCGGCCTTTAGCTACGTGAGATTTTCAAAAAGTTAAAAATATGTCGCACACTTACCTTTAATATTGTTCCAATCAGCGAAAGACTGATTAGGCAAAATTTCAGTTGAATAGGAGAATTACAAGGCGATCCTAAAACGCCTTGAAGTTTCAGTAACAAACTATTTTTATGAAAATTTAATTTTTATTCCGAAAATGAATATCCATAAGTTTTAAAACATTCTGTGAAACAACGAATCTATTTCGCATTACTATTTTCTTAGATAGGATTTAGTTGCCGATGGATATATTTTTCTGTCTTAAACAACAATTTGCAAAACAAACTGTTTATCAATTTCATTTTTTGTAAGAATGTTATTATTAAAATCATGAAGTAATATCCAGTAAGAAAGGTTATCAAGGTTGAAGAAACTAAAATTTTCAACAAAAATGCTCTATTAATAGAAATAAGATCATAACAACACAGATCTACCAGAGAAAAATATTGTAAATAGTTTTTTTTAACCCAAAAGAATGAATTTTCGATCAAAATCACAACATTTCAAGTCTTTTGAACCTTTAAATTGTCTGATTATACTGCAATTTTGCACTTGCCATTTTTTAATGATTGTAACAAAATAAGAGTTGAAAATTTGAGAACAATATTTAGGAATTTTAAATAGAAATAGTAATTTCTTTAAAAAAGGTCCCATCTCTATTCTGGAGGTTCTAATATTTTTATGGAAAATTAGCTTAAAAATGTGCTTTAGATAATGTGTGTCAAATTTTGCATGCCTTTGAATCATATGAACCCTTTCAAAGATCTTACCAACTTTTCTTGAGTTTTTCATTATTTTTTACTATTGATTAGGGGGTTAGTAAGGGACCTACCAAATGTACGGTGAGTTTCATTTTTTTCCAATGTGATCAAATTCAAATTATGTCTTGATAATTGGTAAAAATGTATATATTAGAAGGTAAAAAGCAGTAAAATTTTTGTTTCAAAAATTTCCCAAAATTTTTATTTTTTTAAATTTTTTGATTTTTTTTTGCACTTTTTTCCAAAATTTTTTAATTTTAAATAAAAGGAAGTTGGTCATAATGCCCCTAAATATGAAGAGAATAAAATAAAGAACAAAATGAGCCCTATTTTATGTGTTTAAGTTAAGTGGTTGTAGAGTAGCAGTGTTTTTTTCAAAATGCAGGAAAAACAACTTTACAGCAATTGCAAAACACTAAAAAAATTACTACTCCAAAATGAGACGTGACAAAAAAACCAAACCTGTGTCATTATATCTCTAACAATAGTAGTTCATCATATAAAAATTGGTAAAAAATTGTGAAGATTTTATATTTGTTTTTTTGTCTGTTTTTCAAAAAAATGGCTAAAAACTCAAAACTTTAAGGCGTTTGAGGGTCGCCTTAATATTATCGGATTTGGCTAAAATTTTGCAATTATCATTATTTTGTCCATTGGCACAAAGTTAGGGGGTGGGAGCAGCATATTTTTAACTTTTAAAAATCTCCATACTGTTAAGGGCCACCCTAGTGTACATATTGTTTTCTTTGAATTGAACAAAATTATCCCAAATTACGATATCTGAACTATATATAATGTGTTTAACTTCAAAGAATTTTTATATTTTCGAAAGTTCAAACCTTCTCCACTTTGAATGAAAAGTGAGAATTTTTCTGATCGTGTCTATTAAAACATGTTAACTCATGTAAACGAGAGTAACTCATGTAAACGAATGTAAACGAGAGCTCGTCTTGTCAGATAATACTTAAAATATAAAATTTATAAGAAATAAAGTGGCAGCAGCCATAAAATGGTATATAAAAACAGTTTTTTGTCAGTCATTCCCCATTCAATTTCTCCCGTATTTTCCGGGACAAGCGATCAACTAATCGTTCAACTCCACACAAGCATTCCCATTGTCCCATTCACCAAACTCCCTCAGAAAAGTTGGTTCCCAGCGTTTTTCCTTCCGCCGCTTTAATTACGGTTCGCGCCCTCCGAGACAATTACCGACGGTTACAGTTACACAAAGACGCGAGGGTAATTACCAGCGAAAAAGCCCGGCCTCTCAATTAAGAGTTCAGGTGAGGCCTAATCACGAGAAAAGCCAAAGAAGAAGAGGGATTACTCGTATTTGAGGTATCGGTGGCAACGGTCGGATTTTTCCGCGAGAGGCTGTTTGTCTCGAGATAATTGATACCCTCGATCCAGGGAGATTATCCTTTGCTGACGGTTTGCTGGAATTCTGGAGAAGAAAGAAAAAATGTACTTTTAGGCCGGAGATTGTTTGTTACCTGGAGGCTCTGGTATGGGGAATTTCGGGCTGGGGTTAAAAATTCATGCTGTGCATTGTGTTGAGTGAGTTGTGGAGGTACAGTGGGAGTTTTAGGCTTTTGTGTGTGCGACCTTCAGATTTAATTCAGCCTCAAGAAAATTACCTGAACGAAAGATTTTTTTAAACATAAGAGTGTTAAAAGATGAACCGTTTACAGAGTAAAAGTAATTAGTGATATGCAGTAAATTTCTTAGAAAGAAGAAGGAGAGAGTTTATTAACAAAAACATGTCGCTAAAACCTTTTCACGTCACAGCAACAGTTTAATAGAGCATTTTCAATCACATGACTCGGACTTAACAACGGCCTTAGCAACATAATTGTTACAGTTTTTTGCCCTACAGAGGTTAACAGTTACAGAAAATGAACTAGCCGTGGAATTCTTCTATTGGAGCATTTGCAATCACGTGATCCCATACCTAAAAACCGTCTAGCAACAGATAAACAACGGCCTTAGCAACAGTTAAAAGCCCTACAGAAGGTACACAGTTAAGAGAAAATAACCGGTTGTGACGTCACCTAAAAATACTCTATAGTAACAGTGATTGAAAGTACAAGAATTTAATTACAATTACTTTAATGATAAAAATTGACAAGCCTAAAAAAATGATGCCTTTATATATTTCAATATTTTCTTACACAAGGGTTCCCAAACTTTTTAAGTCGCAGAGCATTTTCAAGAGACAAATTCGTCGCGGAGCACTTTTTCCGAAGATTTAAGTTTTTAAGGTGTAAAAAGCATGTCATTATTAATAAAACATATTACTACAAGAAATAACAGCATGGATGGAATGTTTTTACGCAATTAAATAGTTTGAATTTAGTTTAAAAAGAAACAATATTTGCTAGCGTAGCGCAAGGCTGAAAAGGCAGTAACATTTTCGGACACCCTGTTTGAAACGAAATATATTTTATTGCATTGGATTTGGGGGATAGTAAATAAAGTGAAATACCGAATCAACGTGGCGTCGTCAAATCTCAGTGTCTGGTGTCGGCGCGTGCTGACAATACGTATAAACATCTTGCTTCATTGGAGGCTCCAAAAACCAAACCTACTTCGATTTCAAGGTGATTTCAGAGAATAGGGAGGGACAAAAATGGGTTATTGAAAAGAAAAACTTCGCAGAAGGTTATTCCTGAACATTTCAGAGCAACGCAAATTAGAATTTTCAAAAAAAAATTATAATATCTTCACGATGCACCTGGAAATGCTTTGTGGAGAACAAAGTGATGGTCTGGAAACCGCTGTTCTAACACTATAGGATGGTTTTCCTGAAAGTTTCACTTTTTTTTCAAGTTCACTAAATTTTATAAACAGATTTTTGTATCTCCTACAAAAACTTCAGTTGAAAATGCAACACTTCTACAATTTACCCTTCATTTACCATACATTACCTTTAATTTAATTCCAGGAAGAAATTATGCTATTCAACTGATACTAATCAGCACAATACTATATAGATTTGAATAATTCATCACACACAAAAAAGTTTATTAAACGTTTAAATTTTATGCATTCTGTTATCTTAAAAAATACCATGTCCAAAAGTATCATGTTAAAAATTAAAAAAAAAAAAGATTGATAAGCCCCAAAATTATCTTCCTTATCACATTATCACTAATTAGTGTATTTATTTTCACTATGCTTTCATTACCAATAATTAGGGCGTTTGCAGCAGCAGCAGCAAGCTAACTCCAATGTAAAGCTTTTGCAGTTACCCCGTTATCCCTTTAAGCGACTCAATTTGATAAAACAGAATATGCGATATTTCTACAATTTATCCCTATCTCTAATTAAATTTCCAAAACTGGACTGTACCATTCCACGTAGATACCAATCAAGAGCACAACAATACTGCACACATCACAATGATTCATTACAACGAACTAAGGTAGAACAGCAGCAGCTATATATGGTACGGGTCCGCCGTAAATAAGACCCGTGACCCTTTCAACTCTTTTTCAGAGATCTGTCGATAGAACCGTGATAGATCGTTGTAAAACACGATAGCGGGGAAATAAACGTACAATCGATCGGGGCCGGGGCAAACCCACATGATTACCCCTTAATAAATCGCTTTTTTTTTTTTTGCCCCGGACACGATGTTATCGAGTTCTTTAAACAGCTTCTTACCTGCTGATGAAAAATGGACCGGTCGGGTTTTCTCTACTACTAGTAGTAGGAGTTGTTTGCGAACTATTGCATCGTTTTTTTTTCACTTTTGCTCGAGTTCAATTCCCGGCTCTTTTGGTTTTAGTAGTTAGGGTGTTCGTTAAAGTTGTGTGTATTGCTAATCGTTAGATGTTGCAAGCAAGAACGAGGCGGTCCTTTTTCTCGGATTAAAAAGTTTCTGCGTTTATGTAAATTATGATTGCAATTTTTGTAAATCAGAACCTTTGGAGAGGTATGCAGGGAAATTATTTTCTACATCTATGGTATTTTTTTGGAAGTAGAACAACGGTTCTTATACTGGTTAGTGGTCTGTCCAGGGCAATTTTAATACCGTTTTACGGTACCTTCACAAATTCACCATTTGATAAATAGGTAGTTTCACAAAAAATTCAATTATAAGAAAAAAAAAGTACTTTCACGAAATACATTTTTTAAAAGTTCTCTAGTAAGCTATATTCTCCTAATAGTTATATTTTTAGCCATCCTAGACTAAATGTTCTTTTGTTTTTAATGTTTTAAAAATTACATACATGGTTTTATGCTGATTTTGCACCTTAATTTTCACAATTTAGCACTAAATTTTCACAAAATAGGTTTCTTTTAAAAACACCTAGACAGACCCCTCGTGGTACTATTCCGCTATTCACCCAGTTAAATATCGCCTCAAAGTGTTTTATGTACGCCCAATATTTAAATACAGCCATTTTTTTATTGTTCTCATCAATATGACTGTATTTTTTGATCGGTTAGTTTGCAATATTTGTAGAAGATATTATTTCTAGTTTTTAGTATCGGGAAAAGCTTGGGAATTTTCGTAGGGGTATATAACGAAAAAGTACCTTTATATTTGTCAAGTTGAGCCTTTCTATTCACTCATGTAATGTAACGCACATCCTGTTTTACATGGCGTGAAACCGCATGTCAGAAAAATCTCTTAAAAAAATCAGTAAACAGGATTTTCATTTCGTACAGTATTCATTAAAAAAGTATGAATTGGTAAAAAAAGAAAATATTAATCCAATGTAACACATGTTACAATTTTAAAGTCTCTCTAATGAAACTATACATTATTAGTTTTGAATTTAATGAAAGGTATTTCTGCATGAAAATGTTCTAAAATATTTTTGAGAAAAAAATTCTATTGACTGTCTTTTAATTTTTAAAAACGTTTGACTGGTCCTATTTTCTAGTGTATGAATTTTTTTATGTTTTGTGATAAATTTTTACATTTATAATGAAAAGTTAGAGGTTTTATATTAAATTAAAGTCAAATAATTAAGTTTTGGAAGAATAGCATTATATTATATTCCCTCGAAAATTCGAATTTGTGGTGGTAAAGGAACTATTTAGTTTCTGAGACACTCAAATCGATTGAATACATTAATAAAATCGAAAGAAAAATAAAGTAGCTTAAAATATTTTCTCTTCCAAACTAAGTTAATCAGGCAAATCCACGAGGGGGTGCTCCTAACAGGTTTAGAAACGTTGCGCTATAGTAACATATTATCTATTCGTCATTAATCATCGCACAACAATAAAAAAAAACTGACGAAAACGAATAACAAATTGAAACATTTTAAAATCTCCTGGGTTTTTTTAATTCAGGTATTATTTTATGCAGATTACGCATTTCAGTTTTCATCTAGTTGAGCTACTCTACGCTTAAATAATTAATGGAATTCCGGTCCAGAAATTAACCGAACTCCCATTCTTCGCCGTTTGGCTAAAGTCGTAGAGGTAATACGATGAGATGGAACTTTGGTGTGGCTACACCGTGGCCAAAAGCAATTGGTGGCAATGCAACATTGGGAATTTCC
Source organism: Tetragnatha montana (assembly GCA_963680715.1). Taxonomy (NCBI): domain Eukaryota; kingdom Metazoa; phylum Arthropoda; class Arachnida; order Araneae; family Tetragnathidae; genus Tetragnatha; species Tetragnatha montana. The sequence continues at coordinate 8,302,858 of OY796677.1, read as the reverse complement.
ACAGAAGGATGGATTTTGGAGTAGAAAAAAAACCTCTCTCACAGAAAAAATAACCAGATAGAGGAACGACCAATTCTTCATTTGAGAGAAAATAATGGCGAATACTTCAGTAAAATAAAATTATCTATATCAGTATTAACCTGTATTTAGAGATCCTTGGGTATGAAAAGGTTGAGAATCACTGGATTAGATTATGTTTCACTTAGACATGTGGTCTATGGGAGGATTTCAGGTTTTATTGATTTGGTAAAGGATGAGAATCCCTGCGCTATCTATACTCGACACAGCAACATTTCCTGACCCTATGACGTCACTAACAAAGAAAGTATAGTTACCAGCGCGGTATCTGAACTTTTTGAGTGAAATGAAGAACGACAATTTAAAAATGTGATTATTTTGTTCAACCCATGTACATATAGCTTATTTTTATCACGATTTGCGTACCGAAACTCTTCCTAGCAACCCAACAGGCTTTCTGTTTGCGCAGTTTCTGCTTCCGCGTAGTGACGTCACAGGGTTAGGAAACGTTGCTGTCGAGTATAGAAGTGTTCATTATTTTATTTACTTAAATGCCCATTCCAAATAGCTTCACTTTCACTGTTCATTCTAAGTGATTCACTCGACTGTGAATCGCTAATTTGCATAGAAAAGTGAAAGAGTAAAGAGTGAAACGTCAATAAACTTTTCACACCTAAATGAATATCAAAAGTGATAAGTCTGATTGTCGCAAAAGTGTTTCACGTTTATGTAATGCGTAAAATGCGCTCAAGGTTCACTCTTTTTCTACTACCTCTACGGGTAAATTGGAATATCAATATGACATTTTTTACGCCCCATTCATTAATTTCTTTTTCGCAATAAAGAGCTTATGTCGTAATTAGTAGACTGAAATTGAAGATTAGCTGCGTTCGGATTTTTCAAATTAAATATTTAGCGAAAACAAATTATTTGATTTAATTTTTTTTCTTCATATAAAAGTCAGGTAATTAGTTTTTATAAGTATTTTTTCTGCTCTTGTGGTGGTATTTTTTTTCATCATTTTTAGCACCGGTTTCAGGTCTTAATTCGATTCGATTGATTAGTTTTTGAAGAAAATGGATAAAGTGGGTTTCTTATTATTGTTCTTTTTGCTTTAGAACAATTGATTATCTTTCAGTGCTTTTAAAGAATTTATCTTGATCGTTACGTTAATCTTTTAAAAGGTTGGGAAGTTGTAATCAATATAAATTTACTCTTAGGTCATAATTAAAAAAAAACTATTTTCGATTTACCTTTTATCCTTAACTTCAATGGTTTAACTAAAAAATCAATACTTTTAACTTTTAAAAGCAGGTTAACTTTTACTTTTATTGATCATTAAATTTTAAATAAAAAAAGTGGGAGTTTTTTTATCATACCTAAAAAGGTTTTCCTAGTATGCTTATTTTGTTTCGAATAATGAAGTTCTTTCTTAGCAATATTTCTCGGATTTAATATGCTCTCTAAAACCACCCAACTGAGATAATCTATAAAAGTTTTAAACCAATTTATTTAATTTGACTATTAAAAAAAACTAAACATAAAAATGAAACTTAACTATTTCTATCCAGTTAAATTGTCAAGTGTATTTAATATGTCTCGAAAGCTACATTTATATTTTAAAAAAAATATGATAGAAAGTGGCTACAGAACCAATGGCTTGAATGTTTGATACAAAATGGTAATTTATTCAAACGTAAAATTAATTAAAGCAATAGAATTTTTCAATAGATAGAAAATTGTACCAATAAGAATCAAATAATAACAATTTGAAAGCAAATATTTCTTTTTTTAAAATGGTGAATAAGTTGTAATGAATAAAAATTTCCTGCCTAGTTTCATTTTTGGAATTAATTTTTAATTTTTATATTCAACGAAATTAATAGAATTGACTATTAAAGGGAAAATTAAATTAATAAATGAAGTCAAACAATTCAATCCTGGATTTTTTTTATAACAAAATATGAAATTATGATGTAACTGCTAGACTGCACATTCTATACTAATGACGTAAGCCATTTTTGCTGTTTAAAATAAGGAAAATTATAAAAAGCAAGATGAAAAGACATTTTCTTAGAAACCCCAAAAAGCCTTGTTCTGCTCTTACTTTGTGTCTTTAATATTATTTAACCTTAAGTACTTTGCTTTGTCAAGTACTTTGAAGAGGAAATTGATTGCGTAATTATCTTTTCAGAAATCCTAAGCCTTCTCTGGGACAAGCAAAAAACATGAAGGAAACGAGAAGGTGAAAAAAAAAGAAGTCCACACATTTAAGGTAAGGTTTTTATAAGTTATCTTGTTTTACAATTTTTTAATATAGCTGTATGTATACAGCTTTTACTTATATGTAACAAAATTTAAAGTATTTCTGCTGTGAGTAGAAATTTGCCACTTTTAAATCAGAAGTGGTTGAGTGCTGTTGTGGATTTCAGATAAAGAAACACGAAAACCGGGTTTAACATAACATAAAAACCAAAAACCAAAATGTGTTATAACTTAAGATGACAAACTATTTATTGGCGATAAAAAAAAATATTACAACTTGCCCATCTTGATATTAACCTTATAAAACCAACTGTTATCTTCTGACCTGATTTTATAACAATGTCTTATTGTTGATACACTGGCTCAAGCAATAATGCTCAAGCTCAAGCAAACATGAGAATTTTTGCTTGAGATGTGCTCGGGGCTATAGCAGAGTGTTTTCCCTGTTCTATTTACACTTTTCTACCTAGGGACTGACAAAGGAGATCCATGTATGCCTATTTTAACTGTACTTTTATTTGTGCATTTTATGCGTTGTTTCTCCATCACTTTATAATATGCGGTTACTGAGAAAGAACCCGCAATCTAAATTCAGTTGACATTTCTAAGTCTCAGTTTTCTTATAAATTAAGAAAACTCGAAATATTTTAATGTGTTTTTCTTAAAAATTTTCTAATTCCCTTCTTACCTTAAGTTCATAAGCTGCTAATGCGTGTAACTGAAATCCTTAATTAAAACATTTTTTTATGTAAATAGCACCATTATGTTTTGATGAAAACATATTTTTTTATATATAAATAGCACCATTTAATGTTTTGATGCTTGATAAACGATTGTAATGATTTTAAACAAACCTTAAAAACCTAGAAAAAAATTAAATCGGATTAGGCCTTTAAAATGGTATAAGAATAAAGTGAAATGCTACTAATCTTTTATAAAAATACTTATTAAACCCCTCTTTTGACCGAATTTACTACGAACTATGAAAGCTTAAGTAGGAAAGTTAAGAAAGAAAGTAAATTTTGTAGGAAAGAAAGCTCAACTGAATTTTAATTGAATATAATTTTCAAAATTTCTATGATTTTATATTTTTTATTCACTTTCAAAAAAATATTGTTCTATTACATCAATTGTTGTTTGTAAAACAACTATACAATGGTCTCTCAAAGTGAGAAGGGGTTGGAAAACTTTCGAAATAAAAAAGGATAAAACCGGAAAATTTAAAAAAAAAAACATAACCAAGGCAATTTGATGTATAATATTATCGAAACATTTTACTATGCTATTGTAAATAATTCATCCTCAGCTAAGAATGGGTTAATTAAACAAAAATGTTTTTCGTTCTACGTACATTTCCCCTTCCGTAACTCCAGTTATTTATTCCATTCCCATTCAAACACTTTATATTTTTTTCTCTCTCCAACCCTTCCCAGACAAATCGCAACAAAAGTTTCAAAAATCTCTCCACCGATGCTTTCCAAATCGCTACCCAAATCTGTTGATCGGTGCCAAACGTACACCTCCCCAAACGAAAAAGAATGATTAAAAATTCTAAACACACACACTGTTGCGACTGGGAAATTGCAACAAATCAGATTAAAGAAAAAAAAAATTCCCAGAGCAAACGTTCTTTTTTCCCGCCTAACAAGACTGCTGCCACTCTCGAAGCAGTAATTAATTTTGTCCTGCGATGGAAAAGGGCGGAGAAAAACCAGTGCTCTTTTGTTGGTTCTTTTTATAATCAAGAGAGGGCGATGGCAAAAACAACACCTCTTCGTTATGCTCGATTTTTTCCTCTCTCTTTTCGACGCCATTTTTTTTTTGTTCGTGTCGCGAAACTCTTCACGTCACCGGCTTCTGTGACGAAGTGGCCGATGTTTTGGAGTTAGGTGATAGTTTGGAAAAAGAAGTTGGAGTTGTTATTATTCCGCTTATTATTTTATAATATTTCTTCCCGTGCAGTGGGCGTTATAAATATTAATTCGGGAGGATAGCGGGTATTTTGGAGAGCGATATTTTAAAGCCGTTATTGTCTTTAGGGCAGTAGGGTAATTTTTTAAACTTATAAAATACGTATATTGATGGTTTTTAAAGTGTAGCCGAATTTTCTGAACATAAAAAAAAACGCATGAAGATCCCAATTTACAACTATTTAACAATTACAACAACAATTTAATATTTTTTGAGCGCTTTAGAGAGCATTGCCGTGGCCTGTTAATTGGTGACAATGTGTATAGTATACCATTTTTCACACTGCGAGCATGATATCTTAACTATCAAATGGAAATGTATGAAATAAAATTTCCACAGCAGATTCGATTATATTCATATTAATGAATGGAACGTCACTCAAGATTTCGTGCTTCTCTGGCCTTATGTGTCTAGATGTCTAGATGGCCAGGACTCACCCCGTATAAAGAAAGAAGCCTCCTTATCACATGAACCCTTTGGCTTCAAACCCTTTCATATATCAATTTTGTTTATAAAGCTGGAAATAAGATGGGGAAATGAGTAAGGTATTTAAAGCTAGGATGTGACTCGGCAAAATATTAACAAACAGAAAGACTCAGGGCCATACAAATCTTTACCACCAAAGTAAAAATTTTCCATTGTTTAAAACAATTAAATTAAATGAGTTACAACAATAAATAAATTCATTCACTAGTCCCACAGTTCACTAGTCCTGTGGTGTAACATCAATAAATAAGCAGTTCACTAGTCACACGGTTCACTAGTTCTGTGGCAATAGAGTGTTTTCCGGTGACGTCACAGCCGGTTATTTTCTTTTAACTGTGTACCTACTGTAGGGCTTTTAACTGTTGCTAAGGCCGTTGTTTAGCTGTTGCTAAGGCGGTTTTTAGGTATGGGATCACGTGATTGCAAATGCTCCAATAGAAGAATTTCACGGCTAGTCATTTTCTGTAACTGTTAACCTCTGTAGGGCAAAAAACTGTAACACTTCTGTTGCTAAGGCCGTTGTTAGGTCCGAGTCATGTGATTGTAAATGCTCTATATTAAGAGCTCGTGATGATGTGACTGAGCAAAATATTAGCAAACAGAAAGACTCAGGGTCATACAAATCTTACCAATGAAGCCAAAACTTTCATATCCATCTTCTCAAAATATGCACTCGAACGACATTAGTGTCTGCCTCCATTGTTATCCACCAGAATGATGGATCGCAATTTTATTAGCATAACGCCAACATAAAACTCCCTTCAAACGATAATAAAAAAAAACACCCCCATAAGAATAGTAAACTTTTTTTCCCTCCTTCCGCGTTTTCATTTGCATTTTACGAGCGAGAGTAATTTAAGAATTTGTTTTGGAATTTTTCACCCCCGAGGGTGCTAATCACCCGGTAATTACCCCAGGGGGGTCGGAAGGGGTCATTAGCGCGCATAGGGGTGTCACCTTCCGATCGTTCCGACGATTACGGCGGGATCGGGTTATTTTTCCATTATCGACTTTGAATAGTAATTCTTAATAGGATTTTATGAGGTGGATGAATGAATGGATGGAGAGTTTTCAAAAAGGGGATAGAATGACAAATGGGGTGGAAAGGGGGGATCTTTTTAGGAATTGTGCTTCGAAAGGCAGACGGTGGTGTTAATTGTAGGGTTTAATCAGGACTGGAAGTGATAGATTTTGTCTTTGAATTGAAGTTCTTCTTTTGATGGAGGCGTTCTGTGTGTAGAGGCGTTGATGGTGGTTGAGGATAATCGATTGAGCTGTCTACGTCGGTTTTTTTCCATAGATTAATTTTGGTTTTTGAATGAACGAAACCTTCCAGTACTATACTAGACAGCTACTTAAGTTAACCCTATGACGCCACTAACAAACAAAGTAGTTCCCATCGCAGTGTCTGAATTTTGAGTGAAATGAAGAACGTCATTTTGAAAATATGATTATTTTGGTAAACCCATGTATATATAGAGTCTTTTTATGACTATTTGCGTAACGAAACTCCTCTTAGCAACCCAACGGGCTTTCTGTTTACGCAGTTTTTCCTTCCGCTTAGTGACGTTATATGGTCCGAAAACGTTGCAGTCTAGTATAGTAAATTTCTCTTAATAATTCGTAAATAAATGAAAGGGTGTGTGGAAGATGGGGTAATGTATCAAAATGCTTGTTTTTGGATAATTGGCCTCAGTTTTTTGTTGGTATTTTTACATTTATAACTTTTTAAACTACGAAGTTTTTTTGCTTCAAATCCCGTTTTGCGTCTGAAAAAAGTATGTTGCAATTTAAAAATAATTTTAAAGTTATTTGAAGAAAGAATTTCACAGTTTGTATTAGCATGTAAGTCAAAACATACTCTATTCATCCAATAAAATAACTCAGTTTCTTTAAATTCCACTTTTACTCACCCTTTCAAGTATGTAATGAAAGCGAGACATATGTCTACTTGGTTCGGAAAACATTTCTGTGGGCGTTTCTGAATACATTAAGCATTCTTTTCTTTAAAGTAGAACAAATATTAGTGAAAAGTGGTGTAATACGATTTAAATCAGGGTACTCGCTACTTGGAGTCGGAGCTGTCTACGCCGTGTTTTTTCGTAGATTAATTTTGGTTTTGGAATGAAAAAAACCCTTCAGTAGTAAATTTCTTTTGTAAATGAAATGGTGAATGGAAGATGGAGCAATGCATCAAAATGCTTGTTTTGGGATATTTGGCTTTCGTTTTTTTTTTTTTTTTTTTTTTTTTTTTTTTTTTTTTTTTTTTTTTGTTTTTTAGTATTTTTAGATTTGCACTCGTGTCCCTTTTGGGGGTATAATGACACAAATCTTAATTCTTGTAATGTAGTTTTATCAGGGACCAAAGATATAAATTGAAACAAACATATATTAGGGATTAAAAAAAAACAAGGCTTACCACCCACCAATAAATATCGAAGAGCTAAAATCCGCCTAAAATGAAGGTTGAGGGGGCATTGCCTCCTAAAAATTATATTTAAAGGTATTCCACGCGCTTAAAATCATGTATGGAGTTCAAGAATATCATATCTTCTACAAATAACCGGGAATTTTTTGCTAAATGGCTCTCCCCGTTACCGTTATGAATGTGTGCAGAACTCCATTATCAATGGAGGGCCTTCAAACTACTGTCAGGGTAATTTGATCTAGAACCTCATATTTCCACCTTATTCATCCAAAAAAATAACTCAGTTTCTTTAAATGCCACTTTTACTCACCCTTTTCAAATATGCAATGAAAGGATTTGCGAAACATGCCTACTAGGTTCAAAATAAAATTGGAGTGGGCGTTTCTGAATACACTCAACATTCTTTTCTTCAAAGTGATAGTGAAAAGTGGTGTAATAAGATTTAAATCACAGGGTACTCGCTACTTGGATTGAAGCAATAATTTGAGCGAATGCAGTTTGATCTGTATAACAACATTTTAAAGACTAAACTTACATTCTTAAATATTTGCTCTCGAACGTAGAGTTAACGAGTGGAAATTTCCCTCCCGGTACGAACTGAACAAATATTGGTTGTAACCTGAATTGAAAGATCTAATTTATTCATTATAAAGGAGAAATACTTGTATGATTTGAGTTTAAAAGATTAAAGAAAAATACACATAAAGTAAATAAATATGTAAAAAAAATCACACAATATTTTTATTACTACTACAACTACATAGAATTTCTGTGAAAAAAATATGGCACTGGTTATTTCAACGAAAGTAACAACTCAACTCTAACTTATCTCGCTACTTCTGAAAAATTGCAAGTTAAATAAAAGCAAAATACTCAAAAGTAGCTGCCTGGAATCTAACAGGGATCTCTAGGTTACTAGACTCACACTCTACCACTAGGTCATCGGTGCTGATGCCAGGAGTGAAACCCGGTGGAGTAGAGGAAGCGCTTTGTGCTCCCACACCACAGGCCCGGGGTTCAAATCCCGGTCCACGGGCAAGGCAGACTCAACCCTTCATCCCTCCGGGGTCGATAAAATGAGTACCAAGGTTACTTGGGGAAATCAAGAGGGGGTTAGCATCAAGCTAGCCATTCCTCAGCTGACCGTGACTTTCAGACACATGTTCTCTAACAGTTCAGCTCAAGCCTCACCCAGTGGGGCTAGTTATACTGGAGTTTGAAGGTCCAACGACCTAGGTACTCCCTCAAATATCCCCCTTGATTTTGATGATGCCAGGATTGTTCAATAACATAATTTTAATGTTATAAAACACGTAATAGTACCGCAAACAAACTCCTATTACTGCGCATGCTTAAACTGTTGTGGAAATAACCACTTCGAAAAAATATATATATTCCTTGCTTTTCTCGATTCTTCACTATTTGAAAAATATACGTAATGATAAGATTTTAAACGTTAATAATTGACTAATTTTTGCCTCACTGCTTTCAATTACAAGTTTCAAAAGCACGAGACCGATATGCATAGCTTTTCCGGCAGACCCTTAATTTATTCAAACCCAAACCCAAATTTATTTCCATACGTAACTCAAAAGCGAAAAGTACTCAAACATGCTCTTCACTTACTTGTGCAAACGCCAAAAGCTAATGAAACGATATCTGGAAAATCGTTATGCAAATACCAGAAGTATCATTTAAAGAAGAAGCTACTACTAAGAAGGTATCGAGTTTTGAACATCGTATTCATAAATAATTCCGCCGCTAATGCTACACTGATTTGCGGAGAGATCTTGAAAAGTCGTAAGTTATTTTTAAAGAAAAATAGTAGTTCCGAATGGTTTCAGGGAGATTTTTAGTGGATAGGCCACTTATGTTCCAATTAAAGAGGAAGTAGTAAAGCTTTTTATGAAGGATTTTGTTGTTTCAATGGGGAGAAGAAAATTTTGTATTAATGACATACTTAAAAACTTATTTGTTTCTAATGATGTACCAACCCAAGTGGGAGTTTACCGAACCAAATGGTTTATTAAATCTCTCCTTTTCAAAATTCTCTTTCAATCCTTTTTAAAATTTTCAGTTTTCCCCATGATAAAACCAAAAACTCTTGCCTAAGCATCCCCTGCTATAAACACGTATAAAAAAATTAAAAATTAAAGCAATTAAATTAAAGTTATTACTGCAAATGAACAATTAAATAAATGATTTTTTTATTTACCTAAAATAAATAGGTTTTAGTTTTACAATACATCATCCTTAAATTAATTCATATAGTTTTATAATTCCAAGTAGTTCACTTGAGAAGCCTGTCCTCATTGGTCTCAAGTGAAGTCATACAATCAAGTATTTCCATCAAGTCCTGCGTAGACACAGTTTATGTCTTTCTGAATGGCTGTATTCCACTAACTAAATCTAACAGATCTGCTAAATCTAAATACTCTTGCCTAAGCATCCCCTGCTATAAACACATATGAAAAATTAAAATTTAATGCAATTAAAGACATTACTACAAATGAACAATTACTAAATAAATGATTATTATTATTTTTATATTATTTTTTATTTTTTTCAACATGAATAAGTTTCAGTTTTACAATAACCCATCCTTGTAATTTGTTCATACAATTTGATGCTAAAAAGTCCAAAAGATACTCCAAGTCCAGTATTTCCATCAGGTCAAGTCCTCTGTAACAACAGTTTGTTTTTCAAAATGGGGGGCTGTATTCCACAGTTGGTAACACCAGTAATCTATGGCGAAAATAACACTTACACACCATCCCAGGCACAAGAAATTTATTAGCCTGGCCATGGATGTGTAGAACAACACAAAAGAATTTGATGGTGTACAAAATTGAAGAAATGGAATTGTTTATGCTATACAAATAGTACATCATAATACATCAGAAGGAATAATAAAGCAATGTAACGTTCACAAACCATAGCAGAGAGTGATTATTACATGAAATTACCAATATGGGCACATAAATATGAATTGAACAGGAACACAATGAAATTTCACTAATGTACTATGGACTAGCATTCTTAGAGTGCATACCATCCTAGGAACAAATAATTTATTAGCCTAGGCATGGATAAGCAATACAAAGCAACACTATACGAAAAAAAGGAAATTATATGCATTTGAAAAAAATAAGGAATACATACACAATTTTTGAGTGGTCTCGCTTCACCTTCTTCAGAATGTACCTACGCCTTCACTGATGATATCGCTTCGTCCGATTTTCAGGTTTGCACCTCCGAAATAAGTTGGCTTAATCGTCCTTGTTTTCATTAAGTAGGATTCTTTTTACTCGGACCAGTATAACTCACACAACGGATGATTAACTCTAGACATCAAACGATGCTGTCCAGTGTACTCAGCTGCAATTCATTGAAACGAAATAGTTGTAGGAGTAACATGATGAAAATCTTGAAGAAGTCGCCAGAAACAACCAGTAGATTTTTATGTCACTCTGTTAGACACATTTTTGGAAATACTGAATCGTTTTAGCAAAATCTTAACAATTGACTACAACAATGATTACTCTTCCTATATTGTAATGAATTTCGTACACCTGTTTAAACAATAAAAAGTTTTCAACAATGATTGTTCCTATTAACGATATGTCCTTCTAAATATCTATAAACATTTAAAACCGATTTAAATACATAAATTATTTTCCATAATTTTCAAGGGTTCATACATCTCCTTCAGTTTTAAGTCTTGACAACTTCTTAACCACTTCTTTTATTTAGATATCACACTTTTGGGATTTATTAGTTTAACATGATGCAAAGTTTATTGTATATACTTTTTTCATAACTTAGATATCGAAACACTTTAATTACTTTTAACTAACAACGAGTGAAAACAATACCTCTTGTACACTGTACCAGCTGTGGAAAAAAGTTTTAAAGTGTGATTTGAGAAATGTCTTAACTCCATTCCTCCTTGTCACATTGCGTTACCTATCAAGGACCCCTCTAGTACCATCCTTTCCTCTAAACCTGTGATATAATTTGTAAACGCCCCGTTACTGTCAAACAATAAATTTCAGTAGGATACTGCTATACTTTTCCCGATTGCTAACAGCTAAAAAAAGAATACAATTCATCCATGTTTTGTGAATTAATAAGAACCACACAAAGCACCAAAAATTGAAGGAGAATTGACTCGATCACAGTTCTCTCACTCACCAACCCCACGTAAACTACTTACGCAGGACTTTTCGGATTGCTTCCTCACAAAACCCAGCTCACTGAACTTAACTCATTTTACAAACCAATAAAAACAATTAGCAGAAGAAACGTCTACCAACCTTCCAACATACGGCATCTCCATGAATAACAGCCTATTAAAAGTTTTAATACTTATTAACTCTAACTTATCAATAATTTAATCAAAATGTGTTAAACTATACGTTTTAAGCCAATGGAAATAATAAACACAAAACCTACATGACATTCAATTAAAATTAATTTCTATTTATTTTCTATTAAATTAAAAGTTAAAGACAAAATGTGTGAAATTTTAGCATGAAATAGCATATCTTTAAATTTTTAAAATACTTTTATCAGTCTTTAGTACTTTAAAGCACATGTTTAAAACGTGAAAAAAACTTTTTTCATCATAAAATATGGCGTCAATTGGGTTGTTGAGATTGGTTGCATAAAAGTTTGTTTGAAATTACTTGCTTGTAATTGCGACCTTATCGGTAATCTAAGAAATTGGAAATATTTTAAAATTGAGAATTTTTTTTGAAATTCTAATGGTTCATTGCATATCATCAAAAGAATCCGAACAGTTTGATACCAAAAATGTGTTATACGGATCAGCAATTCAAAAGTTTTTCTTTGGAAACCGTTGTAAGAACTTTTTTTAAGAATAGAGAGGTTACTATTGCTAATAGCGTTTCTTTTATTAAATTATTTTTTATTTTTTATTTATTTATTTATTTATAATAAAGAACAAATACAACAAATGTTTATAGTCACCTGGGATCATACTCGATCCATGTAGGTGACTGTATTATTACATATAGACATTTCACACATAAAGTTTAATTTATAAAAAAAGGAAAGGAAACAAAGAAATATAAAGAAGTGGTGTGGCAAACAGGGCGCCAATAAATTATAATTACTGCTGGCCATATGATTGCAGTACATAAAATATTTACTAGCAGATATATGAAGTTAATTAAAAAAAAAAAAAGACATTGACATATATTTGAGTAAATAAACAAACACTTTGAAAGGATAATGATGAATAACTACAAAGAAAAGAAACTCTCGATGTTATCAATAGAAAACAAGAAATCCTTTAACCTCTTCTTAAATAAATATTTCGAAGGGCTGTTTTGTATGTCTGTAGGTAAGGCATTAAATAATTTAGGAGCTAAATAAAAAAAATTTTTGCAGAAAATGGTCTTTTTAGGTTTTGGTACTAGATAGATTACATTTGGTCTACGTGCATTAATATTGCTTCTTTTTATACATGCATTCGGATTTGAATATAAATAAAGACAAACTTTATAGAAAAAAAGATGACGAACTGGAAGAATATTTAAATATTTAAAATGATTAATATCAATTGAGTGAACATGATATATTAAAAACTTTAAAAACCTTTTTTGGTGTTTATCTATTCTGATTAGATTTGTTAAAAAATCTCCTCCCCAAATCATTAAACCATAATTTAGTTGAGAATGAACCCAAGAATAATAGAGATTAGTTAGTAGTCTTTTATTTACTTTTTGCTTTAAATGATAAAAGTTAAACAAAATGCTACTCAGTTTATCTGCAATATGTTTAGTATGAGATTTCCATTTTAGATTTGAGTCGATGTAAAGACCAAGATATTTTATTGATGACACTTTATCGATGGATTTGCAATTGCAATTAATTAAACAATTACAATGGTCTTCATGATATTTTAGGGAGAGCTGGTTTGATACATTATGCTTTAAATCGAATAACATATATTTCGTTTTGTCTATGTTTAAGTTTAAGTTGTTTTGCAAAAACCAATTACGAATTTTGAGTAAGTCTTCATTTATTATTAAATTTAAATCTTCTATTGCATCAACTGAATAAAGTAAGACCGTGTCGTCGGCAAAGCTTATTATTTTACCATTTAGATTAAGGTTACATAGATCGTTGATAAAGATTAGGAATAATAAAGGGCCTAATGTAGAGCCTTGAAAAACACCGCAATTTATTGGAAGGCACCTACTGTCGTACCGCGAGGAGAAGAGCTTTTGACGTCATACGATGATGCTGCGGTTGGTATAGAAACGGATTATTCCACTGAATTTTGGGGGTGGTGGTAATTCACTTGGCGCTAAAATAAATGTTCCGAGCCAAATCTGAGTGGGTATCTTTCAGCTGTGTACTTCTTTCGATTCTAGAGTAACGAATTTTGGAATTTCCTTTCGCATTACATCTGATTTGATTAAATATTTATAATCTGACCTTTTTCAGCTGATCTGATCTATTTTAACTGATCTGATCTATTTTAACTGATCTGATCTATTTTAACTGATCTGATCTATTTTAACTGATCTGATCTTTTTCAACTGATCTTAAATGTTTCACCGAATCTGATCTATTTTAATTTGATATAATGTTATGCGATTTACATCAATTTATCTGATTTTATTTTGGATATTTTATAATTTTTACCATGTTCATTAATCCTTCTTTTTGAACTCTCAAGTCGCTTATCATTTATCCTATCAAGTAGTTACCTTTAATTTTATTGGATCTGATCATACCTTCTTTTAAAGTAGATGTTAATTCATGAAAATTAGCGTTTAAATTATCTTTCATCTTTTTAACCCCATCCGATCGTTCACAATCGTCTCTGTAACTTTTTTTTTATTCGCCCGACTGTACAAAATATAAGAAGCGATTATTGGAAAAAGATGGGTTGATCGAAGATATTATAGACGAATTAGTGATTAATTTGTCGGAGAGCGATTCGAATCTTTGTCAAACACTGACAGTGACTGCAGTTCTAGTGACAATGAATTGCATTAGATTGTATTTAAATGTTATAAAATATTTTTAAAAAATTAATAAATATTTCTATATTTTGTCTCTTTACAAGTTTCTAAAGCTTCTTTAAATTTCGAGTATGGTGATTAAATTATGAAATTAATAATTTAAGTGATATGAGCTATTTTATATAAAACTAAATATAACTAATTCACTCAAAATAGCAATATTAAAGCATACTAAAAGTACAAAAATGTTTCATGCCTAAAGGTATTTTCGATTACGAGAAATTTCAAAGATAATCTATATTTCAATGCAGTTTAATAAAATATGATTATCTTATTTTCATTCACGAAACGCGTTTTCTCATTCGCCAAATGTACCCTTAAAAAGCCAAATACTGCCGTTCAATTCATACCAGCTTCCCTCTTCTTTTAAACTCGTCTACTCACGGCAACCCTGTTCAAAGCTCTTCTCCTCGCGGTACGACAGTACTTAAGGAATCTTTAACCTTAACAATCTGATACCGGTTAACTAAATAAGACTTCAAGAAATTATAAAATGGTCCTCTGATTCCCGCAGAAAAAATTTTGTGCATCAAGATACAATGATTCACTGAATCAAATGCCTTAGAAATATCCAAGTAAACAGCAGCAGTTTTTTTGTTCATGTTCGCACTATTGTAGATAAAATTTGTGAACTCTAATAAAGCTTTTTCAGTGTTAGAATTCGGCAAAAAGCCATATTGATTATTTGAAAAAAAATTTATTGTGTTGAAATAAGAGAGTAGTCTATCTTTGATTATTTTCTCAAATATCTTTGAGAGTAAAGGTAAAACTGAAATAGGTCGATAGTTAGAGTATTCGTTCTTATTGCCTTTTTTGAAGATGGGGGTAATAATTGAAATTTTCAATGACCTTGGGAAAATACTTTCATTCACGAGGTCGTTGAATAACTTTGTTAAAATATTTATGTGGGTGAGTGATAGAATGTTTAATGTTTTTGCATCTATTCCATCCGAACCAGGACATTTTTTGGAGGACAAGCTACGAATACATCGTAGGATTTCAATATCTTCTATATCAAACCATGAAAAAGAATTGACAGTAGGTATTACATAATTTTTATAACCATCACCTGGATAACATGCATGATCATTAATTGAGGAAAAGTATAAATTTAGATCGTTAGCTAGTTGAGTGCTATCTGTATGATCTGGTAGTGTAGGATTTTTTCTTCCTTTGCCTAAAATGTCGTTCACCAGTTTCCACTGTTTTTTGCTTGAGTCGCATTCATTGAATTTTTTTTCGTAAAAATTACCCTTAGCTATTTTGATTTTATTTTTTAAAACTTTTACCGTTGTTTTATATGCTGTTTTGAAAAAAGTATCACCCGGGTAACGCAAGACCTTTTTGTAAAGTGCTTGCTTTGATTTTATAATTCTAAGTATGTCCGAGTTAAGCCATTCATATTTATTAAATCTTTCTTTATTCTTTGGTACAAAGCTTAAGTTATTTTTTATTGCACATACTTTATCATGGAAATCTGAAAAGCATGATGGTGCATCATGACCTAAAATTCTAAAATCATAGTGTTTCAGAAATTCTTCAATTTTCTTATGGTTTGTAACTTTAGATTTTGTCTCAACAACAGTGTCAAAGCCAGAGGAATTTCGTGCTCGGTCAAATATTAATTTACATATTATAGGAAAATGATCAGACAAACTATTTATGAAACGAGCAGAATATATTTTGTTTATGTTTGATGAGCTATATCTAGAGAAAAGATGATCAACACAAGTACCAGATGATACACGAGTTATGTCAGTAATAAGAGATCTAAAACCATGTGCATTTAGAATATCCAAGTAATTGCTACACTTATTAGAATTTAAGATATCAATGTTAATATCACCTATTATTATAACATTTTTACATCTAATTTCAGATAATATAGACTCAAATTCAGACACAAAAGTATTTACAGTAAATGAGTGCGATCTATATAATGATATGATGCATAAGTTAAAGGAATTACTAATTAGTGTCACTATTTCAGCAGATAACATCTCAAAATGCATTTCTTGGAAATCGTGAATACTTTTAGAATAAACTAAAATACCTCCTGATCTGTTATAATTTCTGCAACAGTGAAACATATTATATTTATCTAAATTGTAGAATTTAACTTCTTCATTCTTTAACCAGGTTTCAGACAAAACCAAAACGTCAATTAGATTTAGTTTATCTGATAGTAAGCCAAATAGTTCATCAAATTTCGAACGAATACTTTGAATATTGAAATGCATTATTTTAAGACTAACGTTACTGGTTACTGGATCAAGAAGGAACTGTTCAAAGTCATCAAGAGTGTTAATTGTAACGTAATCGGGCATAAAACTAAACTTGGGTTGGTTGTTGATGGTTGGGCACTTTAATTAGATCTGATTCCTTCATGACTTTATACACTCTAGAGTTTTCATCATACCTCAGGTATATTTTCCCGTCCTTGATCCAGCAAAATTTAAAATTTTGCTCACGTTTAAGCTGTCTGCTCAGAAAAAAAAGCCTTTTCATACCCGGAGCAAGGTGTTCGTTGATGTACAGTGGCGATGAGTCCAGACGTTCGTTGATATCCGAAGCGATAAGCCGTTTGGTTTTAGCCGCCACAATAACTTTATCTCTCTCAAGCTTGGATGTAAACTGAACAATTATTGGTTTGTGTCTGTCCACCCTTGATGATGGTACCCGATGTGCAACTGTTATTGTTTCTTGGTTGTAAACATTCAACGCATTTAGGACTGAAGTTACTAGCTGCTTTGTATCCTCGCTTTGGGTTTCAGGTAGACCGGAAATTTCTAGATTCATTCTTCTGGAATATTGTTGCAATTCTAAAGTTTCCGATCGCAAAGTTTCTATTTCAGATTTATTTCTATCATTGTCTTGTCTCAAAGATGAATTTTCCTCCTTCAACACTCTAATCTCGTCTTTCAGACTCAGTATTGTTGTAATAAGTTCTTTTACAATGTTTTCATGATAATTAAGGCTTTGAGAATAATCAGAGAATTGTACTTGAATGAATTTTTTTAGGCCTCTTATTTCATCCATAATGACATCTGTGAAGCTTGGACCTTGATCTGATAGTTCCTTACCTTTTTGATCAGATACAGCTTCTGGATCCAGTGAGATCGAAAGCCGGGGATCATCAGCATCAGGTTTTGGGGGCGTACTCCGTCTAGTTTTGCAACCAATGCATTTCCATCGTGATCGAGATTCTACTGGAAATCTGCGAAAGTAATTTTCTGTAAATCCACCACAGAAGAAATGATAGTACCCCTTGCAGTCGTCTGTGCATTGGATAGAATCTTCCAGAACAGTGATAACTTCCGCACAGGCAGTACAATTAGTATTACTGGCCATTTTTCACAAGAAATAACAGCTGGCGCACTGCTTTATAATTTATACAACTTTAAAATGAAACAAAAGTTAATTTTAGAACAATTTATGGTAAACAAATAGTGATTTTGCGGAGCAGTAAAAAAAGCGTCAACACAAGTTAGCAGCCACTGTTGCCACGGCAACAGCAATTACCATATAGATTCTTCATTATCCGTCTTTTTCTTAAGAAATATTGTAAATATGAACATTCTGGAGTTTCACAACATTAAAAATTGTAACCTCGGACGTTATCACGCAGAACCCATTGCTATAATTCAACCTAAGGTTATTAAAAGTATTATTTTGATAAAATATGAATTAAAAACTATTCGTAAGAGTAAAACCTAATAAGCCTAATTACATATATTCTTTCGGCTTAATTTCTTCCTTTCCTTTCCCATGTATAATAATATTTTCTAGAAGAGGCATAAAAGGATATACGAGTTTTCCCACTGATAAATTAACTTAGAACAATTAACCACGTGAATTAATTGAAGCTTTCTTCGGACTACTGAAGAGTGTAGTTGTAAAAAAAAGTTTAGTAATAAATAAGAGAAATGTGACAAGGTTAAAAAAAACCCCTGAATTTATATCTAACATATTTCGTTACTGTTCCTAATATTTTTACGAGAAAGAGTTGAAACTTACGCTTTTACATTCTATGGATCTGGCAAAGTTTCTTTTATGTGTAGATGTTGGAATTTTTCATGATTCCATATTAGTATTAATAATTTATTTAATAGGGAAGTTTATGTAGAAGCTCTTTCTATTTCTTGTATTGTATGTTAAATCACTGTAAGAATAGTTGAAGCATATAGTAAGTTTTTTTTAAGAAATTTAGTTTTCTGTTTTTCTTATTAATTGTTATGAACGTTCATTTAAGAGAATCTTGAATATACGTAGGTATTTACTAGATAAGAATAACCTGCGTGCAAATAGACTAAGAAATGTAAAGTTTCGAGCCTATGGTTAGATTGGCTATTGCTTTTCTCGAGACCTTAAAGATGGCAGTTCGTGTGTTGAGCTGGTAAGATTGCATTTATTTAGTGTGTAGAGGAGGTATTCAGAGCCTTTACCGTGGTTATATCATTATGACTAAGAAATGTAAGAGTTTCAAGCTCATGGTGAGATTTGCTCTTGTTTTCCTCCAGATTTTCAATGTGTCTCATGCTAAATCTAAAAGCTCATGCCCACAAGCAACCCCTGCTAAAAAATAGGTACTTCAAGGATTAGCCGGGGGCAAATTTTTCCAATTCACCTATATTGGCAACGTTTTAATACTTACACATCAAAATAAACTAACAAAAAATACAAAGAACCACTGATAGTTGAGATATTTAAATGGTGTTTTATTTAGATATTTTTTTTTGCAATTTAGCATAAAACTCTGCGCATGCGCCCGGCTAGTCCTAAAGTACCAAAAATTAGTAGTACCATTTAGTTAAAGATATTAAAGCAAATGAACAATGAAATGAACGATTTTTTATTTAGCTAACATGGATAAGTTTTAGTTTTGCAATACGTCATCCTTGAATGTATTCATATAGTTTTATAAATCCAAGTCCATTTCCATCAGGTCCTCCGGAGCCAAAGTTTATGTCTTTCAAAATGGGTTGTATTCCACACACACGCAGTTGGTAACACTAGTATTCTATCTAAAGTGTAAGATGACAAAAATACTAACACTTACACACCATCCCAGGCACAAGACATTTATTAGCCTGGCATGGATGCGTAGAACAACACACAAGAATTTGATGGTGTACAAAATGCAATACAATAGTTCATCCTAATACATCAGATGAAATAATATACAATGTAACATTCACAAACTATAGCACAGAGAGTGGTTATCGATCCTGTGAACATAAAATACCAATCTGGGCACATAAATTAATATGTATTGAACAGGAACACAATGAAATTTCATTAATGTACTAAGGACTAGCATTCTTAGAATGCATACCATCCTAGGAACAAATACTTTATTAGCTTAGGCATGGATATGCAATACAAAGGAACACTATAGGAGAAAAAAAGAAAATTTTATACAATTGAATAAGGAATACATACACAATTTTTGAGTGGTCTTGCCGCACCCTCTTCAGAATCTAACTACGCCTTCACTGATGTTTTTGGCTTCGTCCGAATTTTAAGTTTGCACCTCCGAAGTGAGTTGGCTTATTGGACCTTGTCTTGATTAAGTATAAGTAGGATTCATTCTACGCGGGATTCTTTTTAATCAGACCAGTAGAAATCAGTTTCCGAAGTAACAGATGATTGACTCTAGAGATCAAACGATGTTGCCAGTCTGCTCAGCTGATATTCATTTTAGCAAAATAGATAGTTCTAGAAGTAACATGATGAAAATCTTGAAGAAGTTGCCAGAAACTACATGTAGGTTTTTATGTAACGCACTGTAAGAAGCATTTTTGGGAATACTGAATTGTTTTAGCAAAAACCAAGCAACAATGAACAACAACAATTACTCTTACTTATTGTAATGAATTTCGTACACCGGTTTAAATAATCAAAAGTTTTCAACAATTATATTTCTTTTTAACGAGATGTCTTTTTAAAAACCAAACCGATTTAAGTACACAATTTTTTTTTCATAATTATTAGGGGTTTATTTCTCTCTTTATGTTTAAGTCTTGACAACTTCTTAACCACTTCTTTTATTTACATAGATATCACACTTTTGGGAAATGTTAGTTTAAATTTTATTCAAAGGTTATATACTTTTTTTTCATAACTAAGATATCGAAACACTTTAATTACTTTTAACTAACAACCCAGTGAAAACAATACCTCTTGTACACTGTAACAGCTGTGGAAAATCCTCGAACGTCCGATATTGGCATTGAATTCTATAGTAAATTTGGGGCGACTAGAACTGAAAGGGTTAATTAAGTTTGTTTTATTAAACTATGGAGCTATAGCACACCAACCCCTCGTAAACTACTTACTCAGGACCTTTTGGATTGCTTCCTCACTAAAACTAGCTCACTGAACTTAACTCACTTTATAAAAGAATAAAAACAATTAACAGAAGAAACGTCAACCAATTTTCCAACATACGTCATCTCCATGAATAACACCCTTTTAAAAGTTAGAATATTTATTAACTCTAACTTATCAATAATTTAATCAAAATGTGTTAAACTATACGTTTTTAGCCATTGAAAATAATAAGAGACAAAACCTACATGACATTCAATGTTTATAATTCAGACTAAAAAGACAGACAAAATGTGTGAATTCAGACAAAATGTGTGACCTTTTAGCATGAAACAGCCTAACTGTAAGTTTTTAAAATACCTTTTTATTAGTCTTTTAAGGATATTTAATTTAGAAAGTACTTTAATGTACATTTTTAAAACGGGAAAAAAACTTGTTCATCATAAAATATGGTGTCAATTGGTCGTTGTGATTGGCTGCATAATAAGTTGTTTGACAGTATCCGTAATCTGCGACCTTATCCGTAATCTGCGACCTAATCTGCGACCTTATCCGTAATCTTAAAAAATGGAAATATTTTAAAATTGAGAATATTTTTTATAAATTCTAATGGCATATTAAATATCCTCAAAAAAATCTGACCAGTTTGATACCAAAAATGTGTTTTTCTGGCAAGCATTGCTGATAACGTTTCTTTTATTAAATTACCATAGATTCTTCATCAGTCGTATTTTTATTAAAAAAATATTATAAATATTTTATTTTATTTATTTATTTAGACAAAAAACAGACCTTTCGGTCCAATTACATTTGCCAGTACAGAAAAAAAATCACAAGAACACCCAACAACCATCAAAAGCCAGACAACAAAAGAACACAATAAACAAATGCATATAGAAACATTAGAAAAATTTAGAAGATTAAGGACATGCAGATTTGCTTGAAAACTGAAAAAGACATAGAAAAAATATCCAAACGATCCGTATACAAATTATAGAGTGAGCAAAATTTATTTACATAGAAGTTTTTATCTGTGACAGTCCTTATATCAGTTCCAAAAAATTTTAAAGATTTATTTCTTGCAGAATGCCTTGGAACTATTATAAATATATTTTGAGTTAAAGTATTGCTGTCAATGTTTTTATTTAATAGTTTATGAAAAAATAACATTAACAAAAATTTACGCCTGGATTGCAGATCTTGAATTTTAAAATTTTCTCTCAAAATCTGGCTTGGCATATAAGTATTACAATATCCATTTTCAGTAAAAAACAAGTGTCTTAAAAAGATATTCTGAATTTTTTCTATCATTTTAATATAAATATCATAATGAGGATCCCAAACTATACAAGCATATTCTAACTTAGATCTGACTAAGTAATTGAAAATTGAAATTTTGGATGCTGAATTAAGTTCCCTGCAAGCCCTTAATATAAAACCTAAATTCTTGAAAGAACAAGAAACAATATTTGAAATATGATCAGAAAATGAAAATTTACAGTCATATTTTACACCAAGATCAAATACACTATTACATCTAGAGAAAAAAATATTATCAATACAATAGTTATAAATTAAATTGGAATACTTATGCGAAAAAGTCATGATAGAACATTTTTTGTAATTTAGAAATAATCGATTTGTCAAGCACCACCTGTTTAGTGACATCAAATCATCTTGAAGATTGCTGCAATCATCAAAATTATAAATGTGATTATATATTTTTGCATCATCAGCAAACATAAGGCATTTGGAATAACTTAAACATTCAGGTAAATCATTTATAAACAAAATAAATAACAATGGTCCCAGTGTTGAGCCCTGGGGTACCCCCGATGAACTGGTAAAAACACTAGACAAACAATTTTTATATGAAACAACTAAGTGTCTATTAGTTAAATAAGAATAAATCCACTTTACCAATCCACCATTCAATCCAAAATCAATAAGTTTCCTCATCAAAATGCCAAAATCAACAGAATCAAATGCTTTTGTAAAATCTGTGTATACTACATCAATTTGTCTATTTTCATGCAGAGCCAAAACTATCTCCGAATTTAAAGACAACAAATTTGTTACTGTTGATCGTCCTTTTAAAAATCCATGCTGAACATCTGATATACGTTGACCTATACTAAGAAAAATACGTTTTTGTATTACATCCTCAAAGATCTTAGAGAAAACAGACAGAATAGTAATAGGTCTATAATTTTCGATATCTGCTCTATTTCCTTTCTTAAAAATAGGAGTAATCTTGGATTTTTTAAATGCAACCGGAAAAATGTTAGTTTTTAGGGATTTATTGAATAAAATTAAAAGAGGGTAAACAAAAAACTCAGCACAACCCTTAATGAGATATGGAGGAATTTTATCAAGTCCAGCAGATTTATTTCCCTTCAAGGATTTAATTTCCGACATAATTTCAGAAACTGAAATGTGATTAAAATCATGACAAAAATTATCCCTTTTATTAGTATTAACATTTGATACAAAATTTGAACTCTGTGAATAAACAGAACTAAAATGTTTAGCAAAAGCTTGAGCAATGTCAACATTTTTGGTCAAATTTTGATTTTTATATGTCATTGAATTACACTCATTACAATTATTTTTAGAACTTCTCACAAAAGCCCAAAAATTAGATGCATCATTTACTAAATTATCATTAGTTATATTTATATAGTTTTTATATGCATCTCTAATTTTAACTTTGACAATACGTCTCAAAGCTTTGTAGGCATTTATTAATATTACATTATCACACATTTTTTTTCTTAATCTATTTTTTAGCTTAATATGATAAATGATATCAGAATTGAACCAGATTGGAAATTTTTTTTGTTTGGGTGCATACTTGGGAAAACAAGCATCTAAGATATTATATATTCCTGCATAGAAAGAGGAGACAGCCTCATTTATATCATCAATAGCACTGAGATAATTCCAATCTGAATCACGCATGAGTTCATAAAATAAGTGAAAATTTCCCTTCCTAAAATTATAGTTTTCAACACCCGAGGAAACTTCTCTAGACTTTATTCTCTCAAAAGACTTAACAGATAGAATCAGTGAGGGATGGTAGACATCTTCTCTTACAAGAATTTCCTCATCATCGGCACGAGTAATCGAAAAAACCTCAGATGTTAAGTTACTAATCACAAGATCCAGGATTCTACCCTGATGATTAAGACAATGATTAAACTGCTTAAAGTTACACAAGCTCAAAAAATCAAAAAGATTCTTCTCATTTAAGGGTAAAGATTGAAAAACAGATTCCTCTGACCAGTTAATTTTACTTAGATTAAAATCACCCAACAAAAGCATAGGTTTGGACATCATATCAACATCATTGGAAAAAAGACTAAAAAAATTCATGTACGTGTCAGCATTAGTATTTGGTCTAAAATACACAACACATAAATACATAATAGTCAAATGAGACACAGAAACTTTTAAAATTAAATATTCCAGATTGTTAATAGTATTTTCACACACTTCAAAACTAAATTTTTTGTCTAATGCAATCAAAACACCCCCTCCTCGCAACAAACTACTTTGATTTGGACATCTGTCACACCTAACTATATTATATCTATTATCCAAAATTTCAGAATCACTTACGCTTTCATTCAGCCAAGTTTCATTAAAACATATGATATCATAATCTTGAGCCAAAGCAGATAGATATAAGTCATTTAATTTATTTTTTAGACTTCTAGCATTTTGAAAATAGATTTTTAAACTGAATTTTTTTGAAAAATTAAACATTGCTATGAGCAGGTGAAATTGATACCTTATCAGAAACCTTAAATCTATCCAAATCTTCCAATGATTTAATAATTACTGCCTCTGACCCATCAGTTTGTCTGACCAGTAGTTTTCCATTTTTGAACCACACATATTTTAACACATTTATTTTTCTCAATTCTCTAGCGGTAGCATGAAGTCTACGATAATGAAAAGACAGATTATCATTTATATAGATCTGACTGTCCGTTCCAAAACCAAGCTTGTTTGCATTTAGACCTCTCTTTATCCTTGCTCTTAACAGAAACTGCTCCTTGTCAGATTTCTTCAAAAACTTCGCCACAATTGTGCATGGTTGCTTACGTGATTGGTTGTGAGAAGGAACTCTATGGATGATGTCAACAAATTTCCTATCCACTTCAATATCTAGGTGTCTACCAATTTCACACAAGACATCCAATAAATTCTCAGGATTTTTTTCTGGTACTCCCGCTATTTCAATCATGTTACATCTGGAGTATTGTTCCAAATCAGCTATTCTTGTTTTGCACTCATTGATTTCCTTGAGCATCAGAGCATTCTCCCGATATAACTTCTGAATATCATCTTGACAAGATTTGATAGAGGAAACAAGATCCGACATCTCATGCTTGATTTCCGATAGTTGGGTGTGGCACAAGTTTAAGGAAGTTCCTAATTCACAATCCATGTGATAATCCATAATCACAAATATGAACATTCTGGAGTTTCACAACAGTAAAAATTGTTACCTTCGACGTTATTTTAATAGCCAGAAGAACCTACTGCTATATAATTAAACCTATGGTTATTAAAGACAAAATGTGAACTAAAAACTATTCGTAAGAGTAAAACTTAATAAGCCTAATTACGTATATTCTTTCGGCTTAATTTCTTCCATTTCCTTTCCCATGTATAATAATATTTTCTAGAACAGGCATAAAAGAGGATACGAGTTTTCCCACTGATAAATTAACTTAGAACAATTAACCACGTGAATTAATTGAAGCTGTCTTCGGACTACTGAAGAGTGTAGCTGTAAAAAAAGTTTAGTAATAAATAAGAGAAATGTGACAAGGAGAAAAGAAACCCTGCTGAATTTATATCTAACATATTTCGTTAATGCTGTGTATATTTTTACGAGAAAGAGTTGGAGCTTACGCTTTTAAATGTATGAATCTGGAAATATGATGATTCCATGATTCTATATTGGTATTAATAAGTTATTTAATAGGATAGTGTATGTAGAAACTATTTCTATATCTTGTAATGTTAAATTATTGTAAGAACAGTTGAAAAATAGTGCGGTTTTTTCAGAAATTTAATATTTCTGTTTTTCTTATAAACTGTTATGAACGTTCATTTAAGAGAATCTTGAATATACGCAGGTATTTACTAGATAAGAATAACATTCGTGCAAATAGACTAAGAAATATAAAGTTTCAAGATTATGGTTAGATTGGCTATTGCTTTTCTCGAGACCTTAAAGATGGCAGTTCGTGTGTTGAGCTGGTAAGATTGCATTTCTTTAGTGTGTAGAGGAGGTATTCAGAGTCTTTACCATGTTTATATCATTATGACTAAGAAATGTAAAAGTTTCAAGCTCATGGTAAGATTTGCTCTTGTTTTCCTCGAGATTTTCAATGTGTTCCATCCTAAATCTAAAAACTCTTGTCCAAGCAGCCCCTGCTTAATTCCTATATTGGCAACGTTTTAATATTTACACATCAAAATATACTACCAAAAATCAAACGATCCACTGACGGTTGAGATATTTAAATAGTGTTTTATTTTGATATTTTATTATTTTTTGCAATTTAGCATAAAACTCTACGCTTGCGCCCGGCTAATCCTAAAGTACCAAAAATTAAAACTACAATTTAATTAAAGATATTGCAGCAAATGAACAATGAAATGAACAATTTTTTATTTAGCTAACGTGGATAAGTTTTAGTTTTACAATGCATCATCCTTGAAGTATATCCATACGTTTTGAAACTAAATAGTCTGAAAGCTTTTCCATCAGGTCTTCCGGTGTTACAGTTCATGTCTTTCAAAATGAGTTGTATTCCACACAGTTGGTAACACTAGTATTCTACTAAAGTACAAGATGACGAAAATACTAATACTTACGCACCATCCCAGGCACAAGAAATTTATTAGCCTGGAATGGATGCGTAGAACAACACACAAGAATTTGATGGTGTACAATATGCAATACAATAGTTCATCATAATACACCAGATGGAATAATATACAATGTAACATTCACAAACTATAGCAGAGTGTGGTTATCATTTCAGAGAACATAAAATTACCAATCTGGGCACCTAAATTAATATGTATTGAACAGGAATACTATGAAGTTTCACTAATGTTCTAAGGACTAGCATTCTTAGAGTGCATACCATCCTAGGAACAAATACTTTATTAGCCTAGACATAGGTATGCAATACAAAGGAACACTATACGAAAAACTGAAAAATATATATAATTGAATGAAGAATACATACACAATTTTTGGGTGTCTTGCACCGTCATCAGAATCTACCTACGTCTTTACTGATGTTTTAGCTTCATCCGATTTTCAGGTTTGAACCTCCGAAGTGAGTTGGGTTACTCTTCCTTGTTTTGATTAAGTAGGGTTCTTTCTACTCGGGATTATTTTTACTCAGAGCATTACAACTCATTTTCTAAAGTAACAGATGATTGCCTCTAGATATCAAACCATGTTTTCAGTCATTATTACTCAGCTGCTATTCATTTCAGTAAAATAGATAGTTGTAAAAGTAACACGATGAAAACCATAAAGAAGTCACCAAAAACAACCAGTAGGTTTTTATGTAACGCACTGTAAGAAACATTTTTGGGAACACTGAATCATTTTTAGCAAAATCTTAACAACAATTGACGACAACAATGATTACTCTATTGTAATGAATTTCGTACAACAGGTTTAAACAATCAAAAGTTTTCAACAATGATTTTTCCTTTTAAAGAAATGTCCTTTTATAAAACTTTATAATTTCAAAACCGAGTAAAATTCACAACTTTTTTTTTCATAATATTTAAGGGTTTATACCCATTCTTCTGCTGTCTTGAAAATATCTTAAATACTTTTTTAATTTAGATGTCACACTTTTTGGAAATATTAGTTTAACATAATTCAAAGTTTATATACCTTTTTTCATAACTTGGATATCGATACACTTTAATTACTTTTAACTAACAACCCAGTGAAAGCAATACCTCTTGTACACTGTACCAGCTGTGGAAAAAGTTTTAAAGTGTGATGTCAGAAATATCTTAACTCCATTCATTCCTCCTTGTCACATTGTGCTACTTATCAAGGACCCCTCCAGTACTATTCTTTCCTCTAAACTTGTAATACAATTTGTAAACGCCCCGCTACTGTCAAACAAGAAAATTCAGTAGGATACTGCAATGATTTTCCTGATTTCTAACAGCTAAAAAAAGCATACAATTCATCCATGTTTTCTTAAGGAATAACAACCACACAAAGCACCAAAAGCTGAAGGGGAATTAACATGATTACAGTTCTCCTTAACGCTTTCAATCCTCGAACGTCCGATATTGGCATTGAATTCTATAGTAAATTTGGGGCGGCTAGAACTAAAAGGGTTAATTAAGTTTGTGTTATTAAACTATGGAGCTATAGCACACCAACCCCTCGTAAACTACTTACTCAGGACCTTTTGGATTGCTTCCTCACTAAACTTAGCTCACTTAACTTAACTCATTTTACAAACCAATAAAAACAATTAGCAGAAAAAACGTCTACCAACCTTCCAGCATACGTCATCTCCATGAATAACACCCTTTTAAAAGTTAGAATATTTATTAACTCTAACTTATCAATAATTTAATCAAAATGTGTTAAACTATACGTTTTTAGCCATTGAAAATAATAAGAGACAAAACCTACATGACATTCAATGTTTACAATTGATTTCTATTATCAGACTAAAAATTATAAGTTCAAGACAAAGTGTGTAAAATTTTAGCATGAAATAGCATATCTTTAAATTTTTAAAATACTTTTAACAGTCTTTAGTTCTTTAAATTACATGTTTAAAACGTGAAAAAAAACTTGTTTCATCACAAAATATGGCGTCAATTGGTCGTTGTGATTGGTTGCATAATAATTTGTTTGACAGTATTTGCTTTGTAACTGCGACCTCTTATCCGTAATCTAAAAAAATGGAAATATTTTAAAATTGAATTTTTTTTTCTAGAAATTCTAATGGCTTATTGAATATCCTCAAAAGAATTTGAACAGTTTGATACCAAAAATGTGTAATACTGATTAGCATTGCTAATAACGTTTATTTTATTAAATTACCTTAGATTCTTCATCAGCCGTCTTTTTCTTAAAAAGATATTGTAAATATGAACATTCTGGAGTTTCACAACAATAAAAATTGTTACCTTCGACGTTATTTTAATAGTCAGAAGAACGCACTGTTATAATTCAACCTATGGTTATTAAAAGTATTATTCATGACAAAATATGGAATAAAAACTATTCGTAAGAGTAAAACTTAATAAGCCTAATTACATATATTCTTTCGGCTTAATTTCTTCCATTTCCTTTCCCATGTATAATAATATTTTCTAGAACAGGCATAAAAGAGGATACGAGTGTTCTCACTGATAAATTAACTTAGAACAATTAACCACGTGAATTAATTGAAGCTTTCTTCGGACTACTGAAGATTGCTGTTGTAAAAAAAGTTTAGTAATAAATAATAGAAATGTGACAAGGTTAAAAAATTGCTGAATTTATATCTAACATACTCGGTTAATTTTGTGAGTATTTTTACGAGAAAGAGTTGAAATTTACGCTTTTACATTCTATGGATCTGGCAAAGTTTCTTTTATAGGTAGAAATTGGAATTTTTCATGATTCTGTATTGGTATATTATAAGTTATTTAATAGGATAGTGTATGTAGAAACTATTTCTATATCTTGAATATATGTTAAATTATTGTAAGAACAGTTGAACTGTAGTAAATTTTTTTTCTAGAAATTTAATTTTCTGTTTTTATTATAAACTGTTATGAACGTTCATTTAAGAGAATCTTGAATACACGCAGGTATTTACTAGATACGAATAACCTGCGTGCAAATAGACTAAGAAATATAAAGTTTCAAGATTATGGTTAGATTGGCTATTGCTTTTCTCGAGACCTTAAAGATGGCAGTTCGTGTGTTGAGCTGGTAAGATTGCATTTCTTTAGTGTGTAGAGGAGGTATTCAGAGCCTTTACCATGTTTATATCATTATGGCTAAGAAATGTAAAAGTTTCAAGTTCATGGTGAGATTTGCTCTTGTTTTCCTCGAGATTTTCAATGTGTTCCATGCTAAATCTAAAAACTCCTGTCCAAGCAGCCCCTGCTAATACCTATATTGGCAACGTTTTAATATTTACGCATCAAAATCTCTCTATATTAAAAAAAAGTAACGGTCACCGCCGCCGCTGTTTCAGAAATTTTTATTTTTTAACTCTTTGACCTCTCACAACGTAAAAACTAATTGACAGAAATTTATGAAATTTGAAAAGTTTGTAGAGGAATGTTTGGAGAACATTCTCGAATAAAAAGCTAATTGATGTGATAATTAGTTCTGGGGTATTTTTAAGGTCAAAGTTAAAGTTTTTGTTTTTTCGCCGCGTAATCGCGTTCAGCGAAAACTATTAGCAGCAGAACTTTGATTTTTCGCAACCTCATACTCTGATGTCTGAAGATGTGCACTACGTCGCCCTTTTTTTGAATTTCGAATTTGTTTTAGAGTAATTAATTTTTAAAGTTTCGAAATTTTTGTTACTTTTTCGGTTTTTTCGATCTAAAAGAAAAACTAATCTCAATGGGAGTATGATTTTTTAAACACTTATGCTCTTATTTTTTAGAAAAAGATTAGCGTTTAATTCTTTGAAAAATTCGAATTAGTTGTGGAATTATTAAGCATCAAAGTTTCATTTTTTTCATAGTTTCACTAGGTCCTCATCAGACGCGTTTAATGTTTATTGGAGATTTTTTAAGTGTTATTTTTGACGGTTCACTAGATTGTTACGAGCACACGTGCACGTTATAAATTGAAATGTTTCTTAAATATATGTTATTTCTACAAGATAATTGATGATTATAACATTAACATTTCAATAAAATTATTGATAAGCAAGAGATAGAGCATTCTCACATGACGTCACTTGGAGGACAAAAACAACGTTGCTAAGGCCGTTGTTAGGTAAAGTCATGTGATTGAAAATGCTCTATAGGTATTTTCCGTATTACAAGATGCTTAATTAAGCCGAGAAAAGGGTTGTGCTGGATTGTTGGGATGAACAAGCGAGCTTTGCTCGCTAAGATCGCAAAGCGATCTGAAAAGGACTGCGAAGCAGTTACGGGGGTTGGTGAGAGACAGCTCACTATGTGTCTGATTTCTTTTATTTTCGACGATTCACTAAATACACATGTGCATACTTTAAAAATTTTCTGGAAATTAAAGTTTTTTGAAGTGCATGTTTTTCCTTATCTAGGAAAGTAATATTTCAGCAATAGGTTTTTTTTTTGGGGGGGGGGAATGTTTGATTTGGATTAAATTAGCAAGAGAGATTTGTAAGTAGTTTCGGTTGTAAAGGAGCATTAATTAAGCCGACCAGCGGGGTGTGCTGGATTGGTAAGATGAAACAAGCGAGCTTTGCTCGCTGAGATCGCGAAGCAATCTTAAGAGAACTGCGAAGCAGTTCCGGGGGTTGGTGAGCGATAGCGAGCAGGGGGCAGGCCCCCTAGTATACTAAAAAAATCAAAAGTACAACTGACAGTTTAGATATTTAAATGGTGTTTTATTTTGATATTTTATTATTTTAGGAAATTTTTCATAAAACTTTGCGCTTGCCCTCGGCTAATCCTAAAAAGTACCAAAAATTAATGGTACAGTTTAATTAAAGATATTACTGCAAATAAACAATGAAATGAACAATATTTTTATTTATTTAGCTCATATGAATAAGATTTAGTTTTACAATGCGCCATCCTTGAAATGTATCCACACTTTTTGAAACTAAATAGTCCGAAAGCTTTTCCATCAGTTCCTCCAGAGTCTCATGTCTTTCAAAATGGGTTGTATTCCACACAGTTGATAAGACTAGTATTCTACTGAAGTGTAAGATGACGAAAATACTAATACTTACACACCATCCCAGGCACAAGAAATTTATTAGCCTGGCATGGATGCGTAGAACAACACAGAAGAATTTGATGTGTACAAAATGCAATACAATAGTTCATCATAATACATCAGATGGAATAATATACAATGTAACGTTCACAAACTATAGAAGAGAGGGGATATCATTCCAGAGAACATAAAATTACCAATCTGGACACATAAATATGTATTGAATAGAAACACAATGAAGTTTCACTAATGTACTACTAGCATTTTTATAGTGCATACCATCCTAGGAACAAATACTTTATTAGCCTAGGCATGGGTATGCAATACAAAGGAACACTACATGAAAAAATAAAATACGATTGTAAAAAGAATACATACAAAAGTGTTGAGTGGTCTCACACCGTCTTTAGAATCTACCACTTATCTGTTTTGGCTTCGTCCGATTTACAAGTTTGCACCTCCGAAATAAGTTGGCTTAATCGTCCTTGTTTTGATTAAGTAGGATTCTTTCTACTCGGGATTCTTTTTACTCACGTCACACCAGTACAACTCAGTTTCTTAAGTAACAGATAACTGCCTCTAGAATTCAAACGATGTTGTCAGTCTACTCAGCTGCTATTCATTTCAGCAAAATAGTTAGTCTTAGAAGTAACATGATTAAAACCATGAAGAAGTCGCCAGAAGCAACCAAGAGATTTTTATGTAACGCACTTTAAGACACATTTTTGGAAATACTAAACGTTTTTAGCAAAAACTAAGCAACAATTGACAACAATGATTACTCTTAAATATATAAATTTCGTACACCGGTTTCAACAATCAAAAGTTTTCAACAATGATTTTTCCTTTTTACGAGATGTCTTTTTCAAAACAATTAAAAGCAAACCGATTAAACCAAATTATTTTCTTTAATTTCCAGGGGCTCCTTCTGTTTTAAGTCTTGACAACATCTTAACCACTTCTTTAATTTAGATATCACATTTTAGGGGTGTATTAGTTTAACATAATTCAAAGTTTATCTACTTTTTTCATAACTTAGATATCGTAACACTTTTATTACTTTTAACTAACAACCAGTGAAAACAATACCTCTTTTTTACTGTAACAGCTGTGGAAAAAAGTTAAGTTTTAAAGTGTGATTTGAGAAATGTCTTAACTCCATTCCTCCTTGTCACATTGTATGTAAGCCATTGTAAGGTCATTGTGTCCTGTATAATAAAATTTCTAAACGTACCCTTACCGTCAAACAAGAAAATTCGGTACATATACTGCTATACTTTTCCCGATTTCTAACAGCTAAAAAAGCATACAATTCATCCATGTTTTCTTAAGGAATAACAACCACACAATGCACCAAAAGCTGAAGGAGAATTAACATAATAACAGTTCTCCTTAATTAAGTTTGTTTTATTAAACTAGGGAGCTACCGCTCACCAACCCCCCGTAAACTTTTTACTTATGCAGGACCTTTTGGATTGCTTCCTCACAAAACCCAGCTCACTGAACTTAACTCACTTTACAAAACAATAAAAACAATTAGCAGAAAAAACGTCTACCAACCTTCCAACATACGTCATCTCCATGAATAATAGCTTATTAAAAGTTTGAATACTTATTAACTCTAACTTATCAATAATTTCACCAAAATGTGTTAAACTATACGTTTTAAGCCATTGAAAATAATAAGAGACAAATCTTACATGTCATTCAAAGTTAACAATAAATTTTTATTACCAGACTAAAAATTATAAGTTTAAGACAAAATGTGAAATTTTAGCATGAAATAGCATATCTTTAAATTTTTAAAATACTTTTATCAGTCTTTAGTACTTTAAAGTACATTTTTAAACGTGAGAATAACTTGTTTCATCATAAAATATGGCGTCAATTGGTCGTTGTGATTGGTTGCATAATAAGTTGTTGGACAGTACTTGCTTTGTAACTGCGACCTTATCCGTAATCTAAAAAAATGATACCATTTTAAAATTGAGAATTTTTCTAATGGTTTATTGCATATCATCAAAAGAATGTGAACAGTTTGATACCAAAAATGTGTTTTACGAATCAGCAATTAAAAAGGTTTTCCCTGGAAACCGTTCACCAAAACCTTTTTTTTTAAATAGAGATATTACTATTACTGATAACGTTTCTTTTTTATTAAACTACCATTGATTCTTCATCATTCGTCTTTTTTTTTAAAGAAATATTGTAGATATGAACATTCTGGAGTTTCACAACAATATAAATTGTTACCCCGGACGTTATTTTAATAGCCAGAAGTACCCACTGCTGAACTAAAAACTATTCGTAAGAGTAAAGCTTAATAAGCCTAATTACATATATTCTTTCGGCTTAATTTCTTCCATTTCCTTTCCCATGTATAATAATATTTTCTAGAACAAGCATAAAAGAGGATACGAGTGTTCTCACTGATAAATTAACTTAGAACAATTAACCACGTGAATTAATTGAAGCTTTCTTCGGACTACTGAAGATTGCTGTTGTAAAAAAAGTAATAAATAATAGAAATGTGACAAGGTTAAAAAAACGCTGAATTTATATCTAACATACTCGGTTAATTTTGTGAGTATTTTTATGAGAAAGAGTTGAAATTTACGCTTTTACATTCTATGGATCTGGCAAAGTTTCTTTTATAGGTAGAAATTGGAATTTTTCATGATTCTGTATTGGTATATTATAAGTTACTTAATAGGATAGTGTATGTAGAAACTATTTCTATATCTTGAATATATGTTAAATTTTTGTAAGAACAGTTGAACTGTAGTAAATTTTTTTTCTAGAAATTTAATTTTCTGTTTTTATTATAAATTGTTATGAACGTTCATTTAAGAGAATCTTGAATATACGCAGGTATTTACTAGATACGAATAACCTGCGTGCAAATAGACTAAGAAATATAAAGTTTCAAGATTATGGTTAGATTGGCTATTGCTTTTCTCGAGACCTTAAAGATGGCAGTTCGTGTGTTGAGCTGGTAAGATTGCATTTCTTTAGTGTGTAGAGGAGGTATTCAGAGCCTTTACCATGTTTATATCATTATGACTAAGAAATGTAAAATTTTTAAGCTCATGGTGAGATTTTCTATTGTTTTCCTCAAGATTTTCAATTTGTCCCATGCTAAATCTAAAACTCTTGTCCAAGCAGCCCTGCTAAAAAAAAAATTAGATATATCAGGATTAACCGGGTGCAAATTTGTCCAATCGACCTATTGTGACAACGTTTAAATATTTACACATCAAAATATACTGACAAAAATCAAAAGAACCATAATAGTTGAGATATTTAAAAGGTGTTTTATTTAGATATTTTATTATTTTTGGTTATTTAGCATAAAACTCTACGCTTGAGCCCGGCTAATCCTAAAGTACCAAAAATTAATAGTACAATTTAATTAAAGATATTAATGCAAATTAACAATGAAATGAACAATTTTTTATTTATTTTGCTCATATAAATAATATTTAGTTTTACAATGCGTCATCCTTTAAATGTATCCATACGTTTTGAAACTAAATAGTCTGAAAGCTTTTCCATCAGGTCTTCCGGTGTCACAGTTTATGTCTTTCAAAATGAGTTGATTCCACACAGTTGGTAACACTAGTATTATACTTAAGTGGAAGATGACAAAAATACTAATACTTACACACCATCCCACAGGCACAAGAAATTTATTAGCCTGGCATGGATGCGTAGAACACAGAAGAATACAAAATGCAATACAATAGTTCATCCTAATACATCAGATGAAATAATATTCAATGTAACATTCACAAACTATAGCAGAGAGTGGTTATCATTTCAGAGAGCATAAAATTACCAATCTGGGCACATAAATTAATATGTAATGAACAGGAACACAATGAA
Organism: Tetragnatha montana; assembly: GCA_963680715.1. NCBI lineage: Eukaryota > Metazoa > Arthropoda > Arachnida > Araneae > Tetragnathidae > Tetragnatha > Tetragnatha montana. The sequence continues at coordinate 8,267,448 of OY796677.1, read as the reverse complement.
ATTTCACTAATGTACTAAGGACTAGCATTCTTAGAGTGCGTACCATCCTAGGAACAAATACTACTTTATTAGCCTAGGCATGGATATGCAATACAAAGGAAAACTATACGAAAAAAAAAGAAAATGATATACAATTGAATAAAGAATACATACAAGATTTTTGAATGGTCTCAGCGCACCGTCTTCAGAATCTATATATAAACCTTCACTGATGTTTTGGCTTCTTCCGATTTTCAAGTTTGCACCTCCGAAATAAGTTGGCTTATTTAACCTTGTCTGGATTATGTAGGGTTCTTTCTATTCGGGATTCTTTTTACTCAGACCAGTACAACTCAGTATCTAAAGTAACAGATGACTGCCTCTAGAAATCAAACGATGTTGTCAATTGTACTCAGCTGCTATTCATTTCAGCAAAATAGATAGTCGTAGAAGCAACATGACGAAAACCACGAAGAATTCATCAAAAACAACCAGTAGGTTTTTATGTAACGCACTGTAAGAAACATTTTTGGAAATACTGAATCGTTTTTAACAAAAAACTAGGCAACAATGGACTACAACAATGACTACTCTATTGTAATGAATTTTGTACACCAGATTTAAACAATCAAAAGCTTTCAACAATGATTTTCCCCTTTTGGATGCCCTTTTAAAAAACCTTTAAAATTTCTAAACCGATTTAAATTCAGAATCTTTTCCCATAATTTTTAAGGGTTTATACCCATTCTTCTGCTTTAAGTCTTGACAACATCTTAACCACTTCTTTAATTTAGGTATCACACTTTTGGGAAATGTTAGTTTATCATAATTCAAAGTTTATATACTTTTTTCATAACTTAGATACCGTAACACTTTTATTACTTTAATCTCACAACCAGTGAAAACAATTACTCTTGTACACTGTATCAGCTGTGGAAAAAAGTTTTAAAGTGTGATGTCACAATATTGTCAATGTGACAAGCATGTCACAATGTCACACACCAAAGGCCTTCTTCTTCCTTAAATTGAATGTAACATAGAGAAATGTGGATTGTTCCAATGTGCTCCCTCTTTCCTATTAGTTGAATATATTTCAAAGCTAATACTTTTTTCATAGCTTAAATATCGTAACACATTTATTACTTTTAACTCAAAACTAGCTGTGAAAGCGATACCTCTTTTAGCACTATAACAGCTGTGGAAAAAAGTTTTAAACTGTGATGTCACAAATAAGTTGGGTACTTGCCTGTAGTTGGTCAACTTAATTTGTATTTGTATTTGTATAAATGTCTACTTCAATCCTCTTTTTCACATTGTGTTACACTTCAAGAGAAGACCCCTCTTCTCCCCTAAACGTATGATATAATTTGTAAACGCCCCCTTACTGTCAAACAAAAAAAAATTCAGTATATACTGCCATACTTTTCCCGTTTTCTTACAGCTCAAAAAATCCCACAATTCATCCATGTTTTCTTAAGTAATAACAACCACACACAAATCCCCAAAACTGCTCACAACTGACTGCAACTCTATAGAGTTACAAATCGGTAATCCGGGAGTATCAAAACAACACTACATAACTCGACGATAAACACAGCATAACCCCGCGATAAACATTTAAAGGGGAGTCGGTAACAGATTCTGTGCGTTGGAGAGCTAATCCATCTCTCTTCGGGACCCACTGCTCAATCACGTGACACTGCAGGGGATGATGGATGGTGCCCGCGAGTGACTGATTACCTCGTGTTGCGAACGGCGGACATCGAGGGCTTTTCGTATGGGTGGTGGGTGGTTTCAACACTAAATAAGAACGATGTGAGTGTGTTTGTGTTCTTTTTAGAGTTATTCGAGATGGGGTTCTCTTTTAACTTTTTGGAGTGGAGGGGTGGATGAAGAGTGCCCAGTGGAGTGGATGGGTTCGGGAAGTGCCCTGATGTGAGTTGAGGGAGTTCTATTTGAGTTGGTTAGGAGCCAAGAAGGGGTACAAATGACAATGAGGAATAACTTTTGTATGCGAACTACGATGACAAACTTACCGAGGTTTCTTTTCTTATCAAAGATGTATATTGTATAGATTACATCGAACAAGAGCTTATTGCTCGCATAAGCTTTAAATAGTGACTTGTTTCTGTCTCGCTTGGCATAGAATGGCCTAATCTGGCCCTTATGCCATAAAGATCTAAGCAACCAACTAACCAATCTTTTCTTATCATGTGGGCTGTAGATAGACCTTCAATTTTGCAATTTATTAGAATGCAAGTTTGGAATTTAAAGATAATTACTACTTCCTTTGGAATTTTAAAGATAATTAAAGGGAATCACACTACTGGTAGAGGCAAAGAGAAGGCGTTAAAATCAAATTTTAAAGTATAAAGGTAAAATAAAAAATATGGCGAGAAAAGGCACTTTTCTCAGTTCCAAAAAACACTGATATATTTTGATGCACAAATTATGACGTCCAGGCGGAATAGAAGTATCAGTGGAAAATAATATCAAAACCACAAAATTTGTTAAATGAAATTTTTAAATAAATATATTTGAAGTTTCTCACCCTCTCTATTTTAAACAAGAACTGAAAGAAGTTTTTGGTATAAGTTAAGTGTTAAAAATTCAACCTTTTAATGTTTATTGATGGTATGAAACTTTTTGGGAATTATTGGTACACCGTCTCTGTTATGCATTTATTTTGTTTCAATACAATAAGTATTAACTCGAATCATAGACAACCAGATGCAAGAATTTGCCATTTAATTCTCTCTAATGGAACAAGTAAACATAAACAATAAAAAATAAAAATTTAATAATAGTGATGTAGCCTGATATTAATACTGTGTCTTCTTTGTCTTGTCTGGACTTTATGTTTTCAATTGGGCGTGACACTATAACACCAATAAACCTAAACCAACTAACTAAGCTTCAAAAGTTTGGAAAATCTTTTAAAGGATATCAAAATGTATATTCTGATGTAAAGAACAATAACAAAATGAGAGTAACACCACTGACTGTAATTTAATGACACCTTTCTGGTGTGTAAAATTTTTACTGATTACAACATTTTACAAAAATGATAAAGTAATATCGAAAACAAATATTGGATTTTGAACAAACTGAAGTAAACGCTGTATGACTAAATACTGAAAATGATGATATTTTCTACAAATACATAACACCAGGATGAACACCTTGAGAGCTAGCCGCAGTTTTCAAACTAACGCCTCGCAAATGTAAAGTGCCGATTTGTTAAAAAAAAGAAGGAGCAGTCCTCTCCTCAAAAAATTGGAAAAAGTGCTAAAATAACACGCGCTCCACTCCACTCCTCGCGCACAAATTACGCGTTGCCATGACAACCGCATGCAAATGACGACTCGTGCATGCGACACCTTCTTCCCGTCGTCATCAGAGGAGCCTCGCCCCTCCACTTACGCCACGAGAGCGTCTTATTGCATCTTTTATGTCGCGAAAGTGCCCCAGACACCTGTTTTGGGGGGGTGGGGAAGATTGTAATGGAGTGTTGTTTCAATGATCTGGGATTTAGGGGGGTGGGTACTTTTTATTAGGCTTTTATGGCCCATGTAAATGATGCTGAAAGTCGGGAATGAACTGTAATGTACAGTCGAACTCTGTTATGGCGAACACTATGATCCCTAGTAGCATAGCTCATACCAAATAAATAAGTGAAAGAGGCTATTTTTTATAAGCATATAAAAGCGTAATCGTCCTGGACTAATATACTACATTTAAATTTCCTTTAAAATGCATGTTCTTTAAGGAAAATGTAGAAAATATGACTCTTAACACTTATAATATTCGAATTTAACGTTTTTGTATTTTCGTTAAAATTTTTCTGCACAAATTATTATAAAAGTACTTTTCATAAAATGGTTGTTCTAAATGTAAGTAAGCTCTAGTCTTCTTCTAAAAACCCTGGATGACGTAAAAATCCCCATGGAAACCCGTAATTATGGAAAAACTTTGCCATTACAATTAGTTACAATAGAAAAAATTAAGAAAAAACTAATAATATTTTCGGATTTATAAGCTTTCTTTGTACTTGTGTTTTTTCGTTGAAATCTGAACTTTTTTCGAAGTCCAATAACTGTCGACCCTGGAATAAACATTCTTATAACTTGATTTTCTCTTCTCTCTTCTTGCTCGCTTTTCCATCTTCTTTCTGTATTTAAAAAAAAGGCGGCTGAGCCCACGGGGGGGGGGGGGGCAATTGTACCAAATGTGCCAAGTTTACGTAACTTCTACCAGAAGTAAATGAAAATTGGACGAATTTTGGACATTTGTGCTGCTTGGGATATAAAGAAAATCCCGATAATGAGTTAACCCTATGATATCACTAAGCGAAAGGAAAAACTGAGTAAACAGAAAGCCTGTTGGGTTGCTAGGAGGAGTTTCGGTACGCAAATCATGATGAGAAAGTCGCTATATATACATGGGTTTAACAAACTAATAATATTTGTAAATTGAAGTACATCTGATTTCACTCAAAATTCAGACACCGTGCTGGGAATTCCTTTTTTTTGTTGGCTCTCAACTTGTTTCTCCAGGGTAAAGTAACGTTGTAGTCTAGTATAGATGTTGCTGAATCAAAAACATAAGTTCTGACTTTTACAGGAATAATAACTTAAGCATTAATTTAATAAGTCATAATGATGTAAATGACTTGATTTCATATTTATTAGCATGTTTAAATTGAAAACAATCTACAAAATTGCAGTAAGATTCTAAAATTATGTTTTGCTTATTAGAAATTTTAAAATAAAGTGACAAAACAATTAAAACTAGATATCACCTGTTGCAAAAAAGGGGCTAAAAAACTATCCAGACTTTTTCAAAATTATTTTTATCACTTCAAAATTACTTAAACTAACTTCAGACGTGAAAATTCGCCCTTCTCGTTTCTATAAGCAAACAATACAAATATTAAATTTATCTACTTGAAATACAAACTTATACAGTTAAAACTTATATACTTGAAAATACAAACCTTACATTTTGTACTTATACAGCATCTGACATCTATTTTAAATTATCATTTCAAACTGGTAATTAATAAAAACATTTCTTCTGTTAGGAAAACATTTTTCACTCAAACGAAGTTTTTCCTTACAGACATTAATTTCGGCATTCCTCCTCTCGGTCCAATAAAAAGCTCGTAATGACATGTGCTGCCTCCCCTCGAAAATATTCCCTTTTTAATGGAAGGTATTAAAAGTAAAAGAGGTCTGGAACAAAAGTGGAGGGTCTCCCTACATCTTCCAATCTTTATTACTACCCCTTCGCTAGCAAACTTTTCGAAAGAGAGTTTTGGAATCTACATAAGAACTGTACTTGTCCCTTATCTTTGTGCGTTTCGAAATATTCCAAACATGGAAGTCGGAATGCTGTATTTTCAAGTTTGTTGCAATCCTCTGTCATCTGGAAAGTGTTCGAGAAAGGTATATCGTGTAGTGTCTTTTTTCTCCTGCATTCGTGTTTCACTGTATCATACATACTTCTTGCGTATCATACTTCGAAATGGGGAAAGGTTTTTTTTTTTTGAATAATCTACATTTTTTTTGTAAATGTGAAAGGCCATTAAAGGAGTTGTTTGTTGGCTGTTGGAAATGCCGAAAAATGGAATTTATTCATTATTTTTTGAAGTCCTGTGGAATTTGTGCATGATGTGTCAATTCATAACTTACAAAAGTTTGATCATAAGAACACTTTTCGGTTTTTTAAAGTGAGAAAATCAAAATTTATCAGGAACTTTCAAACGCAACATTGATTTGAAACTTAAGAGAGACATATTTCGGAACACTCTTTTAAGATAAATTATTTTCTAAAGTCTTATTGTACAGTCGACTTAGCTTAATGTGATGACATTTGTCCACGATCAAAATGATAACAATATCCTATTGATAATAATAAGCGATTTGATACCAAAGAGTGGAAAAACAGTGTAACTCGAGTGTTTTTATAAAATTACAACTGGGTACTCCGAATTAAAATATTTAAAACTTTTTTCTAGTATGTATTTTGCAACTTAAACATTCACAAAGAAAAAATATACAGTAATTAATGACAGTAATTATACCAAATTAATGACTCATTTAGTATTTTTATGTATTAATATTGTCCTTCAAACGAAAAAAAAAACAAGGTTTTTAGAGGATTTCATTTGATTACAATTAACGATACGATATACTGATAACCAGTGTTATTCCTATGATTTTTTTGGAGGAGTAAAAATACTCCTTGACTTTTTTTAGGAGGAGTGAAATTGAATTATGAGGAGTGAAATACGGAAATAGCATGAACAACATATTATACAGAAATACGAAAACCGCAATCAAACTCCCAAAGCATCAGAACAATAAATAAAAAAATACTATGGCTGTATGAAAACACAATTAAAAAGTATGATAATTAGGGTGCCGTGGCTTTTGGCAATTGGCTTCGGCCAGAAGTCTGGCGAAAATGTCTCCGCTGAAATCAGTTGGTGTTTTGAGTAGAAAAATATTATTTGTTGATTTCGGTGGGGCCACGCGGTGCATTTTTAAAGCTAAACCTTTGTGAAAAATTCAAAGAGTGAAAATACTCCTGGCTAGTTTTTTAAAGAGTATTTCCAGGAGTGAAATACTCTCTCAGAGGAGTTAAAAATATCTCTGCTGATAACATACAATGATATATGTTGCTTTAAATTAAGTAGGATTGATAGGAACTAGTCAATTTTGATAACACACATTATCCTATTGATAACATTGAGCGGGTACAACTGTAATTTGGTGAACATTAAAATTGTACAGAAAAAAAAAAGAAAAGTGCTGAAAAATCATTTTTTTCTCTTAGATATATGATTACTAGATTTTGAACTTAAAAACGAAACATTTGTTTTGCCTATAAAACCTTGAAACCTAGAATAAAAATGTTAACTTTAGTATATACCTACTATAAAAAATTAAACGTCTATTGTTACATGTTTGTTGCAATCATTTCTGTATAACATTCTGTCATCTGGTCTGGAAAGTATTCGGAGATGGGTATGTTGCGAAGTATCGTTTTTCCAACTTTCGTGTATCATGATTCGAAATGGGATAGTAGAACATGAGAGCTTTTTCTAAAGTTAAGCATACTTTTTTGACGATAAAGAGCATATGAAGAGTAGTTGTTTGTTGGCTGAGGAATTTATTCATCTTTTCTATTCAAATCCTACGAAAGTAGATTTGTACATGTTCTGTTAAACCATGACTATCAAATTTTCATAGACAGTAGTTTATAAATATAATGAATAAAAGTAAAATCATCTTCATAATTTGTAACTTTATTACCTTTTCTATTGGAATTTGTTCAAGCATTAAAAGAGCATTAATTGCTTCAACCTAATAATAAATTTAACGAGCTCCATATACAAAGAATATAAGACAATTTGGAAATAAAAAAGGACTGAAATTCAATGAACTAACACTAATTGCGACCCCCTCCAAATCCTTTTGATAGTGAACATTGAGACAACGAACTAGTGTCCACTACGTTAAACAGAGAGAGGGTTTTAAAATATTCAACCGCAACAGGGGTAAAACACGGACAGCGTAAAATCGCAAAGATCTCCACATCGCTTTCCATGCATTCTTAATGAGATCATGCTCTGAGACATCTCTGAATTATTATTAAAACGAGAATAACTCGCGCTTTTCAAATTGCATAGCATTCATTAAGTGGTGAATAAAGCTGTGGATGCCTTAAAAGTTCTCTCGCACTTGAATTATTTATAAAATATCGCGTCTTTCGTGCTTGTCCCAAAATTAAGTAATTAAACTCAAGCACCTTGGGTAAATTTTTTTTTTTTGCTACAATTAGGATCATTATTTCGGAAGAAAATGGAATGTTAGTTTCGCTACTTGAGGGTAATTGTTTCCAGGCAATTAGTTTAAAACGAAAATGTTGGTTTCGTTTTTAGGGGTTTTATTGTTTGAAGAATGGCAACAAGATTGCAGCTGAAGTTATCGCTAGAATTGCTTCAAGGAAGGTTTAGAGTAGTAATGGATGATACTTTTTCGTATTCTTTTGATGCTTTATCATGGAATCTGAAAACTTTTCTCTTGAAGAGTTAAATAATTACTCGTCTTTGAATGTTATAATAACTAATTGCCTTGCATTTAGAATTAAATTGTTCTTATGACTTGCCGCAAATAGCATTATTCAATTGATTATTCGAGTGAAACTAAAGAGTTTATTTTTAAAAAAGCAGTTTTCTCTTAACTGTTTTCAAAATTTATTTGGAAGCAATTCGTAGCAAAATTTAAAATGGTACGTAGTCAGCAGGAAATGTCGTTTTTCTAAATTGTTTTGAAAATGACTGAAATTTATGACTTTCGGTATTTTTTTGAAAGAAAATTCCTATACATTTTTATCTATATCTATAAAAGCCAAATACCACTGACTGACTGACTCACTGGTAAGTGACAAACACTCAACACGGAATCTCCGAAACTACTGGACCCAGAGGCTTGAAATTTGGCAGAGACGTTCCTCTCAGCTATGCGACGCGCACTAAGAAACGATTTTAAAATCCAACGACTCCTTCCCTGTTTTTCGGCGCTTTTTCTACTCCGTTTTTCCCATTGAAATAGCATTATGCATTGTTGAAATGCGTAAATTGCAGTAGGTTTATTTCTCTCTTGAGGTTTCGTCTGGCCTCATGTGATAAAATAAAATTTCATAATTTATAACAAATTAAGACGAAAAACACAGTGTAAATTTCTTTTTCAAAACTATAACAATTTTCAGGAAACATATAAATTCAAATAATTAATTTTGAAACAACATTTTCCTTTATTTGTAATTTTAATTTTTTTCTAAAATAAATATATTTATGGAAAGGCTAAAATAAATGGTTTCCATGGAAACAGAGCTGAAATTATTTCATTGTTTCATGGGGCATGGTTTACTAGACTTATACATTCACTAAATTTTTATTGTTAAGTACTAGAAAACCGTTTTTACTAAGAAGTTGGGCTATCATGATAAAAAGAAAATGAGATTTATCAAGCATTTTATTATTTTGAAAAAAATGTTTTTATTTTTGGAGATGTAGGATCATGCAAATAAAAATGGATTCTTTATCATTTTTGAATATAAAATAAATTAGGTATAGTTAAATATTTTGCTTTGGCGGCGGGAGTTGTTGACTGAATTACATATAGGGATTATTTTTTGATTAAATTAATATCATTTTTGGAAAACGATAGAAACTTCATATACGGTTTGTAACATCCTGTAGGAAATTATTCCCAAGGGGCTCAAAGAGGGTTGTGATTTTTACTTCCTAAGTTTTTATCAAGGGATTTATAAAAACCGAAGCGTAATTTTTGAAAAGGACATCAGAAATACTTCATAGAAATTTTGTTTAAGATTTTAAACTATAAATTTCAAAAGACTGATGATTTCAATTGGATTGTTCTTTTACAGCCAGAGTAAAATGCGCGACGGGATACGTTAGGGTATATTTTCACAGTAAGAAACCGGGATGAAAAAGACGACGGGATGATAAGTGATTGCTAACCGGGAAAAGAAAAACCATATAACTCAATAAACCTGATGATTTAAATTGGATTGTTCTTTAACAGCCAAAGTTAAAAGCGGGGCGGGATGAGTTAGGGTATATTTTCAAAGTAAGGAACCGGGAAGAAAAACACGACGGGATGATAAGTGACTGCTAATCCAGAAAAAGAAAAGACATAACTTGAAAAACTTTTTAAAATATTTATGAATTAACTCAACCCGTGCAAGGCCGGGTAAGTCAGCTAGTAACCAATAAAAGTTCAAAATGAATTACCTTTTTTCATAACGTGTTTGTTCTAAAATGTTTTAAAAACCTATTAAATTTGAATTCGATTTATATTTTCCTAAGATAAAATAATGGGCTTAAAACATTACAGAAATATAAATGAGCCACATTTTATTTACTTTTCAATATAGGGAACTTTGTAATAAAACTTTATAAAGTTATGGGATTTCTTAAAAACTGCTTATTTTGATGTTATTATTCTCAATTCTTTCGAAAATAAATAGTTTTTTGTTCTCTTTATAAAAGAAATTTCTTTTAATTTTATACAAATCGCAAGTGACATTATATTTGTTCTAAGTTTTAATATAACTTTTTAAAACCTAATATATTTTTAATTACTTTGGGTTATCCTTAATTTTACGAAAACTGTTTAATTGTGTCATTGTTCTAAATTGTTTTCAAAACCTAATGAGATTGAAATAATTTTGGTATTCCTTATTTTATCTCAAAAAAACGACTTAAAACTTAATAAAACCCCAAAGAAGTTTTATATACTCTAATATTTAAATACTTATCTTCATTGTTTTCAAATAGAGAGGAAACCTTGTTAATACTAAATGAAATTATGGAGTTTTTCAAAAGCTACTGTTTACTTCAAATCCTCTATCGAATTTAGATTTATCACTTTGAAGAAAAAAGTTTGCAGAGGATTAAATTTGTTGCAGTAGTTGCTCATTTTTGAATTTAATGAAGCTGCTGTGTGTTCTATATATTTTGCGGAGAAATCACCTAGGTGGGAAATAGTGCTTTGGTTACCATGGTGATGTCACACTTTTCCCACTGTTAGGAGACTTTTTCCTCTGATACAGATTTTTCTCCACAGATATTCTTTTGTTTGCACTCTATTCGTATATTGTTTCTCATCGCTGTGTACGATTTTAATGAATGTGGAGGGCATTGTTTCAAAAATGTTTTAATTCCCCGATTGTTTGGATGAAAAATTAACTTCGTATTAAGACGAGCTTTCGCTTTTATTAATTTGATACGGATGGAATATTTCGGCCGATTATGAATCACAGTGGCCCAAGTAACTAAATCAGGGATGGCCAACCTTTTTCGGAAGTGTTGCCACTATTATTTTGGTAACAAAAATTATACGTGTCGCACCCATTTTTTTCCAATACACCAAAAAATGAAAGTGAGTGAAAATTTTATTCGTAGACTGATTTAGGTAATTTAAAGCAAATAATTTTTTTTTCATATATGTCTGCGTAGTGACGATTTTAAAGTAATATAGGGGGCACTCCCCTGAAAGATATTTTTCAAATTACAAACTGCAATTTTCTATAGTTAACTTGGTGATACTATTGATTTGGAAGTAAACGAAATGTACAAACTTTCCAAATATATTCTACTTTCCATAAACTTTTTTTTTATAAATTTTCATCAACTACCCCTCATAACCACCTTTGAATAAATTTCGCATTTTTGACAATAAAATCAACCGGACTCTTTTGATAAATTAAGCCTAAAATTTACTCAATTTTTTAAAAAAAGATTTCAATAGTGATAAATAGAAGCTGATATATGAAAAGAAATCCCATCATTTCAGCGAGTGAAGAGGATTTAAATAAAAATATTATGGTTTCAAAACCCACAAATTCAAACTTACAACTCCGTCCATGTCTCTTCATCATCTTCATTTTCTGGTATGTTTAAACTAAAAATTTAAGATTAAAGTTGAGATTTCTTGGCTTGATGGTTTCAAAACTTTAGGACAACCACATGAAAATTAAGATAAGAATTTTTTTGGAAAACGTAAGTCCAAAATTTAGGTTGTAAAGAGGATTTAGATTACGTGGGATGTTGTTCAAAATTAGAAGAGGATGTGAATTAAAGTTTTCGGGGCCCCTGAGAACACTTTGGGAATCATTGGGCATCAGCAAAAATACCTTCTCCATAGAAAACACAGGTGTTGTTACAGAAGCCCTTCAATTACTGAAAACTAAGTTAGGTAGACTCAGACCATTGTTATTATAAGAAGCTCATTTGTGGGAAAGAGTAGAGACAAGCTCTGAAAGTTGATCTTTCTCCTCAATCAAAAAGTATGGTGAATATGAGCTTTCCTGAAGATCATCTTATTTGTCAGCATGGCAGTGGAACGCGTAAAAACCAACTTGTAAACAGAGTAATTCAGCTTGGAAGAATTAACTGTTGTACTCCATTGGGTTTTGGATTAATTATTTTAAGTCGAGAAGTGAAATTTAAAAATAGGTCAAAGATAAGAAAAAAAGACATGAGAAAGACATCCCTAATTATGTTTGATGTTGAAGGATCTCAAATAAAAACTTTTTTTATTATATTTATCATTTTTGAGATTTTATATTTTCTATACATGAATATGTTGATTTGGAGATTATTTTGTTTAGAGATGAACCTATTTTTGCAATCTAAGAATTCAATTTCGATGAGATTAATGGAAACACCAGCTAGACAGGAAGCATTTTTAAATTTGATAAGGGGATGTAAGCTACTTCTAGGATATGGATTAATTAAAAAATAAGAGAAGAACAATTATGTAAAGATACTAAGTTAAAAAACATATTAAGAAGGTTTAGTATAAATACGAGTAAATCTTAAGAGCTCATTCTTAAGATTATAAACTGAAACATTTCAATGTACTACACTCTTTTAGTTATTCTATATGCAGATGGAAGAGAAAGAGAAAAAAGTTAGCATGTTTTCAAAGAAAATTAAAATCCTAACTTTTTTTAGGAGTATATTCTACAACACATTTAAAAAAAAACTCCTTATTTCCCAGTAAAAAATAAATTAATTTAACACTAGTTGACTTGTAAATTTTAAGTAAAAAAATTTCTGCCAGGTCCCTTCCGAAGTGCTAATTAAATTAATTATAGACTTAATTGGTTAATATTCTTATTAAGAATTTCATTAGACACTTTGAAAGGATTTCTATACCTATTTTGAATAGATACTTTTTATTATTTAAGATTATGGTGAATTGGAATTCCTAATTAGCAACGAATGGTTTTTAAACCTTTCGCTTCTTTCAAAGGAACTCCTATTTATTAAGATGGTGAAATGTTTTACCAGTTTCGTATTAGAATATGATTTAACTGGATAAAATCTGTGGGTGGAAGAAAATATTAATAGAATGAATAAGAACTATGAATAGCCATTGATGATAAAAAGAAATCACAAAAAGTGTGACAGACTTTAATCTGTAATGTTTTTAAGTCGTTTATTTTTAATTAATAGTAATCAAAATTTTTTGTGTGATTTTTCTAACATAATTCTTTTTAAAAAATAATTACTCGTTTACTTTCTATTTGAAAATCTGGCTTATGTGATTACTGAGATAAAACTATGTATCTTTTGATACCATCATCATGATACAAAGTATAAACCATTAAAAATTCACACTGCATATAAGGAGTTAATAGTTAGAAGTAGTAGGAGGCAATATTATCAATAATTTTTAGACACATGTATGCTTTTAAATATTTTTTTTAAAAAATGTCGATAAAAATTAAAGCAACAAAAATGTTTAAGTTTTTACTGTTTGAGTTCCAAGTATTTACTGTTACACTTTTAATGTATCGATTTTTCTTCAGAGCTATGTATTGTGTAATCTGATATTCTTTCCCAACAAAAGTTTTCCCTTTTTAAGGATGTTATCTATAATTTCACGATCCTACAATCATATTTAACATGCCCGTAAATGATGTATTATGCGTAACAAGTGATAAATGATGAGCATTACCAAGAAACCCCATTATTAAGCAAGATATGTTTAAAAGATTAATGATTTGCCAACGATTGTTTTAGATACAATAAGAATTTTTTTTTTGAAAAGTAAAAAAAGAAAAAAAAATAATCTCGAGCTAAAAGCAAAATGACAAAGAATGGGAAAGATGTTTATCGAAAAGCGGAACTGAGTAAAAACAGAAAACATAATCTCGCATCCCTGTCAATATTACTCGGAGTTATTTAGGTTTGTGATTCAACAGTTTTGTTAGCAAGCAACAAAGACATTATAATCGATTTATTGAAAAGCATAAAGACTCTTATTATTTAAATACACTGTAATAGTAAGTCAGAGATAGCTTTAAATTAATGTTTTAACCGGAAAGATAAGAAGAAAATGAAATAATTTATTGTTCTTTTCAAAAGGAAGACTTATTTTCTACACCTTCAAAGGGAATAAAATTCTTCTGATGTAAAGCTATTGGATTTATTAAGATCAGCTAATTAGTAATTGGATTTAACATAACATTCTTGATAAATCGCTGAAATAAAACCATTAGGTGAGATTTTTACCATAAATGATTTGATAATATAAACTACTAATACATTTTATGTGGTAATTTATAACTACAGCTTTAATAGTATGAGGCGAATTACTTTAAATTTCATGCATTTTATTTCGATGGAAAACGTAAAACATAAGAATAAAGTAAGTTTTTTATATGTAAAGGGATTGAACTTAAAACTTTTCGTAGTTAATTTTTTTAACAAACTATCTTTCTATACATAGGTGGTTGAAAATCTCACAATTTGGTTGCCTTTTAGACAATGATCAAGAAAAGTAGAAAATTAGAATTCTCAATCGGCTCCGATTCATAAAATTCATTGCACCGGCAGAAATTTAGTTCCTAAAAAGAGTATTATGTCAGAAATACTACATCTTTTAGAGTGAAATTTTATTTAGCGAACCCTGCCAAAAACCTTTTGATACTTTAAATTGAAACAAGATATTTTTTTAAATGAAAAGAAACAGTGCCTTAAGAATTGAATCAAGTGGGTATAAATGGCTTCCCCTTAACGAGGTTTGGCATCAAAATTCTTAATGTGCTTAGAGAACTGTTATTGATTGCTACACTTTTGCCCCGATTGCTCTTTGGCTGGTAAAGAACACCTGGTAGGATTTGATTCGAACATCCAGACACAAATAATCGCTTTTGCCCGAGAATTACTCACAAGTCGCTCCGTGTTTTTTTTTTATAAAGGAAAGTTGGAACTGAGATTTAGAACTTTCTGATTCAGATGTTTTTCAAGAACGTTATTTTAAGGTATAGCCCAGTCAAATGGGGTTTTTTTCAAAACTTTCATATAGAAGTTTTTTTTTCGACGGTTTTATATGTTTTCGAGGTCGCTGATTACGAATATGAAGTTTGCTGCCACGTGGGAGGTCGGCTTCATATCGAAAATCGCAAAAAATCGCAAAATTTTTGCTCTTTTTTCGATCTTTTGCTTATACATCAAAAACTATAAGTTTCTCGAAGATAATCTCAACTATAAAGTTGAAGTAAACAAAATTTCCTACAAAATGCACTACTCAACATTGATTTTCTGAAGAGTGGTTCTGCCGCTAGAGCGCGCTGAAAAACAGCGATTTTTTGGCCTTTACGCAAAAAAATGAAAAGCGCGCGCTTCTACCCTCTACAAAAGGAAAACTATTCACGTTACCAACAAAACTTTTATACCACGTGAAAGAGAATTTAATTGCCTAAAAATAACTTACCTTACATTATTATTTTTTGAGAATGAGGGAGGGAGCGAAGCAAAGATCGGAAATAAAACTTTCGCGCCTTACAGCTAAAACGAACTCTCGCAGTTGTTAATTTCCAATCTGCGCTTTAATTCCGGTATATTACCAATAAAATTGGTTGTTTTGGGTGAATTGATGACTAAGCATGTTTAAAAAAATAATTTTTTAAATTTATTTATGAAATATTAGGTATTTTAGGCGAAATTTCAATATTTTAAAAAAAATCATAAATTAAACTATGGGAATTTTTTAATGAACGAATTTGTAGGTTTTTTGCATTGCTAAATCCGAATTTCAAGTTCATTTTCATTTCAAAAGTCACCTTCACATCAAAAAATGCAAAAAATCTCAAATTTTTGATCTTTGGTTCAGTTTTTCACCGATTTTCTCAAAAAATTATTAGTTTTTCGAAATATTACAGTACACCAAATTAAAGTACGTAAAATTTGCTATAAGATTCACTGGTTTGTTTTTATTTCGCAAGAAGCGGTGTACGCTTTAGAGAGTTCTGAAGAAAAATGATTTTCTTTTTTCTGTGTAAAGTCAAGAAACAGCTGTAATTCAGCGCGCTCTAGCGTCAATTCCTCTCATTATAAAATGAAAGTTGAGTAGTGCATTTTGTAGGAAATTAAATGTACTTTCCTATGGTATAAAATATGTGTCTGTTACGTGTATATATTTAGAGCTGTAGTGGGGGAAAGCAAGCGCTCTTCACTTTTTTTGTAGAAAAGAAAACAAATCGCTGCGCTTTAAAACCCTCTAAAGCGTACACCGCTCTTTGTAAAATAAAAACGAACCAGTGTATCTTATAGCAAATGTTATGTACTGTAATTTGGTGTACTGTTATTTTTCGAAAAACGAATAATTTTTTGAGAAAATCGATGAAAAACCGAACCAAAGAGCGAAAATTTGAGATTTTTTGCATTTTTTGATGTGAAGATGACTTTTTAAATGAAAATGAACTTGAAATTCGGATTCAGCAATGCAAAAAACCTATAAATTCGTTCATTAAAAAATTCCCATAATTTAATTTATTATTTTTTTAAAAATATTGAATTTTCGCCTAAAATACCTAATTTTTCATAAATAAATTTTAAAAATTATTTTTTTAAACATGCTTAGTCATCAATTCACCCAAAACAACCAATTTTATTGGTAATATACCGGAATTAAAGCGCAGATTTGAAATTAACAACTGCGAGAGTTCATTTTAGCTGTAAGGCGCGAAAGTTTTATTTCCGATCTTTGCTTCGCTCCCTCCCCCATTCTCAAAAAATAATAATGTAAGGTAGGTTATTTTTAAGCAATTAAATTCTCTTTCACGTGGTATAAAAGTTTTGTTGGTAACGTGAATAGTTTTCCTTTTGTAGAGGGTAGAAGCGCGCGCTTTTCATTTTTTTGCGTAAAGGCCAAAAAATCGCTGTTTTTCAGCGCGCTCTAGCGGCAGAACCACTCTTCAGAAAATCAATGTTGAGTAGTGCATTTTGTAGGAAATTTTGTTTACTTAAACTTTATAATTGAGATTATCTTCGAGAAACTTATAGTTTTTGATGTATAAGCAAAAGATCGAAAAAAGAGCAAAAATTTTGCGATTTTTTTGCGATTTTCGATATGAAGCCGACCTCCCACGTGGCAGCAAACTTCATATTCGTAATCAGCGACCTCGAAAACATATAAAACCGTCGAAAAAAAAACTTCTATATGAAAGTTTTGAAAACGTCATTTTTGAACCCCATTTGACTGGGCTAGTAGGTAGTAATGTATTACATTTATATAAATGAAATCTTCATAATTCCAAGACGAAATGGAAATTTCAATAAGCTTGTGTCATGTTATTATGATTGTTATGTTTTAAATTGCAATTTTCTCTCTATAAAACGGCACGGTATGTAAAATCAAGCAGATAAACGAATTATGTAAAACTTGCGCCATAAAACCCAAAACAATCTCTATTAAATTCAAATGCTTAAATTGCTGTACACAATTTTACACACATATGAGTCGTCTAGTTTCAAAACCAGATAAGTCACTTCTTCCAAATTTTTCAGGGACAACAAAAAAAATAAATAAATATTCGAACAAATTATGCACTCTTACAAAACCCTTATTTTTTATTAAAGATGGTAGGAGATGGTTACATTATCAACATGTATAAGCTTATAGATTTAGTTGTAGCACTTTTCAGCATAAAAGTTTTAAAACACTGTTTTTTGTCACAAAATTAAAGATTTCCCTCAAAATTAGTGTTAGTCATGAAACATTAGATCTATATTTTTTGAGGCCGTTTTTGGCTTGGCTACTTGACTTGGCTACTTGACTTTACTAAACTTGGCTATTTGCTACATCTGTATTGAAACAATCAGAACAAAACATAAACTGAAAATTGAAAACAAAACCTGTGTTATCTGGTTTTGAAACTAATGGATGCTTTATTATTGCTTTATGAGGGATAGAAAACTGATCAAGAAACGGATTTTTGGCTTGAATTATAAAATAAGTAAAGCTTGTAAACAAAACTCCAAAGCAAAATTCTTTCATTTTATTGGATTTATACGAATATTTTTATGCGTGCAAAACAATTATTAATAGTATTTACAGTGTACCCCCCAAAAAGAATATATCACTAATACTTACCTTATTTAGATAAAATTAATCACAAAATTTAAATGAATAATTCAAAGTGTATTTTATGGAGAACAAATATTGAATCTTGTTAATGTTTAAAAACCAAAATCCCATTAAACATTATGTTAAATGCGTGTAAAAACTACATTTAATGCTTTATAAAATAAATTATCAAGGAAGTCAAAAAGTAGTTCACCTTTTTGAAAAGGATCATAAATTTAATCTAAAGGTTCAAAATGGAGGCGTATAAGTACTACGGAGTGGGCAGGAGTATCGTATAAGTTGGGGGCGTAAAAGGAGTGGGTGGAATACGTTTTCATAGTTTTAGTTTTATATACTTTTATCATTTAGGTACAAAAAAGTTTATCCTCATTTTGCATAATTTTACTGAACAATGAAAGTTGTTTTAGAAATTTCATTTAGCCCAACAATAATAGAGCATTTTCAATCACATGACACGGACCTAACAACGGCCTTAGCAACAGAAGATGTTACAGTTTTTTGCCCTACAGAGGTTAACAGTTACAGAAAATGACTAGCCGTGGAATTCTTCTATTGGAGCATTTGCAATCACGTGATCCCATACCTAAAAACCGCTTTAGCAACAGATAAACAACGGCCTTAGCAACAGTTAAAAGCCCTACAGAAGGTACACAGTTAAAAGAAAATAACCGGTTGTGACGTCACCTGAAAACACTCTATAGAGTACATTTGAGCTGCTCAGGATGAAAGTAGTATAAGTCCAAAAATACAAAATTTGAGAAACGAACTACGTTCATTGGACTTATACCACTTTTATTCTAACCAGCTCATTTGAATCTTAAAATTTAAAAAAAAAAAAAAAAAAAAAAACTGAAAATTAGTGAAATTACCTACAAGTTAACTATACAAATACACTTTAAAACAAATTCATTCAGTTTTGAATTTATATAAAAAAACTAAATACTTAAGTTTGGAAAACATGAACAATTATTACCTATATTTATAATTTTGTACAAAAGGAATATTTTTGGCTCATACAACTGATTATAAAAAAAATTTAGTAGGGCAGTTTTTTAAGTAATTTTTATGTCCTATTGATTATTTTTTTACCATACATCATGCATTGAAATGATTCTTTACAGAAATATTGTTATTTTAAAAATAAGTGTTTTTCATAAGGATACATATAAACTAATTTCATATTAACATATTTATGATGCATATAAAGATAACATTACATTTGATTTACGACTAGTTCTTTTACTGTTGTTTTAACGCTATATTTCGGGAACGAAAGTTAAATACCCCGTAGAAAGTACAAAATTCTAGACGACAGGGAAAGAGAAAAATCCTTAAATCTTGCCCTCAATGCTCAAGAACATTCCCACTCAACTACAAACTGACCCTAAAAATTTCTCGGATTCGTTCAATCGAAATTTTCAGAGATCCCAACAAAAGAGACGATGAAGCCAGTATAAAAGCTAATTGCCGGCCACATTACTGGCAATTTCCGCATCTGCGGCGCGAAGCCATAAATATTTATGAAACTCGCGCAAAAAAGCCATTTGTCTTTTTCCCAAGAAAGCCGCCATTGCATTAATCACCGAGAGATCCTTTGCAGAAGCTGAATTAATGATTGGAATAGTCCGCATGTGCAATTCGCGAGAGGTTTTTGCTCTTGCGGATGATTCGGCCCGAAATTTATCCTGTGGCGAGTTTAACTCGTAGAGGTGTAACGTATAGAGAACCCTTTGGTATGCGAATGTTCGTTAGCATGGGATGTACCATAGGCGGGCAGATTTCGTAGTTAATATATTTTGAATTGAATATCTACTGTCAGCAGAGATATTTTTAACTCCTGTGAGAGGGTATTTCACTCCTTGAAAATCGGAAATTCTCTTTAAAAAACTAGCCAGGAGTATTTTCACTCTTTGAATTTTTCACAAAGGTTTAGCTTTGAAAATGCACCGCGTGGCCCCACCGAAATCAACAAATAATATTTTTCTACTCAAAACTCCAACTGATCTTAGCGGAGACATATCCGCAACCTAATTATCTTATTTTTTAATTGTGTTTTCATACAGCCATAGCAACTTTTTTTTTCATTTATTGTTCTGATGCTTAGGGAGTTAGATTACGGTTTTCGTGTCTGTGTATGTAGTTCATGCTATTTCTATATTTCACTGCTCATAATTCAATTTCACTCCTCCTTAAAAAGTCAAGGAGTATTTTATTTTTACTCCTCTAAAAAAATCATAGGAATAACACTGACTGTCAGTTAAGATCCATATGCTATCAAAAGAAGGCTCAACAAAATTATCTACAAAACATAGACCCCTCTCAATAGCAATAAGCTCTGATCTGAATACGGAACATAAATTAGAATTTCTGTAGCTGAAACTAAAAGTAGACGTAGGAGTCCTTATATAGATACCGCTACCTGAATGACTAAGTTCACTCCTACTGCCATCTGCGTATATTTGAAGGGTATCTATTTGTTTCAAGAATTCAGTGTTGTCCACGTCTTTTTTAACTACATAAAGTAGTTAAGTGTGAAAGTGTACTTCCTTGAAAACTCTATCATAGCTGAAGCTTTGGCTCAAATAGTGATATTCTATGAGGCCAGTAGGTGGTAGGGTGATAATTCCCTGCGAAGTTGCCAGAGAAAAGGGACTTTTCTTTTTAGTCTTTGATTATTGTTCCAATTCCTGAGATAAGAGGCAGTTCTATTTAAATATCTAATAAGTAATTTGGTATTTTAAATTGTGTTGCTTATTAAAATGATATGAAGCATGTGTATCTGAAGATAAGAATTTAAAAGTAATGGGTATTTTTCGCTGGATCTCGTTATAAAAAAATTTTCAAAATTATTTGGACCCCGAGTTAAATACCTGCCGACCCCTGATATATCTCTTTCTCTAACATTGCGAGAAAAATTCCTAACTATAGCCTTCCATACTTAGGGTTACCATAAATCTGGTGAAGTAACACTAAAGGTCTCAATATCCTCATGCACCAGCAACTCTGAACTTGTACCAAATTTTATCCATCCGAGAATCTTTCTTATTTGTGAAGATTTTAAATCCCCACCAGTTTTAGAAGAAATAACATCCAATTTTAAATTTCGGTTTCTACGTAGAAATTTTCAATGAAAATTAGGTACTTACGTATTATCCCGTCGACCGTGATGCTTAATCCGAAACGTTATCAAATCCCATTGAGTTTATTATACGGTCGACGGGATAATACGTAAGTTCCGAAAATTCTTTGCATAATGATATAAGAGCCTTCCTAATTCTATTTGAGTAATTTAAAATCAGTTTAAACCAGTATTATTTCATACTATGACATACATGACAAATTTTGGTCACAAATGACAGAAATTGAACGAATCTTGAACGTTTGGGCTGCTTGGGGCTTTGTATATGCGAGGTAGATGTAGAAATATCAAACACTATAGCTAAATGCTTAGTTTCTAAATGCATGTCGCATGAATGCAAATACATTTTTAATGAATATCTAGAAAACCAGAGTAGAAATTTTTCCAACTACTAATACTGAGTGGTATAAAAATGATGACCACTGTTCTTAGAATGGGTACGGAGGTTCAAATCTATCTCTAAATATCATACCTCTATGGTTCAACTCCACTTGGCTAGGGAATTTCTCGAAGGTTGATTCTGTTTTTCCTAGGAATTATTAATCATTCTTCCTCCAGCGCTTATGAACATAGTTTTGTTTTCCCCCGACCTAGTGCGTTAATAAAAGGGTTCTAATCGTAACTAAGCGAGTAAGTGGAAGGCGAATATGCTCCTGAGATGGAGCAATAACTGTCTGGAGGGAACACCGGGTGAGAAATTATTGGTTAAGTGCGGATGACAAATCTTTTACAGAAAGTAGTCTAGTTTGAATGGGTTTTGAAGTTTTGTACAATTCAATGATGTGATAAAGTGGATTTAGATTATTTGTTTGAAGTTTCTGAAAGCTTTTTGTAGAAATGTGACAGTAGATTTTTAAAGATGCGAGGAACTAACATAACTGGGATTTCTAAATGAATTAGATGTATTCATTGTTAAAAAGTATTTACGCTTTTAGATTTGAAAGAGCAAATATCAAGGTGATTAGCTTGTAAAAGATCAGGAACATCAGTAAAGCTGTTAACAGTAGTTAATACTTAAAATCTAACTTTCTTGAAATCCAATTACAGTAGCAAGGAAATAAAGTAGTAATGTACAGACATGACTTGGCTAGACAAACATTATTCGTATTTCAGACAGATTGATGTGAAAATGTAAAAGGTAATAGGGTCATTCCACGTCAAATCAACACACTTTTTGGCATGACCATCTCGGATTTTCTTGAAATTTGGTACACATGTTCTACTTATAGAAACTCGGAAAAGTACCAACTTTCATCAAAAAATATTGATTGGTTCTGGAATTACATTTGCGCAAAGTGGTCAAAAATGGGCCAAAAACGGACCAACATAAGTTCTTTAAATTGCTCTAGAGGATCTTCTAATTGGGTTATTCAGATGCAGTTGGTGTCATTTTAAAGTATTTCAAATGTTCTTTTTTATGGTGTGAAATGTACTGAAAAATTTTGAAAAACAATATATTTTACAAAACAAAATAGAATTAAAAGTTCGATTTCTATAAAATGTACCACTTTTAAAATTTTGAAAAAAATTCCAGGAATAGTTAATATTGTTCTTAATAATCTGGTAAAATTATAGCATGGGACAAAAATGGGATCAGTGTTAAAAACTAATTAAACCAAAATTCGATTTTTCTTATATCCCCTTAAAAATTTTTAAAACTAATTTTTTTTCATTAATTGGATGTGAATTGAGTTGTATTTGACTGCTGTTGACAATTAGGGCCCCAGCACAAACTTGGTGTAGCCCGGGCTACATATTTACTTCATGTGCATTGTTACAATACAATGGCCTGAATTAGTATACAGATTGTAAATATGTAGCCCGGGCTACACCAAGTTTGTTCAGGGGCCCTGATTGTCAACAGCAGTGAAATACAACTCAATTCACATCTTATTAATGAAAAAAAATTAGTTTTAAAAATGTTTAAGGGGATATATGAAAAATCGAACTTTGGTTTAATTAGTTTTTAACACTGATCCCGTTTTTGTCCCATGCTATAATTTTACCAGATTATTAAGAACAATATTAACTATTCCTGGAATTTTTTTCAAAATTTTAAAAGTGGTACATTTTATAGAAATCGAACTTTTAATTCTATTTTGTTTTGTAAAATATATTGTTTTTCAAAATTTTTTAGTACATTTCACACCATAAAAAAGAACATTTGAAATACTTTAAAATGACACCAACTGCATCTGAATAACCCAATTAGAAGATCCTCTAGAGCAATTTAAAGAACTTATGTTGGTCCGTTTTTGGCCCATTTTTGACCACTTTGCGCAAATGTAATTCCAGAACCAATCAATATTTTTTGATGAAAGTTGGTACTTTTCCGAGTTTCTATAAGTAGAACATGTGTACCAAATTTCAAGAAAATCCGAGATGGTCATGCCAAAAAGTGTGTTGATTTGACGTGGAATGACCCAATATGCATTATAAAAGGTAAATGCCTTAAAAATATAATTAGAAAATAATTATCTAAGTACTAAATACACTTTATTTATAATGGTATTTCATAGAAGATCGCAACTCTAATGTTTTAAAGAGAAAAATTTCCTAAAAATTATTATGAACATTTGGTTAACATAACTTTTTGAACCTTGAATCAAGCTATGGGTAGCCTCAGACATTCCATGTTTGATTATAATATTATTATAAAACAGTTTAAAGTATTCAATTCACAATATTTTTAAGTATTTTTTCAATAACAGTTTAACAAAGTTAAAAATTTCTAAAAAATAACATACATCTACTTAAGGAAAAAGTTCATTTAATAAGTCTGAGTCTTAAAATTTAGGAGGAGTGCTGAAAATATTAGTATGTAGAGTAGAATCTTTCTAGTTAAGTACAAGAAGATTTCTAATATTAACCCAAGATAGATTTTAACATATTCAAAATTTACAATAATTAATAATTAGTGTAGTATGTCTTTCTAGTTAAGGTTTTGCAAATTTTTCGGGAATGAATACCTAATTCCTCGCCCATCACCCTCAATATTTTCTTGCTAACGGTTGGCCATTTGTTTGAGTGATAGCCTTATCAAATATTTCATGAGTAATTTTTAAATAGTGTTGCAATTAACCACATTTTTTCAATTTAATAATTTAATTAAGCAGATAGTGTACTTATAGTAGTAGCATGTATTTAAAAAAGTTAAAAAATAAGTAAATAAATAAGCCTTCAAGTTACTCATTCTCCACTAATTTTCAGTAAATTAAAAATAAAATCGCTACCCCCATAACGTAATTTTAAAATGCTCAACATCTATGTTTAGAAACTTTTTCCTGATGAATAGTTTCAATTACAAACTCCTGAACTTTGCTGACACGCACTGCCATTTAGAATACTCCATCCACGACAGTACTTTATCGAAAGGTATAAAACATCCAGGTATTCCCAACCATGCAATTAATTAACTCTGACTAATAGTTCACATTTTATCTGATAGTATAGCGTGTTGGAAAGTCTCAGTTTCTTCACAAAATATTATTTGAGGAAATTTTAATTGATTCTGCTAACTAATATTCGCCTCCAACAAGTAATAATTAAACCCAATTTAATTGATTGAAGTATTATTTTAAGTATAGGTTATGAAATGGAGAAATTCTTGAAGCAACTATTAAAATTTTGAATGAATATTTATATACAAAGTAATGAAACTGTTTTAAAATGAAGGATTCTGTCTGGCTTTACAACTATACTAAACAGCAGCTTAGGTGTCTGAATTTTGAGTGAAATGAAGAACGTTAATTTAAAAATATGATTATTTTGTTAATTTAACTCATGTATACATATATATAGTGCTTTTTCATCATGATTTGCGTACCGAAACTCCTCCTAGCAACCCAACAGGCTTTGTGTTTACCGATTTCTCCTTCCGCGTTTGTGACGTACTGGGTTCAAGAAACGTTGCTGTCGAGTATAGGTTGCTGTCTCATATGTAGTCTTAGTATTTTTCTAGGTAAGGTTTAGTACAGTAATATCATTCTTCTGTACTTTGAGATGGACTGGTTGATTGTATATTTATGGTGTAAGACCCAAATCAGGTCATAGCGCCACCAAGAAAATCGTAATTAAATATACAGGGTGGTCATAAAATAACGACCCTACTTTAAAATACTACACAGATGAAGCTATGGGTGAAAAAATGTGAAACTTAAACTAGGGTATTTTGAAGGGATGGAAAAAATCCCCCTCGTAGATGGTGCTTTACCTAAATTTGGCCTTGATTTTCAGATTGTCACCAGAAGTCTAAAAGGTAAATGTATATTTAAACAATCAAATCAGACACTTAAGATAGAAGAAACTAAAACAGTTGACTCCGCGTAATGAGATCACGGGTAAAGTTATCAAAATTGACAGGTACCGATCGCTCCTATTTGATTTAATGTAAAATGCATCGTTTTATATGATCAGATCGCTTATCAAAATTTGTTCGTATTCCCTTAAAAACGTCCGTTTTCTCAGTTTCCTTTCGAAGGACATTTTTTTACAAGCAAACATCTGCCTTTGTACCTGGCGCTTTTTTCACTCTAAAAGTCAGTATGAGTCAGTTTGACCGTTGCCTTTATGATTCTTTGCTTAAATTGTAAGAAAAAGAAAACATTCGATGCTCTGAATACATTTAAAAGAGAAGGGTTGACTCGACTCACATCTATGCTTGTGACTAGTAAAGGGATATCGCAGCTGCATAGCTGCAGGCACTTCGGTTTTGACTTTTCCCTTTGTTTATTGGAATTCAGATTAATTTGAGTGAGATTTAATGAATGGAACAAATTTCATATCGTAAGAGGAGATTTTAGATTGAAGGAGAAATTAGGCATAATCCATCGTTTTGATAAATCAAACAAAGAAAAACCTTCAAATATAAATAAAGATTCATAATAAAGGAATTTTATTTTTTAACTGTACTATAATCTTATATTTTTCCTAAAAAATTAAGTTGCCTAGTACAAATAGCATAGTACATGCATAGTATTTGTAAAATATGTTTCTATGCTGTTTTTATAGAACTGCGTTCTACAATTTTGCTTTAATATACACCGGTGTAAAAGCTGTATAATCTCTTATTGGCTTTAATTCCAAAACTCTAGTTTAAGTATGAACTTTTAAGGGTTTTTATTAGCAAAGTTACAATACGCCAAAGTTACGCAAATAACTTCAAAAAACAAATAAAATTATACAACAGCCTCAATAAATTAAAAAAGTTTTCAAGCATCGATAAAATTATCCAAAAATCGAAAGACAAATCTCCTGTTTGAGGGTAAAACAATAAACGCATTTTCTAGGATAATTCCACTTGTGCATGTAGTTGAAAATGTTTTTATAAGCAAACACCTGCGAAAACAAATAGGATCGAACATTTGTGAGGTAGAAAATTATAAACTCATTCAGAAACTTTTAATTAATAAAGATTTATGAAAATACTGATTGTATTTGCACGATTACCCCTCAAAAAAGCAGAAAATTTATCTGAACAAAACGATTTAAAAGTTCTATTTCGAATAGATCAAAGCTTTTTTGTTTATTTTGATTATTAAGTTTCCAGCCTTCAATAGAGTATTTTCAATCACATGACTCTGCCTAACAACGGCCTTAGCAACGTTGTTTTATTCCTCCAGTGACATCATGTGCGAATGCTGCTATTGGATACTTCTATGTCCCGCCCCTAACAACAGCCTTAGCAACGTTGATTTTGTCCTCCAAGTGACGTCATGTGCGAATGCTCTATTGATTAAGTTGTCAGATATTCAATGGACTCTAACCGTCTGACGTCACACGGAACCAACACGTGACCTACTGAGCTTGCGATTGGTTACCACAGATACTACACTAGTAAATCTACTAGTGTAGTATCTGTGGTAACCAATTGCAAGCTCAGTTGTAGGTCACGTGTTGGTTCCGTGAAGTCTCGAACCAGATAGGCGGTTAGAGTCCATTGTTTTTGTTTTTTTTTGGTTTTTGAACTTATAACTAAATGTGCAAGCAGAATTGACACTGGAAATAAGATAAAAAAGGTATTTTTATTTTTAGAGATTTTTTTAGTTTTAATAATTAAATTCTAATGTATTGAATGTTTATAATCAATATCTTGAAACGTTTAAATACAGATTATAAAAGTATAATTTAAATTTGAGAAATATTTCGATCGCCATTCGAAATAAATCTCATTTGCATAAAAAGTTTTCAAGGCGGAAAAACGTGTGGCAACTAGTAGAAAACAGAACTTGGAAATCGTCATTTCACCATTCTGTCTCGGCGAAGCGTACGTTTCTTTTTCACCTGGAACATTATATTGTTCTTTTTGGAACAACACTTGTTCCAAACTAAAGGTAATTACAAAATGTTCTTCCGGTGTTTTTGTTTTCCCATGCGTAGAGTAAGATATTAATTTTCATTTTCATTCATTTTTCTCGTAGAAATGTATGTCGTGATACGCGCAAATTGTGATTTGCTTGTAAACAATTCAGTTGGTTCGGTAATTAACAAACAATTCGGTTGAGTGTGGTCACACGCTGGTTAGTATTGTATTTGTTTGCAACGTTTCTTGAACGGAAATCAGTAAATACGAAGCCTGTTGTGTTGATAGGAGGGGTTTCGGTAAGCAAATCGTAATTGAATATTAAATTTATTAATTGTTGTTTACTGTTTCTTATATAGATGGCTAGGTTTTTTCAGTTGGCCTTTATAGACCACTGTCAGTAGTCTTATAAATCTTTGAAGAACTAAAATAATGGTTTAGGGGTTAAACTTTGTTACAATCAATAAGCCTGGCTACAAGTGGGATGGGGTAGACAGGTCAAATGGTTTCGAAAAAAATTTTTTAAAGAATGAATCTAACTCCAAAGCATTTGGGGGAGAAGCTTATTTATTGAGCGTGAAAGATTTGTAATTTTTATACCTATTATTTGTTGTAGTAAAATTTAATATTAAGAGAAGAGTAACTCCACTTAACTAGTCAAAAGTCTAGTAAAAAAACTTCATAAAACCTAGTGTTATACATCATCTGGAGGCTTAAGGAGTGTATAGAATTAGAAACAATGTTTTTTACAAATATATTAGATGTATTTTTTAGAGGAAGTCATCAAAAAGCATGATATTTCTATATTGACATTGATATTTCTATTGCCATGATATATTGACAACAACAAAAACAAAGGGGCTTGGGTTTGAGAAGCCTTTTTAACATTCCTACGGTAGTTTCTTTCTTTTCCAATTGGGCGGGTTCTAGATTTATCATCTTTGACCACTGAATTGCCCTAATAAGAAGTCTCGTCCCTACTTAGCGTTACCCAGCGGGCACCTGTGGACCGGAGCCACGGAGGTGGGGTATTGCTACCCGGAACTCCTTAGAATACATTTCTTTAAATTAATTCGGATAACGTAGTCAGATGAGCGTTTTAAAACACGCATTCTAAGTGACTCTTACGATCCTCCTGGGAACGCAATTAATGTATCGCCTAAAAATGAAGTCTAAACCCTGTAAAACCTCATTAATAAATCTTTGAAAAGTCTGGGCAGCGTTGGACAAACCAAACGGCATGCACACAAACTCAAAAAGGCCAAATGGAGTAGTTAATGCGGTTTTCAGGATGTCCTCCGGGTGCACAGGGATCTGGTGATAGGCTCTTGCCAAATCTATTTTTGAGAATGACAGCTGGTGGAATAGCTGCAGGTCTGAATAACTACAGGTGGGGTATTCTCCATGGGTATTCTTATATAATGTGTCTAGGTTGGCGCTCTATGCCCGGATATGGGCTTTGTGCCATTAAAATAAAATGAACCAACCTGCAGGTGGGGCAATGGATACCTGTCCTGTAGAGTAATTCGATTAAGGGCTCTGTTAATTACTCGTTGTCCGAAAATCCCTGCCGTCGTCCTTCCAGACCATATGAAAACTGGTTGCCATGAAAACAGGTTGAGATTTATTAAAATATGTTGTATTTACTTCATAAAAATCATTAGACAGTTACAAGGCATCATTACATGTCCTCTAGAATTAGAGTCTTTATCTTTCAAATTTCTAATTTGAGTAGAGTTGTCAAGAAAATTATTTTGGGTTAAATTTTTACATTTTCTGTCTAAATTTCAGACTCTTGAGTTTAAATCCCCCAGAATAATATTATCGTATGCATAAGATGATCCCTTAGGGACCATATGTAAGGGACTTGACCAATTTGATTTGCTTGGCCTGAAAATTCCATGTTCCAACATGTACTCAAATTCCTTTTTTGCCACCCAAATGCCCTACTGTTGGCCATGCGCCATAAAAAGTCAATTCACCACCACCACCTTTTTTACCACAGCTAATTTATCAGGGGGCAAACGGCGAGGTTGTGCAAATACTGGTTGGCCATGAGTGATGATTCTGTGGTGCCGCACGGTTGATCAGCATTGTATTATTTTAGCGCCTTTTTGTTAACTTGTGGCAACACCACCTTTCCTAATGTATATAGTTCTATGGACGGTACTCAATGCCCGTATGTGGGCATTGTCACAACCAACCAATCTTTTTTTTATTTCCAATGGCGGGTTACGTGACAACTGAATCGTCACAAAAAGAGAGCAGAACACGAGTACATTAATCTTGTGTTTGGCGCGGAATGTCCGATATAGGGACCTTGCGCCATAAAACCCAAAACAACCAACCACGAGTACATTAAAAATGACGGTCAGTAGATCTGTAAGCTTTGGGAGTTTCTTGCCGCCCAATAGGGGCAATAGGGCTCCCAAATGGAAATTCGGGGAAGAGCAGGGCAGTGATGGACAGTTGCTTAAAACCCATATCCTCCCGAGAGAGTCTGATGCGACAGTGGTACGGTAAAGATTCTTGGGAAGGCAGTCGTGACCGGAAATGAGGCGGAACACTGCTACGAGGTCTCTAAAGAATGGACAAGTTCTTGTCTCTTTGCTTGCTATAGGCCTCCAGCATTCCACTGCAAAACCCTCAAAAATTCGCATTGAGAGCTAGATCTCATGCCGAAGGTTGTAGACCACTTTGCTGCTTAAAGCGTTGCCCGGGGTATACCACTAGACAAAGAATCTAGTTTCAAGGTTGTGTCTGGCGCGGAATGGCCGAATAGGGCCCTTGCGCCATAAAACTCCAACCCTAGTTTCGAGGAGGTAGGTCTACGTTGTACCCCACCAACCAATCTATGGACCGTATTATCGGATTAAATCGTATCGTAACGTACCGATGGTAAGCAAGTACAAAACAACGTGGTTTATGTGCACAAGATATTTTAAAAGTTTAAAAAAGTGAAAATGAAAGTGTCAGTGAAAATTAAAAGACTTTTATTCGGTATCGATCGTATTATCTGTTTTTCTCTGACTTTCGTGCTAAACTCTCCCAATTGACTTACTTTTGACTTCCTCCTTCGATTGATACATGAAAAAAGCACAAAAAAAACCTCGCTTTATCCGAATATAAAATCCTTTCTATAAACACAATTATACCATTTTAACTATATAAAGTTTAATTTTAGTAACATAGTCAAATTCAAAAACACACTTTCCACCTCTCTGGTGAAGTTTTTTAAATCTTAAGTAAACACACGAGTTGCATTTTCTTAGTATCTACATCACCTTCTGGTTGGGTTATATATACAGGCTTAAACAGTTAAGGGACCATAAGACATTTTGTATCATCTAAAAAACCTTGACTAAAAAAATCCTTCTCTCATGTTGATATGCAACCAAACAGTGCAGTTGTATTTCTCCAAAATCAATTGAACAAGGTCCTATCATCTGTATGTCCCAGCACTACATCCAACTGACAATAAATACTGTTACAATTCATACTGTTCAACAATTGAAAAAAATTATTTCTAGATATTGTAATGTATGACACCAGCCCTCCAACAAGAGGATACCAGCTCAAGACAAAGTTGTTTGGCATAGAATAGCCTAATCTGGCTCTTGTGCCATAAAAACCCAACAAACCAACCAGGACAAAACTGTCAATGTATTGCACATATCATTATTATGATTTTGTTTTTACCCCTAAAGGTCTTAGAACCGGTGCTCTTGGATTAGTCCCTCTCGTTAGTTTTTTTGTGATTTTATTTTGGGTGTGTTCTGATAGCATTCCAGAGGGCAAGAGAGTTGCGGAATAACAACGAGCCAAGGAATGTCCAATGCATAACCACCCACAAGGTGTCAGACATTGACGAATACGAGGACTTACACGAATTCGGATACCTTACTTATTCTTTTAAAACAGAAACTTTCAAGGAGATGAGATAAAAGGAATTGATCTTTAGATTAGTAATCATGAATAAATTATGGATGAAGGTAATTTTTTTTTTCATCAAAGACTGCATCTTATCCCTTATAATGTTTTCTGTAGTTAAGTAACGTTTCCCCCATCTTTGTCCGTTTTTATGAACGACCGACGAATGTAATCCAAACGGCGTAGCTGGCGGGTGGAACATTTATCCGCCTTTTAGAAGAAAAGCATATAGTACATCAAAGGACGGTGATCCTAAAAGATTGTAATGTAAGCTGACGTCCCTCGAGCATATGTTTAAAATGCCGAATAGCAGCAAAAATTGCGTATACGCAATCACGGTCAAACGTGGACCACTTCTGCCGAGCTGGTCATAACTTCGCAGAAAAGAATGCCAAAGGGTCAATATTGCACTCTTTAGTGCCGTTTATATGCGAAAAATATTACCCGGGTTGCTACCCGGGTTAAAGGTGGGTTCAAGGGAATTTCCATTTCTACCCGGGTCACGAAATTTGAAGGCGTTTACATGAGACATGATCTAACCCGGCTTTTTCCTCGGTCACGTGGTAAGAAATAAGTGATCTGCCTGTTTCCATGGTTTCCAAGTTTGTTAACAACTATCTCATTTTTGTTTTTGAAAGAATCAGAATTTGTTTGTTTGCATCAGAATGAATTTTAAAAGAGCGTTGGCGATATATGCAAAAAATCAACGGATGATAGATCTTCACATTTCCAACTGCATTTGCTACTTTCTACGTTATTGATGTCCATTACAAATTATATCAAAACAATCAACAAACCACACACAAACCAATAAATGGCGGACTACACAACACGCAAGGGAGTGTGGGATGGGACACGAAAGGCATGATGGGAAAGGAGGGTACAACTCGGCAATTGACTAGGATTGAATTCAACCCGGCTTTTTCCTATCTTTTTCCCTTCGTAGGGAATGCCGGGTTGAAAAGAGGAGTTAGAGCTGCCTTTAACCCGGGTAATTGGCTCATGTAAACGGCACTTTTATTTCCGACTCGGCATCGGTTCATGGAAGCACCGGCTGCTGTACTGCTTGCATCTGTGAAGAGGGCGATGTGAGCATCTGGATCGGGGTGGGCCAAAATGGTAGCATCTTGCTTTTTACAAGCCTCAAAAGGCCAACTTTTGAGTATCTGTCCGTTCGATAGAATTATTCCTTTTTATTTTCTGGCGCATAATATCCTTATGTGGATCATGCGCCATAAAACAATATCGAACCAACCAATAACCGACCAATCTTTTGTTTGTTTTACCCTTAAGCATGTTGTTAAAAGGGGCTTGGGTTTGAGCAGCATTTTTAACATTCCTGCGGTAGTTTCATTCTTTTCCAAATGGACGGGTACTAGATTTATCGTCCTTTTTTTTTCGAATGGGCTGGTACTAGAATTTGGAACAAAGGAGACAAACAGCTTTATTTACATGACTATGTTTTCCAAAACCTAACTATCTCATCAACATATACTAAAAGCACTATGTCTTTGTCCTTTCTATAAAGACAATTACACCATTTTGGCTTTATAAAGTTTCACATGAAACATAGTCTAATTCAAAACACCATTCTCTACCGCTCTGGTGAAGTCCATACAGAGCTCTTTTAAGTAAAATGGTCAAATGGTTTCGATGAAAATTTTTAAAGAATGAATCTAACTCCAAAGCATTGGAGGGAGAAACTTATTTATGGAGCGTGGAAGATTTGTAATTTTTATACACATTATTTGTTGTAATGAAATTTTGTTTATGTTAAGTCATTTTTTATTAAGAGAAGGGCAACTCTACTTAACTAGTCAAAAGTCTAGTAAAAAAAACTTAATAAAACTCAGTGTTATACTACATCATATGAAGGCTTAACAGTATATAGAATTAGAAACAAACATTGGTTTTTACAAATATATTATATCTACTTTGTAGAGGAAATAATCGAAAAGCATGATATTTCTTGGTTTAATTTTGTCTTGTGTCTGGCGCACTCTACTCTTTCTTGGGTCGCAATCGGATTACGGTTCGAATCTCGTAACAGTATGGCGGACGAGAGCTGCGAAGTTTAAAATCTCTACAATTCCCTACCATTCTCGTTTCATCTACGTGTTAAAGTACCTGAATGCTATTGCTAATACTTACAGCCGGCCTCGATCTACACTATCTCCTTCAGTATCCGGTTCAACTCCCGCTCGTGTTCAAGCAGCTGGGCCGTCACCGCCACTATCCTCTCTAGTTCAGTAGCCCTCTCGCGCAATTCAAAGGCGCTTGGCATACCGTAGAACCAGGATGAGGGCTGCTGACTTTGTCTTGTTAAAAGAGGAGAAACCAGCACTGGCCTGGGTCTTGTTGGAGGCACTGATGGGGATGGAGGTGAAGTTGCCTCTATTTGGAGTGACAATTTCGGGGAGGGGTGGGTGTCTATACATCAGGAGTCCTAAAAGCAACCATATTTCTTAGTTAAATTTCGTCTTGTGCCTGGCGCACTATACTCTTTCTTGGGTCGCAATCAAAATACGGTTCGAATATCGTAACAGTATGGCGGACGAGAGCTGCGAAGTTTGAAATCTTTCCGTTTCCCTACCATTCTCGATTCATCTACGTGTTAAAGTATCTGAATGCTATTGCTAATACTTACAGCCGGCCTCGATCCACACTATCTCCTTCAGTATCCGGTTCAACTCCCGCTCGTGTTCAAGCAGCTGGGCCGTCACCGCCGCTATCCTCTCTAGTTCAGTAGCCCTCTCGCGCAATTCTGTGTCTGGCGCGGTATGGCCGAATAGGGTCCTTGCGCCATAAAACCCCACCAACCAACCCAACCAACCTCTCGCGCAATTCAAAGGTGCTTGGCATACCATAGAACCAGGATGAGGCTGCTGACTTTGTCTTGTTAAGGGAGGGGAAACCAGCACTGGCCGGGGTCTTGTTGGAGGCACTGGTGGGGATGGAGGTGAAGACTCCCCTCTGCGTGGAGTCACGAATTCGTATGGCGATGTTTGTGCAGACTACTGAGGTCGGGGAGGGGTGTGTATACATCTGGAGTCCTAAAAGCAACCATATTTCTGGGTTTAATTTTGTCTGGTGTCCAGCGCACTATACTCTTTCTTGGGCCATAAAACCCCAAACAACCAAAGGGCTTGGGTTTGAGCAGCATTTTTAACATTCCTACGGTCGATTCTTTCTTTTACAAATGGGCGGGTACTAGATTTTTCATCTTTGACCACTGAATTTCCCTAAGAAGTCCCATCCCTACTTAGCGTTACCCAGCGGGCACCTGTGGACCGGAGCCACGGAGGTGGGGTATTGCTACCCGGAACTCCTTAGAATACATTTCTTAAAATTAATTCGGATACAGTAGTCAGATCAGCGTTTTAAAACCCATTCTAATTTACTCTTACGATCCTCCTGGGAACGCATTTAATGTATCGTCTAAAAATGAAGTCTAAACCCTGTAAAACATCATTAATAAATGTTTGAAAAGTCTGTTGGAAAAAACAGCGTTGGACAAACTAAACGGCATGCACACTAACTCAAAAAGGCCAAATGGAGTGGTTAAAGCGGTTTTCGGGATATCCTCAGAGTGCACAGGCATCTGGTGATAGGCTCTTACCAAATCAATTTTGAGAATATGACAGCCTCGTGGGGCAATAAGCTAGAAAAGTCCTGTAGGTGATAATATGGGCTTTGTGCCATTAAAATAAAATAAAGCAACCTGCAGGTGGGGCAATGGATACCTGTCCGGTAGAGTAATTCGATTAAGGGCTCTGTTAATTACTCGTTGGCCGAAAATCCCTGCCGTCGTCCTTCCGGACCATATGAAAACTGGTTGCCATGAAAACAGGTTGAGATTTATTAAAATATGTTGTATTTACTTCATAAGAATCATTAGACAGTTACACGGCATCATTACATTTTACTTATCTTAAAAACCAAATACATATCCTCTAGAATTTGAGTCTTTATCTTTTAAATTTCTAATTTGATTAGAGTTGTCAAGAAAATATTTTTGGTTGAATTTTTACATTTACTGTCTAAATTTCCGACTCTTGCATTGAAATCTCCCAGAATAATATTATTGTATGCATAAGAGAGAACCAGTTCAAAAAACGGTTGACCAATTTGAACTGCTCGGCCTGCAAATTCCATGTTCCAACATGTACTCAAATTATTTTTTTGGCACACAGCTAATTTAGCAGGGGGCAAACGGCGAGGGTGTGCAAACACTGGTTGGCCACGAATGATCATTCTATGGACCGTACTCTATGCCCGCATGTGGGCCTTGCGCCATAAAAACACGACCAACCAAATCGATCTTTCTTTTATTTCCAATGGCGGGTTACGAGACAACTGAATCGTCACAAAAAAGTACACGAGTACATTAAAAATGACGGTCAGTAAATCTATAAACATGGTGCGTTTCTTGCCGCCCAATAGCGCTCCTAAATGGAAATTCGGGGAAGGGCAGGGGAGAACGGAGATGCCTGAACTCCATATCCTCCCCAAGATTACACAAGGGCAGAGAGAGTCTAATGCGACAGTGATACGGTACATGTCCTTGCGGAGGCAGTTCTAACCAAGAAATGAGGCGGAACATTACCACGAGGTCTCTAAAGAATGGAGAAGTTCTTGTCTCTTTGCTTGCGATAGGCCTCCAGAATTCCTCTGCAAAATCCTCAAAAACTGAACGTTGTAAGCTAGATCTCATGCCGAAAGTTGTAGACCACTATGCCGCTAAAAGCGTTGCTCGGGGTACACCCCTAGACAAAGAATTTATTTTAAAGGCTGTGTCTGGTGCGGTATGGCCGAATAGAGCCCTTGCGCCATAAAACCCCACCAACCAACCCTAGTTTCGAAGAGGTAGGTCTACGTTCTACCTAACCAACCAATCTATAGACCTTATTATAGGTCGAAATCGTATCGTAACGTACCGATCGTAAGCAAGTACAAAACGTGGATTATGTGCACAAGATATTTTAAAAGTTTAAAAAGTGAAAATGAAAGTGTCAGTGAAAATGAAAAGACTTTTATTCGGTATCGATCGTATTATCTGTTTTTCTTCTGACTTTCGTGCTAAACTCTCCCAATTGACTTACTTTTGACTTCCTCCTTCGATTGATACATGATAAAGTACAAAAAATCTCGCTTTATCCGAATATAAAATCCTTTCTATGAACACAATTACACCATTTTAACTTTATAAAGTTTAATTTTTGTAACATAGTCTAATTCAAAAAAAAAATCTCTACCACTCTGGTGAAGTTTTTTTTAAGTCTTTTAAGTAAACATACGTGATGCATTTTCTTAGTATCTACATCTACATAACCTTCTGGTTGGGTTATATATACAGGCTTGAAGAGTTAAGGATCATAAGAGACATTTTGGATCATCTAAAAAAGCTTGACTAAAAAAATCCTTCTCATGTTGATATGCACCCAAACAAAGCAGTTTTATTTCCCCAAAATCAATTGAACAAGGTCCTATCATCTGTATGTCCCAGCACTACATCCAACTGACAATACTGTCACAATTCACCCCTTCTAATATCCTAAAGTGGATCGTGCGCCATAAAACACTAACGAATTAACCAACCAACCAACCAACCAACCAATTCACCCCTTCAAAAGCCGAAAATATTGCAAAAAGTCACAATATACGGGTTGGAATTGAACATGAAGAAAGGATTAAAATAGGCCCAATTAAGGCTGTACATTAGGCCGGGTCGAAAAAGACGAAAGTCAAAAATTCGAAATGTAATAGTGCGGAAAAGTTGTAACACATTAATACAAGCATAATGCAACAAAAATTTTTAAAATCGGTCAACGTTTGACCATCGCGCAACGCGGTCAAAGTTTTGATGTTTTGGTCATTTTCGGCGAAATCGGCCGAAAATCCCTAGATAACGTGCTCAAATATTGTCCTCAATTTTTTCATGGTTGTGTACCTTCATTGTCTATAGTATGTGCTTAGTTTCATTTATTTGTGCCTGAAAGTTTAAGAGAAATAAATTTTTAAAGTTTTAAACTTTACGTAAAGTTGTTTTTCCTGCATTCTTAAAATAGCCATAACTCAAGAACAACTATACCCAGAAACTTGCAACTTGGACCATTCTATTCATATTTCTTTTCTGTTTAAATGGTATGTATCTTGACTAATTTACTTTCAATCAAGTAATCAAAATCTTTAAAATTAAGAAAAAAAATGTAATTAATTAATTAAATAATTAAAAATCCAAATTTTTGAAAATTTTAATTTTATTACAACTGAACATATCTTAATAAACATGCCTGTAAAATTTTAGGTTGAAATTCTAATATTTTCATGCGGAAAACAAATATTCAGCATTGGTGTTTTGGGATTTTTCTTACAACCATCACACGGATGATAAATGCATATAAATGTTATAGAAATCCAAGGAAACGATCATTTTATTTTAAAAAAGCAATAAACTAATGTATTTGACAGTTCATATAAGGCTGGGAACCAAAAAACAAAGTCAAAGTTAAGAATTAAAAAAGCAATAGTCGGTAATAATACAATCGCTTGCTTTTGAGCGCAATTCAAACACTAAAAAATCAAAATAAAAGATATATTAATATTATTTGGGTTATTTAAATCCAACTGAGACTGTTATTTATTTTTTATGCCAGTATAAATCACTCTCTTTAAAGAAATCTAACATTAAGTTGAATTATGAGGATGTATTTATTTCCGTATGAAACAAGCATAGAAACAATACACTTCAGCAGCATAATATTTCTTACAAAATTTTCATTTTCATAGAAAATTCCCATGCTTTTTTCAACCCATGCTTTTTCAAGGCACCTCATAAAAGTTTTGTACCCTTGTCTACATTCTATTATCAAGTCTGTATTCTAGTATATTAGGTATTTCAGATGCTCAAAGATTTAAAGTTGTTTTCTTGATTTAAACAAGAAATTTATTTTATTACTGAGGGGTATTTAACTCTTAAATACCGCTGGGTTCGCTCGAATTGGTTATACTTGCTGAACTGTTACAGATAGTTGAAAAATTGTGTTCCCAATATTGTGTTTGGCATAGAATGGCCTAATCTGGCCCTTGTGCCATAAAAACCCAACCCACCAACCAACCCAATATTTTGTGCTATGAAAGGATGGAATTTAGTGCTTCTTGTTTTCATGAAACTTCTGCAGTTTAATTTTTATTTATACGTTTTGTCTGGCACTTTTTGCTCCTATACTCTTATATGGGCCTTGTGTCATCAAAATCTAAACAGTCTACCAACTAATCTACAATTTTGACAAATACAGATTCTTGTAAGCTTAACTATTGGTTGAAGTTTATATTTATATTCACAATTATATCGGGCCACGAAGGGAGGTCTGGTGTGCCGCATGTAGTTTTTTTAAGCCTTTATTTCCCAGCATATTCCATAACAAGGGTTATACTACATGCATAAAATACAGAACAATCGATGTAGGATTACAGATCACTCAATATTAATTTAAAAAAATAATAATAAAACCAATAATAATAAATCATAATTGTTAGGACTCATGAGTACGGCATAGGAAGGTAACGTAAGAGAGCGGAAGCAGGCTTCTAGTCTAGCCGACTATAATGGAAAAAATGGTGACCATTGATTAGTCTACCACTATCTGCCGGAATGAACTGCGCATTCCCTGGACAGATTTAATTTCCAAAGGCAAGTATGAGAAAAGGAGTATTTTTCACAAGTAATAATTAATGTTAATGAATCTTTGGAAAATAGGGAAGCAGTCCGTATCAATCAAAATGTCCAGATCTGGTGGCCATTGCAGTCCCTCGGTGATAACATGCTTGAAAAGTTCATATCTGTGATAGTCTAGTTCAGGACAGGACAATAAAATATGTTCTACATCTTGTATTTCGTTCTGATCACAGGTGCAGAGAGGGGAGTCGTGCCGCATGTAGTGCATCCCTGTTTTATTGCATCCTCTTTTAGTTTATATATTTTTTTCTATCTCGATGAAACATTTTTTCTCAAAGTAGGGTGTGAAAGTTATTCGTTTAGGTATAGAGTAATCGATGACCCATTTTCAGTTTTGCTCTCGGATATTATAACAAACGATTTTTCCACGAACTACACTAGAGGGGAAAAAAATTCTGTACCATTCCTTTTCAATTCCCTCTCAAATCACCGCAATAACTTTCATCCCCCCCCCAAAAAAAAAGAAAAAAAAAAAAAAGGGGACGAAATCAACGGACTTTCAACACTTCGTTTCCAGTTTTTATCGCATCTTTTCGCTACTAGTCACAACAAAAACACCGCGCTGCAAATGGAAAAATGCGTAACAAATGTCCCGAGAAATATTAAAATATCCCATTAAAAAGACGGCGATCCAACAACCCGAAACCTTTTAAAGGAGAAAAAAACCGCCATCCTCCTTCCTCCGTAATGAAAATGCATCGTCTTCATCACGCAGCTTGGAGGCAAACGGGACAGAAACAAAAGGCGGGAAAAAGTTTAATGTTCGGAAACGGTCACAGCTCATTGCAGCTCGCGACAGAATGACTCATGCGTCATTTGGGAAGGACGCAATTTGCGTGGCTTTTAAGTCTTCTTTTCTGTCGCCTTCTTTTATCGGTCTGTCGCTGGAATTTTTTTATATTGAAAGAGAAACCGTAGATAACTCCAGTTAGAAAAGGTGTTGAGAGGGATTGAATGTAAATTAATGGTTTTAATTACTTAGAGGTTGGAGAGGGAAATTGAGGGTATGTTTTCAGAGCTCCGTTTAACTTATTCTGTTTTTACAGCTCATGCTTACAAATTACGGTCAAGTTATTTAAAATTGGTTGTACCCATCACATCTAACAATATTTTAAGGGGGGTAGGTGCACGAAAAAAGTCCCTATCTCCGTAATGTTAAAAATGAGGATTTTTAAGGAACTCTTTTTTTAAAATGTACTGAATCAAGGTTCCCAAATTTTTTTCTGAGTATTCCCTGAACTATATTACATACTTTAATGGGAGATTTTAAGGCTATGATTGGTTATTTTTTAAAAAATTACTATCTGGATGAACTTGGCTTTTTTCTCAAAAAGACTGAAATTTCATGATGTATCATACAGTAACTTCAGTTTGAATGAATTTTTTGAGAAACCCCCCCCCATTATAATATGTAACATAGTGCCATTAATTATAATACCAAGTTATAAGTAATTTGCACAAATAGATTTTGAGAAAATGTTCCTTATGTGGTAAAAAATGCAGTTTTGAGAAAAATGAAATTTAGTAAAAAACTGACTTATTACTAAAGTGCATATCATCACCATAGCTATAATATTTAAACCACAATTTAAAAAAAAGCTAAATTTCAAGGCTGAACACATAACAGAACATTTATTTTGGTTTGAGGGAGCGTGGCACCACAATCACAGCTAATTATCCATTTTTAATTATTTTTAAAAAAAAAATAATTAAAAATACTCCTACTCCGCGTAGAATAATAATTTTGGTATCGTTCGAAGCGTAAAATGTAATACTTGTTGAAAATGCAAAAATTGAAAAATGTGTTTTTTGGTCGAAAGTTGTGCACCTACCCCCTTAAGAACAATTTCAAGCTTGACGTACAGAGTACGTCTGACAATGGCCGGTGGCCTGTTATTATTTTACTGCTTTCTAAGAAATGACTTGTTTGGCGCATAATGCCCTTCGGTGGGCCATGCGCCATAAAAACCCAACCAACCATTCAACTGTTCAAGTTATTGAAGTCAATTCTCATCTGACCTGAAATCTAGAGATCAAGGAATAAACAATCAGCTTTTTCTGGTCAAAACGAGCTAACAATCTGGACCAAGCCTCTTTATAAGTGTGCTCGAAGACCGGGATATGGCGAATTACATCAGACGGGATTTCCCCCAACATACCCCTGAGGTATTGAAACTTTTGGACGTCCTTCAAATTTGCATTTGAATGCCACCAATGTCACATATAAATCCTTGAAGGACATCCAATCAATAAGGTCACTGTTAAAACTTGGAATATTGAGAACCCCGAAGGTTTCCGGTCATCCCTATCAGGACTCAACGACACGTCAACGCTCCCCGACACAGAAGCCGTCCTCTGTTTGATCAATATTAAAAGACGAGGTTTACATACAAAATATTTGTTCGCTATCTCTTTAATCTCTGAAAGATCGGGACTCAATTTAGAGTCTAATCTGCATCGCTCCTTGAAAACATCCTCCAGACGATACTTTGTTTTTTTTTATTTGTCATGGTTGGCGCTCTATGCCCGTATAAGGGCCTTGTTCCATAAAATCACAACCAACCAGACGATCCTGTAGGGATTGAATTTTGACTATATCAGCTTCTTCACCAATCCCATCGATGTAGGACAGATATATGGAAATTGCAGATTCTGGTTGTGATTATTAGTTTTTTTTTATTGCGATGGATTAAAATCGATGGTTTAAAATTTTTTAAAAATTAGGCCTGAATATAATGGCGTGCTACGTGGCTGTCCATTTCGGAATCCGTTGGTAATCGAACGGTGCAGAAAGGACATCGCCTCATCCGATTGCTCGGATGAGACCAACGACATTCAAACATTCTCTTGGTTCTAATATCCTAGTGTGGATCGTGCGCCATAAAACACTAACCAACCAACCAGCCAATCTTCTCTTGGTTCTGTCAGTCAGCAGCAATAAGTAGTCCACACACTTCATTGCACACACGCACAATCACAGGGCAGACGGTAATACAAATAACGGCAGACAAATAAAATATACAACTAGAGGATCAAAAGGTAATTATTTTGTACCAAAATCATCTAAGGAGATTATTCACAAATCACATGCTTTTTTGGGTCTATATATATTTAATAAATTAAACGAAACTACTAAACTAACTTATAATTTTACAGAATTTAAATATGATATATATAAATTTATCGAGGCGCAAGAATCAATAGAAATTCTCTTTACAATAGTTAAGTAATAAGCAACTGCTGCCAGAGATAATATTGTAGTAGATATCATTGTTGATACTATATACGGGCATAATTTTGCCTTTTTGGTATCACATAAATAATAATTATTATTTTTTATTTTTATTTGTCTTTTTATGTTCAATATTTGTTTTCTTTTGTGTTGTCAACAGCAATCAAGATTAGCAGCAGCAGCAGCCAAAATAATTAGCATTTCGTCCATTGCTATCTGTCTGCAACATACCTGTAGGGGGAGCCCCTGCAGGCCGAGGTGCTCTTTGTCAACCACAGAGGCTAGTAAACCAAAACAGGGGGGGGATATATTAACTCAAGACCAGGTGGACAGCTTGGCCATGATGACTAGGTGTCCCTCCGTGGGGAAAGAGCATGAAAGCCCCCGGCGGCTAACAAACACCGCCGTCCAGCGGGTCTTGGAGCCAATATGGAATTTGGAAAAATTACTCGTTTCTTTTTAGAAAGTAGGAGGAAAAAATTTATAAATCAAATCACGGACGGTACCCCGAGGTCTTTTATTATTTAGTGGGATTGACACATCATAGTTAGGTATTTCTCTTGTACAACTGTTGTTTCTCAAAGCTTGATCTGTGTCTATTTTAACAAATACATTATATACCAACTTGATGATGTGTTCACTTAGAGGCAATAATTTAAGTTCTTTTAGTATTATTTTGTTACGAAAGTACCAAGGACTATTGTAAATGGTACGAATAACTATTTTGAAGAACCTC
The DNA here is from genome assembly GCA_963680715.1 of Tetragnatha montana. Taxonomy (NCBI): domain Eukaryota; kingdom Metazoa; phylum Arthropoda; class Arachnida; order Araneae; family Tetragnathidae; genus Tetragnatha; species Tetragnatha montana. The sequence continues at coordinate 8,224,415 of OY796677.1, read as the reverse complement.
GAGGCGCGACACGTGAGACCACGCAGAATTGTCCCAGGCTGTGCGTGTGCAAGCATATGTGATGATTGGCAGTAGGTATACCCACACATCAGCATTTTGAAGTGCAAAGGCAATCCGGAATCCCGGGCCAACAGGGGACTCAACAAACCCCAATTATTAGTAAATTTTTTACTTAGTGTACTGATCTGATCCTTTCATGTTAGCCTGCGGTCCATGACCACTCCCAAATAATTTACTTTATTAACCCAAGGTATTGGGATTCCAAATAGCAGTACCGGTGAAGAAATTTTTTTCGAATACAGGCCAATATGGGCCTGTCCATGCCTAAATTTAAAATTAACGAACTGAAAGTTTGGTGGTGCAGAACTTTCCGTTCGAACAAGTATCGAACAATTCGAAGCAGTCGGATAAGAACTCTTTGAACTTGAGAGATTCTTCTTTGAAGAATGTTTGACCTGGTTCTGGTGCTTTTGTCCGTTTTTTTAGGACCTCGCGCCATAAAACCCAAATAAACCAAACAACCGGTTATTAGCGGATACGGCACTGTTCTCTACAATAGCTGAAGAACTGCCTTGTCAATGGTATTAATATTTTTTCTAAGCGCAAGTTTTTCCCCTTGGCCCTTACAACTATTCACATAATAAGGGCACTTTCTTTAAGAATATTCATTTTCTACTTATTTTCTATTGATGCTGTTTACTGTTTCTAATTGGTATTAATATTGGAAAAAAATCATCAGAATTTCCATTACGATTACTGTTATTCGATTCAATTGCTGTTATGCGATTCAAGTTACCATTGCTTAGGATAAGGATACGTTCGCTGACCATTCCGTAAAGCAGCTTTGATGTGAATCATGCACCCTAAAAAACCAACCAACATTGAACCGCACTGAAAGAATTGGGGAAAATCAGAATTGTTTGCAATTTGTTGGGGGGGGGGGGGGGTGTTCAAGAAACTTAGGGTCACAGTGGACACTGAAAGTCTAAAACAGGGTTTTCCAACTGGCGGGACGCATGCGGCCCGCGAAGCTCCCTGAAACCTCCTTAAAAAGTAGCTTTAGAAGGCATTTTAGATACTAAAATATAAACATTTTTGGGGGAGGACCCCCGAACCCCCTATATACCCCCCTATATACCTTATTAAATTAAGGAGTAGGTTTGCTTTGGTCGGTCGTTTTCTATGGAGAAAAATTGAGGTTTCGAAAGGGAGGTTGTATACCTTGAATTTCCCTCTGAGCGTAGCAAGGGGTTATAAAGGCTTAGGTTAACCTTTATCATGAGGAGGGACAAAATGGAATATCATAGGCATAGGTTCAACTTTTGACTAGGGGGGGCAGAACCTATAAGACCTCAGGACCAAGGGAGCCGTTACTAGACTGTTTCGAAGGGGTTCTGGCCCCCCAAATGTTTCTAATAGTTTCCCTTTCTGAGTAAAATGTAGGAATGTCCGATATAGGGACCTTGCGCCATAAAACCCAAAACAACCAACCAACCAACCTGAGTAAAATGTAGGGCAAATGTGAATTTTTGTGGTTAATACATGCTCTCAAGCAAAAAAGCAAGCAGTCTGGGGGTCCTCCCCCAGAAAATTTTGTGAAATTTGATCCGAAAAAGTTGTATTTTCACGCATTTTTTGGATATTTGGGACAGGAACCTTTCTGTTTGGCTGACATTAGGTCTAGGCTAAGGGGGGTGTCTGGACCCCCTAACCCCCCCTTATATACGTCCATGATTGTTTGCCATTACTTTATCAATACTTCATATAAATTTTTGACTTTAAGAAGGCCTTTCACCTTACCGCTAATTCATTGACACTGAAAAACTCTCCATCATCAGAAAAAAATATCTCGCGAAAAAACTGCAAGACCGATAAAAATTCATTGAGCGGTGTTTCCCCTAAATCCCGTTTTGACAGGAAATTCACCCAGCCGCAGGAATGAAATATTTATTCATGGTAATCATCCAATGAAAAGTCTCAAGATTTTTTTCCGGCCACTGTCTAATGATGATCGATCGCCAAATCGGTCGCCAGATTTGTCGCCGGCTGAGGCTGTCAAAGGGGAGGCAGCGGAAAAGTGTCGCCTTTAACGAGGAATGCCGTTTTTTTTCTCCTCCAGGATTTGCCGAGAGAGATCGGTTTTGATGAGGGAAGACGACACTCTGTTTGACCTGGAAAACGGTGTCTTAGGGTTGGATTTGGTGCGACGATTTGGGGTTTTTGAGTGGAGAGGGTTTTTTGAGGGTGTTTTTTGAAATAGTGTTTGGTGAGAGATTTGAGGTGGTGGTGAAATTTATTCACTCGATTTGTCCTAGAGATCATTTTTAGATGAGGATGGTTATAATAAAAAAACCCAAATTTATTTATTGACAGAAGGAAGAAATAAACAAGTGGAACATTTATATAACCTGGAGAGGAAGTAATCCTATACAATACAGGTATAACACTAATAACATTTAATAATTTAAATTAAAAATGAGAAAAAAATACAACTCAATAGAGTGTTTTCAGGTGACGTCACAACCGGTTATTTTCTTTTAACTGTGTATCTACTGTAGGGCTTTTAACTGTTGCTAAGGCCGTTGTTTATCTGTTGCTAAGGCGGTTTTTAGGTATGGGATCACGTGATTGCAAATGCTCCAATAGAAGAATTCCACGGCTAGTCATTTTCTGTAACTGTTAACCTCTGTAGGGCAAAAAACTGTAACATCTGTTGCTAAGGCCGTTGTTAGGTCCGAGTCATGTGATTGAAAATGCTCTATACATAGAAATAAAAGTAAATGAAAAGAAAATTTATTTATGAAAAATGGTATACTAAGTTGGCGAAACGGTGCGGTGTCGTGGAATCAGAAATTTAATTCGAGTTCATCTGACTAAGGCTTTTGCCAGCTAAAAATATATTTTTTTTGTCTTGTGTTTGGCGCTCTACGTCCTGTCATGGGCTTTGCGCCATAAAAAATCAACCAACCAACCGACCAGAAATTTAATTCAGTCAATTTAAAAAAGAAGCTGCTCAATATTAGCAATTGTAAATATTTTAAAATATTTATTTTTTTTTTATTGTAATTATTTAGAAGATTTTAAATGTTATTTAGATAACGAAATGACATAATAACCGATAAGCAGCGTTAGAAATTGGGAGAAAAAAACAGTGGTCATGCGGACCAGTGCTTTGCCAATCTTACTGGTCCGCTACAAAAATCACTGGTCCGACAAATTAAGAAGGACCGGTTTAAATATATAAAGTAACTATTGCACTGAATGTGAGTACCAAATAGTAATGTTAAAAATCAATACATATTAATAATATTTTTTCTTTTTCGCCGGGGGCTCCCCTATCCCATATCACCACATTTCGGGTTCTGTCAAAAATATGCACTTGCTTTACCAAATGCAATCATCAAACGCACTTAAAATACCGCTATCACTGAAAAAAAATCGTCTAAAGGATTTTACACGTGCTCGAGAAATCATTGGTCCGGCGGACCAGTGATTTTCTGATTCCACTGGTCCGAGCCGTTTTCTTAGTTGTCCCGGACCAGCAAAACACCCCAATTTCGAACGCTGCCGATAAGTTATTTTGCTTCAACTAAATCAATGAGGTACCTAGGAAAATAACATTATCTAAGGAAGGCTTGTTTGGTGCATAATGTCCTTCTATGGTCCATGCGCCATAAACACCCGACTAACCAACCAACTAAGGAAGGATTGTTCTTAATCAAGGTTTTCACTCATTCCATCTTTGCATTTAAGTTTTATCACATCAGCAAAAGAAGTAATCTTTCAATGCTTTTCTTAAAAATATCACTGGTTTGCAACTTTTTGATTAACACAGGGGGATTTTTTTTTCTCATTTAAAAGCAGAAGTAAAGAAAGACACAAAAATAAATTTGTTCAATATTATTCAAATTGTCTCTTTTGATAACTGTCTGAGGTATTATGTGCTTAAAGATAAAACAGGAAATTATCTTAAGCCATTACAGTTCTGTACCAGGAATTTACAGGCTCGAGTGAGTAGCTCCCAGTCACTGTGTCAATTTAAAAAAAAGCTGCTCAATATTAGTAATTGTAAATATGTAAGATTTTAAATGTTATTTAATAACGTAATGACATATAATAAGCGATACGTAATATTGCTTTAACTAAATCAATGAGGTAACTTAGTTGCAGTACGCAAAAAAACTAGTTAATGTTTTCCTAACTAACGAAGGATTGTTCTTACTCAAGGTTTTACACTCATCCGATCAAGCAAAAGAAGTAATCTCAATGGTTTTCTTAAAAATATCACTGGTTTTCAACTTCTTGATAAACACAGGAGGATTTTTTTTCTCATTTGAAAGCAGAAGTAAAGGAAAGATTCAAAAATAAATTTGTTCAATATTATTCAAATTGTCTCTTATGATAACTGTTTGAGGTATTATGTGCTTAAAATAAAACAGGAAATTATCTTTAGCCATTTAAGTTCTGTACCAGGAATTTACAGACTCGAGTGAATAGCTCCCAGGGTGTCTGACTGGACAAGGACTTGGTTAGTCTTAAAAATGTCGTTTGTTTGTTTGTCTTGGTTGGAGCTCTTGGTTGGAGGGCCTTGTGCCATAAAAACACAACCAACCAACCCAGGGTGTGTGTTTGCTAGAGACAAAACGTCGCAAGCGTACGTTGGAAGGAAGTTGGCACATTCTTAATTGAGGGAGGGGATATGGTATTTGTCGGCGTAGAGCTTGACTGCGTAGTAGAGTTTTCTTGGATCTACTGTTTTTGAAGATTTAAGAATTTTGTAGATTCTTCTTATACAAATAAATATTTTTCTACCACAGAAGTCGGGATTTTTTATGCATGAATAAACATGCTTTATAAAAATATCGTAACCGTAAAATGTTTATAAGTTTGATTCATGGAAAAATTTGTATGGTCGGTAGAGTTTAATATAATTTTTATAAGTACTCCACAAATACAACTTTATTAAAATGTCTAAAATCATTTAAAATATCTAAAACCAGAATTATTCCTGAGCACACAGCCTATTATACCCAACATGACCAACAACAGTTACAGCTACACTCGCCGGCTACTTTTCAACTTAATAAAATATACTCAACGGGGTTGAGTGGGCGATTCCTCTCATGTATTTTGTAGGGTTAATAATTAGGGTAAATAATTGGTTCCTAGAAAAATGAGGTTTTTTAGTTGATTGTGTTTTGAAGTGTTTAATGATCAGTTTTAGTTGAGGTAAAATGAAGGTGTTGCAGAGCCGAAGATGGTAAAGACGAGTCGATTATTTTGGATGGGAGAAACGAAGCCAAGATTGTACTTTGAAACTGTTGTATTTGACTTATGCCACTTGGAATATCCAAGCTCAATCCGCAGAGCGTACATGATTTAAGGCAAAGGGGGTGCGGCTCCTGAGAAAGTGAGGTCAATGAAATGGCATGAAACTATAAAGGTAGAGACATTTGAGGGACTTCATATTTTAGGTTTGGATAGTTGTTTATTTCCAATGCAGCTGGCTGGTTTGCGTCTGGCGCGGAATGGCCGAAAAGGGCCCTTGCGCCATAAAACCCAACCAACCAATGCAGCTGGCAGCAGTGCTGTATGCGTTCTAAGAGTTCTGTCTATCATGGTTGCCACGGATTTGTAGTTAACGAGGATTGCTTGATGAACAAGACAGCCCATTTTGGCCAACGATTTGGATAGTTGAACAACTTGCGTCCCAAGCTCCCCACGTTAGAAGACGAAAGGGGGCTATAGCCCAAAATTTGAGGCCCAATCGTTAAAAACTGGGATGTTTTCAAAACTGATTCAAAGCAAAAGCATCCGTCGCAAATACCTTTTGATTGTTCTTTGATGTTGTCTTAATCTTTGTTGTGTGTGAAACTATAGCTGTATCAGATGTAAAAATTAAAATGTCACATATTAGTATAATTTAGAAAAGGAACTACACAAATTTTTACAAAGGAGCTGCTTTTCTCAAACTTCAACTGAATTGAAGTCATAAAACCTTGTGTCTGGCGCGGAATGGCCGAATAGGGCCCTTGCGCCATAAAACCCCACCAACCAACCAACCAACCAAACTTCAACTGTTTAAATTCACTCCTCAAAAACTGATATGGTTGGTTTGTTAATTAATTAACTTTTTATGGTGCATGGCCAACAGTAGGGCAGTTTGTACCAAACACAAGACATAAAATCATACATAATTTACTCGCGCAAACACCTTTGTCTGATGTACTCTATACATCGATAAGTAAAAGTTAAAATATCACTGTTTAAAATTTAATCATATGTTGACTAAAAGATTAGGAAACTAACATGGTTAAAACTCAAACATGATGAATAAAACCTATAATGATTGAATTTTAAACAAGTCTCAAATTAGATGAATGGGATAAAATTTCTGACAAATTAACATTTAAACGTTTGAAAATATTGTTTCTATGAGTATTAAAAACAGGACATTCACACATGATATGGAATATAGAAAACTGAACGTTACATTGGTTGCATATGGGAACCTGCTCTCCAAAAAGCAACCATAATCCAGCTTGGACCGCTTGAGTTATCTATGTCTTTCTTGGGATAGAATAGCCTAATCAGGCTCTTGTCCCATAAAACCTCAAGAAACCAACCAACCAGCTTCGACCGCACCAAGGAACGATACAGCCGGAGCATGGATGTCGTGTCAGCTCCCCAACTAGTGTTTGACAACACTGTAAGTGTATTCAAAATTTTTACACATGTATCAAACACCGATATGATCAGAAAATAATGCTACTGCAGGAATTAAAAGAAAAAAATCTGAAATTAATATGAAAACTTGAGAGTACATTACAAACATTTAAAAACCCACGCATTTCTTTCCAAAGAAAAATGTCTCCCTTCAAACTTCCTTAGGCTCCTATGTATATCGGAAAAATGGCGAAAAAAAACCCCCTCTTCCCGAGAAAGTCTTTATGATGTACCGGGAAGGCTTAACAACACAGTGTTTTCTTCAATCGATTGGCATCTTAAAGCATGATACAAAGTCCGGAATGATTTTTCCTTTTTGGGATGAAGAAGAGAATAATAAAAAAGAGAGGAGCTCATCGGATAAATTTATTTGCAAAACGAAAATCCATTTTGTCGTCAGGTGAAGCGGTTCTCATGCAGTTTGACTTCTTTAATCAGTTCTCTCTCTCTCTCGGAGCGAGGATTCGAAACGTAGAGTCGCTATACGCATTGAGGGCACTTTGAACTTTTGCATTCTGCTCGTCTGATTTCAATTTCGTGAACTACCATCGTGTTATTGGTCAAAATAAATCTTTAAAATATCTTTAAAATATTACTTTTTTCATGAGGAGAGGCACTGGAGCTCAGTTCTGCCTCAAATCGAGCCTTGGTTTTAGGTCAGGTCGAAATATCACATTAACGACTTAGTATATCGGGAGTAACTGTGACTAAATAAAGTTAAAGGTTCTAAATTAGAACCAAATTTTCAACAACTTGGTTTGACAGAAGAATTAGTTTCTTTACATTTGTTTTATTAACTGCATTCTTAGACTATGAGCTTCCATAAAATTCCTGTTATGGTGGTGAGGTTGGTATGGTGGGGAAATATATGCATCATCAACCTCTGCACAGTTAGCAGCGTCTGATGGATAATAGCCTGAAAACAAAATAAGCATTGAAAATGTCAATAATTTACAACTTCAAGCCCGTCTATGGGACTTCCAAGTTACGGATTTCTTTTCGCCACTTAAACCATGATGTCACGTTGGATTGCCATACCGAAGCTCTCCCTAATTATAATACCTTTATGATTCAAAACGAAATAGAAGTTCGCGTTTCTATTTTTTTTAAGAGAAAGGGATTCGAAAAGAATTAGGAAACTCAGTAAAACGGGTTAGTTTTTAAGGGTTGTTGGATTATTTTCCCAGTGTATATATTCAAAACTTGAAAAGAAAACAGTACGATCGTATGTGAAAATTGAAGTCTAGTTGTAAAAATAGTCATGGTATAATTTTATACAGAGTGGATTTTTGCCCGACTTTTTTAACAAATATTTTGTCTTGTCTGGCGCAGTATGCCCTAATGGGGGTTTCGTGCCTTAAAACTACACTTTGCACTTATTAAATCATTTTTCTTATTTTTTTCCAATGATATTTACTCAAACACAGCTAAAATGTTAAATATACTTCTTTTTGGATCTAATAAAAAATTTCCAACTAATTATCCCTTTTTCATAAGACAAATTTTAAAAAACATCTTTGAATTGAAGCTATTCTAGGCATCCAAGTTGTACTGTATTCAAATACCATAAGAAACGAGTAAAAAAAACCATACAGTTTTGCAACAATGGCCGTTTAGTCTGATTTTTATTTGTCTCGTTCGGTACAGAAAGTCCTCATAGGGACGAGCCATAAAACCCTGACCAACCAAAAATTTCACAACAAGCCTCTCTTTCATAGGGACTAAGTCTCAGTTAAGACTAAGTTCCATCATCAATTTCCTTGAGTTATTTAGGTCTTTCTTGAGATAGAATAGCCTAATAATGCACTGTATTTTGACGAATTGTACGAAAGTATGGTTCTGTAAGTATTAATTGGAGTAGGTGGGTTCATGTAGTACTGTTTTATTCAGGATTTAAATTCTTGTAGAATAGAGGGACAATCAAATTTATTTAGTGTTGTTGTCTTTCTTGGGATAGAATAGCCTAATCTGGTAAAACTAATAAAAAAAATTAATTTTTACTAAATAAAAAAAAAATCTTTATTTGAAAAAGAAGGCGTAAGCGGCTCTTTAGGAGCAAGTAGAATGTCTCTACAACACCCAAAGAGCTTATATTTCGCTTCATTTTTTAACTTGAGTTATCTATGTCTTTCTTGGGATAGAATAGCCTAATCTGGCTCTTGTCCCATAAAACCCCAACAAACAACAACAATCAAATTTGTTATTTAAAATGCTGTTAAAAAACTTAAAAAACAGAAATTCTTCTTGGAATTAAAGGGAGAGATTATTGTGAAGACACTTGCATAAACCCCAAACCATTCTACAGACATTTGATCAGCAGTCTGGATCCAGTCTGGGTTTCTCAAATTTTCAATTACACAAAATCTGCCGACTCTTCCCACCCTCTAAACACGCTGATGCCATATAAATCTCCCAAAGTAATTCGATCGTATGGATGGTTAGCAGCCACCAAACTCAGTATAGAGGGCGGTAGTGAAAATGAGTCTTTAAGCACTTCCGGGTTACACTTTGGCATCTTTTCAGAGCGCCAGCAACCGCCAATGTGCGCCAGTGTTTATTATTTACATATGTAAAAACTTATTTCTTGGATATATACTGAGATATTTACAAGATATTTTACATCTTGTGAAACGAACCTACATAAACAAAACGTAAATACCGCCAAATCGAGCGATTATCGTAAAATCTAGCAACCTATTCTTATTAAAGTTAATTTAATAATACTTTTTGTGATTTAGTTGATGGATAGAAAGCTGAACGAAATTACTTAGCTCATCATTATCCTATGGATGGTACTATTCGTGAAACATTTAAAACTGTGCTTTATTTAAAAATCATTTGAGGAAATGAGCCTGTTTACACCTATTCTACATAACATACCATAAGCGGAAGGATACACCGGAAGAGGCACTAGAGTTAAAAATGTCGGACTGTTTGTTGTTGTTTACATCGGTTAACCGTCCATACCCTGAAGACAGCTGACTACATTCAATGGAGCGAAAATACGAAGGGCATGAATACTGAATAGATAGCGTTCCATTGATAAAGGCGTGGGTGGATAAACCCCTCAGGTGAGGATCGTCGTGTCCTTGATGATGAAAGCGCGTGGGAAGATGAGATGTGGGGTGGAGTGGAGAGAGAAATTTTAGTTCTCGGATTTCTCCGATGATCCGTTGTGGTGATGGAGAAATTCGCTGACTGTGTGTTCTGTCGGAGGCTGGCTCTGTGTTAGCGGTTTTGTGACGTCGGCCTTTGGACTTGAATGAAACGAACTTGATGGTGTTGCTTAATAATTAATAGTGCTATACAACAGGGGTTCTCAAACTTTTAGGCATCGCGACCCACTTAACTAAATCTAACACGACCCACCTCATCTTCAATTAATTTTTCCACGTCTCCCTACAAAACTTTATCTTCGTGCGGTTTGGTCCCCAACTATTTTGCTACAATAATAAATTAGATGAATGAATAAAAGTTGAATTACCTAAGTACACAATTAATAGAAAGGATTTGCTCCTTAACGTATCGAATTGTTAAATTGCGGGAACAAGAATGAATTCCACAATAAAAAGGGGGGTCTGGGGGTCCTCCCCCAGAGAGATTTTTGAAATTTGTCTCTTTAAAACAGGGTTCCAACGTGTTTTTAGTAATCTGGAATGAATTGATGTTACGTCATTTCGGAAGAAAATTCGTAAAATTTGTGTGGCTTCCCCCCCGGCCCTACGTTTAGAAATACTGATTTCTTGGGTTTTTTTTAATCTTATTTTAATATTTAACAAATTTAGCTTTGCCAGCACATTTAAGTAACACAATAGTATTTTACCTTAATTGTCTTTTGGATCCGACACCGAGTAGGGTATTTCTTCCTTATTGTTCCTTTTACTATATAATGTATAGTAGTTTAATAAATTTCAAAAGCTAATAGTACGTTCGTAAAAATTATAAAGAAGATGCTATAAATTCAGACAATTTCAAAATCTTGTCGCGACCCACAATTTGAGAACCTCTGCTATACAACGTTAGTTGAATCTGCTTTTTCTCTTCTGAGATAGTACCCTTGAATTCGTTTTGATGCTTTGGCCTGGGATACACATTCATAAATTTTTCTTTCAAATAGTTGATCTCTTGAAGTTTTTCTTCTCTGAAGTCGTTTTTATATTTCATTGTAAATTTTCCTTTTTCAAAATAGACCTCCACCATTCCATGTAAGTGCGACCTTAGGTACTATTTTAATTAGTTTATATAATTTGATGTAAAATCTGTACATTAAAAAAAGTCTTCCAAAGTTATTGCGTGAACATCAGTCTCTGGACCTGCGTCTTTGCCTACTGTTAGACCTATTTGGAGGGTTGCGTCTTCCATTTATTAAAAAAAAATATAGATTTGCTTTAGTGCAATGATATGGTTACGAATATTTCCATGGAAATTTTCTCTGCAGTCATAATTCTAAGAGTCGATGATAAGTGCTCGTTCGACAAACGAGCTCTATGCCTCGTTTTAGTTATTTTCACAATTGAAAAAGAAGCCTCGCAATCATAGGTGGTACCGAACATGCAAAATACTTCTGCAGCAACTTGACATAGAAGATGGAAACTTTTTGTATTGGAATTGGCTACTACTTTCCAAAACTCCTCAATCGGCACTTGTTTTTGAGTGTCATCCAATGATGAATTGTATTGTAGTTTAATGGGAGTTCTTGGGCAAAGTCACTGGTGTAGTCTGGACACATAGGAACTGCTGTATAAGGGAAGTAAAGAATCGGAATTTCGGGGCCAAAGTCTAAAAATCCTGATATCTTTTACTGAACTCTTCTGAGAGAACATCGATGGAGCTAATTAACTTTTCTCTGAGTTCTGGTGTAACATCATCACTGAAAATTTCCCAGATTTGGAAAGTTTATAATGTTCTTTTTTGTAATTTCTAGTCGAAATAATTCCAATTTCTTCCTGAAAATTTTGACTTCGTCTCTGAGTTGAGTGACTAAACGCCATTTTCCTCGAAGGTTGATATTTAGGTCATTCTAGAAACAAAGTAAACATGGTGTTTTCTAGTTTGTATTATAAAGGGTCTCTAAACAAAACTTAAACAATGGTGGTTAAAACTTATTTTACGAGGGTAGTTTGAAAAGTTCTCGGCCTGACTATGAAAATGACAACTTATGGTTTCAAAAATGGTTTATTTTTCAACATTGCCTCCTTATAAGCTGCCTCACTTCTTAGAACGACAGTCCTGTCTTATTTTACGTTCTTTTGGGGGTTGTTCTAGATTTTCGTGAAAAAACCTATTTATCTCACAGTTACTTCTTAATTCGAAGAAAAACGGTGACCAGAGAGAAAATTTTTCACTTTGGAGGAGAGATGGAAGTGTGAAGATACCAAATCTGGGTAATAGGATAGGTGCTTTTAAAATTTTTAACCCAAATCCCTCAGTTTTCCCACAGCAAAAACACGTTTGTTAACAGAAGCACTGTTCTAATGAAAAATGGCGCTGGGCCTCTATATCCGTTCCGACCCGTGCCGTACGTCGTGTAGATCGGTGCACTCCGCGTGCTAGGCTTTCCCCGTAGCGAGTACGTCTTAAGGCTTCGGGCACGGACGAAGTTGTAAGGGTCGGATACGGATGAGACGCTCCGTGCGTCTACGTGGTTCAAGCGGCGGGCTGCTCCGCAGCCCGCCGCCCGTGTAAAAAAGCACCCGTGGCCCCCAACTGTGTGTGTCTTGCATATAAGAAGCTGGACAGATGTCTTGATGAAGAAAGCCGCGGGTCGAGTTTAAAGGTCGGCAGGGCTTCGGTCCGGTTGAATGACCCTCGATACTCGTCCCCTCATGAGCTTTGCTTCCTCCTCAAGGGGCGGTACGCAGAACGTGTTATTCAAACTGCAATGCGCTTAGGCGCAGTCGGGGCACGTTTCTGCAATTCTTGACCTTGACCTTTAATGAAAAATGGCATTTTAATCTGCTAAATGGGTCTTTTTTCTCGGGTATTCTCATCAACAGTTTAGATAAGTATTCTGCTATTATATTCATACCCTTCTCCTTGAAATCCATTCACAAAATTTCCCTGAAATCCCAGAATTCTTACGCCATGAATTTACTAGCCGATAGCACGTTTTGGTGCTGAAAAACTGACTTTTATCCATTGCATTGATTATTATTTTACTTTAAAGTTCTAAGTTATGTCTATTTCTGCATATAGACGTAAAAAACCGCTTTTATTTTTTGTAAATCGCGTCAAAAATCGCAATGAAGTTGTCATTTCAATGCATTTTTGAGCCACAATTTGGATTCGCGGCACCCATCTAGTCCAAATTGGTTTCACGCGCAATTCCTCGTGCAAAAAATAACTTATGCGCTCCTTTGCAATCCCTAGACTATTAGAAATGTCCCCACCTTCTTTCATCATTATTCTAAAATCATAGAGGGCACTTTTCGACGATTTTCGGTATGGCGGCTCTTTTTGAACGTTTTTCACATGGTTCTTTAAGAACACTCTTGCAACCATGTTGAAGCTTCAACTCTAATTCTTTCACGGGGAAAACAAAGGAAAAGAGTCTCCTTACACATTTAAGACCGTAGAATTAATTTCATTTGGTGATATCCCTTCTTTTAAAAAGAATTTTATAACAGCTCGATACTCTCTTTTCTCCATTATTGAAAATAAGCTCACCTTAACTCATTCAAAAAATTCCCGACAGTAGAATTCTGATCAGAACCACCCAAAAATTTAATTAGGCTCATTTGAAGAGTTGTTCTAACTGGAGAAAAAAATTCACGCGAATTAGTGAGCGTGTTCTGGGTGAGGCCGAGAACTTTTCAAACTACCCTCGTATAAGCTTGGAGTTGCTCCTATAATGTATAGGTAGAACATTTAGAAAAGTTATATTGAAAATAGAATAAATGGAAAAGGTATTCTGATATTGTTCTACTAATTAAAAAAAAAAAACATGTTAAACCATGCACATGGGAATAAAATTTATTATGCTTTAAACATGGCAAAATCACAAAACCTTTTCATTAAAATCATTGTTTCAAGAAAATTTGTACAATTTAATTTGTTTTTGTACAGTGTAATTTTAAATTTTTATTCCACATATATTAATTTAAGAAAAAAATTACTGAAATTTTGAAATAGGATTATTGGAGTAAAAAATGTCATGCAACACTGTAAAAACACAAATACCAATACACACACAACTGTACTTACACAAAATCTATAAAATAAAAAAATTCTAAAACACTAATCCTTTCAATACAAAACAAATTTGAAATTTACAGAAAACAATTACATTTGAAACTTATTAAATATAGGTATACTGAGAACAGGTAAAGAAAGATTAATATACACATCATTTTGAAAAAGGTAGAAATATCAGTTAAAGTCATTACAGAGTAGCGCTTGAGTTTTTACAGTTGAAGATTCTTACAGTCTCTTACGCTGCTGGTTTTGTAAGTTATACAATATTTGAATGTACAAGTGGGGGCATTAAGCCAGGAACATATATACTAGTATGATAAGTAATCAATACAGATTTAGGTGAAAACTAAGATAGCCAATGTCATTACAACCATAAAAACAACAAGACGTGTCCATTGGGAAAAAGGCTACTGTCTTGGTAGTATTCTTTGTTTGTAGTCTTAATACATCTTTTGATGCACTCACTTACAAGAGTTTTTTTAAAGTCAGCTCAAGTTAGTCTTTTCAATTTCATACAAAAATGTTGATGTTCTGAACAGAATGGATAAATTAATTCCTACAAACATAACATTTAATATGCATCAGATCTACAAATTTTTTCTCAAGTTTTTCCCCAAGTCCAGCAGCAGATTTTTTTAATTGCAGAAAAACCTATAAAATCTTATATGAAAAATTAAAATAGGCCATTAAATTTTATGTTCGAGTTGTATCTGTGTAAAACAGGCTTATTTTCTGAGTATATTAGTACTGAAGTTCTGTACTATGCAGTATAAATATCTGCCATTGGTCAGCTGATTTTGTTTCGTATTGAACCCAGGACTGAAGAGTGGTACCTATGCTTATTTCTTTTGTTTTCCACCACAAAACCGACGAATACTTTCAGTGAAGGATTCATAAATTTGCCACCTATGCAAAAAATAAATTAAATTTTAAAAATATGATAACTTATATTTTCACAAAACTTGAGATTTCTCTTGCAGAATTTATAAACAGTTGCCATTTGAATTGGGAAATTGTCCTTAAAAAATAATAGTGCAAATACATATTAAACCAATTGACTCTGGATAAATTAATAAAAAATCTAAAAAAGCAGAAGTGCTCCAAATGACTTACTATTGAAATACATATAATCTTGTCCATGTTTCACTCGACTAATAATGTAGTTTAAAACCTTGTGGTTCTGACAGGCACCAACAATTCAACAAGACAGTGAATGAACATTTTCCACTCCCTCCAATCCTGGTTTTTTGGAGTAGTAGTAGACTTGCCCTAATATTTTGAAAATTACTTAACTTTATACTTTCCAATTACTCAAAATAGAAATGTTTAATTTTTCTGTAATAAATTCTCCTAATATTAGGAGATTTCTTACAACGGATACCTGAGTCCCGTGGGAAAATTTCGGAAATTTGTAAATATAGGAAAAATAAGGTAAGAAGAGACGTTATAACTCAACCTTGTTACGACCATGTAAATTATTAAAATCAAAAACATGCAAAAACAAACAAAATCAGGATAATATTGTTAAAAAAGTTATAGAAAACTTTACAAACAATATCAAGTTTTTAACTCATATTTGGCCATGACGCACAGGCTGTATTTAAAGCATCTGCAAATTAAATAATTAGCCATTCAAACTCATTAACTTTAATAAATTAAGGTTGAAAAAGCCTACTGTTGAAATGGGGGTAGGGGGTTCTCCCTTGAAAACTTTTAATAAATTTTTGTAGTTGGAATTATTTATCATATTTTGAGACTTCTATGGTAATTTGTTTTTGTGACCAAAAAAATCCAACCTTCCGAATTTGCTGCCATAGCATAACTAGCCTAATTATAAATCCGCCACTGATATTTCAAGGGCTGTAGTAACATGCCCAATGCTCTCGAAACCTTGTATTAAAAACTTTACAACGCAGCAAAAATAGTTTTTAAATTAGTTTTACTCAGCAGGGCGTGTAGGCCACACATACTTCCAAACTTTCCTTAAATCTGCACCAACTCCAATTGTTTCTTCCGTAAACATGTTGGGGATTCTCCTCATAAGTTCTTCCACGTCTTCGGGAGTAACCGTCTGGCCAGAACCCTTAAAAAAGGAAGTGAGGTACTCAATATTGGCCCCGTTAATGTTAACTGGTAGACATCCTGCCCAGAGCTCCTGAGCAGTGGCTGCGAAGCTGTTTTAGGGAATCGCTCACAATGACTGCCGTGTTGTCGGTTTCTTCGTTCCTTGCATTCGCATTAGCAATGTCTTTTTTCATCTCGTCGAATATCCCATGCCAATTCCTTATCTCGCTAAGCGTCTCTAGGAAAGCATCTTGGGTCCGCTTAAGCTCAGCTTCCTTCTCCCACTTGACTTCGCTCAGTTCCATTTCGAGGGTGGCTTTCTGTTTAAGCAGCACGTCCAGTTGGTTATTTGTAACTAAATGAACAGAATAAAGCTCATTTAAAACATAAAAGGATACAAAATTCCTGAGTAGAGATGGATAGTATTAGGTTATCAGTTATTTGAGGTTATAAGTTTACCTTTGTGTGGATATTTGCTCTTTCTGCTCTTTTCAAACCTTCCACACCAGCTACATTTGAAATGACGAGCACTATTTCAGCATTACTGCGGTTGCGTGTGTAGTCAATTAGTGATAGTGAGAAAACATAGGCACATTGAATCCTTTAAAAGTATTACTACATTCAACCGTAGATGGATTCTTTTTTAGCTCCTCTTGGAATTTTTTTTTGTAAAAAATCAAAATCCCAATCGTTCATAGAAGACCTAGCGTTATTACTGATTTCTTCTATTGCTTCTCTTCCTCGACTTAGAATGTCCACCTCTTCCCATGGCTCTGGTTTGACAAAAATTGAAACGCATACCTGATAGTTTTTCAATCCTGGGGACAGGTAGATTTATATATTCACTAATGCATACAGCATTTGTTGAAAATTTAAGCCTAGGTCCGATTTCTAGAGCGAATAATTTCTTATATTTAGAAGCAGGGACAGGCTGAAAACTCTTCTCAGATAAATCGCATCCATGAGACTGTATCAGGAAGCATGATGTAAACCTTCGCCGCTCTTCGGAACTTAATTCTCGTTGTGTATTAATGTATAACTTCATCCATACGATCTAATCTGTTGTTTTTTTGGGATGTTGATGGAGAAAGCATCAATAGAATTTTTCTTATCCCTTCGCGTACATCGAAATCAGTTGACAAAAAGGTCTGCAGGTCATCCATTTGGGGAGGGAATGGGAAATGAGTTATCGGCTTCTTCAAAGGCGCATCTCCGGCGGGGTACTTCAAACTCGAGTTTTCGGAGAGAAACACTTTTCACAAAATATCTCTTTTTCTAAGACTGTTTCTCTCCTCCAGTGGCCTCCAATGAGGGCTGTCCCGCTATCTGCAGCTGACCTGGAGCATTTGCAATCACGTCACAATCTCCATATATCAACAGATAGCTCGACAGCAACAGTTAAAAGCCCTACAAAAGATTAACACAATCATTCATATTAGAATCAAAATAGCAAAAACTATATTTGTAACTAAAGGAACAGAATAAAGCTCAGTTAAAACATAAAAAGGTTATATTGAAAATAGAATAAATAGAAAAGTTATTCTGATATAAGTAGGTGAGAAGCCAAGGAGTAGTTTTACAAAAAGTGAAAAGTTGCATAGATGAAAATACAGCTTTTATTACATGAAACAATTTCTACACTTCACTCATATTATCTGACACCAGACAGCACTTAAAATCTTTTTTTAACATTTTAATAAATTTTTAACTACCCAAGAGAGGTGGGTAGCCTCGTATTGGCAATTGAAAACAATAACTCAATGATAAACAATCATAATTGAACAGGATCAGGTTAAAAGTTTTTATAAAATGAGCATTTTGTCAAGAGACCCAACTAAGACTGCATGCATAATGAAATATAATATCATAAAATATTTTATTTATTTATGAAAAGTAGATAAACTGATAAACATTAGTGCAAAACCATCACATACTACAAATACACATAATATCTGGTCATACAGTTGAAGTAACTATAATATAAAGTTGAATTAACTATATTCTTATATTACTCTTTGTTAAAGAGGACAGCAACTGAACCCACACTTTTCAAACTTCAGATTTAATCAAAACAAAGCAACTTCAAAAAACACTTTATTTAAAACCAGCGTTCGAAATTGGGGTGTTTTGCTGGTCCGGGACAACTAAGAAAACGGCTCGGACCAGTGGAATCAGAAAATCACTGGTCCGCCGGACCAATGATTTCTCGAGCACGTGTAAAATCCTTTAGACGATTTTTGTTCAGTGATAGCGGTATTTTAAGTGCGTTTGATGATTGCGTTTGGTAAAGCAAGTGCATATTTTTGACAGAACCCGAAATGTGGTGATATGGGATAGGGGAGCCCCCGGCGAAAAAGAAAAAATATTATTAATATGTATTGATTTTTAACATTACTATTTGGTACTCACATTCAGTGCAATAGTTACTTTATATATTTAAACCGGTCCTTCTTAATTTGTCGGACCAGTGATTTTTGTAGCGGACCAGTAAGATTGGCAAAGCACTGGTCCGCATGACCACTGTTTTTTTCTCCCAATTTCTAACGCTGTTTAAAACCAATTTTAAATTTTTGAAGCCTCAATAAAGAACTGAGAAGTATTTTTGTTTAAAAATGCTAAAACCAATATATGCACAGCAATTAATATACAAGCTTACCAATTAATGCACAGTTAGCTTGCTTGCATCCTTCATCAATACCAGATACCACACTTAGTATTGTTTTTTCATTAACTTTTCCGGTGCATTCCAGGAAAAATAATGGTTCAGCTCCATGAGTTAAAATGTCATTAACACACATGGCAACCAGACCTATGCCTATGGTATCATGTTTGTTAAGTGCCATTGCTATCTAAAAGAAAACATTGTGTCAGATATATTAAGATTTAAGTCCACTGTACAAAGTTAAAAACAAAATCAAATGGAAAAACATTTTATTTGCAAGTAAAATCTTTAAATCCAATAAAAAGTTACAATTGTTTCGGGATCACTTCGGTCTCTTTCGTCAGAATCATACTGACAAAGGCTTTTTAAAGATTTTATGTGCAAATAAAAAAATACTTATAACAAACAATTTTAATAAAAAATAATAAAAGCATCGTGTGTGTGATTATACTTAAAGCTATTAAGGATGAAGATTTTAAAGATTAAACCCTTGAGGCAAAACACACCGGCCGCCACCGACCCGAAAGCAATAAAAAAGCCATAAAGATGGTTATCTCACTTCTATTGGATACCCTGTCTTAGATAACCATCTTTATGGCTTTTGTATTGCTTTCGCGTCGGTGTGTTTTGCCCCTAAAGTGGATCGTGCGCCATAAAACACTAACAAACCAACCAACCAACCCTTGCTCCATAAATCCCCACCAACCAACCAAACCCTGGCCCTTGAATCGACGGGAGGAAGTGAAATCAGCAGACTACGAATTGGCCATACCCGGTTTACTCATCGTCATCTACATCTACTCTTTGGGGAGCAGGCTCCCCAGTGTTCTCATTGTGGGGTAACAATTGCAGTCAAACATATCATCTGTGATTGTCCAATTTTTCATTCCCAAAGAAATGACATTTTTAAACGTTCAAATTTTAATATATCAGAAGTTTCATCACATTCATTAAATTTTAGACTTGTTCTTTAACTTTACCAATCTCATTGGTTTTAAATATCATATCTAAGTTTTAACCATGTATATATTTCATCACCTTTTATCCAACTTGTTTATTGAAATTTTTTTAACTTGGACATTTTAATAATTTTACCTACCGATGTATAGAGAACATCTGAGAAGAGCTTTCGCTCACTTAAATTGATTTTGTCTTGAGTCTGGCGCTATTTGTCCAACTGTGGGCCTTGCGCCATAAAAAAACAATCAACCAACCATCAAACCCTGGCCTAGCAGTGGTTTCCATAATAGTGTGAACTTTCTTTCCAAGGTTCTTTAGGTAGATCTGGGAACTTTCAGAATTTATGCTGCAAATGTACAACAGTATGAAACAGCTAGTTTAAATATCCTAAGCTGAATGAAGTAAAAGTTTTAAAATACATTAGAAATTAAAATTATCTATGTCAATGTCTTACCAAGATTCATGTGAGGTTCCAAAAACCATACTTTCAAGAGATTTATTATAGATGAGATTTTGCAAGTTTTGCAATTTTTCTTGTAACATTTCAGCTGATTCTCCAACTTCTACATTGAGCGCAGTTTGTTCACGAATTTTTCCAGACAAGTGGTCTCCCTATAGGAAAATGTAAGATTAAACCACATAAAAATTTTCAGTATAATAGAACTCAAACATTCACTCCATAAGTCGCACCCAACATCACCTGGTCCTGACCACATCCATTATGACATGTTTAAGCATCTAAACGAAGACTCATTGCTCAACATTCTATCATTATTTAATAGAATATGGAACGAGGGTTTTTTCCCGATTTCGTGGAGAAGGGCTACTGTTGTTGCCATTCCTAAGCCTGGGAAAGATGCTTCTAACCCTAATAATTATCGACCCATAGCCTTGACAAGTTGCATGTGCAAGTTACTGGAAAGAATAATCAACGCAAGAATAGTTCATTTTTTAGTAAAAGGACGACACCCATCCAAATACCAGAGTGGATTTCGTTTCGGCCGCAGCACTAACGACAATATGCTTATATTGGAGAATCTGTCACCAGAGGCGTTTGTTAGAAATCGCCATTTAACAGCCATTTTTTTTTATATGGAAAAAGCATATGATCGAACTTGGCGTTATGGTATTCTTCGTGATCTACATAATATGGGCTGTGAAACATATTTTATCTGAATGCCCACGGTTTCGACAAGTGAGGCAGGAGATTTGGCATGGCATATCCATCGTTATCAGACATTCTCGGGGACGAGTACCACAAAAATATATTTTTTCTTGTGTACGATATTAATTTGATCAAACGCATCTAATTCTAAATTAAATATAGTAGTCTTGTGTCTGTCGCGGTATGGCCGAATAGGGCCCTTGCGCCATAAAACACAACCAACCAACCAACCACATAAAAATTTAAGAAAAGTACCAAAGGTTTAAAAAAAAGAACTTGTTAAAAATTAATCCTTTCAATCTCCATAGATATGCTTGTTTTACTTGTTAATAAATGCAAAAGTTAGGTTTGTTTTATTATGAATTATACTCTCAGACATTTTAAAATAAATTTTGAAGCAAGAAGAATATTAGCTATTGAATAATGCATGTTAATAATTTTACTAATTCACTAACCTCTTCACACTTCTTGATGGACATTTTCACATTCAAATGCAGGAAGAAGAGAAGGGTGAGAATTCATGATTTTCCCCTTCCATCTTTCTAAAATATCACCTTTAAAAAAATTATAACAAAATGAGAACTAATTATATTTATATTTGAAATGTAAGAGGCATTGTATACAACTTACTGTTAAGCTTGAGTGTAAATGAATCGAGGCAGATTATTTCTATTTCATTTGACTTCAATAAATCCAAGATAGAAGAGACTTGACTTTCATTCACCATCTAAAAGATACACACAATTTAATTGCAATTATCAGTCTGCTTGAAAACACAGATTGCTGAAAAAAAGCTGTTGATGTTTGATCAGTCAATCAGTCTGCTTGAAAACACAGATGAAACATTTTTGAGGAAAAATAATAATTTTTGGAAAACTACATTATTTGATAATATGACTTAAAATTAAGCAAATGTAATATAGATTTAATGATATAGAATAAAATGATATACCTTAATAGAGATTTTAGCTTCTTTAGCCTTTGCAAGATTAGATCCAGTTTCAGAAGTCACAACAAGAGCAATTTCAGCATTACTCAAATTGGAAGGATTTAAAGTATACTGAATAAGAGCGTCCACAGATGTCCCTGCAAGTCAAAAAAATAATACATGAAAATGAATCTACATACTTTTGAAGCTGTTCAAATATATCAGCATGTTTTTGGCAGGACCCGACTTACAAGTTTGGGGGCTCAGGATTGTTTGTTCAAAACATATAAGCTTAATATACGTTTATTTTACACTTATTTCCCATTTTCTTAACTTTTTAAGCATTTTGGGGGCCCCTTTGAAATGGGGGCCCTGGGCAAGTGCTCCGAATGCCCTCCCAGAAATCAGGCTCTGGTTTTTGGTCACATCTCCCCCTTGCCGGAAAAACAAATAAATTATAAAACCCCTCCAACAATTATATAAGCAAACTGCTGACTCCACACCATTCTATTTGTGCTGTACCCATCCAAAAAATTTATCATTATAACAAAGGCGCCCTATCTATTGATAATGGTTCTTTTTATTTGTGTGGTCAAATTAATAGTCCTCAGAACATAGAATTTTTTTTTAAAGTTTAATTTTCGATTTTTCAGCAAATATATGTAAACATCAAACTCCTCTCTCTAAATGCTTAGATAATCTTTCATTTAGTTTATTTTTTGATATGTCTTGGTTGGCACAAAATGTCCCTATCGGGGCCTTGAGCCATTAAACCCCAAACTACCCAACCCTAAATGCTTAGATAATAATTGAACAGTCCTTTTTAAGTTATTTTTCAGATAAAGTAACATTTTGGTGGTACCTTCAGCTTTTAATTATTCAAGTAGCATTGTATCATAACTTTGAGACCCCAGATCTAAATACAAATACTTATATTACAAACCTTTATTTGAAGATAATACAACAACTCTTTTCTTTGGTTTTGGAATGCACCTTATCTTGGAATTTACAATGTCCACAACATTTTCACCTGAAATAAACAAGCAATTATGGAATCAAACAGAAAACAAAAGTTATCCTTTACTCAAAATAATTTAATGTTTGAGAATGTTTATCTCCCAAAGGGTTCATATAATAAGATTTTGAAAAAATGTCAAACAAATTATTACCCTTTTCACGTTTTTGAACAGCACCAATAGAAGCAGCCACCTTTCCTTTTGATTTCAGTTGCTCCAACACTTCATCAGCCTTAGTCTTTTCCACAACAAGAATCATATCAATTCCAAAATTAAAATAACTTAACAAATCTGATAAACATAAGTTTGCTTGTTCATTCACCCAGTGGTACATTGGAGGTACTTCCCATTCTGTAGCATCAAGAACAAGCTTAAACAGGGCCGTGTTGGGGAAAAATCGCGCCCGGGGCGGGTGGCTTTTTTGGCGCCTCCCTGAACACATTCAACGTGGTTCCGTTTGAAAGTATCGAAGAATCCCCTTTACGAAGTCCAATACTAAAGTAATTTTGATTGCAAAAATGTCTGGCCACAAATCTGGCGCCCCTCTTGAATATCTGAACACGGCGCCTGGGGCGGGCACCCCTTAACACGGCCCTGAGCTTAAAACCACCAGGGAGCACCTTTTGTACTTTCTCTGACAAACCTTGGTCACTCATGTACGCTGCTGCTTTAATTACTCCTTTCCTCAGTAAAGGCAAAACAGAGTCAACATAGATATTGCGAGGTTGCAACAAGATGTCTTCAAAACTGAGATTTTTGCTGAATGGAGCAGCATTTTTATTAGAGGTTTATAACTTTCTTGACCATTTTAAAGCCGTTTGAATTCACAGTTGAAGAAAGAAGGCCAATGGCTAATGGTGGTCTTTTGGGGATCTTTCTATACTTGCGCCTCTGGCAAATCCAGTCAGTCATCATACATGCCAGGCATTTCAGCAGTTTCACCACCTGCAAAGTTAAAGTTGGACTCTTCAAAAAACTGGTACACTAAAAGGTTGCAAGTGGTAAGTCTATCAGTCTGAATGTGGAATAGTTTGAATATGAAAAGGTTTGATCTAAAAGTAAAACTATTTTGGTTTTGAGAGTATAAACTTCCATGAATTTCATGAATATAAATTTTCATCATTCATGTAAAATAAAATGAAAGATAGCAATTTTGTCACACTATAAAATAACTGTATTAAAATATTGCTGATTTCATGATGGGTGTAACCAGGCCTATAGTTAAGAGGCAGCTATATTCAATTTCACTTTTAAATGTATTTAGGTTGAATTGCAGTTTTTTATACCAAGAAGTATAATTTAAATTGTAAGGAAATAATTCCATTTTTATACATTTAAACATCCAGAGCTACATTTAACCAGGGATGCAGAATATGTCCGATCCGGCGATCTAGGATCGGGGGAAATTTTAGCCATCTGGGGAAATTTTGTGGAAAAGTATACTATTGAATTCAATTTCAGTACAGTAATCAAAGGTTCAATTTTGATCGTATTTGTAAACATGAATTGTCGTGTTTTCTCCTTCGGACACACATGCACACTTCGAATTTTCCCCGGGAGCTACACTTGATATGAATGACGTTCCGTTTTTAGCAACTTTGTTCTGATTTCGTTTTTGGAACGCTTTTTTCTCTCTAAAGTGATTGATAATACATGTGTTCATCTAGGAAAAAATCGTGACCGTTTACATACCTTTCACAAAATTCCGACCCTAAACAAAACCTTCCTGACCTTCACAAAAGTGAAATGATCAAAAAACGGCTTAAAACTTAAAAATGTTTTATCTTACTGAGCAATTTCACAAGGCTCTATTTCCAGAATTTGCCCGATTTTTGTTTTGCCCGTATCGGTGCGGCTTGCATGGACCCGCTAAACGGCTAATCGAACAAATTCATCATCGCAATTACTAATAGCGGGACCATAAGGACAAAAAAAGAACTTTTAAAACTTATACTTGTATTAGTTTTATTAAACTCTTCTTAAGTATCTTGGGTTTAACAAAATAAGTCTATTGGTTTTAAAGATAAAGCCTTTATTTAACATGTTTTTCATACTGACGATTATTCTGAAATTTTGTAGGTCTTGATCATTTTATCACAAATTTTGGGGAAATTTTTGTATGGATTGGGGGAAATCTTGGAAGTAAAAACACTTTCTGCATCCCTGCATTAACCTCCCTCTGGTTATGGTTGATTCAGTGTTAATTTTGGGGTTAAAGTTCTAGTTTTTTTAACGAGAAATTTTAAAATATTTGGAGGGATTATTAAAACAGTGGAAAACTACCATCTAAATAAAAATTTACAAATAGCAAAAGTAATTTTGAAATGACAAAAATGCCTATACAAAAATAAATTACCAATTAAAGAGCAGTTTGCCTCTTTGCACGCTTTAGCTATACCAGTAATAACTTGGGCAGCTAATTTTCCACACGTAAAAGTGTCCAAGAAAAACAAGGGTTCAGCATTACAAGAGGTAATGTCATTCACAGAATGGGCAACTAAGTCATGGCCAGCAACTTCAAATTTTCCACAATCTTGAGCAGCCTACAGTATAATCAAATGTGAGAATAAATTTTTAATGCTAAAGACAAGTTAAGGTTTAATTTTTGTTTGTAACTAACTTAAGTGTTAGTTTTTTAATAATTGAAAAAGATGACAAAAGCAATTGAATTGTCAGTTTTAGGAAGGAAATAAGTTCAAAAAGCAAATTTTGAAAAAAAAAATTGGGGCCAAATTATTTTACCAGTAAATTTTTATGGAGCTTTAGAACCCTAAATAGAGTAGAGAAATAAAAAAAAAACACTTTTCAATGCTTTAGAAATTTTATAGAGTTGAATAAAGTTGTTGGATGAAACTTATGAAGTTTCAGCTATATGAAAACAGAAAAGCATTGTAAACTGGCAGCTGAATTAAATTCAGTGCAAATGTAAAAACGGAAAGACTAAATGGATAAAGAAAGGAATGAAACTGTCATTATATTGATTTAAAGTTTCAATCATTGGCTGGATATGAATTGAAGTTTAAATTACATATTCTTTTAGCTTATGCTTATCCAAAAAATGAAAAAAAAAGACTGAGAAATTTCATTTTTGTTTGTCTCTAATGCATGGAAATAAGTTAAGGAATTTTTTTTTAGGGTTGTAGAGTTCAAAAGTCCTCACCTGCAACTTCTCCCCAATGAAATAATCGAACAAAGTGATAAATTTCATTCATAAATGCCATTGAATTTATCACATTAGCCTCACATCGGGCATTATATTATGCCCGTAACATATATAGCACTAATAAACTAATGATTAATTTTGTATGATTATGTTGACTTTCAAACGGGATGAAAAAGAGTTTTATGGGGAATTTCACCAGATTTTGATAACATTTTAAGCAAAAAATTGACCACATAAATCGATGCATAATTTAAATAGGATTGCTCGGGACCGGTCAATTTTGCTCACATTAACCGGGATCGCGATAAACGGAGTCGACTGTAAAAAAAAGGACAACGTAAATTTATACGCACGTAGTAAAAAATTTATTGTTCATTTAAATTTACGTTGGTCTAGCTGGGACACCCAGCTGAGGAACAAGCTTCATTCGGTCATGCCATTGATTGCTCCTCGCTGGTATTCTACTTTGAATCGCCGGGAGGAAATCAGCAGACTCCGAATTGGCTATACCCGGTTTACACATAGACATTTACTCTTTGGGGAGCAGGCTCCCATGTGCAGTCATTGTGATGTCCCATTTTCCGTTCTCCATATCATGTGTGAGTGTCCAGCTTTTAATAATCAAAGAAATCATGTTTTGAAACGCTCAAATTTTAATCTATCAGATATTTTAACAAATTCATCAAATTTTAGATCTGTACTCTACTTCATTCATTACATTGGTGTTATCCATCATATTTAAATTTAAGATTTTAACTAATATTTCTGCTTCACCACTTTTTATACCACAGACATTTTAATTTTTGTACTCGATTTTAACGGCTTTTACATATTGATGTACAGAGTTCATCTGACTAAGGCTTTTGCCGGCTAAAAATATAATGTTTTGTCTTGTGTTTGGCGCTCTATGTCCTGTCTTGGGCTTTGCGCCATAAAAAAAATCAACCAATCAATCAATCAATTAAATTTACGTTGTCCATTTTTACTACTTATTAGTACATAGAAAGGGTTGCATAGTGTGAATTGAACTTTTAAAACTCAATCTGTCCCCATCGAGCATATTTTACACAATATTCATAAGAAAACCATAAAATTTATAAGTAACCACCATTATTAATCAGTTGCATCGTTTATTTATCCCAGAAAACATCAAACTACGTGCTCAAGGAGACTGTTTGTCACGGCACCATCGAAACGACGTTTGTTTCTAGCCCTTACTTATCTCCTTATCATACAGTTTAAAATTATTTTATTAAAATGAAGAAAAATGTTAGGTTAATGATTAGTTAATTTAATTATTTAAACTCACCGACAGGCTGATGTCGCGTTCACTTCATGCGTCTTCTAAGTGTATAAAAAAAATTCCTTCTGCTGCAATCCACTGCTGCAACGGGAAGAAACATGATAATAGCTGTTCTCACGCTCACCGATCTGACTGAATGACGAATGGAATGTGGAAAGCCCTTCCCCCCCCTGCGTTATCTCCTGGAATGCACTGGAACGGGCATTTGTCAGACGAGTCCCCCCCAAGCCAGGAAGGGGTTGCGACTGACCTGAGGTCAGCGCCCTCGTTAGCGCTAACCAGAAATGCTGCGGTTCTCAAAATTTAATAATAGCTACACTGTAAAAAATCCTGCTGTTTTAACAGATATTCAACACAATTTCTACATTTTTTGTAAAACAAATTTTAACAGTAATCCGGCACAATATAAATAAAAAAAATTCTGTTATTTTTACAAACATTCTTTGACAAAAACAACCGTCCTAAAATAGCAAATCAGTCTGGAAACAGAAAATCTGTATTTTAATTAAAATACAAATATCTTCTGCAATTTAGGTTAACTATCTTCGGGCGTCGTGTTTTTTTGTTTTCATCTGATCGCTAAAACCACGCATTATTGCTTTTATTCGGTTTTTATTATTATATCTTCCTTCTTACCTTGGATGTACAGTAAAAAGCCAAGAAAAACGCCAAGAACTCTCTAATAGAACAAGAAAATCACACCCAAAATTTGCGCATTGCTTTACAATAACAACTTCTTAAATTATCGTTTGATATCATAAAAGCTTTTGTTTACAATCTCATAAATTATTTTTTATGAATTAATTGTTGCCAGAGACTTATATATAACTGATTAAGCTACATTTAATTCGATTAAATTAATTTATGCGAGATATTTTTTTTCTATAAGTATTGTATTCTGTTATTTAATACAGAGGTTTGTATGCAATAATAGGATTCTATATTACAGGATTTCCCTGCGTAAATTACAGGGATGTTTTGGCAGCAAATTTAACAGAATTCTGTTAAAAAACAACTGGTTTTTTTTTTATAGTGTAATTGAAATTTTATGGAATGAAAATTGTTTAAAATTTGATCTTTTAGATTTCCAGCGAAGTAATGGCATTACGTTTACAAAAGTCTGATTATGGTCTTATGGAGCTACAATAATTTCCCAATCTTCCTTATCTTTATAATTTTTTATATATGATAAGAATAGGAGAGGATAACATTTAACAAATTATAAGAATTGACTCAGTCAGTCTGAAAAAGGGAATAAGCAGGGCCTGATTTACCATTAGGCCCGGGCCTAGGGGCCCCACAATTTGGGGGCCCCCTAATTTTAGAAAGTTAACAAAAATTTATAGTAGAAATAATTTTTATATTTCCTAGAATGCTTTTTCTTGACTTTTTTTAAATCGAAAATAAAAATGCAAACCTTTTAGCATTGTAAAAAACGTAAAAAATAACTGAGAACATGTCTGATCCTGACCCCCTGATAAAAATGAATTTTCACACTAATCAAACAATAATTTTCATGTATCTACATTCATATAGCACCAAATATGGCAACTTGGGGGCCCCTTCCTGCATGTTGGGCCTAGTGTTCCAAATTTTCTGAATCGGGCCCTGGGAATAAGTCCATAAACTAAGTTTTGAGAAAATAATAAAAAAAAAAAACTGTATAGGTAGTAAATGAATTTTTGTTTTATAACCACGAAATTTTTAATGGAAATTCAAGACCCTATTTAGAAAACAGCAGAGCAATCATCGAAAAAATTTAATGCATTAAAAGATATTTAACAGTTAAGAAAAGTTGATGGACTTATTCCCTTTTCAACCTTATGAAATTTCAACTGAAGAAAAAAGCGTGAAAAGTATCTGAAGGGCCTCTTCTTAAGTCAAATTTCTATTAAAATACTTAAAAAGTATCTTAAATTAATTAAGTAATTAAACAAATTAATTACAATAAATAATTAAAATTAACTAAATAATTATGATTAATATTTAAAAAGCATTAAATAAGCATTCGAATACATACTTAAATTAATTATAAATATATTCTAATGCTGTTTCAATTTAAAAAAAATTAAATTACAATTAAAAAAAAATTGGTTGTACATCAAATTTATGTGACTTTTCTTCGAAAAATAAAATAAAAACCTTTTCAACAGCCATACTTTGCTCAAAGAACGAGAATAAAATATGAAATACATAAACAAGAATTAATCTGCAAAAAGTTAACGTAGAAGCCTAGCGGTACCATATAGTTCCGCAAGATTTCTTAACCAAAATTTTCTACCTTAAAATAATACAATCTTTTCCAAATTTGGGCTATAATTGCATAATGCAAATATAAAGAATAATTCACTTTCAATTAATCAATTTACAAATTTTAAGTATGAAAAAATTGGACTTAGTTTTTCCGATGGGCCATTTTTTCCCCTGTCTTGAAAACACGATTTTCATTAAGCCTTTAACAGGAATGCAGAAAAATAATTAGTTGTTTGACTGTTATTTAACAAAGTTTGGTCCATGAGGTGGTGACATCTACCGTCAAAACAAAAAAATAAAAGTATTTTGATCGAAAAAAGCCGTTTTTACGAAGTGCTGTCTGCCGGTACCATATGGTACCGCTAGTCTTTCCCGGGTTAAGACAAAGCGTTAAGAACGGTGCATGTGTTTTGATGGAACGAAAACTGAAGAAATATTTGTTGTATCTTCCTTGCAGACATCATATTTAAGAATTAGTGTTAACATCTGCTTTTGAAGCTTGTATTATTTATTGTATTCCCTGGACCTGATGTACTTTATTTAAACTTATATAAAAAATCTTGGGATGTTATCGATAAACCAAAGTACTCATCTGGCATTAAAGTTGAAGTTGTAAAAAACACCATTGGAAGAGACAAAGAAGGAATTCTTAAAAAAAAAAAAAAAAAAAAAAAAAAAAAAAAAAAAAAAAAAAAAAAAAAAAAAAATTGAAGAATACCAACTGAGAGATAACTACCGAGAGCTCCAACAGTTTACAATAGCATTTTTATATGATCAAGATGTAAAAATGATTAAATTTATACACCCTAGTGCTTTCCATCATGAGCAATATTTATTGCTTAAAAATGTTTATTTTTAGAAACTAGTTTAATTTGGATAGTAAAAAACTACAAGGATTAAAAGATATGAGTATACATTTATTATTAAGTTATACATTATAGGGCTTAGTTTGATGCGAAATTTTGGGCTCACAATATACCTCCTTTCAAGATTTGAAATTCTTGAGGGACCTGTTTTTCTACAGAGAAATAAATAAAAATATATCTATAGCAATAACAAAGAAAATGATTAGTCATGGATGGTATCTTACCGAGGAGACAGTTACCTTAGTCTTTTTTGATGAGACTGTCCCCACACAGCAAAGAGCTATGATGGCCAAAGAGTTAAAGAGAAAGAATCCACCAATGTATCAGAGCGGTTGCAAATTAGTTTTGAAGAACTGGTTAGAACTCTCAAAGAAAAATCTAGCCGATTTTGTGTCAAAACGAGCCTCAAACTTTTTTCAAAGGAATAAGCTATTTTCAGAATTTATTTTTTTGGGTTCCTTTAACGTGGAATCAGGAAGGGTTTATAAAGTCGTCAGTAATGATGCTGCAGAGAGGAGAATCAAGCGCATTGAAGAATATCACAACATTTTAACGCATAATGATCAGCAAAACCAATACCTTTTAAAATTTTTCAAAGACTAAAGAGGCCCTTATTCTTCATGTTCGAAGCATTCTCTAGCAAAAAAGTTTTGAAATATATTTTTTAAATAAATTTTGGGATTTTTCAAAGTTTTGAGAATTTTGCTGTTTTTTCAGATTTTTACCCCTTTTGCGGCACGTGTTAATAATATTCATCGATTCAGATAAAATTTTTACCAGTTATTTACAACCCCTTAAGGAAAAAAGTTAGGGGGTGCGACTTCAGAAGTTCCGAAAAAAAAATTTACCATTATGCTTAGAACCACCCTAATACTATAGGGATAAAAACGAAAGTACTGCAGTAATTAAACGCAAACGTCACAGCTTGTGATCAAAATGGGTTGCAGTTAAGAAGTCGTAATATACTCCTGCCCTTAATTTACGAAGGGACTTGAACAACGGGACGTTTAAAGAGTTCTTTTGACGTCTTTGCAATCACAACTCTTACGAGTCCATCGGCTCCTGGATGCACTTCCACAATTCGACCAACAGGCCATTGAGTATGAGCAGGGGCTAAATTGCTTTCCTTCAGAAGGTCTCCAATACTCAAATTAGGCTGGACGTTTCTCCATTTGGGCCTTTGCTGGAGAGAGTGCAGGTATTCCGTGTGCCAGCGTTTCCAAAAGCATATTTTGGAAGAGTTGCCACCGTATCTTGAGGGGTCGTCGGACGACTCTGGAACTGTAAATAGAACATCACCAGTTAGAAAATGCAATGGAGTTGGAACATCAATATAGTTTATATCATCGCTCGTGGCTACTGGTGGTCTAGAATTTAATATGCCTTCGATTTGGCAAAGTAACGTAGTCAGTTCTTCATACGTAAGATGAGCCTACTACTCTCTTGAGATGATATTTCACCGATTTAATACCAGATTCCCATAATCCTCCAAGAAATATTTATTGGCTTAATTTTGTCTTGTGTCTGGCGCACTATACTCACTCTTGAGTCATGCGCCATAAAACTCCAAACAACCAACCAACCAACCATAATCCTCCAAAGTGAGGGGATGATGGAGGTATCATGTGCCACTCTATAGCCTTTTGATTTAAATAAAAAGATATTTCAGGATCCTCATTAGACCGGACTGTAAAAATCTGAAGTTCATCCAGCTTACGCTTCGCTCCAATGAAATTACTACCATTGTCTGAATAGATTTTACTAGGAGCTCGTCTTCTGGATGTGAATCTTTTGATGAAGGAATCGGAAGTTAAATCACTTACCACTTCTAGGTGTAGGGCTTTTGTTGAAAAGCAGACAAAAAGAGAGACGTGAGCTTTGGTAAATCTAGAACACGCAACGAGCTCTATGCCTCGTTTTAGTTATTTTCATAATTGAAAAAGAAGCCTCGCAATCATAGGTGGTACCGAACATGCAAAATACTTCTGCAGCAACTTGACATAGAAGATGGAAACTTTTTGTATTGGCTACTACTTTCCAAAACTCCTCAATCGGCACTTGTTTTTGAGTGTCATCCAATGATGAATTGTATTGTAGTTTAATGGGAGTTCTTGGGCAAAGTCACTGGTGTAGTCTGGACACATAGGAACTGCTGTATAAAGGAAGCAAAGAATCGAAATTTTGGGGCCAAAGTCTAAAAATCCTGATATCTTTTACTGAACTCTTCTGAAAGAACATCGATGGAGCTAATTAACTTTTCTCTGAGTTCTGGTGTAACATCATCACAGAAAATTATCAGATTTGGAAAGGTTTTCGTGTTCTTTTTTGTAATTTCTAGTCGAAATAATTCCAATTTCTTGTAGAAAATTTGACTTCGTCTCTGAGTTGAGTGACTTAACGCGATTTTCCTTGACGGTTGATGTTTAGGTCATTTAAGAAACTGCAAATATCTGTCATGAAACCTAGCTCTTGCCACTGAGAGTTGCCTTCAAATTCGAGGACATGAAACTCTTCGTTTTACAAAATCTTTAATTATTTGGCGTAACTAAATGAAACGATTCAGTGTTTTGCCACGGCTTAACCATCGAACTTTGCTGTACTGAGGAATGTCATTATACTCGGAATTTAAATCTTCGAGAAGTGGACGAAATTCTCTATGATTTAGAGCGCTAGGTCTAATGGACCATGTCTAGAACCCTTTATTTGCAAAAATAAATTGACCGTATAAATTATTTAGTTGAACGCGGTGTTTTCGATTTAGTAAAAAAGACTGGAACCAATTTAAACAGCTTCCCTGAATACCAGCTACATTTAATTTGTTCAGAAGAATCTCGTGATTTACACGGTCATATAAACGCTTTACTAATATCCAAGGATATTGCTGCAGTTTTTAAGTTGTTCTTAAGATTATTTGTTATGGATGGAGGAAAATTCAACTTGTGCATTAGCGGTACTAATGTTTTGACGAAAACCGAATTTATTAGTTTCAAAGAAGTTAATATAATCCGATAATTTCTTTCAGAAAAGTTTTGAGAACTTCTTTGTTTTTAAGTGTTGAAAAATAGCGATATCAGCCAACACTGTGTAGAGTGGAAAAACTCAAAACATTATAACATGTAACCTTTTTTTGGCTTATTTATAAATTCCTTTCTTATCTATCTGATCGTCTAATGTGTTTTTGTCTTGGGAAGTTTATTAGTAAGGGACTTTAACTAAAGGAGAAACCTGGTATATGGTTGTTGGTAAAAAATTGTTGTTGTAAAAAATGTTGGTATTGTATATGGTAAAAAAAAATCATACAAGTAGTTTTGCAAGTAATATTTTACTATAATTTATCATAAATTCTTTTGGTTTATATATTTTCATAGTGATACTGAGTACATCAGACAAATGCTTTTTGCCCGCTAATACTTTTTTTTTGTCTTTTGTTTGGCACTATATGTCCTGCTATGGACCTTGTCAAAGTCTATTCCTAACACATATATAAATACAAGGTTGTATTATGAAACATTAATTGAAAAAGGGAAATAATAAATAATAAGCAAAACAAACAAAAAGTAAAGGAAAAAACATTGAATGGTTAGAATATCCCAAAGGAGCCAAAAACCCTTTCATGGGGTGACACGGATTCCTTCTATAAATGAACATGGAACAAACCGAATTGCGCCCTAAAAAGTCAGCCAACCCGTTATTTTAACTTGTAAAACCATCTCCAAATATTTGTGGCCCAGGTAATAATCACCAGATACCATGCAGATTCGACTTCCCTCAAATCCCCGTCCGATCAGGCAAAGCGACAATCCAAATCGGCGGCGATAGCCTCCCTCCATACGTCATCGGCCGGGGGCTGTCATTGGCGGGATCAGGGGCTAATCAGCTTTCTCGAGGGCGCCTTAATCCGCGGCCGCCGTTCGCTTGACATTCGCTATTAGCAGTCAATGTGGGGACATTGAGTGAGGCCCGGATTATAGGCCGGATTAGACGGTTCCGACTAGACCGTGGGGAGGAGGCTACCCTACGTGAAGGTCCGTTACTGGGCTTTTTTTTTGAGGGTGAACGAAAAATTATTTCTGAGATCCCCCTTAAATAATGTGACTATTGAATTGAATCTTGGTGCTCTCAATTGAATAGCTAATTTATTTTAGCTTCTGAAATAGCGCCATAATGTTGTGTCTGGTGCAATATGTCCGGATCTCAATTCAATTCCATTTTATTTAGACATACAAGTATTTATATACATGAGCTATTTACACTTTGGGGATTAAAAATCCCATAAAAGTGAAAAAAATGTTTAAATTATAAGGAAGTCTTTTTCTGCATTACTCGGACAAAAGTCTAAAGACTTATTGTGTTATCCGAAGTTACGGCCCTCCGACTCGAATCAAAGGCCTTCGGCCTTCTAAAAATAGTCTTATTTTGTCTTGTCTGGCGCATAATATCCTAGTGTGGATCGTGCGCCATAAAACACTAACCAACCAACCAACCAACCAACCAACCAACCGACTCGAATCACAAGTCTTTTTTGAACTTTTGTCCGGCTATCCCAGAAAAAGACTTAAATGGATTTTCAGGCTGGAGTAGACCCTGATGAAGTCCTCAGTCGGCTTGTTCCTAATTTTTTTCATACTATTCCTATTAGATTTGAGTGTAACTGCATTTGTTATAGATTAATCTTAATTCTTTGCGTTGTTCTTTAATCTTGACGCATTTTCATTTCAAATTATTCACAACCCCTTTAAGGTCACAACCCCTGTCTTTGGGGCGCAAGGGGGCCATATGTGGCCATTAGGCGCACCCCTAAAATTCGGATGGCCGAGCGGGACCCTATTGATCCATACTATAAGTGTAACATACTATAAGTGTAATAATAAAGACGTATTGTGTTATCCGAAGTTACGGCCCTCCGACTCGAATCAAAGGCCTTCGGCCTTCTAAAAATAGTCTTATTTTGTCTTGTCTGGCGCATAATATCCTAGTGTGGATCGTGCGCCATAAAACACTAACCAACCAACCAACCGACTCGAATCACAAGTCTTTTTTGAACTTTTGTCCGGCTATCCCAGAAAAAGACAAATTGATTTTCAGGCTGGAGTAGACCCTGATGAAATCCTCAGTCGGCTTGTTCCTAATTTTTTTCATACTATTCCTATTAGATTTGAGTGTAACTGCATTTGTTACAGATTAATCTTAATTCTTTGCGTTGTTCTTCTGCGCATTTTCATTTCAAATTATTCACAACCCCTTTAAGGTCACAACCCCTTTAAGGTCACAACCCCTGTCTTTGGGGCGCAAGGGGGCCATATGTGGCCATTAGGCGCACCCCTAAAATTCGGATGGCCGAGCGGGACCCTATTGATCCATACTATAAGTGTAACATACTATAAGTGTAATAATATGGCACAAGGCCCCTATTGGAGCATATTGTGCAAGATAAACGGATGGCCGAGCGGGACCCGACAATGGCCCTTGGCCAGTTATACTAGTGCTTTTAAAGAAATATTTATTGGCTTAATTTTGTCTTGTGTCTGGCGCACTATACTCAGTCTTGGGTCATGCGCCATAAAACTCCAAACAACCAACCAACCGAGCGGGACTCTATTGATCCCTACTATAAGTGTAACATACTATAAGTGTAATAGTATGGCACAAGGCCCCTATATTGGAGCATATTGTGCAAGATAAACGGATGGCCGAGCGGGTTGCTCCTTTGGGAGTATAAGAAATGCACCTTAGCTCCCGAATATATGTATTGAATGTGTATGAATCGCTCGGAAGGGGTATCCTTAAAATGAGAAAGGGATTGCTTTACAACTGAATCAAAACACTTTTATAACTACTATAGATAAAAAAGCTCTATAACAATTAATTCACACACACTATGTAAATACAGAATAAATTGTAACATTAATTTTATGAAAATGAGGAAAAGTATCCAACTCTATGTATGGGAGATCACTTACATCGTTACCTACATCTACCATTGAACTACATCGCAAGTCCAATGGTTCGGGTCCCACTTATTGAAATAAAAAATGATATTAAAAAAAGTGAACAACGAACTAATTGAGCAACATCGGAACATTTGCTTCTCAACTGGTATAGTTCACTACATTCCGTATCGAAAAGTATGGGCTATTACTGGAGATTGGGGTGGTGTTCTTATTTGATGTTCAGGTGTCCAGGGTAGTGTTCGGCAACTAGTGGTCAAAAAGTAGTTAACTACCAACTACTAACTAGTCTGGGAAAATCTAGTTGCAACTAGTAGTTAACTATTTTTTCCTGTGACTAGTTGCAACTAGTAGTTAACTATTTCCCAAAGTAGTTAACTACTCGTTAACTATTCTATTTAATTTCATAACCTATTTTTTGCCCAAATTCTAATAATCTTT
The DNA here is from genome assembly GCA_963680715.1 of Tetragnatha montana. Taxonomy (NCBI): domain Eukaryota; kingdom Metazoa; phylum Arthropoda; class Arachnida; order Araneae; family Tetragnathidae; genus Tetragnatha; species Tetragnatha montana. Next base: position 8,187,726 of record OY796677.1, on the reverse strand, counting down.
CTTATCTATATCACAAAAAACTTTATGCTTCGCTTAAAACGGGCCTTTATTTCTGGTTAGGGTATTTGAGTACTTTACCATAACATTGTAGTTATAAATAGCAGTGCAATTTTTTGTATATTTTGATAAAAATTTTAAATACTTTTGAAATTTTAAACAAAATTTTTTTTTAAAGTAATTGAAAATTTGAAAGTAGTTTCAACTAGTAGTTATTAAAAAAAGTAGTTCAACTAATAGTTAAACTAGTTTAAACCAAAAGTAGTTAAACTACTAGTTAACTACTAGTTGTTCGGTAGTTAACTACTAGTTGGAACTAGTTCTAGTTAACTAGTGCCGAACACTAGTCCAGGGTGATGTCTGTTGAGTCTGGTCTTGGTGTGGAGGGTGTGTAAATATAAAGAGCAACTGGGGATCTTGGGATGGTCTGTTTCCACTAGTTTTGGTATTATGGGTAATTCCGATGTATAAAATCAACCAAAGGAAGTCGATCAACTCACATTCAGAAATTGGTAAAATGATTGTCTTGTGTTTGGTGCAGTATGTCCTGTTATGGGCCCTGTGCCATAAAAAATAAATCAACCAACCAACCTTTCAGAAATTAAAGCATAATACTAAAGGCGGAATGGAGCATTCTCCACATCATGTCCTTCCCCCAATATTATCCAATAAAGATCGGTCTTGGTTTTGAAATTTAAGATTTATTTTTTACTAGTCTTATGAAGGTAGCTTGCTCTTCATTTCTCATCTATCAAAATTAACTATCTTTTTTTAAGCGTTCTAGGCTTGAATTTGGAATATTCGCTACTAAATCTCTACAATAAAAAATTATCCTTACTTAAGGTCGATTTAAGAAAATGCAGAAAATAAACATTTTCATAAGTAAACCCCCAATGAAGTTGAAACTTGCCATCTAGTTTTTCACCTCTTAAAATGAAAATTTGCAATTGGAAGTATGTGTCTAGGAAGAGTAGTTCAGGAAATGGCCTATTTGAAACACTCTGTACTATATATAATAAATAAAATGGCACAGAATGACCGGATATGGCTTTTGCACCCTAAATCCTCACCAAACCAACCAACCAACCTTTACTCAGCAAAAAAAAATAATTTAATTCCACGGAATTATCTTGGAAAAAATATTCTAAAATAAACTGTTATTCATCGAAAACAGCTTCTTCAAATAGCAGTCAATGAAATCTCACAGATACTTGACTAAAGAATTCGCCTTACCAACATATGTCCTGCTATAGGCCTTGTGACATAAAGTCAACCAACCAACCAACCGCCTTACCAACCGTTGCTAAAAGGGTTCCAAGTCGCCATTTAAGCCAGAGAATTCCATCGCTCCTCCATTAGGCTTAGAGCGGCAGTTATGAATGGTCAGGGAGCGTTGGGACATGCAAATCGAATACAGTCTGGGGTGCATAATGGAGGGAGGTAATTGGATAACGGAACAGACCGGTCTGTGGAACAGATTGGGTACGCAATTCGGTACTACTGTGATGTTGCTGGGTTATTCCAAAGCGACTGTTCTTTACAAATCGCGTTAGAGAGTTAGAAATCATCAGAGACTATAACAGTCGTAATGGTGACGGTTATTGGTTCTCTAATAACTAAATTTTAATTCATTCGGCAACGGTTTTCTCTAACTACGAGTAATCGCTTAAATTACTGTTACATAAAAACGCAACGCAGAGCTAATAACGCAGTGGGTTAGGTAGTGTAGGTACTCATGAAGCAAACGTTTAAAACAAATGTAGTTTATTTAAAGAAAGCAAAAATAGAACTATTTGTGAATATACAATCTCATCAGGCTTTCTCTCATAATCAAACGATCGACATATTTATGCACACATAAATTTGCATATACGGGATGCCAGGAGAGCAATACCACTATTTCAGTTGCATACAATTACTGCATCAAAGTTTTGCTTATGCTATGTTCGGATATTTGGTATTCCCCAATATCTAAATTCATAAGAGATTCATTTAAAATGTAAAATCAAGTTTTAGAATGGTAAAGAGATCTTGTACCATAAAACCCAGAACAACCAACTAACCAGTTTTAGAATGTGTGTAGTAAAATTGTCAAAATTTCATTTAAGGTAGAGGTATCGTTTAAATTTGTTATAATACATGGTAGTTTTATTTTACTTTGTTGATGGGGGGGAGTCGAATTGAAATTATATTTTATTTAGGTTCTCATTTTATAAAAGGTCATTGAATAAAAGGTTTTCTTAATTTTAATGTTTGTTACTTATTCAAAAAATATCTTCCAAATATCAATTATGTTTTTGAATTTCACGTTTGTTTATTCATTTGTAAAATTGTTTATTCACAAATTTCTACATTAGACTTTATATTTTCATCCATTTAGAATGCCTTATTTTTATAAATTTGTTATTTGAATAGGGTTTAAAAATTTTCCTTCTATTAAACTAAAATTGAGTTTAACTTTTATTTGAAATTCATCATGAGGACTCTACTCAGCAATTGTTAAATCAATGGTAAGAACTATTGGGAAAGAAATAAAAATATAAAGGTCCTTGTTGGAACCTTGAACAGTTTTTTCAAATTCCTGAAATTTTGCACGTGTGTTGTGCCTGTATACTAAAAGGCAATTTTTCGCTGTTATCCGAAATTGGAATTTGTACTTTTATTTTTTTCACTTAACCCTACTGTATTAGAAAAATTCTGATCAAACCTTCCTGTTTATAACACCAAAAACCTTTAACTTGTAGGCTAAAACATGAACAAACCAATATAAAAAATTGTCCCTTTCATTTTTATATTAAAGAACAGTTTTAATATTTAACAGAAAACTTTTCATTTTCCAATAATGAAACCAAAGTGTTGTGTCCATAAGGGCTTCCTCTTACTTGTGCCTGCTGTCCAGTTTGGAGACCCTAACTATTGTTTTTTATCAGTTACAATTTATGTTTGATGCAGTAGTATAAATACAAAATCACTATTGAAAAGCACTGTGTAATAAAACTTTATTTTCAGAGTTTCTTTTATTCCTTTGCCATAAAACTGTAATAACACAAGAATCTTGTTTCAAGATAATGTTAAATTCAAGAGAAATCTAGGAGTAACCTACAAAATAAAGCCCTAGTTGTCACCAAAACTCGAAATCGAACTTTATATCACCTCCGAGACAACTTTATCAAATGACGTATAAGAAATCCCTGCCTCTAAATTTACAGTTCTAAAAGAAAGATAAGAGATAAAAAACGATTCTCTATTTAGAAAACCATATCTGTATAAATACTCAACCTGTCACATGCGACTCCGAAAAAAGCACTATAAAAAAAACTCTCTAGACAAAAGTTGAAAATGGAAGGATGAAAAAACCTTTACTTTTTCTTTCTCTCTCACTTTATCTTTTGGCTTTTAATACTCGACTAGTTACGATGAATAACGAGCTCACGGCCGTGAATCGATTGAGGAGGTGACGGTTACCGTTACCGCCGCCATATTATTTATTCACGTTCCTAGAAAAAAGCGAGAAAGAATATTCTTATTCCCTTGACGGTGGCCTGGCGGTATCTTTTCTGGACTTTTTTCTCACCTCGTCCAAATGCGTTTCTTCTCAAAATGGTTTATTCTTTTAAAAGTTTTTATCTTAAGAAGATGACTCTTTTTCACGGCATCTTCGTTTTTTATTCTTCAGTGATTTCATCATTGTTTTAAAATGATGTCTTACTGGTCGTTCAAGGTGGAACATAACTTGATAACGGTTGATATCTTCACAATGTAAAATATTGTAACTCTTTATAACGTTTATTTAATTAACCCATTATTTGGGATTTGTTAAACAACTTTGTTAGAAATCTAGTTACTAGTGGTGATGATAGATCAAGCAACTTGGGAGATATTGTTTTAGTTTTTTATAACTGTTAAAATTTGTTGTGTTAATTAATCCTGGTTTTTTTTATTACTTTTAGAGTCTAGTTTATATTAGTATTCTGAGAACATTGAGATTGCACATAAATACTATTTCAAACTTGGATACAGATAGATCATCATAAATATTCATAAGGTAGTATGGAAAAGGTGTATGACAACATGTGACAATTCAAAATTTGTTGATTAAATACAAGATATATGGATATAAGCTGTTTCTGTTAGTATGTTTAACATTGTAACACTGTACCACTCTTAATATTTTTACCAACTCACTAAAACAGGACAAATGTGCTATTTCTAAAAATAGTTTTATCTTGTCTAATATCATTATATGGTATAGGACAGTGTATAGAATAACAATTTGTTAATTTCAGAGGTAATAGGTTATCACATAGTACATCCATTATATATTGAAAGTGTTTGCAACAAGTTCGTTCAATGAAAGGTCATTTTTTTATCTGTTTATTGTAGAATTTCGCAGATACAGTCGTTTACAATTCCTTATAGGAAAGGAACGTTTCATAGGGAGTTGAATTGACAATTTGTTTAATAAGGAATTATAGTAAAGGTTATAAAGTAAATTTAATCAGCAATTCGCGCATCATAACAGCTGCAATCCTCGAACTCTAAAATGGCCGTTATCGTAGTGGTACGGACACCCTCTGCGTATGAGGGCGGCACTGCCTAATGTGCCGAACCGCATGTTTTACATCAGAAGTGGCCCCTCTCTAATCCCCCATCCATCGAAATGGTGGGTGGAAAAGCATCTAAGGACGATGCTCCTGTCTTCAAGGGGGACAATATCCAGAAAAATTTCCGGCTCAACATCCAGAGCGTTTTTACTCGAAGTGATGAACAAAAACATGCATCCAATAGACTGAGCGATATGGAGAAGCACTTTAAAGGTCTCCCTGAGCGTAATTGGGGGGAAATCAGATTTGGAAGGGAATAGGACCCTTGCGCCATAAAACCCCACCAACCAACCAGATTTGGAAGGGAGTTAACGCAGTAAATTATCTAAAAAATGCACTCTAATTTATTAATTAAGGCAGGAAACTTCTTTTTTCGTTCTTCCTCATCACTCATTTCACCGAGCATTTCGTGATGGAAATCGAAACACAATGGTCGAAAGAGTGCTAGGTAAACTGGCTTTTGAAGTGACCGGTTCTTAAATTCGAAGCGAGGGTCCGCGCAAGTTGTACCGGTCAGCGTCTCTTTGAAATGCTCTCAAGGCACGACTGAACTCCCTCCTCTGTCTCGATTCGAATTAGTTGAGCTCTTAATCAGCAAAGGTGTACCCTTGAATGCTGTAGATCGTTATGGAAGTACCCTTCTTCATACAGCAGTGTACCAAATATGCATTATTGTGTCTGGCGCAATATGTCCTATTATGGGCCTTGCGTCATAAAAAATCAATTAACCAACCAACCAAAAATATATTAATCCTGAACTTAATCAATACTTGCTCCAATAATCCATCGTAAAAGGGCCATCCATAAAACCCCAACCAACCAACCAACAATCCATCTTTAAGACTTCTCTAAGAAATATTAATATTCTAAAGTGGATCATGCGCCATAAAACACTAACAAACCAACCAACCAACCCTAAGAAATACATTCAAAATGTCCTTCTATGGACCTTGGGCCATAAAAATCTAACCAACCAAGAATCCGTGTAGAAATTAGACAAACAAGTTTCTTAAGACACGTGCTCCTAGCCTATGAACCAACATAAATTTTTAAACGTCTGTCCCAGACATTACCGAATAATTGAAATACCCCGGAGCTATTTCTCATTAAAATAGTGCTTTTAATTTCGAGGATTAACTGGCGGGGACCGAACAAAATAATAATATTAACAACGCAAGTACCCGATACTTCTCGAGAACAACATGCTCCTTATTCTGCTCCTTACACACACGGAGAGAAGTATTTATTTAATTAAACCGGTCACATACCTTCACATTGGAAAGAAACAGTAGCAGTGCTTTCTCTTAACGGAATTTAATAATAATTAGTTTAAAATATTCCACAGCTTTAAGTAATTAGCTTCCGTCAATTCTCACCGAATAAATCTAATTAAAGTCATTTATTCAATTAATTATTCGGATTAGAGATAACCTTTTGCCGAAGGAATCCTACATCTAGGAGGGCTTTAAGAATTGATTAATCTGTTGAAGAAATGGACCGAAATTACGTTTGGAAATAAACAGATTAAATCTGTTTTTTTTTGGGGGGGGGGAGTACGTCTGCGTTATTTCACTGAAAGTCCGAGATTATTATTTTCTAGATTGTATGTTTTTGTTTGGTGAAACCTGTCTTGTTTGTTATCTATTGTAGTTTTGGGAGCTAGTGAAAAGAAATAATTTTTAATCTTTTCTTGATGTGAAGAGAGATTAAGATTTTATAAGCTCCAATAGAGCATTCGCACATGACGTCACTTGGAGGACAAAATCAACGTTGCTAAGGCTGTTGTTAGGGGCGGGACATAGAAGTATCCAATAGCAGCATTCGCACATGATGTCACTGGAGGAATAAAACAACGTTGCTAAGGCCGTTGTTAGGCAGAGTCATGTGATTGAAAATGCTCTATAGAGCATTTTCAATCACATGACTCGGACCTAACAACGGCCTTAGCAACATAAATGTTACAGTTTTTTGCCCTACAGAGGTTAACAGTTACAGAAAATGATTGGCCGTGGAATTCTTCTATTGGAGTATTTGCAATCACGTGACCCTATACTTAAAAACCGCCTTAGCAACATATACCTCGTTACCTAGCAACCTCCTTAGCAACAGTTAAAAGCCCTACAAAGGTTAACAGTTAAAAGAAATTAGCTGGTCGTGACGTCACCTGAAAATACTCTATAAAAATCAAAAGAGCTCAGTATATTTTTTATGAAAAAAACCCAGTTGGTTCAGTTTGTGTTTAGTTATCTTAATAATATATCCTGCAAAAAAAAAGGATGATAAATGAAGTAGCTTTTGTAAAGGGTTGGCTGTGATTTCAAGTTATCTTACACGTTGGCCGTTATGTTCAATTTTGGTTCATTTTTATGCTCTCATTTTATTGATAAAAATTCGATAATTTTTCATAATTTCTTTCAATGCAAGAAATGCTGTGTCCAATTAACTACGAAATATGAGTAAGAAAATACTCAGAGTTCTGTAAAACTTCGCTCCAGAACCGAGAAATTCTAGTTTTATGGAATACTTTTCATTAAAAGGTACAATTAATGCATAAATGTAGATCTTTCTGTGTGTATTTTTTAATCCTACCTACAAATTTTCTTACTTTGTGATTACTAGTAACGAGAAACTTAATCCTTCAAAACTTCTAATGGACTCTAACCGCCTATCTGGTTCGAGACTTCACGGAACCAACACGTGACCTAAAACTGAGCTTGCAATTGGTTACCACAGATACTACACTAGTAGATCTACTAGTATAGTATCTGTGGTAACCAATCGCAAGCTCAGTAGGTCACGTGTTGGTTCCGTGTGACGTCAGACGGTTAGAGTCCATTCTTATGAGCATTTACAATCACATGACTCGGACCTAGCAACGGCCTTAGCGACAGACGTGTTGCGTGTTGACCTACAGCAGTTAAAAGAAAATAACTGGTCGTGACGTCACCTGAAAACACTATTTGAGACGAATAATTTTGCAACAGTGATGTTAATTACATAAAATATCACCACAATAATAAATATATACAGATAAATATACAAAGGCTCTAGTTTTTTCCGACGAAATTATGCCCTTCCTACAATTTCATATAGAGCATTCGCACATGACGTCACTTGGAGGACAAAATCAACGTTGCTAAGGCTGTTGTTAGGGGCGGGACATAGAAGTATCCAATAGCAGCATTCGCACATGACGTCACTTGGCGAATAAACAACGTTGCTAAGGCCGTTGTTAGGCAGAGTCATGTGATTGAAAATACTCTATACTACCCGTAATAACACAATTTCCTCAAACATACGGACACAGCCATGACTCTCCATCGGAGTATCCGTACGCAATAATCGCAGATAATCGCATCATTCGGTCGAGTCAAAACACGATTACTCGTTCACTCGCTTATAGGACTCAATCTCTCCTATCGTAATCGGTCCCCTATTCCGCCCATAAACGATTCAGAAGGGGACTTATCGCTTATTCTCTCTCTTTGGCCAAAAGGCAAGCGACGTCAGGAGAAGAAAAAAAAAGTATGGGATTATTTACCAGCCGCCATTACGACCCATTGTGAGAGAAATTCTACTCGAAGAGTGAGAAGAAATAGAGTGCACATTAGATCATTTTTGTTATGGTATCCTTAAAAATACATAGAAAAGTCGGACAAAATAAAACTTTTTTTTATAAATAAATAAATATTTTATTGACCCACACACTGAAGATAAACTTCCAGTTAAGGTGGACACAAACTACACATACAATAGAACATTCACAAGCAATTGCAGACATTAAAAGGTTAACAAAAAAGTGAAAATTTAAAGACTACCGTTCATATAATGAGCAAGATCTGTTCTAATTTTACTGTAGGTATCAAAGAAAATATCAGTATAAGGAAGACTGTTGACAATTTTCAAAAACTGAATTATGGGTTGATCCATTAAGTATTTTTTTGTCATGAAGGATACACATAAAAAACCTTTCTTTGTCTGGTTGAACGCATGGGAACAATTAATTTGAACTCATGTAAAATAAGGGAGAAATCAATTTCGCTGTTTATAACATTGTAAAAAAATTGAATAAAGAAAGGCACCTTCTGGATTCTAGGGGTTATATACTGAATATTAATATTAGATTTAAAGTAGATGTAAATTAAAACTTTTTTTGAATTTTTTTAAATGTAGGCACAATTTAATAATGATGTGTATACTGCTAATACTTTGCTAGTTAAAAAATGGAACAAAACGTAAAATATCCTACGGTTAGGTTAAAATTTAGGTTGAAAATTAACATAAAAATCTATCCTCTTCCCGTAAGAAACCTATGTATTTTTTTTATCTAGCCTTGATTAGGCACAAACTTATGAAATCTATGTATAATTCCGATATATTTTAATAGAAGATACATGTTGAATGGGGGAGATAATTATAGTATTATTACTATATATTATAGTAATTATAGTATTATATCGTCGGCACAATGACAAAAACACGAATCTTCTATTCATTAACAAGGTAGATTCGCGTTTTTGTCATTGTGCCGACGATATGTTACTAGGGGGCTATCGCCCCCTGCTCGCTATCGCTCGCCAACCCCCGGGAACACTGCTGACGCAGTTGTACTATGTAATGTATGTTGTACTATGTATGTATGTATATGTATGTAAACTATTGTACAATTGAGGTGCAAGGTAAAAAGAAGTGTTTACGAAATATGTCCTTGGAAAAAGATTGAATTTCAAAAAATTCAGATGATCTTGATTAATTGAGAAAAGAAGACGCTCATAAGGCCCGTAGATGCTAAAATTCCGGACAATTAAGAGTTTCCTTACAGTGCTTTCTGCCTGTAAAACCAGTTTTACCTTTAGCGTTATTTGTCGGCAGAAAAACTAACTTTCCACCTTCCCTTGAGCATAAGAAGTTGTAGATTTTATTTCATCATCCTTTCATCAACTTGTTTTTAAGGACTTTTAAAAGCGGTGTATAGGGTACCTGACAATGGCCTTCATGCCTGCTTAAAATCCTAAACAATGTTCTGGCGCTTTTGTCCGTTTTTGTAGGGCTGGGTGAATAAATCATCATCAGAGTATAAAAATAAACAGTTTTATCCACAAGGCAGTCATAATAAAATATAAATCAAGAATAATCACAATTTGCAGAGCTTCAGCTTTTATACACTTTATTCAGAATAAGTAGTAGCTGTTTTTAAAAATATATTTACATAAAGGTGGGGTTCTTTTCTTGGATAGAAACTAAATAAAGTTCAACCGTTTTTATGGACCTCGTGCCATTAAACCCCAACCAACCAACCCTTGCATAATCTGCAACCCGAGCATAATCTGCTCGGTTGTTTCCATCGTTGACACACTTTTTAAAACAACCATTGATAAGTCCTGTTATGGGCATTGTACCATAAAACACCAACCAACCTAAAACAACCATTGCTAGTTTTTAAATTTTTACACTCTTGGTGTAAGTGATACCTCAGTGTTATTCCTAGGATTTTTTTGGAGGAGTAAAAATACTCCTTGACTTTTTTAGGAGGAGTGAAATTGAATTATGAGGAGTGAAATACGGAAATAGCATGAACAACATATTATACAGAAATACGAAAACCGCAATCAAACTCCCAAAGCATCAGAACAATAAATAAAAAAAAAATACTATGGCTGTATTAAAACACTATTAAAAAGTATGATAATTAGGGTGCATTGGCTTTTGGAAATTGGCTTTGGCCAGAAGTCGGGCAAAAATGTCTCCGCTGAGATCAGTTGATGTTTGGAGTAGAAAAAAAATTATTTGTTGATTTCGGTGGGGCATTTTTTAAGCTAAACCTTTGTGAAAAATTCAAAGAGTGAAAATACTCCTGGCTAGTTTTGTAAAGCGTATTTCCGATTTTCAAGGAGTGAAATACTCTCTCAGAGGAGTTAAAAATATCTCTGTAACTATTATTACCTAGATATGTTTTGCTATTGTTTATAAAATTAGTCATCCTTAATATTTTTATTTTTCTAACCTAATTGTTCTACTCGTGATTTTATGCGCGAATTTTCCATAAAAAAAGTTGAAATGTATGTGTTAAAAAATAAAAGTAAACATAACCAACTATAAAACCCCATGTTAAGAACACCTCTGGGTACTTTCAATGTTAGCCACGTTCGATAATGCCATTGATCACTCCTCCCCATATTTCTAATTTGAGTCGTCGAGAGGAAGTGCTAAAATCAGCAGACTTCGAATTGGCCATACCCGTTTCACACATCGCCATCTACTCATTGGGGAGCAGGCTCCCCAATGTTCTCATTGTAGCGTCACCTTTACTGTGAAACATATAATTTGTGAGTGTCCTTGTTTTTAATGCTCAGAGAGATCTTGTTTTTAAGCGCTTAAATTTTAACTTATCAGAAATTTTATCCCATTCATCAAATTTTAGTCTTGTCCTAAACTTCCTTCATCGTATTGGTTTTATCCATCATGTGTAAGTTTTAACTATGGCTGTTTCATCACCTTTTATTAGATTATTTTAAGTAAGAGATGTACAGAGTTCATCTGACAAAGGCCTTCGGCCTTCTAAAACAGTTTTATATTGTCTGGTCTGGCGCATAATATCCTAAAGTGGATCGTGCGCCATAAAACACTTAACGAACCAACCAACCAACCAACCAATGTTAGCCACGCAGGTTTTGCGTCGACGCGAACCCTAGTCCCATTCTCACTCTACGCTTCCACCTGGATGCAGGAAAAGCGACATGGAGGTGGGTGGGGGGAACAATGCCGAGGAGGAGGTCGTTTGGCGAATATTCCGCGCCGGTAGTTCGTTGCCACTCGAGGTTTCCATTTTTAGAGGGGTCCTCAGACGCTACTCGAGGGAGGTTGGTCTCTTGATTGGCGGTGATTGGAGGAATTGCCTTTCCTTAATGCCCGAATTAGTTCCTTCTTGCCCTGGAGGAAGGAGTTTCGTCAGAAATGAGCAATTTCTGACTTCCCCTGTGCAATTACAGTTATTTACTTTTTTTGTTGGGGTGAAATTGAACTTGATGAGTCCTTTTTTTTTTTTAAAGGGAATTGATTGCATCAATTTTTCTTTGAGTTGTGGATTATGTGGAGTTTATGGGCGAAGAAACGTTTTCTTACTTTGACATGAGGGTAGTAAAGGTAGCAGTTTTAGATAGTTTAAGTGAGAATTTAAACTTAAGTTGATAGTACAAATCATTTAAGTATCCTCTTCTACAGAATTAGAAAAAAACACGTATTTTCGCCCTAAACCTAAATTAACATCTTATATTATATTATATACTTATATTTTAATTACCGTAAACTTTGCTAGATGTTAATAAGCAGCATATCTAGTAAAAGCTTATCTATTTATTTTGACTTATAAATAGTCGTAAAAGTAAAGGCAATCCATATTCACAAAAGTCTCATAAGCATAATCTGATTTAGAAACATGTATAGAGGTTTTAGAGTCCGCCCACATAAAGATTGGAAGAAATTTGAATATAAGAGGATTTCTTCTTCCCAACAGATGTTTTATTTACCGAAAAAAGTTTAATATCCACAGGTTCCTGATTATTATGAGTAATTATGATGAAAAATTTCATTTAATCAGTGATAAGACATAATTTTCTGAAGAACGAAAGGTTAATGTATCACTAATTTTGCTTGTTTTGCCTGCATATCATTTATACTGTCCTTTACAAAAATTGTTTCAATTTCTCTTCTGTAACGCATTATGTCCTTATATGGACCTTGTGCGATAAAACATTAACCAACTTAACGAAAATTGACGCCTGTGTTTTTATCTGTGAAAACTTGTGGATGCAACCGTACCAAAAGTTGAAAGAGATGTTATTCAATTTCTTAACATTGATTCTCTTAATAAATTAATATCATTAACCTTAAATTTTAACGAGTTGGGGCTTAAACCATTATCACCGTAAGAAACTCATACACATTCTTATTTGAGTTCCACAGGAAAGTTTTACTTCCACGCTTATTACTCTTTAAAAACTGGTTTTGCGCTGGAAATGATATATTATGGGCCGTTTTTATTTACACAAAATAATGGATGACCCAGGAAATTATCAAACATTTAAGACAAACAAAATCATCCGGTTACATTTCAAATTATTACGCCCTCAAATTTTCAACACTAGTGTTTGCCTTCAAAAAACAAACACCTCTCGAATTCCCCCTTGGAAAAAAAACTTCAAAAAAAAAAAGAAATTCCCTCCAACACTTTATTAAGTTTGAAGAGCAGAGAACTTAATAAAAATCTCCTCCCTTTTAATTTCCACGAGAGACGTGATGGCCAACTTTTTCGGAGAGGCGCTACTAAGATAAATTGATAAACATTTTCACTGTTAGTGAGCTATCAAAAGCCGCACAGAGGATTTTTTTCCCCTCATCGACTGCTTATTATTATTCATCAATTTCATTAGCGGTTGCATTAATTAGCGTCTCCTATTCACAATCAATCTCTAATGAGAGTTTTTAGGTGTCAAACCCTTTTACGCTAATTAGCCGAAAGAACCGGGAGAAAAAAAACTGGGACAGCTTGTTTATGGGGCAATAAATGCATTACATGGCCCTGCTTTTGGTACGGGTTATAGCGATGATCCATCATTATGGCTCTTGCAAACGCGGCTAAGTATCGCGGTATCTACGTAAAAAGTGTTGTGTGTGAGTATACTAAGTGTTAGGATTTTCTCTGTAAAACTATTTTGATGGGGCTATGTACGATAAACTGAAAAAATTCTTAACCAGCCTGTATTTTATGATACAACACTAGGTTCCAGGGGGTCAGATACAACATTCTGTATGGAATGTAGTGAAATCGTGGAATTAAGCTCTTTTGAACATTTGCGTTGGATATTATTTTAGCTCTGACTGGTTATGCTGTTTTATAAAAATAATTTAAAATTTTTATGGGTTTCATTTTGATAAATTTAGAGTCAATGAGTGTAGTGCATCTGGTTCAGTGGTGTTTTTACAAGTCAATCATTTAAGACTAAAAATTAATCTTGTTTATTAAAATCTTTAAGAGCATATATGTATTTGAATCAAAGTAATCAATTCTAACAAGGAATCACAGGCACTTATACTGTGGCGGAGTGTAGAACAAAGGGGAAGCGACGTGCCCCCTGGTGCTAAATAACGTATCGGAAGCGCAGCGCCCCCACAATATTCAACAATGAGTTAGGAATTTTATTATTCATCTTTACCATCATTTAGATATTTCAACATGATACAATAAACGAAAATCTGATTTAATACTCCACAGATAGAATACGAGTAGATCTGTATTTTTTATTTTTTCTGCAGAATGCTTCTGAAATTTTTCAGTTATAGGATATGGAAAAAAGTAATCCAATTGATGAATTCCTTTGGTTGTTTTATTTTCTAGAAAAGTTTTATTTTATACTCGATAAAAAGTAAGTTATTCATTTTAATTTTCAACCACAATTCATAGTTAAGTTTAAAATTAATATGATAACATTTTAAATTAATTTAATAACTGTAAATTATTATAGTTATATTTACAAGCAACCCAACCAGACATAATTTTAAATAAATAATCGATTTATTTATCGAGTCCTTCTCTTAAAATTTTATCCTAAAGTGGATCATGCGCCATAAAACACTAACGAACCAACCAACCAACCTTCTCTTAAACTTGTGTTTGGCGCTCTATGTCCTGTCATGGGCTTTGCGCCATAAAAAATCAACCAACCAACATTCTCTTAAACATGCCATTTTTTTTTCTTTACTCAAATATGTTGATAATATGCTTATCAAGTTAAGTAACACATCTAGAGTTGGTTTTAGCATTAATTAAAAATTAACGTAGACATATACAAAACCTAATATTTCCACAAAAGGAATTTGAATATGTCCATTCAAAACGTTGTATACCAAGTGTCTGGAAGTAATTTCGGAATTCTTATTTAAACTAACTCTCAAATCTTCCTTCCCATTCTAATTGGTCTTAAATTTACCGACATAATCAAACCGGCAATTTCGTTTTGTGCTGCATTCCCCCAATATAAAATATCACCGCTTACGATTTAAAATAAACACATTTCCATTTATCACAAAACTCAACATATGAAAAGAGGAGAGAAAAAAAAACACAAGCTAGAGGTTGTTCAACGTTGCCACAAACAAAACAGAGTGCTTAATGAAAGAATTAATGGATAAAGTTGGAAAAGAGCTTGTTCGGTCGACTAAAAACTCAAAAGACTAAAAGATCGTTAAATTCTCTTCCCCTTTTATTCCGACTAGAACTGTTATTGACACAAAATGAATCAAGATTCTTTTTGAGTATGATGAATCGGATTATGGTGAGAATGTCTTTGATTCATAAGAATGATCTCTTCTTTAAAAAGATGGAGTGGGTTTTTTTTAGACTTGATCTTTTTCATGGGGCAATAGTCAAAGGCTGTGTGTTTTCGTCTTGACGTTTTTTATTTGCGACTAAACCTTTGTCATTTACGGATTTGTTAGGTGTTACGTAAATTTCGAGGTCTGATCATGTATCAAAGCATCTTTAAATACGTACCAAACAGAATAACAAAATAATATATAATAATATTCTATATATCTTTATTACACAGAATTTAAAGAAAACATGATGAACATAGGAAGAATATATTTTACACCAAGGGGAAACAACAAATCCCGTTTATGAGTAAAAATTAATACATTAACTAAGTAATGAAAATAAAAAGAAAAATGAACAAAAAAAACTACAAGAAAACTACAACAAAATCATACAAAAATATAGACTGGCAAAAGGCTGAGTAATTTTTAACAAAAACAATTTGCTTCAAAGTGAGAAATACAGATCCTGGTCGTCGATGTTAATTATAAATTCAAAACGATTTCTTTTGAAAACTGAGTAACTACAATTAAATTGGTAGAAAAACTATTGTACAATTTAGGTGGAAGGTAAAAGAAGTGCTTACTAAATATGTCCTTAGGAAAAGTTGGAACTTAAAAAAATTAAGATGATCTAGTATTATATTGCCTGGTCTTAAGTTTGCAAAGAGATTTCGAAAAATATAAAGTAGAATGCGATAAAATGCATTATGCGGTAATGGTAACAACTTAAGAAACCTAAAATATTGTGGATTAGATTGGTGATTCAGAATTTTAAAACATTTATTTTAAAAAAATATATATATATTAGTTACTTCAAAAATTTTAAAGTAGCCTAAAGAGGCTAGCTGTTACAGTGTTTCACGAGCTTTTGAAACATTTTTAAAGGGTATCTCACTGATTTTATTCATCGTATCAGTTAGTTTTAATTATAGAGCATTTTCAATCACATGACTCGGACATAACAACGGCCATAGCAACAGAAGGTTGTTACAGTTTTTTGCCCTACAGAGGTTAACAGTTACAAAAATGACTAGCCGTGGAATTTTTCTATTGGAGCATTTGCAATCACGTGACCCCATACCTAAAAACCGTCTTAGCAACAGATAAACAACGGCCTTAGCAACAGTTAAAAGCCCTACAGAAGGTACATAGTTAAAAGAAATTAACCGGTTGTGACGTCACCTGAAAACACTCTATATCTGTTTCATCACCATTACTTGTTTTTAAATTTATAAACATCGTTGGTTTTAGTCATCATATGTAAATTTTTGTGCAATGTTTTAATATAATTTTTATCAATGGCACATAAAGTACGCCCGACTATACGGCTTTCAAACCTGTTTTTTTATTCCAAAGTCTATCTTGGCGCAATATGATTTATATTATATTATTATTATCACATTTGAAAATTTGATATTTGTTGTTTTTACTTATTTTATGATCATATTTGATTCTTGAGCCATAAAGCAATAACCAAACCAAACCAAATCTTGAAACATAACAAATTCTCATTTAAAAAACCTTACAAAAAAGGTTTAAGTGACAGTTAAAACAAAACAAATCATAACAATAACTTTCCCTAGTAGCTCGGATTCCTAACATCAGCACTAGTAGCCAGTTTTCCTTAATAAGCATTCCACAAACAGACCACAACAAAACCCATTAAGGGCTCAAAAGGAGAACCCAAATAACGCCACATCCTGATACCATCAATTATTTATTCCTAATATTCCTTCCGAGACAGCGAGCGGTTTAATATGTAAAAGATATGGATAAAAGGGCGCCGCGGGCACCGAATAAAACCGAAATCTCTACTGAATGCTCTGAGGAGAGGTAAAAAGAGCGTTATTAGGAGAGAGAGGATGCCTATACAATGGGAGAGAGAATGGGGAGGGGAGTGGGGAAAACCCCGCCACAATGGGGTTAATCAGACTCGAAATGTTTCAAGTTCGAAATGGGAGGCAAGAAATTGCCATCGATCTGTGATTGGTGGGGGAAGGTATGAAGGGGGTGGCAGGTATTCGTGTTTCTAGATGGTTTCTTAGTTACAGAGATTTGTATATGAGAATGTGGTATACGATCATTTTTATTCAGGGGTAACGCACGTGAGATTGTTCTTAAAGAAAGGAATGGGAGCCATTAAACTCTTACCAAACCAAACCTTAAAAAATGTCTTTATTTTTCATTCATGGAGTAGATTGTAAAGGGTGTCTCAAAATTAATGCAAGATTTGAATAACAAAATTGTTTGACACATTTTGTTATCTTACTCTATTGTTAAACTTTATGTTGAGATTTAAAAGTCATTTTATTAAATTTTTTATGTCGTAGGTTTTTATAGGAATATACTGCTTCTGAGAAAGTTTTGATACTCTTTTAAATGTTATAATGTGGACATTCAACTGAGGATGAAGATTTCCACAGAAGGAGATAGGATTTTACAACAATTTTCTATTGAAAGGACTTAAGTTTAACTTGGAATAAGTGTACATCAATGATATTTCGAGAGAATTTTATTATGCTTTTTTTTCTAGTATTGTATGTTTGATTCTAAATGCCTGTTCCAGCAAATCTCGTCTTAATTTAACTAAAACAACCTCAAAACTACACGATTGCACTGAAAAACTTGAAATTTACGAACTTTTCTTATCTGAAGCCTGAAAAAATGCTAATTTCGCATGTAGTCCGCTATTTTGCAATTCTCCTCGAATATTCACGATATTTTCATGATATTTTTCTACAAGTTTTATATTAATCAGGGAAAACGCTGGATTCGATACTAGAAAGTTTAAACTTTACAACTCTTGCATATCCAAATAATTAAATTTATTAATTCCACTATCAACACCAATCTTATTAGTTTCAAATGCGAGAAGTTGTACTTTCACCTTTAACAAATATTTACCACACAAATTCAAAACGTTACGACAATTGTGTGACTTTTTGGAATCTTTATAAGCTTTTCAATGCTCCCAACTTTAGATAGATCAGACGTTTTACCTCGCGAGTTTCGAATTCTCCGAAATAAGCAAATTCAAAAGGGGTAGAATAAAAAACGCTATCCCGTGTTACTCTCTCCGTGTCTATCGTTATTTTATTCTTTTTGGCATCATCCCCGCCCACTGCAGTGTGCTCGTAAAAAACGCCGTAAGTGGGAAACAAAGACATCAAAGGAGCAAAGGCTCTGCTCTTATCCTTGCGTAGAGTGGGAAGTTGTGGATATAACATTGAATGTGAGCCTTGCGTGGACAACAAAGAGTAAAAAAAGGAAATTTGTAAAAGAAAAACATCAACTTGTTTAAAAAGAAAACGCCAAGAACGATTTCTGTAGCTGCCAACCGTTTTGATTTTTCCGTAGATCAATATTTGAAATCAGAACAAAGATGGGAAAATGGGTACGGTTGGCAGCTACGGATTTTCGAATGTTTTTACTCATATTGTGTAGCTTCTACTGGGGGGAAGTTATCAGAAAACGAAAATCTTGTTTTTAAATTTCAATATCTTTATACAGCCTTATTTTAATAACTTCATATTATAAATAAATTTTTATAGGGCCTCCTTAGTTTAAAATATTAAATAATCAAAATTGTCTTTATTTCCTGAATATAACACGAAAAATTCTATCTCGGTGTCTTTAAGACTCACTGACGTATTGGTGATTTGCATCATTTTATAACACCCTTTTTAAGAGCAAAACAGGGTTCATTCACAAATTTAAGTGGCACCTGTTTTTATGTGGTGATAGGAATAACTTCAAAAAAATACACATATTTCTTTCAAACACTTTTCGTAAAGATGAAG
This sequence comes from Tetragnatha montana, assembly GCA_963680715.1. Classification (NCBI taxonomy): domain Eukaryota; kingdom Metazoa; phylum Arthropoda; class Arachnida; order Araneae; family Tetragnathidae; genus Tetragnatha; species Tetragnatha montana. The sequence continues at coordinate 8,168,954 of OY796677.1, read as the reverse complement.
TAAGTAAAGAAGTATTCTCAATCGTTTCAAGTGGTTGGGGCTAAAAAGATAGCAGATGATCCCTCTATTTCCTTCTTTCTCTACGCTCACAGTGTGACGGCATCTCTCTCCCAGAGAAACATTGACGCGAGGGGGAATGTCTCTCCTTCGGTGAGAATATTCGAACACGGGAGAGAGGATCATGCACTATGGCCACCTTGTTATTACGGTGGAGAAGATGGAATGGGAGAACCATGGAAATAGTTTGAGGGCAGGATAAAAAAAATACTGTTCGGTGGTTGCTTCGAGGGAAAAAAAAGCTTCGAGGGTTTTTTTTTTTTGACCTGAGGAAGTACCATTTAGGGACGGAATGAAGTTTTTAGAGGCAATGTATTCATTTTTAGTGGATTTAGTATACCGGGCGCCATAAAATAATTATCAACTAACCAAATATCTATTCTCAACCGATTTTTTTTTTTTGCCTTGATGCATAATAATCACAATGGGCTGTGGTGGCAGGTATCTTCTCTGATGATTGCGATTAAGTCTTTCTTTATTGTGTATGTTTTTGTTATTGGTTTTACATGTCTTTATATTACATTGTTTTCAATAATTTGATATTGTTCTTTTTCACTTTATAACTATATTGTAGTACTTTTCTATCTTCTAAACGGGTTGTTTTCCCTTGGTGACAACAAACATGTTTTTTTCTTGTTCTGTTGCTTTCTGTTAAATGATAATAAAGACTATTATTTTAATAAGTCAACAAATAACTGCAATCAAACATTTGTGAAGATAAAAGTTACTTTAAATTTGAGATTACAGAACTTCCAAGTATGATTTTGAGTTATATTGATAAATTATTACTTATTTATTTAAAAATTATAATTTACGTATAAAATAAACATTATTGTTTTGTGTAAAGAAATATTTCAGTGTATATCGTGTTGTTAATTTTTCACCCTACATCTTCCTTTCCAGAAAATATTTATCCCCCATTAGTCCTCTTACCTATGGATGGAACTACATTCATTCCCTCAAGTTATTTTTATCCTAATGAGATAAAAATTACATTAACAGAGAGAGGGGGGGGGGATATCCATCCATTTAAACCCTTATTCATTCAATTTCGCCTTCCGTTGAACCCTTTTCCATTCCTCTTGTCGATACCGGGACGAGAGCCAAAGGGCGGTGATGCCAGCAAAATCGAACGCCATTACTCATTCTGGTGTTCGATCAAAGCAACCTTTTCACACAACCCGGGCTATTTCGATATGCCCCTCTGTTATGGGGGTTTCATTATAACGCACTTATCAAAATATCTGCGATGTGTGAAAGTACTTAGGCTGATGGCTTTAAAAAAAAACGCAAATTGAAGTAATGCGTGGGTGACTGTTGTATGGTAATCGCTTTTAAGGTTGTTTAACAGCTTTTCGCTTGAGGTTGTTGTTTAGTTTAGCGGAATTGTTTAGTTTCGTTTCTCAAGGAATCTCTGTAATTCGTTTCCTTATTGTTTTGTCTTGGAGCTGATTTCTAATTTGGGGCCCCGCTGTTAACTCCTCGCCGCGTTCTCTCGCTGAACGGTCGGGAGGAAGTTCTAATAGGTCGGCTTCGAATTGGTCATCCTCGGCTCACCCACCGTCATCTGCTGATGGGGGAGCAGGCTCCTCTGTGTAATGTGTGTAAAGTTTCATTTACAGTTCGTCACATTATTTGTGAATGTCCTCATTTTTCAATGCTCAAAGATTTCATGTTTTTAAACGTAGAAATTTTAATATGTCTGATGTTTTACACAACAATTCTGATTTTAAACTTGTCCTCAATTTCATTCATATCATCAATTTTACCCATCATGTCTGACATTTTAACCTGTTATGTTTCATATCACCGTTCAGATTTTAACCTGAGTTTTTAAGGTTTTTAACATTGATGTATAGATTACATCCAACAAGGGCTTTTCGCTCGCTTAATTTTTAGTGATTTACTTGTTTCTTTTGGTCTTGTTTGGCGAAGTATGTCCCAATAGGGGCCTTGCGCCATAAAACCCTAAACAACCAACCAACCAACCTAATTTGGGGCCGTTTAAATATTACGTAAGCACAGTGGCGTAACCAGAGTTGACTCATGGGGGGTGTTACTCCAACCACAGTCAACCACTTCAACATATTACTCCCTTTAAAAAAAAACTTCATAATATAAGTGTAATATAAACAATTTTTGTTAGACAAAATTTCCGAAGGGAAAACTTCCTCTAAGAGGCTTAACGTTCAAGGGAAAAACACAGTATGACAGACGTAAGAATTTTAGAGGGGGGTTTGGGGGTTCTCCCTCAGAAATTTTTTAAAAATTTGTTTTTAACGTAGTGTTTGAATTCATTTTTGAGGCCCTTTGGGTTAGTTCCTAAAAGAACAGTTCCTTGTGAACCGCCTTTCTTGTAAAGGGAAACATTTTCAGGTTTTAGAAACCGTCGACATAACGGGGGGGGTTTCATATCCAATAACCCCCCTTGTTACGCCTATGCGTAAACACCTAACTGGGGAGGGGGAGGGGGAGGTTTGCTATTTGCTTATTTTTTCTGACATGGGGGGGGGGATAATAGCCTAATGTGAAAGACCATAGTCTTTGATCTAAAGCAGTGGTTCCCAACTCGTAGAAGTCCGCGGACCATTAAGCCTAACATTGGGACCTCTACGGACCACCTCAATCCTCACAAAATTAAAAGATAAAAGTCCACTTTCCCTAATTATAAGCATTAAAATTTATATGAAGCTCTGAAATTTTTATTCGATTTTAAAAATTCATCTCACAAAAACGATAGTAATTTATGTTGTGATGAAATTAAATCTTTAGAACCTGTAAAAGAACCTTTTTCAGAGCATTTACTTCACTTTAAACATTTATAGAACTGGAAAGTATTTTTAAAAATTTGGGGGGGGGGGTTTATGCCCACAAATTACTCAGCAGAAAGTCATCGTCATGGATATAATTCAATCTGTTATCGTTCAATCCGTTCAAAGTTTCATTTATTAGAATTTTTTTTGTGCTATACCAGGCCCTTTCACGGACCACTTCCAATACTCTCACGGACCACCAGTGGTCCGCGGACCACCTGTTGGGAACAACTGATCTAAAGGAAACATAAAGGTAACGCAATACACACAAGTGGAGACTCAGCTTAGTTAAGTTAAAAAGTTAGGTTAGGTTAAGTTGAGTTGCACGACAGACTTTATGGTGAGTGACCTAAAGATTTGCTTCATAATGAAAATAATTCCTTCAAAGTGCATGTTTTTCACCTACATTCCCTTAGTGCCCCTGGCCATAATTTCGTTTCGGTAGTAAAACCTTTCAAAACTATTTCTCGCAAAAAAAAAAAACATTTCTTCCTCTGGACCCGAAGGTTTTAGCATCAAGCCCACAAAAAAGCCACCTAACCTGCGAGTCCTCTCACCTCATAACTCGAGGTCTTTGTGTCCCGTATGAGCTCCCCGAGCGGTGATAGAGGCCTTTTTTACGAGCCCCTGGGATGAGAAAGAACACCTCAACCGCCCGAGCAAAGAGGCCCAATGATGACCTCGTAAAAACGCGTGTTATGACGTCACGCAGCCAATCAGGGGAAGAGAAAGTGACGTATATCAGCATGGTTTTGGTATTAAATGGACCGACTTGGGTGGGAGGGGGTCAAGCAAATATTGCCAGGATATAAAGGTAAAAAAAGAAGTAAAGTTGCGGCTCTCCAGTTCCATACGAAACAACGAGTTATAAGCTTGAAACAACAAGTTATAAGCCATATTTAATCAAACTTTCAAAAGGCATGCAAAGCCAAAGCTCCCATTGATGTAACTATATTTGTGTTTTTATATGAATAAATATATTCTGTATTTAAAGTCTATTATTTTAAATCAAATATATATTAGCAAATACTATAATATTGAAACGAAAATTTTTAGTGGCTCTTTAAAAACTGGGAAATTTTGTAAATTTTGACTTTTGGCTCTTTTGTTTCAATTGGTTGCCGACCCCTGGGTTCGAGGGGTCAGTGAAGTCTTAATATATAGACCAAGAGCTGAATGATGTATTTAACAACAACAAACACATTTATTTATTGACAGAAAGAAGAAGATTTAACAAATTGTACCTATAACCTAAAGGAAGTGATCCTACACTGGTATAATACCATCACAGTGAATAAATACATTAAAATATAAATAATGATGACAATAAAATACATAGAAATGAAAGAAGATGGGGAAAAAAGAAAATGGAAAAGAAACTAATAAACATTTATGAAAAAAAAAACATTTGCAACATGACTCGGTGCATGAAAAATTTCACTTGGAATAGATTTAATTGATTCAGACAAACCTAAACCCACGACAACTAGAAGGAGCTTGAGCTTGAGGGAGCTTGGGGGAGGGTCAAACCTGAAAATGTTTCGTGAAAAATAATTGACAAGGTGAAAGGCGAGTAAAAGTCAGGAAAATTATAGCCAGAAAGTTTAGGGGTGGATAAAAGCCTGCTAGAAGGCACCAAAGATGAAAAAGTGCAAAATATATTGTTAAAAAGCAAAAATAATGTTTAAATACAGCTTATAATCGTGACTATTAAGAAATTATAATTTTGAAACTTACAGTTTTTAGTTTGGTTTTGTTTTGTTATACTATTTGAAAAATATGTTGATATATTTAGAGATTATAAAGGACAATTAGAATTTTCCTCTTTAAAATTAAAGTCCTACTTAAGAAAAAACCAATTCGAAAAACTTATTTTAAACTGCCTTTATTATGTCAATGTGCATTTTTTTCGACATGCTTTCTCTTCTATTCATGTAACTTTATCCCCACCCACATCTAAGTATAAAATTTTCAATCCTGCCAACTTTAAATAGGCTGTAAAATCGATGCGACAAAAAGCCTTTCACTCTCGTTTGACAACCTGCAAAAGGGGCGTCAAAACTCCACAGACACCAAGCAAGGGGATGAAATTTATTAACACCCCGAAGCCACTCGCGCACCCCTAAATCCTTTTCTCACTGCCGTTGCGGCCACAAGATAAGTGCAAAAATAAGTCTATTAAAAGTATCGGAGGAAGTCTACTTCCAGCCTTAAAAATTTATAGCGGGCTGTAAAAGAAGCTGCAGCGCTTGAGGTTAAAAAGTTCGTTTTTTTACGTCTCGGTTTTATTATTTCTACGGTTTTAAAGATTATCTGCCCTTTTCTTCGAAAGGTTAGGCTTTCTGTGACGTCTAATATCGTAAAAAGAGTACCCCCAGAGTTTCGTCCATTGTTGGTTGGTCGTGATAGGGCGATTTCTTCCAATTTGGTTAAGTCGCCTTTTCAATTACGCTAGCGGTAAAAGCCGGGCGATTTCTAAGTTGTGTGTGTCGTAGAGGTAGTATGGAAAGAGGAAACTTTGAGCACCTATCCCATTGCACTGAGCTACGGCTTACTAGATACTATACAGGCTATAGCCGAGTTTTGAATTAGTATAAAAAAAACATTTGACAACTTTTCTCGCTAGGATCGCCTAAACGGAAAGAATAACAAATGTAATGTATAGAAACTGACAAGTGAAAGGAGAGAAAACGTGACGAAAAAAAAAAACAAATGGCAAACGAAAGAGAAGTGAAAAAGATTGGTATAGGCTCATTTAAAAACATTGTTTCACTTTCAATATTCGTCATGAGTGATCCTCACCGAGAAAAATCCCACATTTACATAGTAAATCGGAGGAATGAAGACAGTTTACACTTGTCATTTTGGATGAAGACTCCAAAATAAACATCGAAAGTGTCACTTTGTTTTCATTTTGGAGGAATCAACCAAACATAAAAACTGTCATTTCACTCTCTAGTACTACAATTTTCAATGCATATGTCCTTGTGCGAGCTTGCTGCCATAAAACCCTATACCAACCAATTTTTTAATGCAAACGAGCGTTTCACAGGAGAGAATCACTTATGATGAACACCTAAAGTTTTATATAATTTGTCTTGGTTGGCACTCTATGCCCGGATATAGACCTTGTGCCATAAAAATACAATCAACCAACTTGTGATGAACATTGAAAGTGAGACAATGTAAATGAGCCTTAGTCGAAATAAGGGAACGAGAGATGACAGGTAAAACATTGACAGGATAAAGGATATAATGAAATACTCCCACTCATGGAATGACACAATAGGGGCCTTGTGGCATAAAACCCCAAACCAAACTCCCACACATTTATTACACATATAGTGCTGTCCTTTAAAAACAACCCACTGTTTCATATTTTCTTCATTAAAAGCTTAATAAAAAGGATAATTAAATCGAACAAAAAACTGTACTAGCGGCTCATCCTCCCTAACATTTTAGTGCTAAGCATTTTTAATTCCAACTCTCCATTACAAATTGGCAGCCAATTAAGTAAGAATTTGAAAAAAAAAAAAACACTTTTTCCTAGAAGGACTCTAATTGGCGAACTGAGCTAAAACTTTAATATTTTATTCTCATAGTAATGTGATAACATAAAAACGCGCGAAAAATGCTCTAAAATCTTTATAACATGCATTTTTACAAAATTTTGCAAATCTGAAGCACATTTTTTGCCAAAAATCTACATTATCTCAGCTTGTTTAAAATATTAGTAAATAAATCGTTCTTTGACCAGTTTTTACACCCCTGACACTCTAAAGGGCATAGAAAGACAGGGTATATGAGATGGTAAAATTATTTAATTATTTAATTAAAAAATCTCAATGGGTTGTTTTTAGGGTACAATTTGGAGTGGGTTGTTTTTAAAGGACAGCACACTATACGTTATTTTAAAGATGAAGGCCTTTTGCCTTCTAAATTGTTTTAATTTGTATTATCTGGCACATAATGTACTGATGTGGATCACACAGAGAAAAATCCTAACAGAGTGCCCACAAGGTTATTTTCAAATTTCTGTATAAGGTAGAGGGCAGAACGAGGAATTCAATGATTGACAGAGAAGTAGACAGTACATTTTGGTGGTCAAAGCTGTGATTGGCTATGACGTGTTCATTCAATCTGTCCTTTCGGAGGGCTCATGGAGGATCAAGCTTTTTTCTCCGCCTCTCGTGACGTGACGCGATCCCAGGGCCGAAATATTCCCTAACTTATACAATATCCTTTTTTTCGATTTCCATTACCTCCTATGGCTGTGGAATATCTGTTCTAGTACTCTGTGATGTGGATCATGCGACATAAATACCAACCAACCAAACTCCCACTCATGATTATAATTGAATCGTCAGTTAGAAGAAGGGAATAAGTCTAAATAATGGCAAATTGACTTTTTGTGTGCAAAAAAATTCTCCAAGCTTTGCTCTACACATGAGTGTAAAGAGGGAAAAAATAACTACCCCCTATCGGCAGATATAGCCCCTTGAATTTGCGAAATCGATGTCCATTCATTCTATTTTTTTTTAATTTGAAATTTAACTTAATTTGTCTTTCTTTTCTTATTCTTTGGCCTATAAACTCAACCAAAATAAAATATGATATGAATTTAAAAGTGTTTTTTCTTTTTTTTAACCAATGAATGTTTGACTCCATTGATATTCACTAACTCCATTGATAGAGCATTAATGACACAGTTTCATAATAATTTTTAATTTTATTCGTGTTAGTCTTTCTCTCTTTCACTTTTGTACTCTGAACTAAGCAGAAATATAATTTAATTGTCAATTTAAGTGGTTTTTAAGATTTTTGTTCAGCTAAAATTTCATAAGGTTGAAAAAGGGAATAAGTCCATCCTCTTTTTTTAACTGTAAAACAATTTTAAACACATTTATAATTTTTTCGATGATTGTTCTGTATTCTTAACAGTTTCATGAATTTCCTGTAAAAATTTGGTGGCTATAAGATACAAATTCCATTACTTACTATACAGTTTTCTTCGATTTTCTCAAAACTTTGTTTTTGGACTTATTCCCTTCTTCTAACTGACGATTCAATTCGAATTTGGCAATTTTTGACTTACACCACTAGCAGCTCAACCATTTCACAAACAAAACAATTTGTTTCTCCCACTCAGTCAGTTTGCGCAACAAATACACCCGCCGTTAGTTTGCTCCCCGGAATCCCCCAGAGGGACAGAGAGGAAAAAAACCAGCTCCGTTCAGGTGCTCTCATCACCTCAAACGGTAATCAGCCCACTCGGTTAAGTAAAAGGTAGAGATATATACAACCGGAGTAATAGTTACGGTGTCTCTTTACTAACAAAAGGGGTTCCCAGGAGTGGCCGCAGGGCTGATTGGCGTCTAATTCGATTACTTGGCGATCCGGGGAGGGAGGTCCCTCGGGGCCGAAGACCGAATAATGGACTTCGTCGATGAGGGATGAAGAGTTGTGAGACAGATGTGATGATGCTTCATCAAATGTGGATCATCCAGTTTTGGTTTTGTCAGTTCGGTCCGGGATCAGTCCGGAATCGGACCTTTACTACGTAAAGCATGTTTTTTTTTATAGTTTTTAACCACCCCCTTTTTTTTTAGCAAAAATAAAATTTTATTATTATTTTCCATTTTCCCACCCTGAAAATTTCAGAAGCGTTTTTATTGATATGAAATGACTGAAGATATTCAGAAATTCCATATACAGGGTGTCCAGTCGTAAGGCTTGCCACGGCCTTTACTCCTGAACGCCTGGAGCTATTTCCATAAACATGGTGCCTATACCTAGTGGAACGCCTAGAGGCGCATAAAGAGCGTAGACGTTTCACTAGGGGTAGGCACCATGTTTGTGGAAATAGCTCCAGGCGTTCTGGAGTAAAGGCCGTCATAACAGTTAAGACTGGCCACCCAGTATAAAATTGAAACCGTGTGTTTGATTTAAGTTGAAAAAAAATGAAGGCAAAAGAATAAATTTTGAGTGATGATATGCATTTTAAAATTAGTTTAAAAATGGGCATCTTTTGGGGCAAACTTTTTGCAACTTTTATATAAACCACATTTTAAATTGAGCTTTAGTGCTGTTCATTGGCTATAATAATAATAGTTTATTTACAAATGTATAAGATGTTACATACAAATTGGGAAAAAATCTTTGATTGTCAACTGTGGTAAAAGAAAAACCCATTTATTTGACAAAAAATAAAATTAAAAAAAAAAAACAATAAAGAGGTAAATAATTTTTGAAAATTACTATAACATAAATAAAACACAAGCATATACTACACAGTTACGAACAGAAAAAAAAACTGAAAACACATTGAACCAGAATGTATTAAAATAAAGGGAAAAAAAGATTAAGGAATAAATATTACTAGATTCTTCTATAATTTAAAAAATCTTCTAATGGAGTTAAACGAAATTCAACATTCAAAAATATTATAAAATTTAATTAATTGCGAAAATAAGTAATAATGTTTAATAATGTTTCTAATACCATCATGCCTTGACATGAAATCATGTAGATGCTGATTTAAATTAATAGGACATATTTTGCTTAGTACAAAAAAGTAGATGCGGTAAAAAGAAAATCTCGAGACATATTCAAAATCTGCATCAAAAATGCTAGCAAACCTACATAACCACATCTCCAATGATTTAATAGTGCTGGCCTGTGTAATTTCTTCACTTTCATAAAAATTATTAAATGTTTTTTGGATGAAACCTTAACTTGGAACTTTTAAATGAAATATATGACTTGGGGCACGTTCTCGGGTAACAGAAAGTAATGCGCTTCCCTCCTCAGAAATGTATCAGCTTATTTCAATTTTCACGGCAAATATTCTCCAATATCACCGCTGACAATAATTTTCGTGTGTGTAAATTTTTCTCGATTTCGAAATAGCGCAGTGGAAAACCTCTCAAAAACCTTCCAGAATTCTTTCGAAAATTAATTAAGTGCGTGGGTGTTTGAAATGAGTCTGAGTCCCCGCACAGACGAACTTTCAGACAAAATAACAGCAAACTGCATTAAAATGTCATATTTCAAAAATATAGTACCAAGGTAGGAGGATGTAACTTTTCTCTATCTAAACATTCATTGCTGAATTTTGAAATTATAATTACTAGCTTTCAAACTACGCATTTTTTATAGGAACATAATTAGGAATCATTGTTAAACATATGTGCTTTAATTTTGCATTTGCATAAATTTGCGTAATTTTGTCATTAAGTCGTACATTGCTCCAGCTTATTTGAAAATTTTATCTTCTTCATGATTCGATAATGGAAGCTTTACTCGATTTTCTATCTCTCCCTCGGGTTATTAAATTATAAATGTGTATAAAGTGTGTGCACGCGGAACACATTTACTCGTAAAACTTGTTTTAAAATTGGAGTACTTGTGGTTATTACAAAATATTAGTGTTCGGCACTAGTTAACTAGAACTAGTTGCAACTAGTAGTTAACTACCGATCAACTAGTAGTTAACTAGTAGTTTAACTACTTTTAGTTTAAAGTAGTTCAACTATTAGTTTAACTACTTTTTTAATTAACTACTAGTTAAAACTACTTTCAAATTTTCAACTACTTCAAAAAAAATTATTTAAAATTTAAGAAGATATTTAAATTTTTTATCAAAGGTAGAGTACTCAAATACCATAACCAGAAATAAAGACCATTTTTGCGCGAAGTGTAAACGTTTTTTGTGACATAGATAAGAAATATGAATTAGAATTTTGCCAAAAAAGTAGGTAAAGAAATTAAATAGACTAGTTGCAACTAGTAGTTAACTACTTTGGGAAATAGTTAACTACTAGTTGCAACTAGTCCCAGGAAAAAATAGTTAACTACTAGTTACAACTACAATTTCCCAGACTAGTTAGTAGTTGGTAGTTAACTATTTTTTGACCACTAGTTGCCGAACACTACAAAATATTAATAACACTAATATTTACTTTAAGAAATGCATGGTCTTGAATATTGCGATATTCTAAAAATGTAAACTGCTAAACGACGCCAGTGGTAACCAGTAAACTATTTCTCTAAGGTTATTTTAAAACCAAATGAAGGTTTGAAGAAATGTTTAAGTTTATTGAAATGTCAGAGGCATTGCAATTATTGGCGACAAGTAAGTTTCAAAAGAGAGATAACTTTTTCAGATATGCACCCCCTCCAGCGTTTCCAAACCCCCTCCGAAAAATTTATTCCTCTTTCTCATCTCTACAACTGACAGCAGAACCAATAATTTAAAAAAAAAAAGTAGCAGAAATTAGATTCCGGAGAATACATCTAAATAAACCTCAAATATTTTCGAATCCAATTCTGACTTTGAGGAATTTCCTTCCCTCGCCGAAAATTAAATTTCTGATTCCCGCCCCTTGATTTCTCTTCTGCTGCCCCGGAAATCCTGCCCCTCAAACCGGGTTATCGGCAAAAATTTTTATTCAATCATCTAATGCCGTAAAAAGGGGGCGAAGTATTCCGCTTTGAAGGTTTGGCAACAGTGCAGTTGTCATATCGATTCTGACAAACGAACGGAATCGGAAATGGCGATTTTTTTCCTCCAGAAAGTTTCCCCTCGTCTGTCAAGTCTGGAGTTTTCTTTTCGCAGGTTGCTTTGGTCCCTGCTGCAACGCCACTGATAATGCCCGTCCGCCATTTTGGAACCTAAACCTGGACGCTGTGCGAGTCCTCAATCATCCTAAGCACTCGATTCGTTTTGTCTTTTTTTTTTATTTATTCGATTATTTCTCCCGATTTTTTTTTTTTTTTTCTTCTTCTACTGAATCGATTTTCCCTTTGTTGGGCCCAAAGACCGTCCGATTCTGTCACACGTGTTCGAAAATAATCGCGTTCTTCGAATGAAAGGAAACCCTCTTTTTTATCCCTAAACGAATGCCAGAAAGTCAAATGGTGGAAGAAAATGTTTAAGTACATTGTGTGTCTTCTTGAAACGGTCCGTCAGCGGTTTTTGAGGCGATTAGCTGCTGCTTTCGAATATTGAAGAGTAAGCCCATTTACAGAAAATTCCTTACAGCTCTTTCTATCCATTCATTGTTACAATAAGATTTATAAATCTCGCTTCAAATCAGAACAATCCATTTATTACTCTTTTTAAATGTGAATAATACTGTCAGGCGCGTAGCCAGAGGGGGGGATTTGGGGATATATCCCCCCCCCCCGAAACTCTGAAATTTTCTTTTTTTGACCATAGAAAACCACTAAAAATACCCCATATCCCCCCCCCCCGAAATATCAATATCCCCTTCCGAAATTTTTTTCTGGATACGCCACTGAATACTGTGGCATATATTATCGCATAAAACATACAAAAGCTACAAATATATTTTAAGTAGTTATCTATTACTAGACTGTAACATTACTTAAACCCTTGAAAAACAAGCTGAGAGCAAACTTAAGAAATTAGTTCCCAGCACGGTGTCTGAATTTTGAGTGAAATTAAGAATTTTAATTTAGAAATATGATTAGTATGTTAAACTCATGTATATATAGCGTCTTTTTATCACGTTTTGCGTACCAAAACTCCTCCTAGCAACCCAACACCACTTCAGTTTACTCAGTTTTTCCTTCCGTGTACTGACGTTATGGGGTCAAGAAACGTTGCGTATACTATTAACAAACTTTCTTGACAATGAGCGGACGTCTGTGAGTTCTCATTGGCTAGCGCGTTCAAAAATGAATGTACTACAGAGCGGAATCGAAAATATATAACATTTTACGAAACGTATGACCTAAAAATACAATGTATGCATGGATTTAACAAACTAATAACAATTGTAAAGTGGAATACCTAATTTTCCTAATTTATTTCTAATACCTAATTTTTGCAAAAGTTTGTGATTCGGCTGCTGATTGATTTTGCTGTTGGCGAGCTCGGGAAGAAAAAAAAATAATTTTCAACTTTGGCATATTAGATAATTCTGGAAATAATAATCAAAATAATTAATTTTTTAAACTGAACTGGCCCTAAAACCTTTTTCTTTAAATGTTAAAAAATTTCCTAATATTCCACATGGAAGAGTTTTCGCAAAGTGAGAGTTCGAATTTGTCAAAGTGAAAATACTCTGAAACCGTAGCGGCAGCAATAATTGTTACTTTTTAACGAAGGGGGTAAATTTCTCATTACGTCCAACTATGGGCCTTGCAATATAAAACGTCGTTGTCGTTTAATCAACCCACCAACCAATTCCTCCTCCTGATGTATAAAGTGTGTTTCCTGTGTATTCTTTTTCTATATTCTTGTCCGTGCCGTTCCCACAATTGATACTGAAAAATGTTTCTTATTGTTTCGGTTAAACTGAAGGAGTGTTAGGGTGGGGTAAAATGGATATAGTGGTTTTAACATGCTTTTGTTCTTTCTGATTTTTGTTGAGCCTCAAGAAAAATCAACATGCCAAAAACACATTAAATTTTAGAAATATTAATTGTTAAAATACGTAAATCCATTTTACCCCGCTATAACCATTTTACCCCACCCCTTCCTACTGAATTACAGTAATATCTGTTGCTTCTAAGCCTGAAGTCCGCTCTGTTTGTTTGTCAAACTGGTCTATAGATGAATGAATCTCTGTTGTATGATTTAGTCACCACTAAAAAAATACATTTAAGTTTTATTATTATCTTATCTACACAATTTAGATAGTAACCAACATCGATAAGCTTATTGTTAATCACTGTATAGCTAATACCTGAACAGTGAATGATATTTTAATATGAAAACGAAAATTAATTCAAACAAATATGTACTAAGTGTATTTTTAATCACTGTAAGGCTAATACCTGAACAGTGAATGACAATAAAAGTCATACGGAGTGTCGAACAAATAAAAGTAAATAACTAAAAAATAAATAAAAGTGAAAACTTGGATTTTCTGTCTAATTTTAAGTTCTTAATGAAAGGCGATGTTTATCACTCTTGTGTTAATTTTTATTTGAAAATATGATTGATTTCCTAGGAAAAGTAACTTGATTTTCGGAATATGGAATAAAAAAAGGGGCCTTCATAGGAAACAGATAATGTTGCGTTCGTTACTTATAAAAGTGGGATCTTCAAGAAAAATGGCTATTATAAATTTCGAAAATGCCATAAACTCTAATCGTCTTCCTAACCCTAGCCCATATTGTTCACTGCAGTAATGTGTTTTTCCAATGCTGCACTATACTAGACTGCAACGTTTCTTGACCCTATGACGTCACTACTCGGAACGAAAAACTGCTTAAAAAGAAAGCCTGTTGGGTTGCTACGAGAAGTTTCGGCACGCAAATCGTGATAAAAAGACGCTATTTATACACGGGTTTAACAAACTAACTATACTTTTAAATTGCTCTTAATTTCACTCAAAATGCAGCCTTGTTAATTCGATTGTTTCTCCGGGGTCAAGTAACGTTATGCAGTCTATACTAGACAGCAACGTTAGTTGACCCTATGACGTCACTAACAAACAAAGTAGTTCCCATCGCGGTGTCTGAACTTGGAGTGAAATGATGAACGTCCATTTAAAAATATGATTATTATGTTAAACCCGCGTATATATAGCGTCTTTTTATCACGATTTACGTACCGAAACTCCTCCTAGCAACCCAACCGGCTTTGTGTTTACCCATTTTTCTCCTTCCGTGTAGTGACGTATTGGGTTCAGGAAACGTTGATGTCTAGTATAGAAGAAAAGAATGTTCATACTTTGTTTTGAAACATGATACAAGTCATACTTTAATCACTATCCTAACAAAATACACCATCTTCTTGAGTTTAACTATTTTGTTGGAGATTTCTCTTTTTTCCTAGCAACCCAACAGGCTTTGTGTTTACTCATTTTCTCCTTCCACGTAGTAACGTGCTGGGGTCAGGAAACGTTGCTGTCGAGTATAGTATAAACCATGATTATAAACAAAAATTATTCATATAAAGATTTTTAAGGGGGTTTTGTGCCATTAGACTCTTACCAAACCAAACCATGTAAAGCTTTTAATCTCATTTTTGTCTTGTTACCAATGAGTAGAGAATCACTGCTAGACAATAGTTGAAGTGAAAATGAGGAGAGGAACTCTTCCCATCTCTTTTATGAATGAATTCAGAGGATGACAGATGGCGGTAGTTCGGAAAGACTATTCTTTTCGGCACCACAGCTGACCCTTGAAGTGATTATATAGGGCATTGGGGATGCGATGTACTGCTAAGGCAGTTGCTCTGTCTGGAGATCAGGTGGGGGATTCCAGAATTCAATTCTAGCTGTTCAAAAGTTTCTATTAGACGGAGAGGGGAGAAAAAGTGATGAAGATAAAATAGAGAAGAAAATGAAGAAGTTAAGATAGAAAACAATACGGAGTAAGAGAAACTAAGAAAGAGAAACGAAATTAGCTTAAGTTTATATACTGATTAGTTTTACTACTTTGTGTTGCATATCTGTCAGTATGACATTAATGAAATATCACTGTAATACCTTACATCTACATCAGAACGATGATTAATATAATTTACAATTCGCAGGAATTTTAACTTAAAAAGGGAGGAAAAATTGAGTTTTAGACTAATCTGTATATAGCGAAAAACAAACTTGTGCAATTTAATGAAATAATTGAAAACAACGTTTTTATTTGCACAATTTTAAAAGAATAAACAGCATACAATTGTTTCGGGGGTCAACAGGACCCCCTTCGTCAGTGCTAAAAAGAACAATCTACAGCAATGAATCGGTATAATGCAGGGAAGGAAAAAGGTTACAGTTGAAGTGAACATAAAAAAAAACTTGTTACAGTTGAAAGTGAAAATACTAAACCTAATGGTAGATTGTTCTTTTTAGCACTGACGAAGGGGGTCCTGTTGACCCCCGAAACAATTGTATGCTGTTTATTCTTTTAAAATTGTGCAAATAAAAACGTTGTTTTCAATTATTTAATCTGTATATGTTTTGGGGGAAGTGAAAGAAACCTTTGTTCAAAAGGATTTCATTTTATTATACATATCTTCAAATTGCAAAATCATGGTCATTATTTAGTAAACATTTTTTCTTATATATCCTATTAAAAAGAGTAATTGTAATGTTTATAAATTTATAAGATTTTATATGCAATGATAAAAATGACACCAACACCAAAACTTTTGTAGACAGTACAAAAATATCTGAATCTAGATATAACTAACTAGCTAGCCTTTTAACTAACTCTAATAATAACTAACAATTAAAACTCTACAAATTTATTCTTCCAAAACACAAAACAAACTTTAAAATTGCTTTAATCTCAGTGTATAACACACCAAGGTAGTCTGTAGTTTTATTGATATTTTGTAGAAGCCTGCATACAAAGCATGCGCATTCAAAAATCCAGACATCAGTCAACAAAATTCTATAACTTAGTAACATCAGTTTTGAGAAAGCTGGCCTCAGCAAAACCGAGCACAAAGAGCCCCAAAAGATTCGCAAAAGTATCCTGTTTGGCATAGAGCTATTTTATGTAGAGTGTTCATTATTGCAGCAACCCTACGAGGCAAAACGTTTGATTGGCTAAAAGGAATTTGTTAACATGGGTGTCTCTTTTTTTTTTCTGTTTTTATTGTTCTTTCTTTCTTTCATTTTTCTCCTCTTCTCTCTTTTTCATTTTATTTTTCTTTTCTTGGGAGAAGAACGGTAAAAGGGACCAATAATTTTCTGCATGAAATAAAACAATTATGAACCTTTTCCTGAAGAAGTTTTTCCCAAATTAGTTTTTTTTTAATTTGAGATTTGTTCTAAACACTCTGTTCTTGGAAATAACGACTTCCAACTTTTTTTTCAGTTGTTATTCGAGAAATTTTCTGGGGCCTCGAGGTACCCCAGTAAAAATAAATTTCTTCGGTTCAAGTTCGTCTTTTTTTGCCGTTGAAAAATTGGGAAAAAAATTCGCACTTTTCTATATCAAGTAAATCAGAAAAAATGTCAAATGGTTCCTGTTAGAGAGGTTCCTATTTAAAAATGAAGTCAAAATTAACCTTTTAAGTTGTTGCCATTTCTTGACAAGCATTGATAATAATAACATAAATAAAACTATTGATGATAAGGTAAAATAAACTAAAAAATTCTTCTAGGAAGCTGGTTTCGAGCTAGATTTTTCAAGTCCTTTTTAACTAAATTTGGTTTCAAAAGTATAGAGCATTTTCAATCACATGACTCGGACCTAACAACGGCCTGAGCAACAGACGCTTTGTACTGCAGAAGGTTAACATTTACCGAAAATAACTGGTCGTGGAATTATTTTATTGGAGCATTTGCAATCACGTGACCCCACACCTAAAAGCCGCCATAGCAACAGATACCTCCGCTCATAGCAACCGCCCTAACAACAGACGCATTGACCTACAATAACTGGTAACTGACGTCACCCGAAAACACTCTATAAAACTATAGAGCATTTTCAATCACATGACTCGAACCTAACAATAGCTTTAGCAACGTTTTCTTATCCTCCAGTGACGTCATGTGTGAATGCTTCTAATGGTGCATTTTCAATCACATGACTCCGCCCCTAACAACCGCTGTAGCAACGGATGACCCCGCACCTAACAACAGCCTTAGCAACGTTGTTCTTGCCCTCTAGTGACGTCATGTGCGAATGCTCTATTGATGATATTGTGTCTGGCACGGAATGGACCCTTGCGCCATAAAACCCCACCAACCAACCTATTGATGATAAGTTAAAATATATTAACAAAATTCTTTCGAGATAGATTTTCAAGTCCTTTTTAAAAAAATGTTTTCAAACGTATATGAGACTTCTTTCGTAGGTTGGTCCGCCACAATCTCAAACGGCAAAGTAGCAATATTTCTTTTTACTGGTTTGAGTGGCAACGAGCTGGAATAGCCACCTTCATTACAATGCTGCCAGCTTTCCGATGCTCTCTCTATATCTTAAGTTATATCTCTCTTTCTCCCGTCTGCTCGACTTAAAAGAGTCGGTTCGACATGAAACACTGTCGGATCCCTCCAAAAACATTTCCATTTCAAATCCGAGGGTTTCGGTCCGCGCCATATGGCCTAAACTTCCAAATGCTTCATAAGTCCCTGTCTGCTCTGCAAACGGTTCTATTCTGGGAGCAGTTCTGTTGCCACTCGAGAAGCATAAATAAAAGAATCCTGCTTCCTACGGAAGGGATTTGGAAACGAATCTTTTATTATATGGTCTGTGGACTGGGTGGTGGTATTTTTCTGGGTATGAATCAAATTTTAAAAATTATATCTTGATTTTGAAGACTATTAAACTTTGATGACAAAATTATTAAAGTGAGTTAAGTGAAAAAAGAATGATGGAATAGAAATAAATTGAAATGGAATGGATTTTAAATAAGATACTTTTTTGTGCAATATAATCAGTGAATATTTCAATTTTAATAAATTTTAAATTAGTTCTATTCAACTATTCCCAACTGTACTTCTACATGTACTCTGAGGAATTACTAAATATTTTAAATCACAGGTGTATAGACTACACTAGACAAAGACTTGTGTCGCCTTAAATAATTTTATTTATTATTTGTCTTGGTTCGCGCTCTATGCTCGTATAGTAGCCATAAAAACACAACCAACCAACCAACCAACCAACCAACCAAGGAATCACTAAAGAATAACATACTGAATAATTAGATGAAAATTTACCAGGAATTTTTGTAATCACTAGTGTTTAAAACTAAAAAAAAAGTTAAATAAAATTAATTTTGAATTTTAAAATATAGGCGAGTTTAACTGTGCGACGTTCTGAATTCCAAGAATACTCCGGCAATCTTAATCTTGTGTTTGGCACGGTATGTCCGTATGGGGACCTTGCGCCATAAAACCCAAAACAACCAACCAACCAAGAATACTTCGGTTAAAATATTTCAAACCGTAAATATGATTCACCTTCGAAATGAATGTGACGTAAAGGAATGGAATACCCCGGAAGCGCTCTAGGGATTCTTGGTAAAAGTAACATGTTGTTCCGGATGAACTCGTCCATTAAATCAAATATTATCTGTACTTATGTACACGAAAAAGGATATTATATTCTCTTAATATTTTAATTATTAGGATGAGAAATTAGTATCTTTGAGTTTCACCAATTTGGAATTATTAGATGGTTAGATAGGGAAATTTTTATGCAAGTTCTAATCTAACTAATGAATTGGATCAATGAATTCCTTCCTGAGAATGTATATTTTACCTAAGGTTAAATTATACTGTATTTCCACGAAAGCAATGCAAAATCAAAAAATAAACCAAGCGGTGTTTTTGGGGGGTTATCGGTTTCAACCAATACTGAAAGGGAGCTATAGGGTTCAACCAAATCTAAAAGGGAGTTTTAAGAACTTAACGATAATTCAAATGAGTATCTTCTTCAAAGTACTGTTTTCTAAAAGAAATGTGCAGTTGTCCGTCCCAGATGCATAAAATCTTGCTTTTAAGGGTAAAATTCCATAAAAACTTTCGGGAGATGACATCCCCTTTTCAATTCTGTCCACATAATTTTAAAATAAATAAAACGGAGGTTCAAATCGTACCTTTTAATCTAATACTAAAAAATAATTTAACCTCTCTTATTTGTCAACGGATTAATGTTTCATCGTGTCTGATTTGTCTAGTTTGGCGCAGATTGTCCTAAAAGAGATATTGTGCCAACAAAAAAACTCTAAACAACCAAACCAACTGATTTAACTAAAAAAAATATGATAGGAGTAAAGCTACTCCCCTAAACTTAGGCCTATTTTCGGCCCTGCTCTGATAAATATATTTTGCACTTCCGCGTAGAGAATTGTCCCATGTGCATGTCTAGTTCGTCTCCCGTTCACTCTTCAGTGGGCATTTGAGGCGTGAGCCACTGCCTAATGAAGGAGAAGTCAGCAGCCATACCGCTGCATTGCATTCCTACAGCTTCATTAGCTTCGCACAAAAATCGAGTTATCTCTGAGCAAAACAAAGGGCCGGATTCTTAATCTAATCCCGGCTTCTTCTAGCGCTTTTGTGCTTTAATGAGTTCGTGTTCATCATCACGAGGTCTATTGATTTGAGAAATCATAACGGGGAACGATAGCGATAAAAAAAATGAGGTTGTAGTGTTGAGGTGTTACTTTTCGATTGGAATGGAGTGATTAATTAAGTTTTCGGCGTGGTTTGGGGATATATCTTGATTTATTTATCCATCCAAAAAAGTAATAGTCATGCTTTACACTTTGGTTCAGTTCCGTACATCCATAAATTACGTAAGTTGTTTTCTTCCAAACCCCTCCCCCCCCCCTTGGTGAGATTTAGCGAAATTTTCCTAGACCCCTCTCTCCCCCTCAAATTCCCACGTGAGATTTTTTCTATAGCTTTTAAATAAATACTAGCTGGTTTGACCCGGCAAAGCCGCGTCTTACCAGCTAGATTACGCGCCTTTGGCGCTGATGCGAGCTTCGCTCGTTACTACCACACGCTTGCAGCGCAGTTTAATTTTTTACAATTTATTACTTTTTTTAAGCTGCATCGTCAGTGCTAAACTGTTCAATATTTTCAATCAAATTATAGGTTTTTTTCACCACAACTAATTTATTCTTATGCGTCATCTGAAGAGAAAGAACAATGGACTCTAACCGTCTGACGTCACACGGAACCAACACGTGACCTACTGAGCTTGCAATTGGTTACCACAGATAGTAGATCTACGAGTGTAGTATCTGTGGTAACCAATTGCAAGCTCAGTTGTAGGTCACGTGTTGGTTCCGTGAAGTCTCGAACCAGATAGGCGGTTAGAGTCCATTAAACCGGTACCAGTATTTTTTTTGTATAAATCCAATATGCCTAGTATCCTGTTGCGATAAATCTAGTAAAACATCAAAACATTGAAGTTTGATAATTTCAAAGTAGATTTTCTTCACGCTCTTTAAAAGACGTTTTGCCTGTGTTGGTAAAAATATTAACTGAAAACAAAGGGGCAAATTGAAATAAATTTATAATTTAAAAATGGAATGTTTTTAAGGAACGTGACACATTTTTGGCTCATCTAGGGTTGGAAATCTTTCGATCAAGACCGAGTTTGTCAAAATCGGTTCAGGAGTTCCGGCTGGCGGCCGGCCGAACGGAACCTCCCCATAGAGTTAACATGGGGGCAAAACGAAAAAACCGCATAATTTAAAAATGGAATGTTTTGTAGAACGTGATATTAGGGTGGTCCTAACTCTGAATTTCTTTGGTCGCACCCCCCAACTTTTTTCCTTTAGGTATGAAATGAAAGTATACCAAATATCTTCCCAATATTTTAATATTAACACGTGCCGCATCGCGATTGTAGTTAGACTACGATAAAGGCGCAGAACTACGTAACACTAGAGGAAAGCGGGCTCCCCTCGCTTTCTCTCCCGCATGACAGTAGACCTTACGGACGGTGCTCGGGCGTTTTAAAAAATGAGAACTTTAAAGGGCGGGATCTTCATGGATTTTATTATAAACTTGAATGCATCCTACACTATGGTTATTTAGGGTAATAAAACGTAAACATAAAGTGCAAATCATTATTATAAGTGAACAACAATGGAGAATTTAAGGTAAAGTGATGGAGGATCTTCCAATGAGGGTTGTGAGAAGACATTGCAGCAGCTATTTATGGTTTACTAGTTGATTATGACATATTGGACACAATCAAAGCCTTGTGCTGTGACACCAGTGCATCCAGTACGGGAATTAAGAACAGTGCAAAAATCTTGGGATCTTATCGATAAACCAAAGTACTCATCAAAGTACAAAACACCAACCGAGAGATAACTACCGAGAGCTCCGAAAGCATTTTTAGGTTATCAAGAAGTAAAAATTATTAAATTTAGACAACCTAGTGCTTTCCATCATGCAAGATGGATGTCTAAAGCAATTTATTGCTTGAAGATGTTTATTTTTAGAAATTAGTTTAATTTAATTTGGATAATCAAAAACTACAAGGATTAAAAGATATGAGTATTTATTGTTAAGTTATACATCAGGGCTTGGTTTGATGCGCAAATTGGCTCACAATACCCCTTTTAAGATTTGAAATTCTTGAGGGACCTGTTTTTCTACAGAGAAATAAAAAAAAATATATATATATAGCAATAACAAAGAAAATGATTAGTCATGGATAGTACCTTACCGAGGAGACAGTTGCCTTAGCCTTTTTTGATGAGACTTTCCCCACACAGCAAAGAGCTTCGATGGCCAAAGAGTTTAAAGAGAAAGAATCCACCAATGTATCAAAGCGGTGCAAATTAGTTTTGAAGAACTGGGTATAACTCTCAAAGAAAAATCTAGCCGATTTTGTGTAAAAAAAATGAACCTCAAAATTTTTCAAAGACTTAAGTTATTTATATATTATAGGGATCCTTTAACGGTGGAACCCGTGTGAAAGATTATCAGGAAGGTTTAATGTCGTTAATAACTTGTTTGTTGTAAATGATGCTGCAGAAAGCGGAATCAAGATAATTGAAGAATAAAGAGTATTTTAACGCATAATGAGTAGAAAAAACAATACCTTTTAAAAACCGTCAAAGACTATAGCGGTCAATATTCTTCATGTTCGAAGCATTCTCGGTCAAAAAAGTATTGAAGTATATTTAATAATATTTTTTAATAAATTTTGTGATTTTTCAAAGTTTTGAGAATTTTGATGTTTTTTTTCAGATTTTCACCCTTTTTGCGGCACGTGTTAATATGTATGGATTCGGATAAAATTTTTACCAGTTATTTACTACCCCATAAGAAAAAAAGTTAGGGGGTGCGACTTAAGAAATTCCGAAAAAAAAATTTACCATTACACTTAGGACCACCCTAACGTGATATATTATTGGCTCATCTAGGGGTGGAGAGCTTTCGATCAAAACCGACTTTGTCCAAATCGGAACGGGGGTGCGGCCTGGCAGCCGGCCGAAAGAAAAACCAAATTGTTTTATTATATATATATATCTCTTTGATACCTTCTTTGCAAGTTTTGTTTCGTCTTATTTGCATGATGCTTAACATACAGATTGTAAAGTTTCGATATAAAACCATGTTGAAATCAAAAACATGGTCTTAAAGTTGTAATTATCACGACTGGACTGCCTAATGATTTGCTGTTGTGACTAATGAGTGCATTTTTACTAAACATGTGATAAATGTAAAGAAAAAACTTTTATTTTTTTTAACTGAAAGTTGACGTGATATTTTGATGGACTCCCCCCTCCCCCTAGTGAGATTTTGCTGAACCCCCTCTTTTTTCACCCCTTTATGGATGTCCCCTGTCCCGCTATATATCGCCAAGAATTTTTTTTTCGTCACCAAATAATCAAGTATCGCCAAATGTTTATGCTTGGTATCGATGTACTAATTGCATGTTTGATTCGGTTAATTCGAGTTTCGGCAATATTTCTAATCTTTGGCAACCAAAACAGCTTTATATTTATTGGCTTAATTTTGTCTTGTGTCTGGCGCACTATACTCAGTCTTGGGTCATGCGCCATAAAACTCCAAACAACCAGCCAACCAAAACAGCTTTTTCGATATTTAACGGGACAGATAACAGAATTGAACCTAGATGTTATATTTCTTAATTTGTTCTGATTTCTTCTGCACTTTGTGAAAACTTTTATTGTACGCTGAAATTATAAAGTTCAACGTTATTAGAACGTGTAATAATTATTAAACGGTAGAAATTAGCAGAAAAATTAGTTTAAAACATGAAAATATGAAATAAATATCGGAATTTGAAAAACGTGGATCAGCACTGCTGTTGCCAAAAGAAATTACACGGTACATTGCATTTCTTATCTCTTTAAGAATCGCTAAAATGTTTGAATGCTAAATACACAGAGAAGAACTTCTGTTATTCTACCTTCAACCAATCTGCTGCATTTTCCAGTGGAACTAATATTTCGTTTTCTAAAATGGACTATGGATGACTCTTTATGGTTGAGTTTATCACCAGCATAAAACAAAAAACAATTATATATTTAATAAAAGTTTTTTTTCTATGCTGTGGGTCATTCTAATATGTAAGGATCTTTAATAACACGCACTGACCCTTTTCAGTTGCGTAGTGGGAAAATTATTATATTGTTAACGAGTGAAGTCCAGATGGTGGGTGTCGGGAGCGTTTGTTAAAACATGTCTTCAATCCCATTTCAAAAAATAAAAACCCAACTTACTACTAAAACTTTTTTCCTTTTTATTTTCCTAAATCTCTCCTTTTTATAGTAAAAAAAATTACGAACATAAATTGATTTTTTGATGCTTATAAGACAATGTGATGCGTGCTTGTTCATCAAGGGATCTATTGATTTCAGAAATCATAAAGAGGGTAAGAATACCATTAAAAAAAGTAAGTTCCATCAAGAAACTACTTTTCTACTGAATTGAAGTGATAAATTAAATTTTGTGGGTGTTTATTTATTAATATCGTTCTAAAATAAAGTAATATTTGTATTCCAAATATTTCACTTAGATAGATATTCTGTCAAATATTACGTAAGCAATTTTTTGGTCTTTTTTTTTACCCCCTCCTCCCTAGTCAGCAAAGATAAGCAAACTGCAAACCCCCTCTCATAATTACGTAAGAAAACTGCCTGATTCTTATGTTCTTTTTTTTGTACACAAAATCTTCAGTAATGCTTAGATTTCTGAACTTCACACACACATTGTTCTCCATGAACACTTAATATATGATTTCAACTTCCCTTGCGGAAAATGCTTAAAATTTTTTCCTGGTTCAGTTTTTTTTGTGACATTTATTTTTCGTTGGGTTTTGAATTATTTATGCAAGAAACAAGAGATTTTCGAAAATGCTGTGTTTTTAGCATCTTACGTAAGCATCACTCATGCTCCCCCTCCCCCTTGTCAGAAAAAAAAAGCAAATAGCAAACCCCTCCCCTTAGGTGCTTACGTAATATTTGAAAGGCCCCTAAGTGAATAGTTCACTTTCTTTTACTTTAAAACATGGGCTGATGTCCACTACATGAAACTCCCTATCCCCTTTTCAACATCACGTAATTTATGGACATCCCCTTACAAAATCTGAATAAAAACCAGATTTTGAGCTTTGTTCTGATTTAGTCCTATCTGTGCGAATTCGGAACACTATTGAAATTAATAAAAAAAAAGTACTATGAAAAATTTTTGTGAAACATTTTGTTTTTGCTCCAAATCGAATGAACCGATCAAACCGCGAATATTGCAATTAATATAAAATTGCCGCGAATATTGCAATCTTTTAGGGTAACTTCATTCCGCCCGCTACTACGAAACTGAAGTAGTACCGCCGAAATATGAGATTGCTGTCGCCACGTCAAAGTAAAGCACGTTCGATGTGTAGTACGTAAGATAACCCTACGTAATCGTCCTCACTAAGTTCTTATAATCTAATGAATAATGGTATACACAATATTGTGTATTAAGGTTTGTAATTATTGGGCATTGAAAGAATCAAAATAAGGTTTCATCTTCAAAATACTCATTTGCTTGTCTGTAGTATAGGTATGCAGCTACTCAAATCTCACTTTAAACTAGTCTTCTAAGATTTTAAATGAGCTATAATGGATCTCCTTAGAGTTGATTAAATCACCAGTAAAAAATTTAAAAAAAAATATGAAATACCCATAATATGAATAGACGACATTAGTCATTACGTCACTTGCTTGTTTGGAAACGTTGATTCCATCCGTGATTGGTTCCGTACGGATTTACTTCCAATCACGGAACCAATCACGGATAGAATCAACGTTTCCAAACAAGCAAGTGACGTCACACTAATGTCGTCTATTGATGTGTATGTGGTATTAAGAATAGACGACATTAGTGTGACGTCACTTGCTTGTTTGGAAACGTTGATTCTATCCGTGATTGGTTCCGTGTTTGGAAGTAAATCCGTACGGATCCAATCACGGATGGAATCAACGTTTCCAAACAAGCAAGTGACGTAATAACTAATGTCGTCTATTCCTATGATTAATATTATTAAACATTCTGTGTTGTGATGCAGTGGTGTATTAATAAGATGAAAGTAAGTTTCTGATTTTGAAGCCTTTTATATTTCAACCTTGCCATTTTCGCACCGATTTTCGGGGCTGATCGTAGTATTCCTTAAACGACATCGGGAGGACGTGTTGATTAGCCAGCTTTGAATCGGCCATACCCGCTTCACCCACCGCCATCTTCTGTTGGGGGAGCCGTCTCCCTTATGCTCATCTTGTAAAGTCATCTACTCTGTTCATCATATTATTTTTGAGTGTCCCTGTTTTAATTTCCACAGACAGCCCGTTTTTAAACAAACAAATGTTAGCCTTTCAGATATTTTAAACTAGACATCAAGTTTATCAACTATATCATATTTATTCATGAGATTTAACTAATTTTACATGTACCCTTTTAACCAGCACTACTTATAAGTATTCAAATTTACAAAAATTTTATAATTTTTTTTATGTATTACGCATAGACTGCGTTCGACAATGGCTTATTAACCTGAAATTTTAATCTTCTTTATGTCTTGTTTGATATTCTTATATGGATCTGGTGTCATCCTAAACCAACCAACCTACTTGAAGTTCTTAATACGATTGTCCAGTATGTATTTTGCAACTTAAACATTCTTAAAGAAAAATATAGAGAGGATCATTTAACACTAATATGTTAACTAATTTTTATGTTTATGTATTAGAATTTGCCTTCAAAAGGGGATAACAGGAGGTTTATAGGGGATTTCACCCAATTTCAATTATATTAAACGATGTACTGCTCACATAAAACGATACACTTTGCGTTAAATTAAGTAGAAGTAATCGGTACCAGTCAATTTCGATAACATTATCCGATTGATAACATTAACCGTGATCACATTAAGCGGAGTCAACTGTACCACCTTAAAATCAGATTGTCGTCGCCAAGTCAAAGCAAAGCACGTTTGATGTGCACATAAAACAACCCCACACAATCGTGCGTACGAAGTTCTAAGACTTTTAAATGGGCTATAGAAATGGATATCCTTTAGGTAGGTGATTTAATCACCAGTAGAAAACTTAAAAATATAAAATTAAATTTCTATGCAATTACTAACTTAGAATATAGAGGCAGTTCAGTAAGTTTGATATAAATATGGCCCTGTCCAATACAGTGGTGCTGTATGATGAATGTAAGTTTCTTTTTAACTTGTCCGTATGATATCAATAGTGCCATTAATGCACCGATTATCACATTCATCTTTAATTAGTTCACATTTTATGGCGATATTTCTTATACTATTTGACATCTACACCAGCTTGGCGTTTTTAAAGTACCATCCACAGTATTATAATCCTTTCTAAATTTGTTTTTACTTTTGAAGTGTTTTTAACAACCTGATTAAATACATAGGCTAAGTATATTAAATGAAGAAGAGTGTTATGATTAAATATATTTTATATCAACATTTATAAAAATATTTTACATCATTTCTTTCATTTTGTACATGTTCTTCACTTTTTATAAAATCATCACTGTTTATTTTTAATATTGTCACTTTTTCTCGCTTGTCATTTAAAATGTCTTTTTCGTTATAACACTACGCATAGACTGCGTTCAACCAAAGCGCTTTTGCCTGAATTTTCTTTTCCGTGTCTTTTTTTTTTTTGTTGTTGTCTTGTTTAGCGCAAAATGTTCTATTAGGGTCCTTATTAGGTTAGGTTAGGGCTAAAAACCAAACCACTCATACTAATGGGGTTTTGTGCCATTAAACTCTTACTTAACCCAAGTATAAGTACAAACAATTTTACAATAACCAATAAGTAGTTCTATGTGTCTAATTCAGATCTTGCGTATTTTTTAAAACAAAAACAACTACGTTTTCTAGTAAAGAATGACTCTATATTCTAAATTAACACGAAGAGTTCTAAAATATGTAGCGAGCTTACTCACATAAGAGTCAGATTACTCAACTGGGTTATAAATACTGACTGAAGTAAAAAGTCTAGGTATACTTTTGAGTCAGTTAACTTTTAGTTAACACAATATTTTAAAATAAAATTAGACAATCGTTTTGAATCCTAAGACCGTATGCGTGTATATTCCTCTCTTGGATATTTCTATCAAATAAAAAAATTAAATACAAAAATGCGAGCTTATTTGCCCAATTTGAAATCACATTTCATCCAGATATTCTTGATAATCTGACACTAGTAAAATCAAAAACTTCAAAATTTGAATATTCTTACACCCACAGCTGCTACGAAACTAAATTACCACAGTAATCTGACACTGCTGTCACCTCGTCAAAACGAAACACGTACGGCATACATATAAAACAACCCCACACAATCTTCCTCTTAAGGTTCAAAGACCCCAATTCGACACAAAAAAAAAAAAATCTGCATATTTTCCCGGACACCAATTCCGAAAACCACCTTTATCTCGAGAACACGAATCCCAACGAAAAAAATTCAGAAACAACACCTTCGGAGAGAAAACTTTTATGCGTCTTCTTTTGAAAACTTTTCTCCCATAAAGGCGAAGTGCTTCTGAAACAAAACTCTTGATACCCAGCGTTATGAATAAGAACAGCGTGCAGTGCGCGTTCTATAGTGAATACTAGTCCCCGTAGAAGGATTATATGAAGAGAGAGCAGAGAGATGGTGACCCTACCTGAGTGAATGACAAGAAAGTAAATCTGTAAAATCTGACGGGTAGATTTAGAAGTAGAAAAATCCCTCTTTTTCTCATTGTTTCTCTCACTATCTTCCTCTTATTCTCTCTCTTCCTCTCATTTTATCTCTCACTATCTCCCTCTTATTCTCTCTCTTCCTCTCATTGTTTCTCTTACTATCTCCCTCTTATTCTCTCTCTTCCTCTCATTTTATCTTCCTCTTATTCTCTCTTCCTCTCATTGTTTCTCTCACTATCTCCCTCTTATTCTCTCTCTTCCTCTCATTTTATCTCTCACTATCTCCCTCTTATTCTCTCTCTTCCTCTCATTTTATCTCTCACTATCTCCCTCTTATTCTCTCTCTTCCTCTCATTGTTTCTCTCACTATCTCCCTCTTATTCTCTCTCTTCCTCTCATTTTATCTCTCACTATCCCCCTCTTATTCTCTCTCTTCCTCTCATTTTATCTCTCACTATCTCCCTCTTATTCTCTCTCTTCCTCTCATTGTTTCTCTCACTATCTCCCTCTTATTCTCTCTCTTCCTCTCATTTTATCTTCCTCTTATTATCTCTTCCTCTCATTGTTTCTCTCACTATCTCCCTCTTATTCTCTCTCTTCCTCTCATTTTATCTCTCACTATCTCCCTCTTATTCTCTCTCTTCCTCTCATTTTATCTCTCACTATCTCCCTCTTATTCTCTCTCTTCCTCTCATTTTATCTCTCACTATCTCCCTCTTATTCTCTCTCTTCCTCTCATTGTTTCTCTCACTATCTCCCTCTTATTCTCTCTCTTCCTCTCATTTTATCTCTCACTGTCTCCCTCTTATTATCTCTCTCTTCCTTTCATTCTATCTCTCACTGTCTGTATTCTCACTCTCAATTTGTTGCTTTGCTGTTTTCTGTAAATTGTGTGTTTTTAGTGCTATTGATTGACAGGGGTCTAATGAATTTTTATTGATGTTTTTCTGCTGTTCTTAACTTGGAACATATTTTAATCTAGTTTATAGTATGTTTGTTGTAATCATTTGTTGTCAATCCATTTGTTGTATTTGCTGTACTCTGTAGGAAGCTGTTTGTAACCTCTTTATTAATTGTTACTGTTGTTATTGATTTACGTTGATAAAGTTATAAATAGGATGGAGATCAAAGGTTGCAAAACCTAGGTGCTCCTATACCCCCCATTTTCTATCTCTCACTGTCTTCCTCTCATTCTATCTCACTATCTCCCTCTTATTCTTTCTCTCTTCCCCCATTTTATCTCTCACTACTTCCCTCTTCTCTCATTCTCACTCTCTTCATCTCATTTTCTTTTCTTTTTTTCCTTCCTTTCCCTCTCTTTCTTCCCATTCTCTTTTACTCTCTTTCCTGTTTCTATTTCTCTCCCTTCTCTCTCTCTTTTACTACCGCATTATTTTACCTTTTCCTCTCTGCATTTCTACCTTATATATCTCTCCTTTCTAGTGTTCGGCACTAGTTAACTAGAACTAGTTGCAACTAGTAGTTAACTAGAACTAGTTGCAACTAGTAGTTAACTAGAACTAGTTGAAACTAGTAGTTAACTACCGATCAACTAGTAGTTAACTAGTAGTTCAACTACTTTTAGTTTAAAGTAGTTCAACTAGTAGTTTAACTACTTATTTAATTAACTACTAGTTAAAACTACTTTCAAATTTTCAACTACTTCAAAGAAATTTTACTTAAAAATAAAAAAGATATTTAAAATTTTTATCAAAGGTAGAGTACTCAAATACCATAACCAGAAATAAAGACTATTTTTGTGCGAAGTATAAACGGTTTTTGTGACATAGATAAGAAAGTTGTATTAGAATTTTGCCAAAAGGTAGGTAATGAAATTAAATAAACTAGTTAACTAGTAGTTAACTACTTTGAGAAATAGTGAACTACTAGTTGCAACTAGTCCCAGGAAAAAATAGTTAACTACTAGTTACAACTACAATTTCCCAAACTAGTTGGTAGTTAACTATTTTTTGACCACTAGTTGCCGAACACTACTCCTTTCTTAATTTTTCTACCCTTCTCTTTTATTGGAAAATGGACACACAATTTGCTTCCTTATTTTCTGGACTGGACTCAACAGCCAAGGGCTATATGCTCCGTATGGACCTTGTACCATAAAACTAAAGAACCTACCAACCAACCAAACCGTTTTCTAGTTTCTTTTTGACAGTTGGTCTGTCATTGAACATATTTTCATTGTTAATGTCTTTCTGCATCCTAATAACGAGCCCTGTTCACTTCCTTGGTGTCCTTTGAAATTTACTATGGCAGATTGTTTTTTTTTATCGTGTCCATGGACAAATATAAATTAAATTTCCTAGTGCGTCTTCAGAACTGCATCCGCTAGTTCCAATGCATCCATGCTGTAGAGGACCTCTCGGAGTTCTGAAGCCAGCGGCACCAAACCCAGATTCAAGATATGTGGGACAAGGGCCGGGCACTCTAGAATGAGTGATCCGGGGTAAGGTGGGCATCGGTGCAGTTCTTGCACGGAACATATGTTCTCGTCTGGTCGGGGAAGATTTTCATCCCTTTATAGTGGTTTGTTCTCAATCTTGTAATTGTTGATGTTAGGATTCTGGGGCAATCGAAGTCAGTGATGAGGGGTTTCTTGAAGGAGTGGGGCAGAAGTCTGTGTTTTGCAACGGATTGCAGGTATTGGCAGGATTGGAGGACTGAGGCAGATTTTTGGTATACGCGATTAAGTTAAAAATTTGATCTCCTTAGCCACATATCTTTTATACTTTCTTACACCACACACATTTTATAGGTCTTTAACTATACTTCTGAAGATCTTGCAAATGTTCCCAACATTTGACAGATAGTTTTCTACATGAGTAATGATGATTAATCAAACAGGGAAGAGTAAATTTCTCAGTCCAAATTTATTTTGCTAACGAAGTGGGAGTGACTTTAGAAGAAATTACTTCTTCCAAGTAGTATTTTTTGGTCATTACAGGGGTTAAGTGTCACAGAAAACGCTGCACTAATATGTAATATCGCCGCTCCGGTGCAACAATGACGCAAATGTAAAAATTGAAACTTCTACTACACGGGAGCTTGGCAGCAAGGCTTCTAGATTGGCCACGATATCGCGCGAAGTCGAAAAAGTCGAGTCAATCTTTGGTGATCATTTCAATTGTCGCAAAAATAAATCGCCAAAAACGGCTTGAAATGCCTAAACGCTTAAATCATGGCCTAACCAGTATCGCACGTCTTCTAATATTCTTCACTAAAGTTAAGCACCTTCAGGCGCAGTCAGTATTTGGGAGGGTGACCACCAACCGTCGCACCTCACAGTGGTGTCGGATGAAAAAAATATTAAAAAACTCTGTAGTACCTATTTGTATCTAACCACTTTAATTTTTTTAAATCTTTTGTTTTTGTGCTGGTTATGCAGCTGTGTATTCTAGATTTCAAACGCCTCGCGAGCAGATGGAATTTTTTGGGTCTTGGCTTTATTGTTTTCATTCTGTTTTCTGAGTAAATGTCGGGGCAAGAATTATTTATTTATTTTATTTTATTTATTCCTTTTGGAAGCGAAATTAAGTTAGCATCTAGAAATACTTCATTTAAGAGATCTACAAATTGTATTAATTTTAAAGTAGGGTCGTTATTTTATGACCACCATGTATTTGGAGGAACTTACAATTGTTATTATTTCCAATTTTTTGGTTAAAATCCATATATTTTGGGGGATTGCGTAACCCGTGAAACCCTACAATCTCAGCACTACCACCATCGGTTCTATCCAAAACAATGAACATGTAAAGTAAAACGCACGTAATTTAGTATTAATTTATTTAATAAATTAAAATTGTTCTCTGATCGGATCGTCAGAGTTTAATTTCAAAGACTGATTATAGTTCCAGTGCACCCTTATAAAAAATATTTGGCATTAGCATAATTTTCAAAAGAATGCACCGATAAACGATTGGAAAAAGTTTTTATTGAGAATTTGCCAAAAATTGTACCTCTGAAATCGACGATAAAAAAAATCGTAATTTAATAATATATAAATTCTCATCATATTTAATAATTTAATAATATACTCATTCATTATTTAGGGTAGAATATTTCTGATAACAGGTAGATCTTCTAAAAAATAAACCAAATATGAGCAAGAAACGAAAGAAAACGCACCGATGATTGATTTGATCACTTGGTCACCCTCCCAAATACTGACAGCACCCGAAGGTGCTTAACTTCGGTGAAGGAAGTTGATAATCGATATGCCAGCTAAACCATGATTTTTGGCGACTTTTTTTAGCGGTGATCGCCAAAAATAACACCGTTGTTTCTTGGCTCGACTTTGATTTGGCTACCAATCTAACTTGTTGCCAAGCTACTGAACGGTAAATATTTACCAAGTTGCATTTGCGTCATTGTTGCACCGGAGAGGCGATATGGTATAAACCTCCTATTTCTCTCATTTCCGACTTTAAACCAGTTAGAAATAATTTTTAGTAATCGATATAAAATATGATTTTCAGGAAGATTGGTGGTTCGATCTAGTTTCATGAATGGGTTTGAATACAATAATCAGGTGAAGGAAATTCTTCAAAGAAATTTTGTTACCAGATTTACCTTTGAATACGCTGTAAAAAAATTCCGTAAAATTTACGGTTTTAAACTGGCAGCGCTGGTTGGTTGTGTAAAACCGTAAATGTTACAGAATAAATCCGTAATCACAGCGGCTTTTTACCATTAAAAAGCATAATCGTGGATGAAAATGGTAAAAAAAACTGTTGTGGTTATGGATTTATTCTGTAATTTTTACAGTTTTGCACAGCCAACCCAGATGCTAGATTAAAACCGTAAATTTTACGTGATTTTTTTACAGTGTAGTACAATATCTATCTATCTGAATTATGCGACTTACTACTTCTAAAAAAAAACTCTGTTGATTTCAGTCACCACTAAAAAAGTGATAGAAAATTTAAGTTAATCTGATTCTTGTAATATGTAATCACGGTTGGATGTGCGCTTTTTAAAAATTGACTAAGGGAAATCCTCATGGGATAATCCTAAGAAAAGAAAGAAGAATTTCTATCATGAAAAGGTGATGCAAAATATTTTGACATAGTAATTCACTTAAATACTAACGCCCTCGACACACGAAATCTAAACTAAAATTTTGTCACGTGACATGAGCTATGAAGGACAGATTAGATTACCTATGCCAGATTAATTTTAAATTAAAGAAGAAATCAGTTCAAACGTTAAGTTAGATTATAATAAAAACATTGTTGAAAATATTTAATAATCATGAAAGAGTCAAGAACGAATTCAATGAAGAAATATATAACAAAAATATCCCAACAAAACCAAAAGTTTCGAAGTTGTTTTTCGAGAAAGGAGAGATAATAAGCTATATAGAGAGCCAATTTTGGTAATTTAATTAAGAGTTGAAAGAACGCCTTTGGTTCAGGTTTTTCTCGTCGGGGGCCATTAGTTAAGAAACTTTTGTTTCGGGGGGGGGGGGATACTTTAATACTTACTTTAGACGTCTTGCTCTATTACTTTTACTAAGTGGCAGATTTTTCAAGGGAAACAAAATTTTGATGTATGTATGTATATTTGTTTGTATATGCAGTATTTATAAATACAGGACTAGATGTATAAATACGGCCCTGGCACCACTATACATACTCGAAAGAAACGTTTCCTGACCCTATGACGTCATTACGCGGAAGCAGAAACTGCGTAAACAGAGAGCCTGTTTGGTTGCTAGGAGGAGTTTCGGACCGCAACTCGTGATAAAAAGACGCTATATATTCAGGGGTTTAACAAAATAATCATATTTTTAAATTGACGTTCTTCATTTCACTCAAAAATCAGATACCACTCTGCGAACTACTTTGTTTGTTACGGACATAACAAGGCCAGGAAAAGTTGCTGTCTTGTATATATGTTACGGGCAATGTCATAAATTTAGTGGAATTTATGAATGAAATTCATCACTTTGCCCGCCTCCACTTCGTGCATTATTAATAATGCCCGATTAATCACTTTGCCCATAACGTATACACGTATACAGCAAGCATAGCGGCATCTTTAAATCCTTTCTCTCATTTCCTTTTATAGTAGGGGAGCCCATGATGCCAAATGTGAATTTACTCGAGCGCGTCAGATAATCATAGGGGGGATACCTTGCATGCTTTTGAGTAACTCCACCAAATATAAGCTCTCTATGTTGGTGGGTAAGTTTAGAACAGCCCGTCAAAATTTGAAAAAAAAAAACTAGTTACATGGACATACTCGAGTGCGTCAGATTGGCTACAGAGACAGTTAACAACTAGTTGAGACTAGTTTTCTGGCTACTAGTCCATAAACATTTTGTTTCGTACATTTTTCTCAAAAAGAGCGATAGCGTCTTACCGGTCTTGGCTTTACTTTGCAACTTTGTAACCCTCCCACTCCCTCGCCCACCGCTCAAATCGGCAGATTTTAGAAAATGTACACTTTTTAGCTGGTAACTAACCTACCTTATCTTTATCAGACGCGCTCGAGTATGTCCATGTAACTAATTTTTTTTTACAAATCTGACGGGCTGTTCTAAACTTACCCACCAACATAGAGAGCTTATATTTGGTGGAGTTACTCAAAAGCATGCAAGGTATCCCCCCTATGATTATCTGACGCGCTCGAGTTACTACCCAAAAACACTCTGGGCTCCCCTTCTATTATATTTTCTATCTTTCGCTTCTATGTCTCTCCTTCGTTTTACCTTTCTCTTATTTTCGCTTCATAATAAGAAAGTTGCAAAGAAGAATGTCAGCATTGAGGAATACACTGGTCTGTACACAAATTGTATACCTAATAAATCCTACAAACACAGTTCAGTAGGTTCTGTTCTATACGAGACAGCAAAGCTAGTTGACTCTGTGACGTAGTTTCTAACAAACTAAGTAGTTCCCATCGCGTTGTCTGAATTTTGAGTGAAATGAAATGTTGTTAAACCCATGTATATGTTACGGGCAATGTGATAAATCCGGGCATTATTAATAATGCCCGAAGTGGAGGCGGGCAAAGTGATAAATTTCATTCATAAATTCCACTAAATTTATCACATTGCCCGCCTCACATCGGGCATTATTAACACTAGAACGACGGGATGGGCTTTTTTGGCCCATCGCGCTGTTTGCGGCTTAATCATTTCAACTCTAATCAACCGAATGGGTTGAAATTTTCTGACTTTTCCTTATTTGGTTCAATTAAAGTGCATACCAAACCGTTTTCATTTTAGTCTCATAGGAGCAAAGATAGCGAACCGTATACCTAGAAAGACGGAGCGGGCTTTTTTGGACCGTACCACCTCTGCTGTGTTTTCCTTGCTTCGTTCCGCTCGTATTTCCATGAAAGTTTCCTATAGAAAGGGGAGGGGATCTTCTTTGTTTGTTATCTCTTACAAGTGTTATCTCTTTCAAGTTCCATTCAATTCGATTCGGTTTAGAACGCCCCTTTCTCAGTTGGGGTTGTGGTCGAGGGGAGGACGTTTCAAAGGATGAATTTATGGTGCCCACCATAAAGATAAAGGTTCTCACCATTGAATTTCGGTCAACAAGGTAACCAATAAGGTTTGTTTCTCACAAAAGAAATACATTTTACAACTTGAACTGTACCAGCTGTTTTCTTTGAATAGGGAAATTGCTAACCTTCATTCCCTGTTGATGCACTGAAAATGATGCGTTGTGAAGGGTACCCAGCCATACTGGGGAAAAGAAAGGAACTTAACAACTGACAGCTATTTTACAATATAAAAACTGTGTGAAAAACTAAAATCCCAAGCAAAACTAGCCTGGTTGGAACACTTAGAAGAAACCTTAGAGAGGTTCCGCCAACTGCAAAATTAGGAAAATAAAATCTTTATTCAACTATTATATTATAGACTATTATATTATTATCTATTATAGACAACTAGAAGGAAAAGAAAAAGCCGGATACTATTCTATAGCTTACTACAACGAAACTAAGTATGGAATTGACATCATTGTGGATCAAGTGATACGACTGTATAGCACCAAATCAGGCTCTAGCTGTTGGAAGGTTGGCCTATGCAGGTTTTCTATAACATATTAGATATCTCTGCTGTAAATGCATGGATCTTATACAAGGTAGTAGCCAGAAAAAAGAAATTAAGTCGTAGAAATTTCATCTTGAGATTATGTGAAGAGCTCCGTGCCCCTTATGTGTCTGCCAAAGAAACAACCATTTCTACCATAAAAAGGGGGGAAAAAGCAGTGAGAAAAAGGGTTATTTGTAGAATTGTAGTATCCTCTAAAGGAAACCATACATTAAAGACACGTTTCGACAGTAAAAAATTGGTTTGTGGAAAATGCGCATTTAGAGAAATGCTTTGTATCCATTGCTCGAAATGTGCAAAATACGAATAAACAGGACAGTTTTAAAAACTTTGCTATATTTATTGAATGGGTTTTATTAATTATTCCTCCCAGTGTCATTTATCTAGAGTAGCAACTCATTTATCAGATCTATGGATAAAAATATAGCGAAAGCACTTTTCATGCCCATAATTACAATTTATTTTAATAATTAAAAATTATGAAATCCTATAGAAATCTGAAGATTGAGTTCCTATCTTATACTCTAACAGTTATTTATATGATATTATTA
The DNA here is from genome assembly GCA_963680715.1 of Tetragnatha montana. Lineage (NCBI taxonomy): Eukaryota > Metazoa > Arthropoda > Arachnida > Araneae > Tetragnathidae > Tetragnatha > Tetragnatha montana. The sequence goes on along the minus strand of OY796677.1, from coordinate 8,131,809 downwards.
CATTTTAGATGTATCGCTCCGTATGCAAAAAATCAGAGATGGGCCAAAAAGGCCCACTCAGTCTTTCTAGGTATACAGCATAGTGCCGTCTTTCTAGTGTTAATAATGCCCGGATTTATCACATTGCCCGTAACATATATATAGTGCTTTTCAATCACGATTTGCGTACTGAAACTCCTCCTAGCAACCCAACAGGCTTTGTGTTTACCCCTTTTCTCCTTCCGCATAGTGACGTACTTGGTTTAGGAAACGTTGCTGTCGAGTATAGTATAGCCTGTGTTCCCCCTATTTCCTTTAGTTGGAAACCACTATAGTGTTTTCCATATCATAGTTTTTTTAAGACGATGGCCACCCTTGCTACAAGGAAAACAGATGTTCAATGTTCCCCCTTTATACATTGCCCCTACGAGTGTCCCCGTGTGCCGCCGGCGGCGTTTGCATATTTCATCTCCGAATCAATAGGGCCCAGTGAATAAGTGATGGGCTTTTGTATTCGGGAGCATTCGGAATTTTACGATTCGGAGACTTCTTTCGGGCGGAATGCGGTTTGTTTCTCCGACAGAGGGTAATGGCAGGGTCGGAGCCGTGTGATCTTTTGCGTGCTCCTAGCCGTTATTGCTGGAATTTTCGAACGCAGGATTTATGTTCGTATAATAACTTGTTAATGGAATTACATTACAACCTCGTTTTTCGCTTTATGTCTTAATATTATGAGCTTAATGCCATAAAACCAACCAACTGTGTTTATCCGGAAGTAATAGGCAGAACTAATACTTGAAATCACAGACTTAATACTTTTTACAATATAAAAAAATTATGATTTGTAGAGAAATTGTGAGCACAAGTGTAACTGGAACATCATGTTACTTTGACCGGAAGTCTTTGGTACACTTCCGGCGTACTTCATAACATTAAGCTCAAATAAATTGAATCGTCAGTTTGAAAAGAAGAATGCGTTCAAATAAAAATGGCTAATTGACTTTTTCTGCTAAAAAAAAGGGGGGAAATAACACTCTTTAGGCAGATGTAGCCCCTTGAATTTGCGAAAACGATGTCCAATGAGTAACGGAACAATAACTAGTATTTTCTAGAATTCTAGGTCAGTCGAGAGTGATTTAATCATTAGTTGCCTTTTTTAGAATTTATGTACAGAATTTTCCGCAAAACGAATTACAAAGTATACGTGTCCTGTCTTAAAGATGCAAAGATAGAGTCGAGTCGATATCCCTGAATCATCTCACGTTTAATCAGTGATAGCTTTATAAATACAAATAAAGAGATAAAGTTACAGTTATAAAACAATATGCAGATATACAAATATATGTGTTCGATTTCAATGATATAGGTTCGATTCCGATGCTATAGGTTCGAAACCGATGCTACAACAGTACGATGACCCTAGTCACCACTAAATAGTTAGAGTAAAATTTTATATCAAAGCTGATCCAAATTAAGGTGCAAGTTTTATAAGTTATTATTTTATATTTACTTACGATGACACTAGTCTTTGTCTGGTGTTGTCTATACACTTGCGATAAGATTAATATAATTAAAATAAATTACCTGTTTTGACGATCTAAAGCCTGTGAAAGGAAAAAAGATAGTAAGTCTCAAAATTATTTTAGCAAATAAGTTTATAGCAATAACATTTATTGTTATATAATATTACTATTATATTTATTATTATATAATTTATATGTTATATTAATTATTATGTAATATAATTTATAAATATATAGCAAGGTATGATCTACTCCCTTAAGCACACTCTACCAAAATATATGCCGAAGTTTAATGCATAGTAATTCTAATTGCAAGATCGGAGGTGGAGACCGCTTTCAGCGGCCATGTACTCCATAAAATCGCAGAGCAATCTTGGTCAGCGAACGTCCCTACCATACCAATACCAAAATCGCAGATCAGAAAGACGGGTGTTAACGATATGCTTACTTAAGTTAAATTTTAATAGTAACTTTGTTTGGTGTAGAATAATACCTTGCGTCTGATTAGATTATTTTCTCTATCTAGTACTGCCTTCGTGAGTGTAAAATTAAACCATAACAAACTTAACTGTTTAAACAAAATCTTAAAACTTACTAATTTTCCCCTTTTATAGGCTTTAGATCGTCAAAACCTGTCAATTATTTTAATCATACATTTTAACATTTGTTTTATTAATTATACAATGTTATAACAAGTGTATATGTTACGGGCAAAGTGATAAATCGGACATTATAAATAATGCCCGAAGTGGAAGCGGGCAATGTGATAAATTCAATGGCATTTATGAATGAAATTTATCACTTCAAATTCTTGGTGGGTGGAGCTTAATCGTAACATGTTAATAAGAAAATAAAAAACATAAAGAATAAAAATAGTGTAATTTTAACACATGAGGAAAAATTAAGTAAAATATAATTTTATAATTAAATGGCAAAAATATTCATTTTGTAATTTTAAGTTTATGTTTACAATTTGGTTGTCAACAAAGTCTTCAACCTGATTGACAACCAAGTTGATCATCTCTGGGAGCCTTCAGAAATAGTAGCAAATTCTAAGATGAGGTTAACAGTGAAACCCAAATCTATTCTCTACTGAAACCCAAAACGCAACAGTAAAACTCAACTATAAGTTACAGTTAACATATTTAACAGGGGCCCAGGTCTAAAAACTGAAGAAAAAAACATTTATCCAACAAAAATTCCAGCCGAACAAAAAAAACTAGAAAACCTTCTTACGAAAGAACATCTTCCCCAGGTTTAATTTATTAGAAAATCTCAGCATCTCCCTCTCTCTCCCCAAAGCACCGAGTTGAAAACCAAAATCCCTTTCGACCTCTTAACGCCCTCGAATTTCTGACCGCCTGTTACAGTTGCAGTGAACCCCCTTCTTATCGGCAATTACACTTTATTCCTCCAGTCAATATTTAATCGGCCGAGAAAGGAGGATTCCGGTTCGAGAGTATCTCCTCCGAATTTCCTTAAGGGCGGATGGACATGTCTCGGTCGAGAACAGCGTGATTCACGCGTGAGAAAAATACGGTATACTATGAATTGGATTTGTAAAATATACAAGTACAAATTTGTACGTATACTTGTACAAAAATTTTATACAAATGTATTATCATTTGGATTTTCCTCAAACTTGGAAGTTTCCCAAAAGCTGCTTGGTTGCAATGTTTCTTGTGCCTATGACGTCACTACGCGGAAGGAAAAACTGAGTTAACAGAAAGTCTGTTAGGTTGCTACAAGGAGTTTCGGTATAGGTGGTAAAAAGACTATGTATTCGACAAGACCCTAATCACAGGGTGTCAGTTTTAGCCGAGTCTGCTCTGATTGGTTGGTTGAAATTTCTCTAGGAAAATATAAGTTTTTCAACCAATCAGAGCAGACTCGGCTAAAACTGACACCTCGTGATTAGGGTCTTGTATGTATTCGTGGGTTTAACAAACTAATCATATTTCTAAATTGAAGTTTCCAATTTCAATCAAATTTCAGACACCGCGCTGGAAACTAATTTCTTTGTTCTCAGCCTTTTCTCCAAATTTAAGTAATGTAGCAATACACAATTTAATTTTTGTGAGTTGCATAATACGATTGTTGCCATTAACTCAGATTAGTCCGTTACGGGGTACCAGCAACCTCGTATTTTCATGTCGGCATTTATTTTGATATAAAATATTTTAGGTTTTCTTACTGGTGACTGAACGCTAAATCATGTATAAATCTATAATGGTGGTGTATGAAGCAACCACCGCACATCTAATACATTTGAGATAGATACAACATATTGCCGTACAGTCACGAGAAAAACTTTTACTGAAAAACAAAACTATATACTAGAGAACTTCAAAGCTAAATGATAGCCACACAGATTTTAAAACAAGACGTTGTTTTCAGCTTTTATGAATTAGTCACCCCTATAATTCAGTGAAATAACCCATTTCCATAATACTGTAAGACGTCAGAAGTCTTTCCTGAGGCGGTCGGGGACTATACTTATCTCCCTTTGGCGTTATATTTTTCGCCAAAAAAAATCGCCAGAAACTACCTCTTAAATCATGGCTCAACCACGGCTTACTAGATACTATACAGGCTAGCCGAGTTTTGAACAATGAAATTCATTTGACAACTTTTCCCGCTTGGATCGCCACAAGTCCTACTTATATCACCTATCGCCTTCAACATTGTGGATATGCTTTGTCAGTTTGTCCAGTATTGCCATCTGGATTTTCAATGATTTCCGTACTCGGCTAGCCTGTATAGTATCTAGTAAGCCGTGGCTCAACCAACCATTCAAACTAACATTCATTACCGAAGTTAAGCACTTTCAGGCACGGCCATTACATGGAATGATGACAATCGTTACGTTCTTTGACCCCTTCTTTCTACACATCATTATTATTATTAGCGGCGTGCATACAAATTAATTTCGGGAGGGGCCCAAATATCCTCTATTCTAAAAAAATTTATTTATAACAGGCCCAAAGCTAAATTTTCGCACAGGAGGAGACGACCCAAAATTATTCCTGAGCACCTCCCATGCTCAGGATTAATTTTGACCAATGGAATATAACGCCAGAGATAAGTCCTGAATCTCTTTGAAATGTTAGGTGGGTGATGGTGTTGCTTCTTACACGACGAATTATGACATAGATGACTGTGTTTTTGCCTATATTCACCAGTAAGAAAGATAAATTTTAAAATGTTATATTTTAAGTTGCGTGAGAAAATTGTAGACAATAAATTAGGCTTCAGTTTCATTAAAGATTCCATTGAGTTATACAATGGTGTCCAGTTCATAATAGTTTGCAAACCACGCTTTACACCATAAATTGGTTCTCTACGAGGGCGCAACCAACATTTTGGGGTCGGTAAACCTCTAATAGGCAGTAAGGGGGATGGAGCAATGGTGGATGTAGAGGGGGACTATAAGAAATAGCTAGAATCACTTTTTTTGTGCTAAAAATCATATATTTTCTGGGGCACAACCCCAGGATCCCTTAATATGAGAGTGGTTTTAACCTGGTGGTCTGAAATTGAAAAGAAGTTTTCTGAGGGACAACATTCACCAACTCTTTTTTTTTCCTCTAAGTTTTGCTACTTTAAGCAGTCCATTATTAGTTTTAAGTATCAAGGAATGAGAATATACAAAAAATAATAAAACCACAAATATTCTGTAGTCATACTAATGTGTAAAAATGTTTTTACTTGGAAAGGTATCAGCAGGTTGCCGAGTTCCCTTTTCGACAAAATTGGTGCCTTAAGTTTACTAACGATATACCTAAAATTAATTTAATATTAAGTAATTCACCATACCCTAAATTACTTAATTTTTTTTAGTGAGGGGCGTTGAAAACTTTTCCGCGCCTTTAGGGGGACAGTAGTTTTAAGAAGGTTAAGAACCACTAGGTTAAACCAAAATTGTTCTCATATATTCAGTCATATTTCAATGAGAGACATATACTAGATTCTGTAAATCAATAAGTCAATGTGGTTTAAGCTTTAAAGCCGTTTCTGGCGATTTTTTATGGGGACCAATGAAATATAACGCCAAAAGAGATATGAGTTTTTTATGAGGCTATATCTGACCATGAGACTCTAGTCTTTATTTGAAATCCAACTCTGACAATAAGAGAACAGTTTTGATTTAATTAAAAATATTAAATTATGTGTAGTTATAACTTTACACGTCCATTATTTTGGGTAGGAAGATTCTGATGATAGGTAAACCCTCTCCTGAAAGGTAGGCAAATTAATCAGAGTTGAGGAAAGGATAAAAAAAAACGCAACGATGCTAGTGGTTATACCCTCCCAAGTACTGACAGCGCCTGAAGGTGCTTACCCTCGGTGACGAATGTTTGTTCGATGTTCGCTGCTGGTTGGGCCATGATTTAAGCTTTAAAAGGCCGTTTCTGGTGATTTTTTTGTGTGTGAACAATGAAATATAACGCTAAAGAGAGAAAAGTGCTATATCTGTTTCAAATGTTAGATGGGCGGTGTTGCTTCTTACACGTCGAATAACGAGTTATTGATGAATTCTTGTTTTTCCTTCAGTCACCAGTAAGAAACAAAAATTTTAAAATGTATATCTTTTTAATGATTTAAGGTGTATCATCAAATTGTGCCGTAGGTATATTTTCCAACCCATTGTATTCAATAATGGATTACAATTTATGTAAGTTCGTAGACCAATACTACTTTTTAATGCAAGGGTCGGTAACCGGCGGTCCGCATCCGTACTGCTTGAGGAAGTTTTCTGGACCGTCAACATGTTTTGAAAATTAATAACACATATTGTTAGACACAGAAAATTAGTTTGATCATTTTAAGGGTCAAATTTATCGGGTGAAACCCCCAGCCCCCCTTTTCGATATAAAACTATTAATAATTTCCAAGATTTTAAGACAAAAAGTTAATTCTATGATTTCGAATCGTATAACTTTGGAGGAGTGCTGAAATGTAAAAAGTTAATTACTCTGTAGTTAATAAGTAAAGGTTCCAAAAATCCTTTCAGGAGGAATTCCAAATTCCTGGGTAATCCACCTCAATATTCTCTTGCTGACGATGCTTATTCGTTTAAATGATAGCTTTATTAATGCTTTTTTTAATATTTCTAAGTAAATTTGATTTTATTAAATAGCGTCGGTTGTGATATGATAGGTTTAAACGGCATTTAACAACAGTTGTGTTATTAAACAATTTAAAAAATAAGAAGATAACGTACACTACTCAAATTACTTTTATGTAAAAATATGTGTTCTAGAGATGGCTAGATGCTGTTTTTTTAGAATTTTTGAGCTAAATAATTTAAGTTAGTGTATTCTTTAAACTGTAATAAATGTTTATATTTTAATATTTCTTGTATTAATTTAGGTATAGCATTTTTTGCTATGATACGGTAAATTGTTCGGAACCCACAAAATATTACGCGTTTATAACCATTCAATGTTTTTTTCTTTTGCCTTTTGTATTTTTCCCTTATCATTTTTCCCTACTTAAATTATTATTCATGTTATTGTATAAACAACCTTGTATTGTTGTTGTTGGGAATATAATAAACTAAGACTTTTTTCAAGCAACAGTTTACTACGTTAGTTAAGGAGTACCTTAGAAATATTGTAAGCCAACCTCTGTCCGATACAAATGTTTATCCCTGGTAGAGGTGAATCGTGCTGCTTAGCCGATCCATGGCTATCCGCCCTCAAAAATTCGAGAGGGAAAAGGGTCCCATTAAAGTTTTCGAACCCTGGGAGTAATCTCCGCCCCTTCCAATCAAAACAGAACTCGGGGCCTTCTTAATTCGACGTCTAATAGAAGGCCCGCTTCGGAACGGTTTTTAAAACGTTCTTTTTCGGGGCGGGAAAACTCGACTTTCTTGTCTGTGGGCCCGATTTGTACGAATTTTTTTTTCTTCCCTCTTCTTTTAATCTGTGAGAAGTTTTCGTTATTTCTGTGGTGGTAGGATCGGAAAGATTATTCTTACTTAGTATTTTGTTTTTGCCTCCTCAAGAATGTTCTTTTTTTGGAGTGCTGTGTTCTGATGGGGGAGGAATTTTTAGGTCTGGAAAAGCGATCGGAACTTTTTTTTTCTGTTTCTGGAGGCGATTTCAAATGCAGTATGCTTTGATGCAAAGTTGCGTTCGGAAGTAATGATACAAGAATATTGCTTTTAATCTGTTTGAAAGAAAAGAAGGTTTGGAATCTCAGTACGAGACTAGTGGTTTGAGACAGCGTATCTGAATCTTTAAAGGATATGAAAAAAAAATTGCTCAGGGGGCCGTTTAAATATTACGTAAGCCCAATGGCGAATCCAGCCTGGACCTATGGGGGGCAACCACATTTTAAGAAAGTTGGGGGTTCTTCCACAGAAGAATTTGAAAATTTGACCCTAAAAACCCATTTTAGGTACCTATAGGGCCGTACAACCAGACTTTTGTTTTTTTGGGAAGGGTTTTGACTGCCAATTTTTTCCTAAGGTCTCTCCACCCGAGTATTTGGTATTTTACAGATCAAATGCGTGCGAACATTCGTGCTAAAATATCAAAGTTTCATTGACAATGCTCATATGGCGCTCCAGGGAAGGAAGGGGGTCTGTGGGTTCTCCCCCAGAATTTTTTTAAAATTAAACCTTAAAATGTAGTTTTTTGACTCATTTTTGAACTTTTAAGACGATACTTAAGGTACCATCCTCCGAGAGATATCCCAGAGATGAGCGGCCATCTCTGCCCTAGTTGGTCAAGGGTTTAACTTTTGCCCTTCTCCCCCTTGTCACAAATTGAATACCTCCGAGTGCGATATCATTTATGGACGTCCCCTAATAGGTTCAATGTAACTTTTTAATACATTTTTAGAGAGTTATTGCATTTTTAAGAACTTAATATAAAAAGTATAGTAAATAATATTTTTACAAACGCAAAAGGGGGTTATGGGGGTCCTCCCCCAGAATATTTTGGAAATTCGTTTCAAAAAGCAGGGTTTTAACTCCTTTTGGTCCGAGCCCGGGGGGGGCAGTTGACCAGTTGCCCCCTGGATCCGCGCTTGCGTAGTAAGCCAGGGCCGTAATCAGACTTTGGTTTCGGTGGGTTGACTCAACTTTTTTTCTGAGATTCCTCGTCCTTACGAGTTCTTTAAGTGTTAAGATAACTTGCATCATCAGTTAGAAACAGGGAATAAGTCCAAAAAGTGGTTAAGGGGATAGTGGACCTTCAAATAGGCAAAATCGAACAAATTTCGGGAAAAAAATATTTTTTGATTTTATAATACTCAAAACTAATCTAAATAAGTATCTAAAAACGAAATTGAAAAAAGCGAATAAATAAAAAAGTTATACCAGTTTGAAGTTTAGTTACCACGTGTTTTAACACGTACCGACACACCTTCGAACGGCCTGTTCTTGCACACGTGTTTTTGGAATGTTCCGCGTCTTTAAAACGTTCCTTGCGACAGAGTTTTTAAGAAAATCAAACCAAACTTTCAACATAGCTTCCTAACAATTAGTTGAAATAAAATTCGTATTGTTTAAGTAATTGATCAACATTAAGTTTGTCAAATTCTGTCTTTAGTACCAGAAAAAGTGAAATTTTTATAAATTTTGAGTATAAGTATACAAAATATTTTCTAGCAAAATAACTACTGAACCAAATAACTAAATAATACCAATTTTTGTTCTTCATGTACTTTTGAGCACTTATGTAATACAATCAAAAAGAAATTTGAAAAATTATGTCGCAAGAGAGATTTTTAAAATTGTCCTTAAAAATTTTGTTTTTTTAATGTAAAAAATTTATTCTTTACTTTTTCATAAAATTTTAAATGGATATAAGGTTTTTATACAGTACTGCACTTATGTACCAAATTTAATAATCATGAGGCAATAAATAAAAAAAAAAGGTTTGAAGGTCCACTATCCCCTTAATTGACTATTTGTGCTCAAAAAATATCCAAAACTTCGCTTTGCACGTGAGTGGGAAGAGGGCAAAAATAACTGCCCATCTAGGCAAATATAGCACCTTGAATTTGGCCAAATCGATGTTTATTCATAATATTTTTTTTATTTAATTTGTCTTTCTTTTCTTTATTTTTATGATGTAAACCAAACCAAAATACAGTTTGTTTTTAATTTAAAAGTGTTTTCATCTTTTTTTCTATCCAGTAAATGATATACTACATTATAGAGATGCCACAATTTCGGGGGGGGGGGGGTTAAACCCCTAACCCGTGACGTAACCTACTAAAGAGGGGGGAAGAGTATCTTTGCTGACAACGAGAATTTTGATTTCATATTTTTCATGTCACATCTTTTCAATGAAATCTTTACCATTATTTTAATCCTCATTTGAATAATTTTGCATTATACCTAAAGCAAATCTACTTTAGTGTGAAGATTTATAGAATATTATTCTGATGAATAAGTCAATATTTATACAGCAATATAATTGTTTACCTTATTAAGTGGTGAGTTAGTTGCCACACAAGTATCTAAAAAAACCTATAGATTTCAATTTATCGGTCATCTTTAGTATCGGGCATTCTGTATTTGCTCCATTCCATTACAACGATTTTAAAATAAAGTCATTTGAGTCCTGGTAAGAATTACAATTACTGATAACTGTCCTAAATATCTCAATATGCTTAAATAAAATGTATTTGTTATTTTGCATAACTGTTTAAATCCAGATATTGTGTGAATTTCTTGGGAGATCCATTTTTAAAATTAGCCATTTTTGAGTTAATTTTAAATTTTTGAAAAGTTTTTTTTTTTTTTTTTTTTTGTAATATTTGGTAAAAGGTAAAAGAAGTGTATTAATAGGGTGGTCCTAATTTTTCAAACTCTGAATTTCTTTGGTCGCACCCCCCAACTTTTTTCCTTTAGGTATGAAATGAAAGTATACAAAATATCTTCCCAATATTTTAATATTAACACGTGCCGCATCGCGATTGAAGTTAGACTACGATAAAGGCGCAGAACTACGTAACACTCTTAGAGGAAAGCGGGCTCCCCTCGCTTTCTCTCCCGCATGACAGTAGACCTTACGGACGGTGCTCGGGCGTTTTAAAAAATGAGAACTTTAAAGGCGGGATCTTCATGGATTTTATAATAAACTTGAATGCATCCTGCACTATGGTTATTTAGGGTAATAAAACGTAAACATAAAGTGCAAATCATTATTATAAGTGAACAACAATGGAGAATTTAAGGTAAAGTGGAGGATCTTCCAATGAGGGTTGTGAGAAGACATTGCAGCAGCTATTTATGGTTTACTAGTTGATTATGACATATTGGACACAATCAAAGCCTTGTGCTGTGACACCAGTGCATCCAGTACGGGAATTAAGAACGGTGCAAAAATCTTGGGATCTTATCGATAAACCAAAGTACTCATCAAAGTACAAAACACCAACCGAGAGATAACTACCGAGAGCTCCGAAAGTTGACTATAGCATTTTTAGGTTATCAAGAAGTAAAAATTATTAAATTTAGACAACTTAGTGCTAGTGCTTTCCATCATGCAAGATGGATGTCTAAAACAATTTATTGCTTGAAGATGTTTATTTTTAGAAATTAGTTTAATTTAATTTGGATAATCAAAAACTACAAGGATTAAAAGATATGAGTATTTATTGTTAAGTTATACATTAGGGTTTGGTTTGATGCGCAAATTGGCTCACAATACCCCCTTTTAAGATTTGAAATTCTTGAGGGACCTGTTTTTCTACAGAGAAATAAAAAAAAATATATCTATAGCAATAACAAAGAAAATGATTAGTCATGGATAGTATCTTACCGAGGAGACAGTTGCCTTAGCCTTTTTTGATGAGACTTTCCCCACACAGCAAAGAGCTTCGATGGCCAAAGAGTTTAAAGAGAAAGAATCCACCAATGTATCAAAGCGTTGCAAATTAGTTTTGAAGAACTGGGTATAACTCTCAAAGAAAAATCTAGCCGATTTTGTGTCAAAAAAATGAACCTCAAAATTTTTCAAAGACAAGTTATTTATTTATTATAGGGATCCTTTAACAGTGGAACCCGTGTAAAAGATTATCAGGAAGGTTTAATGTCGTTAATAACTTGTTTGTTGTAAATGATGCTGCAGAAAGCGGAAATCAAGATAATTGAAGAATAAAGAGTATTTTAACGCACAATGAGGAGCAAATACAATACCTTTTAAAAACCGTCAAAGACTATAACGGTCAATATTCTTCAGGTTCGAAGCATTCTCGGTCAAAAAAGTATTGAAGTATATTTAATAATATTTTTTAATAAATTTTGTGATTTTTCAAAGTTTTGGGAATTTGGATGTTTTTTCAGATTTTCACCCTTTTGCGGCACGTGTTAATATGTATGGATTCGGATAAAATTTTTACCAGTTATTTACTACCCCATAAGGAAAAAAGTTAGGGGGTGCGACTTAAGAAATTCCGAAAAAAAAATTTTACCATTACACTTAGGACCACCCTAGTGTATTAAGCTCATGTACTTTCTGTTTCCCCCTAGGGCTGTCGATTTATCGTGTTAGTTAAAAACAAAATGAGATTTCGCCTTAACAACCAGTAAAAGTGTTGAAAATGAAATATTAAGATATCTGTTATTATAATTTTTAATTATATTAACGCAATAATCCATAAGTGAATATTATTTTATAATTGTGCTAAACAAAACTTTTAATTTTCTAAAGGCAGACTGTGTGAGTTCATTCAATGTTCGGCAACATAGTATCCAAACTTTTGAATACCGCGATCCACCAGTTCAGGTATGTAATATTTTCGGACACTTAACTTCATGGTCATATTTGTATGATATTTTGGTCTCTATAAATACAGGGTGAACCAAAAGTCCTGCCCTGTTTTTAAAAATTAATTAAAAAAAAAAGATAAAAATACGCCGTCTTCACCAACCTACTTGAAATAATCGCAAGTTTTTGTACACAAAATTTTGAAAAAGCGTATTTCTCGAACTTTTGGATAGATGGAAGCATTATTTTTTGATTCTTTGGGGAAAAATAATCGGCTTGTCCCAATGCTTAATTCTTCGTAGGAAAATACAATATTATGAATAGAATCTATTCCATAATCGAATGAGTAATCGATCCTTGGATCCCAATTACTCAGAATCGGCTTTAAGCAAAAGTTTAAAAGATTAAGCTTTTAAATAGAACATTGGATGAAGAATTTTTTTGTGTACTATTCGTGGAGGGGAGTCATTGATTAGTAGATGCATTTTCCCTTAAAACCATATGGTTTGATGCAAATGTGAGATCTTATTGATTTGAGAATAAGATATTGTAATCAGGGTGTGACAGATCACATCTCGATTAGTAGGGTGCATTTTTACTTGATTATTTGCTCGGTCTCGCTATTTTATAAAGTGGCGAAGCGTGCATAGATGCACTGGAAGCTGATCGCATTTTAGCCAAATTTGATTCGATCGTAAGATTAGTTTTTTTATCGGATTTAGTTAAATCTCAATTTCTTGAACTGGTTGAAATTTGAATCATGTGTTTACGTAGCTCTTTCTCTGTTAGAGACTCACGTTTCGCAACTAACTCGATCACGCTCATCATGCCCACCTCGTCAAAATCCCCATCGCCAACAAGCCGTATAGTACCTCGATGTGATCTGTTACACCGTGACGATAGGATCTCACATGCGCATCAATTTGACACATCAAACTGGTCACTCCGTAACATCACAGCGATGTCACAAGTTATCACAAAAATTGATCCTAAATCTCGGACATTAGATTATCACAGATATAATATCCCAGTGACGTCCCTACCACATCTGTGACTCCAATGCAATTGTTACAAAATTATCACAATTTTATCATATAGGTTTTAGGAGAAACGCACCCTAAATCTACTAATCAATAATGGTCCCCCCCCCCGAATGCACAAAAAATTTCTTCATTCCAATGTTCTAATTAGAAGCTTACTTTTAAATTTTTGCTTAAAGCCGATTCTGAGTAACTGGGATCCAAGGATCGATTACTCATTCGATTCTGGAATCGATTATATTCATAATATTTGATTTCCCTACGAAGAATTAAGCATAGGGACAAGCCGATCATTTTTCCCCAAAAAATCAAAAAATAGTGCTTCAATCTATCCTAAAGTTCGAGAACTACGCTTTTTCAAAATTTTGTGTACAAAAACTTACGATTATTTCAAGCAGGTTGGTGAAGACGGCGTATTTTTATCTTTTTTTGTTCTTTTGTTATTAATTTTTAAAAACAGGGCAGGACTTTTGGTTCACCCTGTATTATTTAAAGCGTGACTCACACTAAAAATCAGTGGCGTATATAGGAATTTATTTCGGGAGGGGCCCAAAATTACTCCCCAGCCCCTCTCCCACATATTTAATAGGTCCAATATAGCTTTTTAGGTGAAAATTTAGGTCCTAAAAACTTAATATAGGAAAAGTTGTTATTAATAAAAATACAAGTACCAAAGGGGGGTCTGGGGGTCCTCTCCCAAAAAATTTTTGGAAATTTGACTAAAAAAACCAGGTTTTTAACTAGTTTTGGTACACTAAGTCCTAATTTTGACATATAATTTTCGGTAGGATTTGGATTTTTATGAACTTATTATAATAAAGTTGTTAATCATAAAATTCCAAGTACAAAAGGGGGGTTTGTGGGTCCTCCCCCAGAAATTTTTTTGAATTTTGACCCTAAAATACAGGGTTTTAACTGGTTTTGGTACACCTAGTCCGAATTTCGGGGGGGGGGGAGCCAAGGCCCCCTCGCCCCCCCTTATATACGCCACTGCTAAAAATGAACTAAATTTGAATCTTAATATCACAACTGAATCGTTATTACTCGATTAAATTAAATCTACCTTTGGTTTTCTTTTTATTGATGGCTGGTCTTTAAATACAAGCTACTTAAATTCTTTTATTTTATGATAGATTTTTAATGGTCACATGACCACCATTTTAGTTCAGGTTCAGCGGGTTGAGAGCGTTAGTGTCTATGGGAATTCCCATGTTAAAAATTGTAGCATTACGGTCTATGGGAATCTTTTTCTATTCTGTGGTTTTCCTACAGGGTGTTTCAACAAGTCCTCCCCCAAACTCTGCACAGCCAGATTCCTTGCAAAGAGTTCATACAAAATGTCTGAAGAACTAACTATACCTCTACGGTGCACAGTTTTCGATAAAATCGCGACAGAAAAAAAAATATGACGTCATATCCAGTTTACGCTAAAAGGTCTATGGAAAACGGGAATATGGTTCCTTTGGATATACTTGCACACTGATAAATGTTAAAAATATCCATTTGGCATGCATACGCACTCTGTGGAAGGAATTATAAATTTCGGAAATGACGTCACAAAAAATTAAAGACGTAGTTTAGGTAGTGTTCGGCACTAGTTAACTAGTACTAGTTGCAACTAGTAGTTAACTACCGATCAACTAGTAGTTTAACTACTTTTGGTTTAAAGTAGTTTAACTACTTTTTTTAATAACTACTAGTTGAAACTACTTTCAAATTTTCAATTACTTTAAAAAAAAATTTTTAAAATTTCAAAAATATTTAAAATTTTTATCAAAATATACAAAAAATTGCACTGCTATTTATAACTACAATGTCATGGTAAAGTACTCAAATACCAGAACCAGAAATAAAGGCCCGTTTTAAGCGAAGCATAAAGTTTTTTGTGATATAGATAAGAAAGATTATTAGAATTTGTGCAAAAAATAGGTTATGAAATTAAATAGACTAGTTAAATAGTAGTTAACTACTTTGGGAAATAGTTAACTACTAGTTGCAACTAGTCCCAGGAAAAAATAGTTAACTACTAGTTGCAACTAGATTTTCCCAGACTAGTTAGTAGTTGGTAGTTAACTACTTTTTGCCCACTAGTTGCCGAACACTAAGTTTAGGTGAAGTTCTTTGGACATTTTTATGTACTCCCAGCAAGGAATCAAAGGCGTGTGTGTCTTAAAAAAAATTATCTTGGTTGGGGTGCTCTATGCCCGAATAGGGGCCTTGGGCTTTAAAAACACAACCAACCACCCGAGCAAAGGAATCTTTCTTTGCAAATATGCTTATATGCACGCGCTATTTTAGAGATATTAAGTATCGTATACTTCTGCGTATAAGCCAAGGTTACGCTTTTAATTCGAAAAATTGACCAAAATTTCAAAACCCGTGTAGTATAAGCCGATTTAATATTTACCATCTTCGCTCCCATGAAGCACTTTTAGAGAACTGTATAATTCAGACTGACTTTGATTCGTACCACGGCTTACTAGATACTTATACAGGCTAGTCGAGTACGGAAATCATTGCAAATCCAGATGGCAATACTGGACCAACTGGCAAACCATATCCACAGTGTTGAAGGCGGTGGGTGATATAGGTAGGTCTTGTAGCGCTCCAAGCGGGAAAAGTTGTCAAATGGTTTTCATTGTTTAAAACTCGGCTAGCCTGTATAAGTATCTAGTAAGCCGTGTTCGTACGTAAAGTCATATTCTCATTCTGATTTATGTAACTTTTCGCATTCGAAGTGGTGTTAAAAAAAAAATCCTTCCTACTTCTACTTTTTGTGTTTTCTTTCAATTTGTTTCTATTTTATGTATTGGTGTAAGAAACCCTGTCAATAGGCTATTTTAAAATGATCACAAAGGGCTTCCACGAAACTTATTTCCGTTACTAATACTATAAAACTCTTTAGATCCTCGTATAAGCCGACACCCCCTTTTGAATCGAAAAATTTTCTTAAAATTATCGGATTATAACTGTAATTTTGCATTGATCCTTTAACCCTGAAGAATACCTTATTTATATATAAAAAATTCTATTTAAACTACTTTATGTTCCTAAAAAAATTCTATTTAAACTACTTTATGTTCCTAAAAAAATTATTTGAAACTTCAAACAATTTTGAAAGTTACTAAACCATAGCCAATTAAGATTAAAAATCTTGAAAATAAAAATAGTCCTCTGTTATATTGCCTACATGTTTTTTAATTTTAACTTATAGAGTTTGCAAGGGAAGAGGGTGGAGTTTGGGAAGTTTTAGAAAACTTCCCATTTTTAAATTAGTTTTCTTTTAATAAGGTTTTTATTTTTGTAAGTTTCAGCAAAAACAGTACAGGTCTGGTATTCTCAGAATTTTCTGTTTCCATTAGGACTGTAGCTACGTTGTAGTACAATTTGTTAAAATGGATTATAAATGCTTTTGTTATGTTTTATTTATTCACCAGTAAATGAACTTAACTTTATTTATATATATTTGATTCTTTCAATTTATGTAATACATCGTACTTCGACTACAATTTAAAGACTTTCACTTCACGCGTAGTTAATAAATATATGGACCGCAGACAATCTCTTGTCAGGATTTATTACATATTAGATTACGTTGTTGGTTTAGAAAGACACACAAAACTACAGATATAAGTACAAAAAATAATAGGATAATTCTTGATAGGATTAGTCTGCATATATATATATAGGAAAAACAACCCTGAAGGATATTTTTTTTAATGGCAGGTAATTTGAACATTGTTCATTAACCCATGTCATGCCGATATCAGTACTTTCTTCCCGTTACCCAGTGGGCACCTGTGGACCGAAGCCACGGAGGTGAAATACTGTTCGCCCACGCCACACACACATTCACACAGGCACAGCCCCTTTTTACAGGGGGGCACATTCACTCTTCACACACAAGGACAGAAACTAACATCCATGCCAAACGGGGATTCGAACCCCGGACGTACGGCTTCGCAGTCAGATGCTCTAACAACTAGGCCAGTACGTCGGCTACTTTGAAGGATATTTAATGTTTACTATTTTTTTTGTCTAAAATGTTAAAATTTGTCTAATTTAAAAAAAACTATTTAGTTCTTTTTTAAGTTTTACATGTTGATAATGACTGTTTAAGGGGCCATTCATTAATTACGTAAGGGTGATTTTGGCAATTTTTGACCACCCCTACCCCCATGTAAGGGTACGTAAGATTTTTCAAACCCCTCCCCCCTCTATTCTTACGTAAGAATTCCATTTCGTTTTTCAAAAAAAATAAATTTTTTTGATTTTTGACAACTGGAAGATGGATTCAACAGTTTTATTTTTTATCTTAACTTAATGCTACTCCAATAAAAAGACGCATCTGATGTACCTTCATTTTTTTTAAATTAAAGCTTCGATAATATACCGAGATTGTCAGCAATTTTAAGTTTTTCTGGAGTTCTTCAATAGTAATTTGATTAGAATAATTGAATTTGTTTACATTAACTTGGAAAATCTTACGTAAGAATGGGTTTCACCCCCCACCCCCAAGTAGAGTTATGTAGAGATTTTTCCGTCCCCCCTCCCCCTCGGGACCCTTACGTAATTATGAATGGCCCCTAATTGTATAATAAATCATTGTATAATAATAAATTTTCTCGAAAAAGTTTAAAAACAACAATTAAAACCATAAAATAAACATCTGCAATGGATAAGTGCATAATGAGAAAATTGAATGAGTCTTTACCGCAAATGGGTCTTTTATTTATCCGAACACCTTGGGTGTATGTATACTCAATTTGAACAACCTACGAAGGTTTAGTCGGAAACAAAAGATGGTGCCCCATTTTACAACTTTTCCTCTACCATCAACTGCTGTCGGAGTTATAGTGAACTGTTCTAAAACGAATTCCAAAGTCCACGATTCATTTTCATCCCTGCTATATGCATACAAATGACCACCAAAAGGCTTTGCTACCCCACCAACCACTCCAAAACTCCCCCTTTGGCTCATCGCATATGGATGGGGCCGCAAAAGAATGTCCCCCAATTATCCTAATGAACACCAATTAATTGATGAAAGGGATATCAACAGGCTCGCGACAATACCTGGGCAAATTGGAGCCGTCTGATCGGCCGAGTTTGCTGATTAAACCGTTTGTCCGGGTTCGCTGCGACCGTACCGTTTAATCAGAGAAGGGAAAAATAACTCTTGCGGTGTAAACAATTAGGAGGTCGAATGGGATCGACAGAATCTATTAGATTCGGTTACGGTTGAAGTGAAGTGCTGGTATTCAATGGAGTCTGGGGGCCTTTGATCCTTAGGAGGTATTGTTTCTAGTTTATGCATTAAGGATTGTGTTTCTTTGAGTGTTTTTTAAGGTTTACTCAATTGAAATTTACTGAATCAAATCAAATCAAAAATTTATTTATTTACTAATATATACATAGTTGAAGTCAAATAATAAAATTAAAGGAAAAAGAGACAAAAAATACAGATGGGACACCAAGGAGTCAAATTAACTCTTACAGATGACCGAAAATTATACATATAGCATAAATGGAGGTGATTTTGTTAGTAGTGGCGTAGATAGAACTCAGAGGGTCCTAAAATTGGTAATTGTACACTCTCTAAAATAAACCTACTGATTTTTAACAGAAAAATGTCAATTTTGCTTGCACAATCCTGTTATTGCGTACAGACTTTCAGGATACAGTACTTACTGAAAGAATTTCTCACATAAATTTCATCAGATTAAATGTAGCTTATTCAGTTAGATGAGTGGTTCCCAACCGGTGGTCCGCGGACCATAGGTGGTCCGTCAGAGTCTAAGTAGTGGGCCGTGAAGGGTCCTAATACAAATTTGAGCGAATTGAACGAGAAAAGATGGAATTTATGAGTGACGATGACTTTTGGCTTAGTAGTTTGTGTGGATAATAGTCACCACTAAATTATTTAAAAAATTTTTGTGTACTATATAGTGCTGTCCTTTAAAAACCCACTGTTTCATATTTTCTTCATTAAAAGCTTAATAAAAAGGGTAATTAAATCGAACTAAAAGCTTTACTAGCGGCTCATCCTCCCTAACATTTTAGTGCTTAGCATGTTTAATTCCAATTATCCATTACAAATTGGCAGTCAATTAAGTAAGAATTTGAAAAAAAAACACTTTTTCCTAGAAGGACTCTAATTGGCGGACTGAGCTAAAACTTTAATATTTTATTCTCATAGTAATGTGATAACATAAAAACGCGCGAAAAATGCTCTAAAATCTTTATAACATACATTTTTACAAAATATGTAAATCTGAAGCACATTTTTTGCCAAAAATCTACATTATCTCAGCTTGTTTAAAAAATAAGTAAATAAACCGTTCTTTGACCAGTTTTTACATCCCTGACACTCTAAAGGCCATAGAAAGACAGGGTATATGAGATGGTAAAATTATTTTAATGATTTAATTTAAAAATCTCAATGGGTTGTTTTTAGGGTACAATTTGGAGTGGGTTGTTTTTAAAGGACAGCACTATAAATATTCAAAGTTAATTTTAAAGCACTGAAAAAACTCAGCTTTATTTCTGTAGATTCCGAAGATTTAATTAGATAACTAATGATAGTATGATTAAAATTTTCTTAAAATATAATTATAACTCCTCAGAGCGTCATATAAACTTATACGCTTAATTAAGGAACATAAACTTTCACCTTTTTTTGAGAGGGTAAAAGATTTTGAGCTATAAAGGGGTGGTCTGCAAAGGTTCCTATTTTAAACTTTGTGGTCCGCTGACTTCTCTGAGTTGGGAACCACTGAGTTAGATAGAAGCCACTGACAACAATTAATTCATTAAAAATATTTTAAACGGTTTGTAAACAAAAGCTTTCATGATTTTCGAATCTTAAAAATTATCAAATTTATAAAGCATCAGTCAACACTGGGGATAAATTTCTATTTTTTTTTCAATCAAAACTTATTATCGGATAAAGTGTCAAGAAACTATACAACAACTCTAATAATTCTTCCCTGGAGTTTTTATTATTTTTGTCAGCACAGTTTATAATTAAGTTTTCTCAATCTTTTCAAAACAACTCTTCCCTCCAAAATCAGCAGCTCTTCTTACGTCATACACACCCATAAGAGTAAGTAATTATAAAACATTTCATCAAACTTATAATCTTCGAGGTAAAAATATTTATCGGAAACTTCAATCTCCAAATAACTTCTCTCACAGGCATCTTAATCCTGCAAAACCTTCTATCTAGAAATAATCAGTTAATTGAGTAGTGTCTTTCTTAACACCGGTCCGATCACAAGGCAGTCCCAACTGATTAAATAAATCCAGGAACCTACAAAGAGAATTTGGGGTTAATGACATTAACTCCTCCTGAAGTTTTCCTGTTCAATAACCGCAGAACGACACAGTATATTGCATAATCTAAGAGCTAAATCACTAAAAAAAGTATTTCAATAATTATGTAATCTACCTTAGAATGACAGTGGAATAAGTCCACCCATCTTAAGTTGAATGTTTCTTGTTTCATAACAGCAGTAAAAACTGAGGGATAACTCCTGGCTCCCGACCTCTGAAACACCAAAATCCTCTTTAAGTGGATTTATTTTTACTTGCATAAGTGCAATTGAAAATGTCATTCAAAAGTCCAGCATTTGTATATTTAGGGAGATTCCAAACATTTTGATATTTATGTTTTGCATGAATTGACAAATACATCTAACCCTTTCAGTCCTGAGCCACCCGAGTTAGCCGATTAAACCTATAGTTAGACTTTGGGAGGATGAAAGGGTTATAAATGACTCAATACATTTTTGTCAACTGGGATGAAAGCCATAGTTGACTAAAAGAAATTATTGTTAGAGTAAGTAGTACAAATAAAAACTAAAAAACACACTTAAGAACTCATTAAAACTAATTTCCATAGCTAATTTTTGGATAGTTATGGGTATATGTGTATCTCCTAAGATAAATTTCCCCGAGAGTAAATCACTTAGAACGAGCTGCGAAAGTGTTCTTGAGGATCGGGGGCGATTGCAAACCACAAAAAGACCGATCCTAAGGTCCTACGTTCTTAGTATATTAAGCAACACTGTGTTTGGGCCTTGCGCCATAATAATCCAACCAATATACCTACGATTAAATATTGCACACCAGAATTCCTTTATCATTAGTTGGTATTATTTCCCTATATTAATAATTTAACTATTTAAGTGGTGAGTAAACTCACAACCACAGATGTACCCCCCCCCCCAATCCGTGCATAACTCTAATTCGGTACTTTTAGACTAACACACTAACACCACTACAATGCTGAACAGCTTCCGAAGTGTAGAGGCAATAAAAATATAATATCAAAGGGTTGCGGACTTGATTTTGAGGGTAGGGCCTCGCTAATAGATAAGGTCCCATGAGGAGCTGTCAAGCGAAGCAAGCTTTGACATGTATATCAACGCGTGTCATTTTCCCTTGAGTCCTATTGTTTAGGAAGCTGGTGAGAGACAGCCCATACTTCTGGCGAAGGTTGGTTCTATTTATTTACAATGGACCAACGTTTGGGAAAGGGGTAGTGTGTTATTAGCTTTAATACGAGGTTGACAACACATTATCTATTTTCTCGTTAACCCTGTCGAGTTTTAATTAAAAATCGGAAGATAAGACGGTTTTCGGGGAAAATAAATGCTGTTAACTAATAGCTGTTAATTAATTTTTACGGGTTTGATGACTTTTTTGTGTGTGTGTCACTTTTGATACGGTATTTTGATGTCAGAAATAACCGTGTTTCTTAGAAATTCCTTGGATTTTTGTCAGAAAACTTTGGTATCTAGGAATGTTCTTTTGGAAAAGATGTAATTGATGGTTAAGTGATTGTATCTTATCGCTAGCTAAAACGTGAAACTTCAGATGCGTCAGATATCTAAGATATGAAATAACATGGCTTTTTTTTTGTCAATTTTAGCCGTGAGCTATTTTTATGATTTCGATAACGTAGTTAGTAGTTTCACAACTATTAACTTATAACTCTTTTTGATGTGAAATACTCTTTTACCAAAATTAATTAACATTTTACTTTTCATCGCCATAACTTACTTTTCTAAAACAATTTTTAAGTGACAAAACATTTTCAGCCAACCAACAAAACAATTTACTTGACAAGTTTTTTTGAGCCAAATCGTTGTAGCATACATTAGTGTGTTTATTTTACAAAAATTTGAATCAACTTATTAGAGAAATGATGTTACAAGGATCATTTGAGATATCTGTGTTATAATAAACACTTTATTGTTTTTATGCCTATATTGTCAAAACTATAATTGTGTCTGATGATAACTTGAAATGTTAATGTGTTCGTTTGATTTTCAAACAGATATTTATAATGAGATTTTTGGTGACTTTTATTATTATTATTCCCATTCAAGGGGGGGGTAATGTTTTGACTACTTTAACTTTAACTCATTTGTTACTACTTTACTACTTTTAACTCATTTGTTAAATCTTAGAAGAAATAAAGTTGGATATTTTACTTCTTATCATTATGAGAAGAATATATTGATAGAATAATTAAATTAAGTTTTGTTGACATTTTAAAATGATTCAAAACTTATTTCTTTGCAATTTGTTAGTCGAATTCTATTAACTTTGAAAGAAGACAAACGTTTATATCTCAAAAAAGAGTTTCTTGTTCATTATTGTAAAAATACTTAACACAAGTACATATAGTGACTTAAACTCACATACTCCTGTGGAATTTACTATTATTTATGGCAATGCATTCCAAATTTTTCCTGCTCTTAAATAAAAAGAAATTGCTTTCTGCCCTCCAGATTAAAATTAGCTTTGTTTAGTTTGAATTCAAGACTCATCGATTTTATTAACTATTGTAAAATCAAAGCTTTTTCTGTGCTCCCTTGTTCATAGTTATTAGATTTGCAGTGTTTTAAAAATATGTCTGCTAATGAACAAGTTTTGAAGAAAAAATAAGAACGCCTGGCCATAAATTCGATTTAAACCAAGATTTTTTTATATTGCTTGGTTATTTTGAAAATATGTTAAAAAACCCTTTAAAACAAGAAACCTAACTATAAAAATAATTATGTAATTAATTTTTTTTATGTTTCAAACTGTATCAGCTTCAATTTTAATAAACATATTTAATTAAAAACGATTGAATATAAGTTCAATTTAAACCAAAATATTTTTAAATTTCATAATATTTTAAATATACCTTAATTAAAAAAAGAAGCCTTACTTAAAAATAATTATGCAATTAAGATTCAAACTGCAAATAAATATGTTGCAGAAGAACGTTTGAACATGAATTAATTAATTTTAAATAAAAAAACTGTTTAAAATGTATCAAGTTTTTTTTTAATTCATGAAAATCTTAGTTTTATTTCAGGAAACTTTCATTTTCGGATATATTTTTAGCGACGAATCTCTTAAAAGTAATTATAATAATTTCTAGTGGGATACTATATTTAACAGTGTGAAAGAATGTAGATATCCTATTTTTTTACATTCCTTCATTATTAGGAAACGAGTAACTAGTAGACTGCTTAAGACACTATAAATAATCATAACGGAAAATGAATACATCAGAAAATTTACGCGCGGATTAACATAAATACAAAATTAGAATATTTTTAATTAACACCATACACTGTTTACCCTCCTAACGAAATATTCTCATGAAGCCATTTTTTTACCTCTTTCAGATACTTAATCAATAAATCACAAAAACTAATGTAAACGTTAATTCAATTAAAAACTAATTAGCTTCTTGAAATAGAAGAAAGTTAAGTAACCTCTTTTGTGTTAGTATCTCATGGAAAACGAACCGCATGAATAATAAGGTTTTTTTAGATAAAATTCAAGGAATAAAAAAAAATATATCCCCACCCTTGAATGGTCGGTATTTATTTAATTTTACGGTCGTCGAATCCTATGTACTTGAAAGACGCTTATGAAATGTAATACCCTTAACATAATAGCGCTTTATCTCGAACTTTTGGATGATTTTTTTTTTCTCTCAGATCCGGGAGCGATTATAAAATGGGTAAAAAAATCGTAAAAAAGCTTATTTCTTCAGACTCTAACGTTGTTTCGTCAGATAGAGAATTATTGCTCACATCAAAGCGTAGAGATAACAAACCGATTGAGGAAACATTTTCTGAACCGCATCGTGTCAGCAAGAAAAGAGAAAAAATGAAATTTATATTTAAGAAAATTCTGGGGTTTTTTGAAGGAAGGTGACAAATAATAGAATGATATAGTCTGCGTAAATAAATAGGCGGCTCACTACTATACTCGACAGCGACTTTTCTTGAACCCAGTAAGTCACTAAACGGAAGGAGAAAATGGGTAAACACAAATCTGTTGGGTTGCTAGGAGGAGTTTCGGTACGTAAATCATGATAAAAAGACACTGGATTTAATAAAATAATCATATCTTCAAATTGAGGTTCTTAATTTCACACAAAATTCAGACACCGCGCTGGGAAATACTTTGTTTTTGTTAGTGACGTCATAGGGTCAGGAAACGTTGCAGTCTAGTATGGTAGTGACTAGTAGTGAGCCACCTATTTTTTTACACAGACTATAGAGCATTCGCACATGACGTCACTTGGAGGACAAAAACAACGTTGCTAAGGCTGTTGTTAGGGGCGGGAACTA
Organism: Tetragnatha montana; assembly: GCA_963680715.1. Lineage (NCBI taxonomy): Eukaryota > Metazoa > Arthropoda > Arachnida > Araneae > Tetragnathidae > Tetragnatha > Tetragnatha montana. Next base: position 8,106,886 of record OY796677.1, on the reverse strand, counting down.
GAAGCATCCAATAGAAGCATTCGCACATGATGTCACTGGAGGGCAAAAACAACGTTGCTAAGGCCGTTGTTAGGCCGAGTCATGTGGTTGAAAATGCTCTAGTTGTTTATTGATTGGAAAGCTGGTCCCATGGACTCTTAGGTAATTTTACAATCTATCAAAAATTGTACGCTCAAAAAAAACCCACTTAATACTGTTTTAATATTAAAAGACATAAAATGAAAACTAACATGATTTACACAAATTGTAGTGATTTTAATAACTCCTTTTTTTTGCTTAAAATATAATTTGTGTATTATTTTGTCCATTACAGTATTTGCTGGAACATCCAGTCGCCTGAGGATCCTCATACCAGCTCTGGTTTATATGATGCTACCTGCTAGCATGCAATGATGGGAAACCTCGACTTGGCTGGTAAGTCATTGAACTTATATCTTGACAATTAATATCTTTTGATTTTACAAGAAAAATTATATGCACTCTTACAGTTGTATAAGTAGTCAGTCGTCATTAGATAGTAGTTACATGAAGTAAACAAAAAAATGTCAAAATGAAACCTATAGTGTTTTCAGGTGACGTCACGACCAGTTATTTTCTTTTAAATGCTAACTACTGTAGGTCAAAGCGTCTGTTGCTAAGGCCATTGCTAGATGCGGCGGTATCTGTTGCTAAGGTGGTTGATAGGTGTGGGGTCACGTGATTGCAAATGCTCCAATAGAAGAATTCCACGACCAGTTATTTTCTTTTAACTGTAACATGCTGTAGGGCAAAGCGTCTGTTGCTAGGTCCGACTCATGTGATTGCAAATGCGCTATAGAGCATTTTCAATCACATGACTCGGACCTAACAACGGCCTGAGCAACAGAAGATGTTACAGTTTTTTGCCCTACAGAGATTAACAGTTACAGACTAGCCGTGGAATTATTCTATTGGAGAATTTGCAATCACGTGATCCCATACCTGTATCAAATTTTGATATAATATGCCTCTCTGAAACTTGGCTGCAGAGTGATATCTTGTCGGATGAGCTTTTTGATGACAGATATAGAGTTTTTAGAGCTGATCGCAATCTTGGTGAATCTCGCACAAGGGGAGGGGGAGTGCTTATTGCTTGCCTTAGTGATTTTTCTGTAAAGGTTTTGCCAAACCTTTGTATGTGTACTGCTACGGTGGAGTCTTTGGCTTTGTGTGTGACAGCTCATTACAGAAAATTTTTTATTTTTGTGATTTATGTTGTCCCCGGTTCTCCTTTGAGTGTCTATGAAGATGTTTTTAATCGTTTGGATAATGAACTGCAGCAGGATTTTTCTAATATCTTGATTTTAGGTGATTTTAATATTCCTAATCTTATGTTTAATGAGTTTAAATTGGTAATGAATAATTCTAGTTCTATTGAATCTTTGGTAGGCAATTTTTTGGATTTCCATTGTTTGAGTCAATTTAATAATATACCTAACAGTTGTAACAGATTCTTGGATTTAGTGTTGTGTAATTTTGATATTTCTGTCTCTCGCTCTGAGGAGGTGCTTTTGGCTGAGGATCATTATCATCCTGCTCTTAGGTGTGAACTAGGGGTAAAGAAAAATGTTAAACATAAACTAAATTACTGTGAAAATAAATTTGACTTTAAAAAAGCTAATTATTTTCTACTATATAAGGCTTTTGATGAGATGGATTGGAATTTTTTAAACGAATATAGTAACATTGATGATATGGTCCAAGCTTTCCATGATAGGTTAAATCACATTCTGTCACGTTGTGTTCCTAGATGTAGGGCTCGGAATGGTAGAAGGTATCCTAAGTGGTTCTCGAGGGATATTGTTGGACTTCTGCGGGCTAAAAATAGGCTTCGTAACAAATACAGAAAAGATCCTTCTCCTGAGTCTTATAGACTTTTCAGTAAATGTAGGGCTGAATTGAAAAGCGCAGTAAAATTGGCTTATGAGGATTATGTTTCTGGAATTGAAGAAAATATTTTGGATAATCCCGGATCCTTCTGGGCACATGTGAAAACTAAAAAAAGTAATATTGTGTGTGATCAAATGTCTGATAGATGTCAGGATTTTGTAGGGCATAATTCTATTGTAGAGGGTTTCGCCAAATTCTTCAATTCGGTGCACATTTCATCCTCGAATCCTGACTTCTCTATTATTTCTGATTTGAATGAGGTCGACGTCATTAAACTTAACCGTATTAATTCTGAGGATGTTGCTAAAGCAATATCTAGACTTAGACCGTCAAAAAGTTTGTCCTGGGATAACTTTCCTGGCTTTATACTGAAGGCCTGTAGAGATATTTTTATTTATCCTTTACTTATAATTTACAACAAATCTATTGCAAGTGATATGTATCCCAAGTTATGGAAGAAAGCTTATGTTATTCCTATTTTTAAGAATTCTGGTTCATCATCCAATATAGAGAATTATAGACCTGTGTCAATACTTTCCCCTTTTTCTAAGGTTTTTGAATATGTAATGCAGGATCAGATTTTTGGCAGGGTGGAGAAGTTAATTGATCCCAATCAGCATGGATTTGTGCCAAAGAGATCTGGCGTTTCTAATTTGCTTTGTCTTCATAGTGAGATTTTGAGTGCTTTTCGAATGGGAGCTCAGTTGGATGTGATTTATACGGACTTTCAAAAGGCTTTTGACACTGTGGATATTGGTATTCTAGTGAATAAGTTACTTCATCTTGGTTTTTCCTGCGAAGCGGCTCAGTGGGTCTTGAGTTATCTTACTGGACGCATTAACAATGTTTGTTATGGGGAAGCCATTTCTGCAGATTATTCTAATTCTTCTGGGGTACCCCAGGGGTCCATACTTGGACCTCTGTTTTTTATTTTATTTATTAATGATCTCCCTGCTGGCTTTAAAAACTGCAACTATTTATTTTATGCAGATGACCTTAAGTTTTTTAGAGTTATTAAAAATCTTTCTGATTGCTATCTCTTACAAAGTGATATTGATGAGTTATTGTATTGGTGTGCTAGTAATAATTTGAAAATTAATGTTAAAAAATGTGCTGTTGTGTCATTTAGTAGAAAAAAAGATATTACTCACCATTCTTATTTATGTGATTCTGCAGTACTTGAAAGAAAAATTTCTATAAAGGATCTTGGAGTTTGTTTTAAATATAATTTGAATTTTGATGCTCATATAGATAATATTATTTCTCGTGCCTTTAAATTAATGGGTTTTATTATAAGAACTTCAAAGGATTTTACAAAATGTGAGACCCTAATAACTCTATATAAAATGCAAATCAGATCAGTTCTTGAGTATGGCTCAGTGATTTGGAACCCTCACTCAATGGTTCAGATTAATAAGTTGGAGAGAATACAGCGAAAATTTTTTCGCTTTTTATATAGAAAATATACACGGGATTTTAATCCTATTATTTCAGTAACCAATGTCATCACTTCTTTTAATGTAAACACTCTTCTGGTTAGAAGAAATTATCTTTTATTGTTGTTTTTCTTTAAGTTATTTAATAATTTTATTGATTGTCCTTTTTTGCTGTCCCGCTGTAACATTCTGGCTCAACCTTGCTTTTTACGTAATAGAAAATTGTTTTTAATTGGTATTGATTTCAACTCTTGTCCTTTTAACTGTTTTTATAAATTATATAATAATCTTTTAAATCATTTGGATATTTTTAGTATGAGCCTAGGTGTTTTTAAAGTAACTGTGTTGTCTCTGCTTTAATTTTGGTGTTATGTCTCCTTTCATTTTTTTTTGTATTGTGTGTTTTCCCCATGTAAATGGAATCTTATTTCTGTATGGTGGTGTTTGAATAAATAAATAAATAAATAAATACCTAAAAACCGCCTTAGCAACAGATAAACAACGGCCTTAGCGACAGTTAAAAAAGGTACACAGTTAAAAGAAAATAACCGGTTGTGACGTCACCTGAAAACACTCTATTTGATATGTCAACTAGTCTTGCCTAAACCAGGTCCGTAACTTTTGTGTTGGAGAGAAAGTTTTATTTAAAAATTATTTTAAGGCCCCTATATTATAGATTGAATGCAGCTTTTTAGAACATTTTGCTCCATATCCATGTAGAAATTGGAATAACGCAGCCCGATTTTTGCGATTTCACTCAAAGTTCAATCATTAAACAAGGTTATGGCGATTTAGTCTGATTATTTATTTCAAATCCTGCCTGTTTGGAACTTTCATTTCAAAGACAAAATAAATCCGTTGCGCTCCCTATTTAAATCTCCTTAACGCATCAAAGAGGACTTTTTTATTAGTCATTCGTATCCATTCGAGCGTTTATCCAGAAGCTTAAAAGTTGTTGGATTAAATTTCCCCTGTCTTTCCGACATTTGAATGGGTCCTCTTCAAAAAGCGATCTTTCTCTCTCTCTTCTTTATTGGATTAAGAACTCCTATTCCAAAGACAAAGAAAGAAGGGTCGTTCCCGACACGTGCGAGGTTTAATGAAGAAGAAAAAGCGACGCGGGAAAAATTAAAATGAACATTCGATGGAATTAGGTTCCACCGATTCTAATTCTGATGATGGGATTGGTAGCGTTCTTATTTTTCTCTAAGTTTATGGAAGCGCTATTTTTTTTTGTTCTGTATTTTAATAATTTTTTTTTGTCTTTTTAAATGGAGTGTTATGCGTGTAATGAATTTTTCTTGGCTCGGTTTGAGGGAGAATGGAAATTGAATTGGGGAATCTTATTTTGAGAAGTGTTTTTGGTTAAAAATATATAGTACTCGAAGAATGAAAATAATTGCGAGGGGTTTTTTCTATGATTATTCTTTTGAATCGTAAGATGATATTTGTTTTATTCTTTTCTTAGTTCATTTCGTAGTCGATGTTTAAAAATGATAAATTTATTGTTTAAAATGGAAACATCTAAATTTATCCACTACTATATAAAGAATGCGATTAACATTCAAATAACTTTAAGATTACTTAATAATTTTAATATTATATCAACTAAAAATGAAGAATATTTTATGTTCAAATAAAGCAATAGTTCTAATGTTGCCAACTTTTCAAAACATTATAAAACAAATATAATACCTTTTGGGAAATTGGTTTTGAGTTAAATTTTGAAATTCAGCTCAAGAAGGTTAGTTAACTACACATTGTTAATATACCTATTTAATTGGTTTCGACTTTGAAAATATGTTTTTTATTTAAGTCATTTACTTATTTTTTGTAGAGTTATTGATTCCTATTTTTAATTAACCAAAGCAAGTAATATTCGTTTCTTCTTAGAAGAAAAACCTATTTAATAATTAGAGAGTTAATTTCTTTGTCTATAAAACTTTGTATTTTAAGTTAGAACTGTTTTAAAAATCAAACCAAAGTTATTGATTTAAAATTTTAAGCTCATTGATTTATGTGTTTTTAATGTCTGTATTGAAATGTTTATAAATCAGTCTCTTTAAATCGTAGTTGTTTTTATTAACAATTTTTTATGCTAAAATATTTTTATCTACTCTACTTAGCCATTCTTGGCACCAATATCCACATACTTTTAGTATTTTTAGAGGTTTCTAAAAAGTTTCTCTACATTTTCTTATTTCTGGGAGTAAAAAGGTATTTGTCCATTCGTAGGTACAAAATTACATTTCGTGTTATGCGGATTTCTAAGCAAACATATTGTAAGGAATTTCGAAACAATACTTTATGATTTATCACTGAATATAAATCCACTAATCAAATATTTATCTTACATATCTATTTTTATAAGAAGTATACCACAAAAAAAGTTGTATATGTACTGTTGTATGTTATATATCGTATGTTATTACATTTGCTATGAAATACCACATCATGAATAACTTCCATTTTATATATTTACGATGTTATGACGATTCATTATTCAATCCCGAGATCTAGAGTTTACCAGACTTGTCTAAGACAGTCTTAGACAGACTTCTCTAAGTCTTGTCTTTAACACCACTTTATATAGACGCAGTTTAATCTTCATCAAGTTTACAAACAACCATATATAGTGCTGTCCTTTAAAAGCAACCCACTGTTTCATATTTTCTTCATTAAAAGCTTAATAAAATGGATAACTAAATCGAACAAAAAACTGTACTAGCGGCTCATCCTCCCTAACATTATAGTGCTAAGCATTTTTAATTCTAACTCTCCATTACAAATTGGCAGCCAATTAAATAAGAATTTGAAAAAAACCCACTTTTTCCTAGAAGGACTCTAACTGGCGGACTGAGCTAAAACTTTAATATTTTATTCTCATAGTAATGGGATAACATAAAAACGCGCGAAAAATTCTCTAAAGTCTTTATAACATGCATTTTTACAAAATCTACAAATCTAAAGCACATTTTTTGTCAAAAATCTACATTTTCTCAGCTTGTTTAAAAAATAAGTAAATAAACCGTTCTTTGACCAGTTTTTACACCCCTGACACTCTAAAGGGCATAGAAAGACAGGGTATATGAGGGTAATTAAAAAATCTCAATGGGTTGTTTTTAGGGTACAATTTGGAGTGGGTTGTTTTTAAAGGACAGCACTATATCCGTTTTCACAGTATTTTTATACCGAGCATGGAAAACTTTAATAATAAACCGGGTTTAGGATACATTAAATAACGCTATATCCTAAGAGTGGATTTTTATCCAGAGAATTGAACAACGCAAACGTTGAAGCTGGTGGAAACTTTCCTATAAATCAGTGGTTCCAAACAGGTGGTCCGTGGGAGTCTCGAAAGGGATGGGTTGCACACAAAAAGTTTTAAATAAATAAAAATTTGAGCAAAGTAAAGAAGATAGAGTTGAACTACATTCTAAAGCAGTCGATAAGTTTAAAATTAGAACCTTCACGGACCACATCTTTATACCTTAAAATCCTACACCCTGGCAAAAAATTGCAATATAAAAGTTTATTTTCCCTAATTAAGCATGCAAATTTATATGATGTTGTGAGTTATTACTTTATTTTAAGAAAATTTTAATTATATCTCACAAGATTTAAGTATTTTGGTCATGGTATAATTAAGCCGCCAGGACCTACAGAATTGGAGTCGAATTTTTTTATTAAGAGCTCTCAATTTCTCTTTAAATATTTATAGTACACAAAATTAGTGTTATTAATTAAGTGGTGACTATATCCCCACAAATTACTCAGCCGAAAGTCATCGTCCCTGATATATATAATTCATAGTGTTCGGCACTAGTTAACTAGAACTAGTTGCAACTAGTAGTTTAACTACTTTTAGTTTAAAGTAGTTCAACTACTAGTTTAACTACTTTTTAACTAACTACTAGTTAAAACTACTTTCAAATTTTCAACTACTTCAAAAAAAATTTTATTTAAAATTTAAAGAGATATTTAAATTTTTTATCAAAGGTAGAGTACTCAAATACCATAACCAGAAATAAAGACTATTTTTGCACGAAGTATAAACTTTTTTTTGTGATATAGATTAGAAAGATGTATTAGAATTTTGCCAAAAAGTAGGTTATGAAATAAAATAGACTAGTTAACTTGTAGTTAACTACTTTGGGAAATAGTTAACTACTAGTTGCAACTAGTCCCAGGAAAAAATTGTTAACTACTAGTTACAACTACAATTTCCCAGACTAGTTAGTAGTTGGTAGTTAACTATTTTTTGCCCACTAGTTGCCGAACACTAATAATTCAATCTTTTCTCGTTCAATTCGCTCGAATTTGTATTTGTTGGATTTTTTTGTGCTTCACCGGGCCCCTTTACGGACCACTTCCAAGAATCTCATGGACCACCGGTTGGGAACCACTGTTCTAAAGGCTCATTCACACCGTTTCCCTTCCACTGTTCATCCTGAGTGATTCAAATCGCTAATTTGCATATAGAAAAGTGAAGGAGTAAAGAGTGAAACGCCAATTCGCACTTTTCACTTTGGATGATTCCTCAAAAATGAACACAAAAAGTGATCAGTCTGAAAGAGCCTTTATTCCCGATTTTCGGTTGTTGTCTGAGTGGATAACAGTCACCACTAAAATGTTAATCTTTATTTTTATCTATACTACATTGCATATAAATTTTTGAAGCATTTTGAAGTCTACCTGATCTCTCGAAATGTAATTGGCAACATTTGTTGCTGGTTTCGAAAAATTTGTGTTAGCTAGGTGTAATAGTGCTTCACTTTTTAAAATGCGCATTCTGGTGCTATCTAATTACTGGTGAAAATATTTTTTTCTGTAAGCTGAAAGCTCGTATAGGTCAAATTTACTTAACTACAACTAGAAGTAAACGAAATTTGGCTAAAAAATTCATTTGGGAAACCACTAAGTAGTACGTTTTGAGGGACTTTCCCCTCGCATTATTTTTGGATTAAAATTCACCTAGTTTTAATGTGAATCACTTTTTGTAATATTTTACAACAAAAGACTGACACTGAAAAATTACTTTACTTATTCACAATAAAATTTCACATTTGATTTTAGATTTTATTGCATAAGGGTTTACCAGGACTGACGAAACAAAAATATGAAAAATAAAAAGTTTTTTAAATAAGCCTGGTAAGTTTGAAATTGATAGTTAAGTAAAACATTTCCCTACTATCCTATAATTTATATTTTCTTTTCCTTAAAAAATGTGATCAAACTTAATTTTTAGTTTAGTCCAAGTTGATTAAAAGTTAAAATAAACATTTTATTGAACAAAACCGAGACGCCCTGGTAAAAAAAAAGATGTCTGGGTTACATTTCCAAGTTAGATAAGTAGTGAAAAAAAATAACTGAACACGGTCACCCCTGGTTTAAGAAAAAAATGACAAGAAAAGTGTTTGTTTTTTCTTTATTTCCGATGAAAGAAATTTAAAATAAAAATGTAACAAATCCCTTATTAAATTATTTTTAAATTACATGAATTATTATTAAAATCATCATGAAAGATACAGTAACGTTTTCAAATGAATTGCAACAATTAAAATAACAATGAAATAAATTTAACAGTGGGGGAAATACTTAAACACAACAATTTGATTTTTTCAACAATATGTTTTTTTAAAGATAGTATTATTAGGTAGTGTGCGAGCTGTGTGTGAAGTGGGTGATTTTCACGGGGAAGCTCCATAAATTTAGCAATATTCGTTTAAGGTTCGTTTATTTATTATTATTTAAGTATTGTTCACTCAATTAACATTAATTATTATTACTTTTTAAACATTCATCATGTTCACTATCTTTTTTATTAGAAAGTTTGTATAAATGTATGAAAACATTTAAATGCATGGGGAGAAGCGAAATAGCATAGCCTAAAGAATTTTTTTTTTCTGTTGAGGATAATGGAAATTTAATCCGCAATTTATTTACCTGGTTATAGTTATGAGACTAATTTGAGAGACAACAATGTCTGTGTAATTTTACTGTAATACTTTATAAATTGTATGCATATATTTTATGATTGATTGCTGATTGTTTTTATTAGAACCCTAATTTTCATTATTCATAGCTATCATTAAGTTGTTACGTTGAAATACAGTAACTGATTAACGTTGACATTCAACAAATAAGATATAATAGTCCGACCTCACGAGAGAAAAACTTTTGACTGGTGTTCATATATTTGAACAATAAACCGACGTTTCCCTGTGAATAAACGGCCGCTCATTCACTGGGAAAAAAGCCTACCTCGTGAATCTTCTTGATTTTTAGCTTATTCGATTTGTAATTGTGTAAAGTGAGCTAGGTGTAAAATGCCCAAGACTTAAAATTGGGCTCTTCCAGTAAATGAACGGGGTGTGTTGATCAAAAAGTCCCTGTTAGTACATGGTGTTCAGAAAGTTCGCTTCACTGCTTTAGTTTTAAATTAAACAACGCCTCATAGAATTATGGGAATAAGGTGTTCTTATAGTGAATTGACCATAGTGAATATACTGAGATGGCTTACAGCGCTCATAGGGGTCAAATTAAAATACAGAAGATAATATCAAAACTTCATTTAGAAACATTTTTTACTGAAATTAGTCACCAGTTTTAGTATATTTTGTAAAAGTTTATGAAGGTTTATAAAGGTTAATTGTTTTATTGAACTGAGTATATTTTACAGACTTTTTTCAAATACTAAAACTGGTGACTACTTGCAATGTTCATTACTGGGAAAATGATGTTCTTGTTCATATTTAGGACACACTTTGTTCATTTACTGGGTATTTGCAAAATATATGTAGTAAAACGCAACTACTATAATGGTCCTATTTTGAGGGATATAGTTTAGAAGTGTGAAAAAACTTTAATATCTAAAAGAAAAAGTAAAGGCTTTTAAAAAATGATAAAAAAAATATTTTAACAAATTTTTGTATAAGCTAGCTGCTAGCCAATCAAGGTTAATAAAAAATAATTTTAATTATAGTTGTTAGAAGTTTACACAATAGAGATTGAAGGATTTTATTATTTTAAAAATACACCACACTAGATACCAGTTATATTTTCTGCGGACCTTATGCTCTCCTTAGCTCTGATCTCTTAGGCAAAGCGCACACTAGGGACTTTTGTCACGGTGACTGAGACAAAATTGTCACCATGGCTATTGAAACAAGTTAGACGCAGTGTTTCCCAACCTTTTTCGGTCTATGCCCCACCGAAGCCTTTCTAAATTTTCCATGCCCCCCATGTCCTTTATTTTTTTCGAAAATTCTTCTTGAAAACTAAATAAAACTTCGTGGTCCATGTACCACCTGAGGGGCAATTTGTTAAAAAACTTTAAAAATGCCCCCCCCCCTAGAAATTCATATTTTCCCCCGGTGGGGCGTGCGCCCCACGTTGGGAAACACTGAGTTAGAGTGCGCGCACTAGGCGACGTGACTCTTGGCCGATTGCCAAGAATTTCTTCATAGAGATCCATTGTTTTCGAGTGACATTTTTGATACTAGTGATACTGGTCGCCGTGACTTAAGTCTCTAGTGCGCGCTCGGCCTTATACTAGTTAGATATATCGCTACCTCAGAGCAACAGCGGGACATCTTCCATAGACATATCATGGAAGATGTCTCACTGTTGCTCTGAGGTAGCGATATATATTTCGGATTTTTTTTTTTTTAAAAAAAGGGAAAATAACTTCAATAATGAAAATATAGTACTGTTACAAAATAAATTTTAACAATTAACTAACAATGAAATAAACGTAACAGTGAAAATACTCTAACACAACAATGAGACTTTTGCAACAATATATTTTTATAAATCTCATTTTAAAATCAGTTTGAATTCAAAGTAGACTGCTAAACGTTCTTCTGACATAGTTTTGTCTTGGGTTTTACAGCGAGCTGTGTCCGCTTCTGGGATGGCGAAGAGAAGGTCGCCCAAATATGCCATGGCGGACTGCTGATGGATGACTTTTGTACCACTAGGCAATTCAAGACTTTATTCTGATGATGTTTCCGCTTCTATCAAGGTTCGTGTTATTTATTTTTAAATTTGATTTATAAAGTATAGCTAAGTAATATTCAATTTTTTTATTAATTATATATTCAGTCATATATATTCCCTATGTTCTCTATAATTGTATTGGGTAACAAATTTGTGTTCATTTATAATTAAATCCAAATACATGGGAAAAAAAACGAAATAGTTTAACTTATAGGAGCACTTGTAAGTTCATTTAGTAACGAAGTTTAAGAAATTCTTCTTTAGCCCCTACCTCAACGTTTGCTGTTTTTAGTAAACTTTACTAGTTTAAGTTTTATACTGTGTTTAAATTTCAAATATATCTTGATACAGAAACATGTTTGTACTCAAGCAATTTTCGCCCGTTTTACAAGTGTTCAAACATTAACTATTGATTGTTAGTTTCCCCACAATGCACCTACCTTTACATAAAATGCAATGAATTTAATGAACTCACGTTTTTGACTCTCTGAGGTGCTTAAGAAATCAATTATCTGCCTTAAAAGAAAATTTAAATATAATTTATGCTCCCAAGCTTTTCCTGCAATAAAAACCTGCATTAGAAAATCGCCCTTGACCTCCATGGTTCAATGATCTCTCTTCAGACTTCAGACAGTTGATAGGGGTCCAGAACACCTGTCTACGAAATTTCAAATAACTGTTAGGGGGATAATTGAATTTCAGGGGATGTGCAAATGAATAAACAGGTGCAAGAACTTTCAATGAAAGCCCGTGACAGTTTAATGACTTATAATTCTCCAGACAAGTGCCCTTTACATTCTCTACTTTAAGTATTGAATGGGGAAAGAGCTGAGAAAGCTATTCATACCTTTCAAATTTTATAAGGGGGTTTGCATAGAGAAAATGGCTATACTCGACAGCAACGTTGAACATCTGAACGCGGATGCAGAAACTGCGTAAACAGAAAGCCTGTTCGGTTGCTAGGAGATGCAAATCGGGATGAAAAGACGCTATATATACATGGGTTTAACGAAATAGTCATATTTTTTTTAAAAATTGACGTTCTTCATGTCACTCAAAATTCAGACACCGTGCTGGGAATTACTTTGTTTGTTAGTGACGTTATAGGGTCACGAAACGTTGCTGTAAAGTGTAGTAAACATAGGTTACAGTTAAGCATTCGGTAAACAGCTTACATTGAACAGTAAAAGTTTTCGGTCCGTCACATTGACTGAAGATGTGGGGGGGGGGAGTTTTGCAGCGGGGCTCTACACTGTAAAAAAAACTGTTGTTCTTTATCAACATTCTGTTAAATTTGCTGCCAGAAATCCCTGTAATTTTTGCAGGGAAATCCTGTAACATAGAATCCTCTTATTTCATACAATCCTTCTCTGTATTAAATAACAGAATACAATAGCTATCGAATGAAAATATTTCAGATAAATTAATTTATTCGGATTAAATGTAGCTTTTATTAATTCACAAAAAATAATTTGAGATTGTAAACAAAAGCTTTTATGATCCATTGGCCATGATATCAAACGATAATTTGAGAAGTTGTAATTGTAAAGCAATACGCAAATTTTGGATGTGTGATTTTCTTGTGCTAGTACGGAGTTCTTGGCGTTTTTCTTCGGTTTTTACTGTATATTCAAGGTAAGAAGGAGAATACCATAATAAAAAAACGAATAAAAGCAATAATGCGTGCTTTAGGGATCAGACGAAAACAAAAAAAAAATATGGTGCCCGAAGATCGTGAACATAAATTACAAAAAATATTTGTATTTTAAATAAAATGGATATTTTCTATTTTTGCTTTTTAAGACTTTTTTTCAAAGAATGTCTGTTAAAATAACGGAATTTTTTTTGTAGTGTGCTGTGTTACAGTTAAATGTTGTGTTTACAAACAAATGTAAATACGCAGTTAAATTAAAATTATTGATGAATTATTGTTAAAACAAGTTTTTTTTACAGTGTAGGGGTCAACTATGGTCAGAAGGTGGAAGCAAGGGAGAATAGCAGCGCTTGCTGAAGTCATACAGTCCCCTTCTTCATGCCAGATGATAGTAAAAGCTGCTATACCGTTAAGAATAAGAACCCCATCGCGTTGGACGTATGGCATGCCGAACAAGAAAGGGTGAGTCAAAACTTTTATTACTATGGTGATGAAAAGACGCTATATTTTTTTTTGTTAGAATTTTAGAATTTATTTAGAATTTATTATACACAAAGATACATAAAGAACAAAAGACAAAAATGGGGAGACAAACACAGACATACATACAAAAAAAAAATATAGTTATGAGTACCAAAAGAGCTCATAGCTCGTCCATGGTACTACACTTATAATTTATTTGCCTTGGCAACGAAACTGCGCTGACCCTATTTGATTAAATTAAATAATTTCTCGATGTTGTTATGTCTTGCTATAAAATCATAAAGACCATTTTTAAATTCAGTTCTATTATTAGATGATTTAAGAGTTACGTTTAATTTATTAAATAGAAAGGGACCTAGAAAGACATGAGACTTATGAAAAATTTCTTTGCTAGACTTTGGAATAAAATAATTTCCTTGAATGTTTCTAAGAGAATAGTTACTAGTTTTTAATTGATAGAAGGACCTATTATTGAAAATGAAAAGTAATAGTCGAAAAATATTGAGTTCTCTTACAGTCAAAATAGGTTTTGTTAAAGAATTACCTTTTATGTGAGATAAGATTTTATTTTGAAGGTGGTTTAGAGGTTTTATGTTGTTATAATAATCAGAAGCATAGCAAGTTATTCCATAGTTTATTGAAGATTGAACCCAGGCAAAATATAGAGAAGTTAGAAATTTATGATCAATAATACGTTTCAGCTTAAAAAATTTCAAATTAATAAACCTTAGCTTGTTTAACAAAGAATTTATATGAGTCTTCCATTTTAAATTGCTATCAAACTGGAATCCTAAGTATTTAATAGAGTCAACGCGCATAATTTTATTACATGTAGATGATGCATTATCACATTTTAGATCACAGGAGGGGTTGTGAATTCTTAGACTGTCAATAGTGGTTTCACTAACTCTTTGACTGAAAATCATAAATTTAGTTTTTAAAACGTTTAGCTTTAATAAATTGTTATTAAACCAGATATTAGCTTTTTGTAGTGCAAGTTCGATTTTTTTATAAAGATCTAGATAATTGTCAGCCGAAAATACTAAAACAGTATCGTCAGCAAATGTTATAATGTCATGTTAATGTATAAATGTTATAATGTTATAATGTCACAATTTAAATTTAATTGACAAAAATCATTGATAAAAATAAGAAACAGAAGAGGTCCTAAAATAGAACCTTGAAGGACACCACCATTATATATAAATGGGTTTAACAAAATAATCATACTTTTTAATTGACGTTCTTCATTTAAGTTGGTGAAGGTGTTGGTGGTTCTGGGAATATAATTATAATCTTAGTTTTAGAAAGTATATTTTATGTAGCTTCACATAGGTAATTTAGTTTAATTTTTTACGTGTTGAGGTATTTATTTAGATAGATTTAGTTTAATTTCTTTAATGAATTTATTTTAGTTTGACTAGATTTTTAATTATTTCATTGTTATTTTTATGTTAATGTAGGTTATTCAGGCACTTTTAGTGTATTTTCTGAAGTTAGTTAATTTTAGTTAGTGTAGTTTCTGTAGTTAGTTTATTTCTGTTAGTGTAGTTTTTAAGTTTTGTGTATTACTTTAATTAGTTTGTTTTAGTGATAGTAGTTTTGTAGTAGTTTTAGTGGGTGGTGGTGGGACTATTTCACTTGATCCAGATGCAAGCTAGACTAAGTCCACGTGGCTGATAATTTTAGTAGTGTGTAGTTCTTATATATTAGTTTCTGTTAATTAGTATATTTTTTTAAAATATTTTTAATGTAGTTCTTATATTAGTTTATTTTAATTAGTGTATTTTTTTTTAATATTTTTAATGAAGTTATTATATTAGTTTATTATTATTTTTATTGTAGTTCTTATATTAGTTTATGTTAGTAAGTGTAGTTTTTAAAATATTTTTAATACATTAATTTATTTTAATTAGTGTATTTTTTAAAAATATTTTTAATGTAGTTATTATATTAGTTTATTATTATTTTTAATGTAGTTATTATATTAGTTTATGTTAGTAAGTGTAGTTTTTAAAATATTTTTAATTTAGTTCTTATATTAGTTTATTTTAATTAGTGTATTTTTTTTTAATATTTTTAATGTAGTTATTATATTAGTTTATTATTATTTTTAATGTAGGTCTTATATTAGTTTATTATTATTTTTAATGTAGTTCTTATATTAGTTTATGTTAGTATTTTTAATTTAGTTCTTATATTAGTTTATTTTAATTAGTGTATTTTTTTTAAATATTTTTAATGTAGTTATTATATTAGTTTATCATTATTTTTAATGTAGTTCTTATATTAGTTTATGTTAGTAAGTGTAGTTTTTAAAATATTTTTAATTTAGTTCTTATATTAGTTTATTTTAATTAGTGTATTTTTTTTTAAATATTTTTAATGTAGTTATTATATTAGTTTATAATTATTTTTATGTAGTTCTTATATTAGTTTATGTTAGTAAGTGTAGTTTTTAAAATATTTTTAATTTAGTTCTTATATTAGTTTATCTTAATTAGTGTATTTTTTTTTAAATATTTTTAATTTAGTTATTATATTAGTTTATTATTATTTTTAATGTAGTTCTTATATTAGTTTATGTTAGTAAGTGTAGTTTTTAAAATATTTTTAATTTAGTTCTTATATTAGTTTATTTTAATTAGTGTATTTTTTTTAAATATTTTTAATTTAGTTCTTATATTAGTTTATTTTAATTAGTGAATTTTTTAAAAATATTTTTAATGTAGTTATTATATTAGTTTATTATTATTTTTAATGTAGTTATTATATTAGTTTATTATTATTTTTAATGTAGTTCTTATACTAGTTTATGTTCGTAAGTGTAGTTTTTAAAATATTTTTAATTTAGTTCTTATATTAGTTTATTTTAATTAGTGTATTTTTTCTTAATATTTTTAATGTAGTTATTATATTAGTTTACTATTATTTTTATTGTAGTTCTTATATTAGTTTATGTTAGTAAGTGTAGTTTTTAAAATATTTTTAATTTAGTTCTTATATTAGTTTATTTTAATTAGTGTATTTTTTTTTAATATTTTTAATGTAGTTATTATATTAGTTTATTATTATTTTTAATGTAGGTCTTATATTAGTTTATTATTATTTTTAATGTAGTTCTTATACTAGTTTATGTTCGTAAGTGTAGTTTTTAAAATATTTTTAATTTAGTTCTTATATTAGTTTATTTTAATTAGTGTATTTTTTTTAATATTTTTAATGTAGTTATTATATTAGTTTATTATTATTTTTAATGTAGTTATTATATTAGTTTATTATTATTTTTAATGTAGGTCTTATATTAGTTTATTATTATTTTTAATGTAGTTCTTATACTAGTTTATGTTCGTAAGTGTAGTTTTTAAAATATTTTTAATTTAGTTCTTATATTAGTTTATTTTAATTAGTGTATTTTTTTTAATATTTTTAATGTAGTTATTATATTAGTTTATTATTATTTTTAATGTAGTTATTATATTAGTTTATTATTATTTTTAATGTAGTTCTTATACTAGTTTATGTTCGTAAGTGTAGTTTTTAAAATATTTTTAATTTAGTTCTTATATTAGTTTATTTTAATTAGTGTATTTTTTTTAATATTTTTAATGTAGTTATTATATTAGTTTATTATTATTTTTAATGTAGTTCTTATATTAGTTTATGTTAGTATTTTTAATTTAGTTCTTATATTAGTTTATTTTAATTAGTGTATTTTTTTTAAATATTTTTAATGTAGTTATTATATTAGTTTATTATTATTTTTAATGTAGTTCTTATATTAGTTTATGTTAGTAAGTGTAGTTTTTAAAATATTTTTAATTTAGTTCTTATATTAGTTTATTTTAATTAGTGAATTTTTTAAAAATATTTTTAATGTAGTTATTATATTAGTTTATTATTATTTTTAATGTAGTTATTATATTAGTTTATTATTATTTTTAATGTAGTTCTTATACTAGTTTATGTTCGTAAGTGTAGTTTTTAAAATATTTTTAATTTAGTTCTTATATTAGTTTATTTTAATTAGTGTATTTTTTCTAATATTTTTAATGTAGTTATTATATTAGTTTATTATTATTTTTAATGTAGTTCTTATATTAGTTTATGTTAGTAAGTGTAGTTTTTAAAATATTTTTAATTTAGTTCTTATATTAGTTTATTTTAATTAGTGTATTTTTTTAATATTTTTAATGTAGTTATTATATTAGTTTATTATTATTTTTAATGTAGTTCTTATATTAGTTTATGTTAGTAAGTGTAGTTTTTAAAATATTTTTAATTTAGTTCTTATATTAGTTTATTTTAATTAGTGTATTTTTTTAAAATATTTTTAATGTAGTTATTATATTAGTTTATTATTATTTTTAATGTAGTTCTTATATTAGTTTATGTTAGTATTTTTAATTTAGTTCTTATATTAGTTTATTTTAATTAGTGTATTTTTTTAATATTTTTAATGTAGTTATTATATTAGTTTATTATTATTTTTAATGTAGTTCTTATATTAGTTTATTATTATTTTTAATGTAGTTCTTATATTAGTTTATTATTATTTTTAATGTAGTTCTTATATTAGTTTATTATTATTTTTAATGTAGTTCTTATATTAGTTTATGTTAGTAAGTGTAGTTTTTAAAATATTTTTAATTTAGTTCTTATATTAGTTTATGTTAGTAAGTGTAGTTTTTAAAATATTTTTAATTTAGTTCTTATACTAGTTTATTTTAATTAGTTTATTTTTTTAAAAATATTTTTAATGTAGTTATTACATTAGTTTGTTATTATTTTTAATTTAGTTCCTATATTAATTTATTTTAATTAGTGTATTTTTTAAAAATATTTTTAATGTAGTTATTATATTAGTTTATTATTATTTTTAATGTAGTTCTTATATTAGTTTATGTTCGTAAGTGTAGTTTTTAAAATATTTTTAATGTAGTTCTTATATTAGTTTATGTTAGTAAGTGTAGTTTTTAAAATATTTTTAATTTAGTTCTTATTCTAGTTTATTTTAATTAGGGTATTTTTTTTTTAAATATTTTTAATGTAGTTATTATATTAGTTTATTATTATTTTTAATGTAGTTCTTATATTAGTTTATTATTATTTATTTTTAATGTAGTTATTATATTAGTTTATGTTAGTAAGTGTAGTTTTTAAAATATTTTTAATTTAGTTCTTATATTAGTTTATTTTAATTAGTGTATTTTTTTAAATATTTTGAATGTAGTTATTATATTAGTTTATTATTATTTTTAATGTAGTTCTTATATTAGTTTATGTTAGTAAGTGTAGTTTTTAAAATATTTTTAATTTAGTTCTTATATTAGTTTAATTTAATTAGTGTATTTTTTTTAATATTTTTAATGTAGTTATTATATTAGTTTATTATTATTTTTAATGTAGTTCTTATATTAGTTTATGTTAGTAAGTGTAGTTTTTAAAATATTTTTAATTTAGTTCTTATATTAGTTTACTAGCGCTTTCAGCGCTAGACCCGGCGTTGCCCGGGCGCAGTAAAACTTTATATAAATACCAGCGCACGCGCTATCCCGACGTTGCTCAAACATTATTAACGGGCCGCGCCCGTAATAAGTTCCTTTGACAGAATCTCATACACTTTGAAATAGTTGGGAAGTCGTATTTGTTAAAAATATTTAAACTTTAGGTGCAACAGATTTAGTAGAGTACCCAGACTGCAACACAAAGAGGCCCGCTGCATTACCGTACATAAAAAAATGGATTCAAACAGTTAAATGAATATAATCGAAGAATTAAACAAAAGTCAGTAAATGTATAAACAGCCAGAGTGATTTAAAGGCACAGCTCAGTGCCTGCTCTTAGCTCATTAATTCAAAGATTGACATTTGTATGTTTTTTTTTTATTCTGAAGAGCGTTATCAAGAATGTGTTTCAAAATGAATCACTCCTTCTCTCAATAATATATCAGCTTGTTTCTTTTTTTACTTTATCCTTATATTCAGTCGCTTCCGCAAGGTTTCTTTTTTTATTGAACAACGGATTTTTCGGCCAATCAGATGCTTTATCAAAACAGCAGACGGATTTCTTCATTTTATATATTAAGATTTTAATTAGTGTATTTTTTTAATATTTTTAATGTAGTTATTATATTAGTTTATTATTATTTTTAATGTAGTTCTTATATTAGTTTATTATTATTTTTAATGTAGTTCTTATATTAGTTTATTATTATTTTTAATGTAGTTCTTATATTAGTTTATGTTAGTAAGTGTAGTTTTTAAAATATTTTTAATTTAGTTCTTATATTAGTTTATTTTAATTAGTGTATTTTTTTTAATATTTTTAATGTAGTTATTATATTAGTTTATTATTATTTTTAATGTAGTTCTTATATTAGTTTATGTTAGTATTTTTAATTTAGTTCTTATATTAGTTTATTTTAATTAGTGATTTTTTTTTAAATATTTTTAATGTAGTTATTATATTAGTTTATTATTATTTTTAATGTAGTTATTATATTAGTTTATGTTAGTAAGTGTAGTTTTTAAAATATTTTTAATTTTGTTCTTATATTAGTTTATTTTAATTAGTGTATTTTTTTTTTAAATATTTTTAATGTAGTTATTATATTAGTTTATTATTATTTTTAATTTAGTTCTTATATTAATTTATTTTAATTAGTGTATTTCTTAAAAATATTTTTAATGTAGTTTTTATATTAGTTTATTATTATTTTTAATTTAGTTCTTATATTAATTTATTTTAATTAGTGTATTTCTTAAATATATTTTTAATGTAGTTTTTATATTAGTTTATTATTATTTTTAATGTAGTTCTTACACTAGTTTATGTTCGTAAGTGTAGTTTTTAAAATATTTTTAATTTAGTTCTTATATTAGTTTATTTTAATTAGTGTATTTTTTCTTAATATTTTTAATGTAGTTATTATATTAGTTTACTATTATTTTTAATGTAGTTCTTATATTAGTTTATGTTCGTAAGTGTAGTTTTTAAAATATTTTTAATTTAGTTCTTATATTAGTTTATTTTAATTAGTGTATTTTTTTTAATATTTTTAATGTAGTTATTATATTAGTTTATTATTATTTTTAATGTAGTTATTATATTAGTTTATTATTATTTTTAATGTAGGTCTTATAATAGTTTATTATTATTTTTAATGTAGTTCTTATACTAGTTTATGTTCGTGAGTGTAGTTTTTAAAATATTTTTAATTTAGTTCTTATATTAGTTTATTTTAATTAGTGTATTTTTTTAATTATTTTTAATGTAGTTATTATATTAGTTTATTATTATTTTTAATGTAGTTATTATATTAGTTTATTATTATTTTTAATGTAGTTCTTATACTAGTTTATGTTCGTAAGTGTAGTTTTTAAAATATTTTTAATTTAGTTCTTATATTAGTTTATTTTAATTAGTGTATTTTTTTTAATATTTTTAATGTAGATATTATATTAGTTTATTATTATTTTTAATGTAGTTCTTATATTAGTTTATGTTAGTATTTTTAATTTAGTTCTTATATTAGTTTATTTTAATTAGTGTATTTTTTTTAAATATTTTTAATGTAGTTATTATATTAGTTTATTATTATTTTTAATGTAGTTCTTATATTAGTTTATGTTAGTAAGTGTAGTTTTTAAAATATTTTTAATTTAGTTCTTATATTAGTTTATTTTAATTAGTGAATTTTTTAAAAATATTTTTAATGTAGTTATTATATTAGTTTATTATTATTTTTAATGTAAGTATTATATTAGTTTATTATTATTTTTAATGTAGTTCTTATACTAGTTTATGTTCGTAAGTGTAGTTTTTAAAATATTTTTAATTTAGTTCTTATATTAGTTTATTTTAATTAGTGTATTTTTTTTAATATTTTTAATGTAGTTATTATATTAGTTTATTATTATTTTTAATGTAGTCCTTATATTAGTTTATGTTAGTAAGTGTAGTTTTTAAAATATTTTTAATTTAGTTCTTATATTAGTTTATTTTAATTAGTGTATTTTTTTAATATTTTTAATGTAGTTATTATATTAGTTTATTATTATTTTTAATGTAGTTCTTATATTAGTTTATGTTAGTAAGTGTAGTTTTTAAAATATTTTTAATTTAGTTCTTATATTAGTTTATTTTAATTAGTGTATTTTTTTAAAATATTTTTAATGTAGTTAGTATATTAGTTTATTATTATTTTTAATGTAGTTCTTATATTAGTTTATGTTAGTATTTTTAATTTAGTTCTTATATTAGTTTATTTTAATTAGTGTATTTTTTTAATATTTTTAATGTAGTTATTATATTAGTTTATTATTATTTTTAATGTAGTTCTTATATTAGTTTATTATTATTTTTAATGTAGTTCTTATATTAGTTTATGTTAGTAAGTGTAGTTTTTAAAATATTTTTAATTTAGTTCTTATACTAGTTTATTTTAATTAGTTTATTTTTTTAAAAATATTTTTAATGTAGTTATTACATTAGTTTGTTATTATTTTTAATTTAGTTCCTATATTAATTTATTTTAATTAGTGTATTTTTTAAAAATATTTTTAATGTAGTTATTATATTAGTTTATTATTATTTTTAATGTAGTTCTTATATTAGTTTATGTTCGTAAGTGTAGTTTTTAAAATATTTTTAATGTAGTTCTTATATTAGTTTATGTTAGTAAGTGTAGTTTTTAAAATATTTTTAATTTAGTTCTTATTCTAGTTTATTTTAATTAGGGTATTTTTTTTTTAAATATTTTTAATGTAGTTATTATATTAGTTTATTATTATTTTTAATTTAGTTCTTATATTAATTTAGTTTAATTAGTGTATTTCTTAAAAATATTTTTAATGTAGTTTTTATATTAGTTTATTATTATTTTTAATGTAGTTCTTATACTAGTTTATGTTCGTAAGTGTAGTTTTTAAAATATTTTTAATTTAGTTCTTATATTAGTTTATTTTAATTAGTGTATTTTTTTTAATATTTTTAATGTAGTTATTATATTAGTTTATTATTATTTTTAATGTACTTCTTATATTAGTTTATTATTATTTATTTTTAATGTAGTTATTATATTAGTTTATGTTAGTAAGTGTAGTTTTTAAAATATTTTTAATTTAGTTCTTATATTAGTTTATTTTAATAAGTGTATTTTTTTAAATATTTTGAATGTAGTTATTATATTAGTTTATTATTATTTTTAATGTAGTTCTTATATTAGTTTATGTTAGTAAGTGTAGTTTTTAAAATATTTTTAATTTAGTTCTTATATTAGTTTAATTTAATTAGTGTATTTTTTTTAATATTTTTAATGTAGTTATTATATTAGTTTATTATTATTTTTAATGTAGTTCTTATATTAGTTTATGTTAGTAAGTGTAGTTTTTAAAATATTTTTAATTTAGTTCTTATATTAGTTTATTTTAATTAGTGTATTTTTTTTAATATTTTTAATGTAGTTATTATATTAGTTTATTATTATTTTTAATGTAGTTCTTATATTAGTTTATGTTAGTATTTTTAATTTAGTTCTTATATTAGTTTATTTTAATTAGTGTATTTTTTTTTAAATATTTTTAATGTTGTTATTATATTAGTTTATTATTATTTTTAATGTAGTTATTATATTAGTTTATGTTAGTAAGTGTAGTTTTTAAAATATTTTTAATTTTGTTCTTATATTAGTTTATTTTAATTAGTGTATTTTTTTTTAAATATTTTTAATGTAGTTATTATATTAGTTTATTATTATTTTTAATTTAGTTCTTATATTAATTTATTTTAATTAGTGTATTTCTTAAAAATATTTTTAATGTAGTTTTTATATTAGTTTATTATTATTTTTAATTTAGTTCTTATATTAATTTATTTTAATTAGTGTATTTCTTAAATATATTTTTAATGTAGTTTTTATATTAGTTTATTATTATTTTTAATGTAGTTCTTACACTAGTTTATGTTCGTAAGTGTAGTTTTTAAAATATTTTTAATTTAGTTCTTATATTAGTTTATTTTAATTAGTGTATTTTTTCTTAATATTTTTAATGTAGTTATTATATTAGTTTACTATTATTTTTAATGTAGTTCTTATATTAGTTTATGTTAGTAAGTGTAGTTTTTAAAATATTTTTAATTTAGTTCTTATATTAGTTTATTTTAATTAGTGTATTTTTTTTTAATATTTTTAATGTAGTTATTATATTAGTTTATTATTATTTTTAATGTAGGTCTTATATTAGTTTATTATTATTTTTAATGTAGTTCTTATACTAGTTTATGTTCGTAAGTGTAGTTTTTAAAATATTTTTAATTTAGTTCTTATATTAGTTTATTTTAATTAGTGTATTTTTTTTAATATTTTTAATGTAGTTATTATATTAGTTTATTATTATTTTTAATGTAGTTATTATATTAGTTTATTATTATTTTTAATGTAGGTCATATTAGTTTATTATTATTTTTAATGTAGTTCTTATACTAGTTTATGTTCGTAAGTGTAGTTTTTAAAATATTTTTAATTTAGTTCTTATATTAGTTTATTTTAATTAGTGTATTTTTTTAATTATTTTTAATGTAGTTATTATATTAGTTTATTATTATTTTTAATGTAGTTATTATATTAGTTTATTATTATTTTAAATGTATTTCTTATACTAGTTTATGTTCGTAAGTGTAGTTTTTAAAATATTTTTAATTTAGTTCTTATATTAGTTTATTTTAATTAGTGTATTTTTTTAATTATTTTTAATGTAGTTATTATATTAGTTTATTATTATTTTTAATGTAGTTATTATATTAGTTTATTATTATTTTTAATGTAGTTCTTATACTAGTTTATGTTCGTAAGTGTAGTTTTTAAAATATTTTTAATTTAGTTCTTATATTAGTTTATTTTAATTAGTGTATTTTTTTTAATATTTTTAATGTAGATATTATATTAGTTTATTATTATTTTTAATGTAGTTCTTATATTAGTTTATGTTAGTATTTTTAATTTAGTTCTTATATTAGTTTATTTTAATTAGTGTATTTTTTTTAAATATTTTTAATGTAGTTATTATATTAGTTTATTATTATTTTTAATGTAGTTCTTATATTAGTTTATGTTAGTAAGTGTAGTTTTTAAAATATTTTTAATTTAGTTCTTATATTAGTTTATTTTAATTAGTGAATTTTTTAAAAATATTTTTAATGTAGTTATTATATTAGTTTATTATTATTTTTAATGTAAGTATTATATTAGTTTATTATTATTTTTAATGTAGTTCTTATACTAGTTTATGTTCGTAAGTGTAGTTTTTAAAATATTTTTAATTTAGTTCTTATATTAGTTTATTTTAATTAGTGTATTTTTTTTAATATTTTTAATGTAGTTATTATATTAGTTTATTATTATTTTTAATGTAGTCCTTATATTAGTTTATGTTAGTAAGTGTAGTTTTTAAAATATTTTTAATTTAGTTCTTATATTAGTTTATTTTAATTAGTGTATTTTTTTAATATTTTTAATGTAGTTATTATATTAGTTTATTATTATTTTTAATGTAGTTCTTATATTAGTTTATGTTAGTAAGTGTAGTTTTTAAAATATTTTTAATTTAGTTCTTATATTAGTTTATTTTAATTAGTGTATTTTTTTAAAATATTTTTAATGTAGTTAGTATATTAGTTTATTATTATTTTTAATGTAGTTCTTATATTAGTTTATGTTAGTATTTTTAATTTAGTTCTTATATTAGTTTATTTTAATTAGTGTATTTTTTTAATATTTTTAATGTAGTTATTATATTAGTTTATTATTATTTTTAATGTAGTTCTTATATTAGTTTATTATTATTTTTAATGTAGTTCTTATATTAGTTTATGTTAGTAAGTGTAGTTTTTAAAATATTTTTAATTTAGTTCTTATACTAGTTTATTTTAATTAGTTTATTTTTTTAAAAATATTTTTAATGTAGTTATTACATTAGTTTGTTATTATTTTTAATTTAGTTCCTATATTAATTTATTTTAATTAGTGTATTTTTTAAAAATATTTTTAATGTAGTTATTATATTAGTTTATTATTATTTTTAATGTAGTTCTTATATTAGTTTATGTTCGTAAGTGTAGTTTTTAAAATATTTTTAATGTAGTTCTTATATTAGTTTATGTTAGTAAGTGTAGTTTTTAAAATATTTTTAATTTAGTTCTTATTCTAGTTTATTTTAATTAGGGTATTTTTTTTTTAAATATTTTTAATGTAGTTATTATATTAGTTTATCATTATTTTTAATTTAGTTCTTATATTAATTTAGTTTAATTAGTGTATTTCTTAAAAATATTTTTAATGTAGTTTTTATATTAGTTTATTATTATTTTTAATGTAGTTCTTATACTAGTTTATGTTCGTAAGTGTAGTTTTTAAAATATTTTTAATTTAGTTCTTATATTAGTTTATTTTAATTAGTGTATTTTTTTTAATATTTTTAATGTAGTTATTATATTAGTTTATTATTATTTTTAATGTACTTCTTATATTAGTTTATTATTATTTATTTTTAATGTAGTTATTATATTAGTTTATGTTAGTAAGTGTAGTTTTTAAAATATTTTTAATTTAGTTCTTATATTAGTTTATTTTAATAAGTGTATTTTTTTAAATATTTTGAATGTAGTTATTATATTAGTTTATTATTATTTTTAATGTAGTTCTTATATTAGTTTATGTTAGTAAGTGTAGTTTTTAAAATATTTTTAATTTAGTTCTTATATTAGTTTAATTTAATTAGTGTATTTTTTTTAATATTTTTAATGTAGTTATTATATTAGTTTATTATTATTTTTAATGTAGTTCTTATATTAGTTTATGTTAGTAAGTGTAGTTTTTAAAATATTTTTAATTTAGTTCTTATATTAGTTTATTTTAATTAGTGTATTTTTTTTAATATTTTTAATGTAGTTATTATATTAGTTTATTATTATTTTTAATGTAGTTCTTATATTAGTTTATGTTAGTATTTTTAATTTAGTTCTTATATTAGTTTATTTTAATTAGTGTATTTTTTTTTAAATATTTTTAATGTTGTTATTATATTAGTTTATTATTATTTTTAATGTAGTTATTATATTAGTTTATGTTAGTAAGTGTAGTTTTTAAAATATTTTTAATTTTGTTCTTATATTAGTTTATTTTAATTAGTGTATTTTTTTTTAAATATTTTTAATGTAGTTATTATATTAGTTTATTATTATTTTTAATTTAGTTCTTATATTAATTTATTTTAATTAGTGTATTTCTTAAAAATATTTTTAATGTAGTTTTTATATTAGTTTATTATTATTTTTAATTTAGTTCTTATATTAATTTATTTTAATTAGTGTATTTCTTAAATATATTTTTAATGTAGTTTTTATATTAGTTTATTATTATTTTTAATGTAGTTCTTACACTAGTTTATGTTCGTAAGTGTAGTTTTTAAAATATTTTTAATTTAGTTCTTATATTAGTTTATTTTAATTAGTGTATTTTTTCTTAATATTTTTAATGTAGTTATTATATTAGTTTACTATTATTTTTAATGTAGTTCTTATATTAGTTTATGTTAGTAAGTGTAGTTTTTAAAATATTTTTAATTTAGTTCTTATATTAGTTTATTTTAATTAGTGTATTTTTTTTTAATATTTTTAATGTAGTTATTATATTAGTTTATTATTATTTTTAATGTAGGTCTTATATTAGTTTATTATTATTTTTAATGTAGTTCTTATACTAGTTTATGTTCGTAAGTGTAGTTTTTAAAATATTTTTAATTTAGTTCTTATATTAGTTTATTTTAATTAGTGTATTTTTTTTAATATTTTTAATGTAGTTATTATATTAGTTTATTATTATTTTTAATGTAGTTATTATATTAGTTTATTATTATTTTTAATGTAGGTCTTATATTAGTTTATTATTATTTTTAATGTAGTTCTTATACTAGTTTATGTTCGTAAGTGTAGTTTTTAAAATATTTTTAATTTAGTTCTTATATTAGTTTATTTTAATTAGTGTATTTTTTTAATTATTTTTAATGTAGTTATTATATTAGTTTATTATTATTTTTAATGTAGTTATTATATTAGTTTATTATTATTTTAAATGTAGTTCTTATACTAGTTTATGTTCGTAAGTGTAGTTTTTAAAATATTTTTAATTTAGTTCTTATATTAGTTTATTTTAATTAGTGTATTTTTTTTAATATTTTTAATGTAGATATTATATTTGGTCACGCAAGAGTGACTTCTCTGTATAGTTTTGTTTTCACTATATGCAAATTTATGTTTACTTAAAATGCCGCTAGGGCGGATCAGTATAAATTCGAATGTATCTGCCTATTTCAAAATGATTGTATGAATGATTGGATGTTGGAGATGATTATGATTAACGTTCATAAGCAAAACGCTGTATATTTTTGTCCCAATAAACAGATGCGACTTAAAGTTGGCTTTTCTTCCTTATTTCCTTACCTGCATTGAGGATTGTTCCGAGGCGAACAGTTTGGAGGTTCCACCGAGATTGCAGTTTCATAATGAGCGAAGCTGGTGACGATCAAGATTACAGTGCCTCAATTCGGGCTCGAGGATATGAGAAGAGAGCAATTACCAGAATTGAATCGTTCGTCAATTCTATCAACGATCGGACGGACATCAACGCCATCGGCATCAGGCTTGAACGCCTTCAAGTTGCCTTCGACCAGTTTTGTCAGCTTGATTCTTCACTACCAGAAGAGCAATCAGAAAGGGAAGCCGTCGAAAATCGATTCTACGATTGCTGTGCCAAACTAAGAGGGATTATAGCCGCCAGAACAGCAGCCTTGAATTCAACTGTCCAGCAAAGAGAAGAAACTCCGGATCCTGAACAAAGCTTCAGATCCACCCCTGAATTCAAGCTCCCCAGATTGAATCTACCTTCATTTCAAGGAGATTATGCCGAGTGGTTAAACTTCAAGGACCTCTACTCCACCGTAGTCCATAAGAATGAAAATCTGACGAACATCCAGAAGTTCCAGTATCTACGTGGTCTTCTCGGCGAAGCTCCAGCAGCTATCATTCGCCACATCCCAGTTTCTGATGTCAGCTACCCAGAGGCATGGGAAAAGTTAGTGAGCCGGTACGACAAGAAGAAAAACATCGCCACATCTCTGCTCAATACTTTTCTAAGTCAACCCCAAATAGGTGCGGTCAACTCTTCTAATCTCAGATCAATGGCTGATGTATCTGAGCAAGTTATTCGTGGATTGAGGACAGTGGATGCTGCAGCCACCACAGCCGACATTTGGTTGATTCATCTTCTATGTGAAAAGGTCGATCCAGAAACGCGACGTCTCTGGTCGGAGAAAACAGTGTCAACTCCCTTCCCAACGTTCCAGTCTTTCTTGGATTTCCTCAACGAGCGATCCAGTGCTCTCGAAGCGGTCAACTCAGCGCCGGATCACCTGCATCAAATTCCTAGTTCCAGTACCCCTCCTCGCATTTCAGCTACAACGTGTCTGAAATGCAAAGGCATGCATTCTCTCTCCAAGTGTCCACAATTCAAAGCGTTAGGATTGAATGCTCGAAAGGACTTTGTGCGCAAAAGGTCTTTATGTTGGAACTGCCTATCCTCATCTCATCTCAACCGTAGCTGTCAATCAAGGTTCACCTGCCGAATGTGCAACGGTAAGCACAACACACTTCTCCATGAAAGTTTCAATACCAACTGTGCAGTCACCAAAGTTCCCGAAGTGAAGAAGACGACGATCACGTCAAGAGAAGATGAAAACCCAGTACCTTTTTTGATGAACTCGATAACCTGTAGCACCGCTGTACTTCCCACAGCAATAGTATCAGTTTGTGATGCTCAAGGTAAACTCCAAGACATCCGACTACTATTAGATTCGGGTTCTCAAGCGACGTTTCTTTCGGAGGCCTGTATGAAGAAGCTGAGTTTACATTTCACCTCCCGCAAGACCCTTCCAGTAACTGGTCTTTCAGTCTCAAATCCTGTAAGGACCTTGGGCTCCGTAAATCTTTTCATTTCTTCAAAAGCTGATCCCAACTTCAAGTTCAAGATTGATGCATTTGTATTGAAAACCATGACAGCCACCCACTCGTCGTTTCAAGTTACGCCCAAGGAGCTCTCACTACTAAAAGGATTGCAATTGGCTGATCCATCCATCGGAAGCTCTGAGACAATCGATATGATCCTTGGCGTAGATCTTTTCTTCTCAATCCTCCTACCAGGTCAAGTTCTGAAGTCTGATGGAAGTCCGCTAGCCCAAAACTCCAAGCTAGGTTGGATTGAATGCGGAAAACCAGATGCTCTACAACGAGTCACAAGCTTAAATCTGACGATGTCAAGCCTGAATACGCAGCTGAGAAGATTCTGGGAGGTCGAATCCGTGCCAGAAAGAACTACGAACTTTACACCAGAGGAGCAATACTGCGAGGACCATTTTGTTAAAAATCACACGATGGATATCAAAGGTCGGTTTGTAGTCAGATTGCCTTTTCGGGAAACCTCATCCGAACTAGGGAACTCTTACAGTGCAGCAGTATTGCGTTTAATAAGTGTCGAAAGAAAATTCCAGCGTAATCCAGTACTTGAGATGGATTACAAGCGTTTCATGTCAGACTACTGGATCCTCAACCATATGAAAGTCTCCGATGACGATTCAAGCATGATCGAGGACAAAAATAAGTTTTTCCTACCTCATCACGCTGTTCATAAGGTATGTAGCACCTCTACCAAATTACGTGTAGTATTTGATGGTTCCTGTCCTACTACTAGTAAAACGTCTCTAAATGATATTCTCTGCGTAGGCCCTCAAGTACAAAGAAATTTGTTTGATATTTTACTTAGTTTTAGATTTTACAAGGTTGCATTTAATGCCGACATTGTTAAAATGTATAGACAAGTTTTAATTGCCCCTCCTGATCAGTCATTTCAGCGCATATTGTGGCGTAACGATCAGAGTACACCCATCATGGAATTTAAACTATCTACAGTTACATATGGGTTGGCATCCTCAGCATTTCTGGCTACACGGTGTCTAAAACAAGTTGGTATAGATGCAGAAGCAAGTTTCCCAAATGCTTCAAAGGTAATTGTGAATGACTTCTATGTAGACGATCTACTTTCAGGTGCTGAATCGGTGTCTGACGCCATTCAGTTGTGCAACGAAGTTTCTAAACTTCTTAAATCTAGAGGGTTTGAATTATCCAAGTGGAGATCAAATTCACATGAACTTCTAGGCAATATTGGTGTTGAGATGGATAAAACTAACCTAATCATTGAAGGTGAAGTAAGTTCTAAGGTTTTGGGTTTAACCTGGAATTCTTGTGATGACGTATTTATTTTTATACCTCAACTTGATGTCGAAGAGCCTTTAACCAAACGTAAAATTCTCTCCCAATCTGCCCAGATTTTTGATCCGTTAGGTTTTTTGTCTCCTTGTGTGGTTTGGATCAAAATATTTCTTCAAAGTCTGTGGATGTTAAAATGTGGGTGGGATGATCCATTGCCTGAGAGTATAACTTTAGATTGGAAAAAGTTTCAAGAACAATTCAATAGGATAACCCAGATTCGTATACCTAGGTTTGTAGCATCTTGCAAAGATAATCTTTCCTTGATAGGATTTTCTGATGCTTCAACGCAAGCTTACGCAGCTGTAATTTACTGTCGTAGTGAAAGCAAGAATAGGGTAGAAGTTAAACTCTTAGCATCAAAAACAAAGGTTGCCCCTATTAAACAGCTATCTGTCCCAAAGTTGGAACTTTCTGGTGCCCTGTTACTAACAAGACTTGTTACATCTGTAGTGTCTATTCTAAATATGAATTTAAAGGTGTTTGCTTTTACAGACTCAAAGGTAGTTCTAGCCTGGTTATCTGCTCATCCGAGTAGATGGAAGACATTTGTAGGTAACAGAGTATCAGAAATACTAGAAACTTTGCCTGCCACTAATTGGGATTATGTCCAATCCCGGAACAACCCCGCTGACCTGGCCTCACGAGGTGTTGATTCTGTGGTATTGAGTAATACTGAACTGTGGTGGAAAGGACCAAAATTTCTGCAGGATGATATTAATCAGTGGCCTAAAGCTGATTTGACTGTAGAAGGGTCCAGTGTTTCAATCCCTGAAGCTCGTAAAGAGCAGGTGTTTAATTTTGAACTCACTGTAAGTCAAAATGATACGTTGGAGTATTTGTTTCATAAGTATTCTTCGTTCTCTAGCATAATGAGAATTGTTGCATATTGTTTAAAGTTTATTAAGGTAATCAAAGGTTCTGAAGTTGCTTTACCTGTTTTGCCCCTAACCCTATCAGATCTAGATCACTCCAAGATGGTCATAATAAAATGGGTCCAATTAACTAATTTTCAGGAAGAATTGAGCAGGTTAAGAAGTAAAAGGTGTCTAAAGGCTAACAGTAAACTTGTTTCCCTGAATCCATTTATCGACAAAGACGGCGTTTTACGGGCAGGAGGCCGTATCCAAAGGGCTGATTTGCCTTATGGAGCCAAACACCCCATTATTTTGCCCCCTGATCATCCAATCAGCAAGATGCTTGTAAAGGAATTGCACGTCTTAAATCTCCATTCAGGTCCTTCTTGTCTGCTACACATCTTAAGACAGCAATATTGGATAATCAGGGCAAGAAAAGTTATAAAAAGTGTGCTAAATAAATGCTTAGTGTGTTGCAGGTTCAGATCGTCGCATCCTAACCAAATTATGGGCGATCTACCGAAATCACGAGTGCAAATATCACGACCTTTCAGCAAAAGTGGAACTGATTTCGCAGGCCCAATAATGCTGAGAATGAGCAAAGGACGCGGGTCAAAAAGCATTAAAGGCTACATAGCTTTATTCATTTGTATGGCCACAAAAGCGATCCATCTTGAAGCAGTAAGTGACCTTACCACTAACTCTTTCATTGCAGCATTGAAGAGATTCAGTGCCCGCAGAGGTTCCCCCAGTGACATCTACTGTGACAACGCGACTAATTTTCATGGAGCCAGGCGAAAACTTGACGAGTTGTCAAAGTTTGCGAGGCAGATCAATCGCAATCCAGACATTGCATTTTACTTAAATCAGTCTTCCATTGACTGGCACATGATTCCAGCTTTGTCTCCACACTTCGGAGGCATTTGGGAGTCCTCTATTAAACGTGTGAAGTATCACCTTAAGCGAGTAATTGGTGATAACAGCCTCACTTTTGAGGAATTAAGTACTTTGCTATGCCAAGTAGAGGCAATCCTTAATTCCAGACCTCTAGTTTCTCCCTCAGATGATATTGATTCTTTGAATGCATTAACTCCAGCTCATTTCTTAATAGGAGAAGTTCTTCGATCTATTCCTGAACAGGTGACTGAAGAACCAATCAGCCCTTCGACCCGCTGGCAGCTATTGGAAGATATGCGGTCTAGTTTCTGGAAGAGATGGAGCCAGGAATATCTGCATTCCTTGCAGGAGCGACCAAAGAATTGGAGAAAGGTCCATGCTAACCTACAAGTAGGCGACCTAGTAATCCTGAAGGAGCCGAATACCCCACCTGCTACTTGGCCCCTAGGTCGAATTATAGAAGTCCACCCAGGACAAGACCAGGTTGTTCGTGTCATCACTGTCAAAACAGCCAAAGGGCTTTTCAAAAGGAACATCACCAAGTTGGTGAAACTGCCCATCTGATGAACTTTGATTTATTTCAATTTTTAATTTAAGTTTATTAAATTTAAAATTGGGGCAGGAGTTATGGTCACGCAAGAGTGACTTCTCTGTATAGTTTTGTTTTCACTATATGCAAATTTATGTTTACTTAAAATGCCGCTAGGGCGGATCAGTATAAATTCGAATGTATCTGCCTATTTCAAAATGATTGTATGAATGATTGGATGTTGGAGATGATTATGATTAACGTTCATAAGCAAAACGCTGTATATTTTTGTCCCAATAAACAGATGCGACTTAAAGTTGGCTTTTCTTCCTTATTTCCTTACCTGCATTGAGGATTGTTCCGAGGCGAACAATATTAGTTTATTATTATTTTTAATGTAGTTCTTATATTAGTTTATGTTAGTATTTTTAATTTAGTTCTTATATTAGTTTATTTTAATTAGTGTATTTTTTTTAAATATTTTTAATGTAGTTATTATATTAGTTTATTATTATTTTTAATGTAGTTCTTATATTAGTTTATGTTAGTAAGTGTAGTTTTTAAAATATTTTTAATTTAGTTCTTATATTAGTTTATTTTAATTAGTGAATTTTTTAAAAATATTTTTAATGTAGTTATTATATTAGTTTATTATTATTTTTAATGTAGTTATTATATTAGTTTATTATTATTTTTAATGTAGTTCTTATACTAGTTTATGTTCGTAAGTGTAGTTTTTAAAATATTTTTAATTTAGTTCTTATATTAGTTTATTTTAATTAGTGTATTTTTTTTAATATTTTTAATGTAGTTATTATATTAGTTTATTATTATTTTTAATGTAGTCCTTATATTAGTTTATGTTAGTAAGTGTAGTTTTTAAAATATTTTTAATTTAGTTCTTATATTAGTTTATTTTAATTAGTGTATTTTTTTAATATTTTTAATGTAGTTATTATATTAGTTTATTATTATTTTTAATGTAGTTCTTATATTAGTTTATGTTAGTAAGTGTAGTTTTTAAAATATTTTTAATTTAGTTCTTATATTAGTTTATTTTAATTAGTGTATTTTTTTAAAATATTTTTAATGTAGTTAGTATATTAGTTTATTATTATTTTTAATGTAGTTCTTATATTAGTTTATGTTAGTATTTTTAATTTAGTTCTTATATTAGTTTATTTTAATTAGTGTATTTTTTTAATATTTTTAATGTAGTTATTATATTAGTTTATTATTATTTTTAATGTAGTTCTTATATTAGTTTATTATTATTTTTAATGTAGTTCTTATATTAGTTTATGTTAGTAAGTGTAGTTTTTAAAATATTTTTAATTTAGTTCTTATACTAGTTTATTTTAATTAGTTTATTTTTTTAAAAATATTTTTAATGTAGTTATTACATTAGTTTGTTATTATTTTTAATTTAGTTCCTATATTAATTTATTTTAATTAGTGTATTTTTTAAAAATATTTTTAATGTAGTTATTATATTAGTTTATTATTATTTTTAATGTAGTTCTTATATTAGTTTATGTTCGTAAGTGTAGTTTTTAAAATATTTTTAATGTAGTTCTTATATTAGTTTATGTTAGTAAGTGTAGTTTTTAAAATATTTTTAATTTAGTTCTTATTCTAGTTTATTTTAATTAGGGTATTTTTTTTTTAAATATTTTTAATGTAGTTATTATATTAGTTTATTATTATTTTTAATTTAGTTCTTATATTAATTTAGTTTAATTAGTGTATTTCTTAAAAATATTTTTAATGTAGTTTTTATATTAGTTTATTATTATTTTTAATGTAGTTCTTATACTAGTTTATGTTCGTAAGTGTAGTTTTTAAAATATTTTTAATTTAGTTCTTATATTAGTTTATTTTAATTAGTGTATTTTTTTTAATATTTTTAATGTAGTTATTATATTAGTTTATTATTATTTTTAATGTAGTTCTTATATTAGTTTATTATTATTTATTTTTAATGTAGTTATTATATTAGTTTATGTTAGTAAGTGTAGTTTTTAAAATATTTTTAATTTAGTTCTTATATTAGTTTATTTTAATTAGTGTATTTTTTTAAATATTTTGAATGTAGTTATTATATTAGTTTATTATTATTTTTAATGTAGTTCTTATATTAGTTTATGTTAGTAAGTGTAGTTTTTAAAATATTTTTAATTTAGTTCTTATATTAGTTTAATTTAATTAGTGTATTTTTTTTAATATTTTTAATGTAGTTATTATATTAGTTTATTATTATTTTTAATGTAGTTCTTATATTAGTTTATGTTAGTAAGTGTAGTTTTTAAAATATTTTTAATTTAGTTCTTATATTAGTTTATTTTAATTAGTGTATTTTTTTAATATTTTTAATGTAGTTATTATATTAGTTTATTATTATTTTTAATGTAGTTATTATATTAGTTTATGTTAGTAAGTGTAGTTTTTAAAATATTTTTAATTTAGTTCTTATATTAGTTTATTTTAATTAGTGTATTTTTTTTAAATATTTTTAATGTAGTTATATTAGTTTATTATTATTTTTAATGTAGTTCTTATATTAGTTGATGTTCGTAAGTGTAGTTTTTAAAATATTTTTAATTTAGTTCCTATATTAGTTTATTTTAATTAGTGTATTTTTTTTTAATATTTTTAATGTAGTTATTATATTAGTTTATTATTATTTTTAATGTATTTCTTATATTAGTTTATGTTAGTAAGTGTAGTTTTTAAAATATTTTTAATACATTAATTTATTTTAATTAGTGTATTTTTTAAAAATATTTTTAATGTAGTTATTATATTAGTTTATTATTATTTTTAATGTAGTTATTATATTAGTTTATGTTAGTAAGTGTAGTTTTTAAAATATTTTTAATTTAGTTCTTATATTAGTTTATTTTAATTAGTGTATTTTTATTTAATATTTTTAATGTAGTTATTATATTAGTTTATTATTATTTTTAATGTAGGTCTTATACAGGGTGTCCCGTAAATGATGTGTCACACTTCTAGGGGGGATAGTAGACACCTAGACGAGTCAGAATCACATAGGACTTAGGGGTCCCAGACCCAATCCCAGGGAGTTAAAAATGGAGCGACACCCCAAAACAATTATTGAAAAATTCCATTTGTAGAAGAACTGCTATTGGTAAAAATGTAATTATGGTCTTAAATTTTGCGGTTTATTATGATCTTCAAAATTATCTTGACAGTTTTCAATTTAAATTTTTTTTTATTACGAAAAAAGTTAAAAAACAGCAAAAAAATGTGAAAAATATGCCAAAACTTTATTTTGTTTTCCGAAATCCTTTCTTTCGATTTGATAATCTGAAAGAGCATAATTAATTAACCTTAAGTCCAAAGTTTCACGTAAATAGCATCAGTATTAAACGCTTGAGAGCCTGTTAAAGTTAGTTTTATGGGAGCAAAAACGGCTTCGGAAAACGAACGTTCAGGGACAATCTACAAGTTACGGATAGATGTCTGCCAACTTTCATTCCTCGCCCGATTTGGCGAGACAGTAGATGAGTATGAAAATATCTGAAATGCGCCAATTGAACAATTTGGCGGGATGAAAATTTCAAAAGCGTAAAATGTTGATTCTTAATTCTTATTATTTTTAGAAAACAAGAGATTAATTAATTTAATTAAAAAATTTTTTGAACATAAAGAACAAACATGATTTTACTACTGATTTTTAGGAACTATCGATCTTAAAAATCAATAGTATGAATTGTTAGAAATTATCTGATAGTATCGATAGTTTTTTATTCAATCGATAGTTGTGTTAGTTTTACAAATGTATCAATCATGCAAACAGCATTACTACTTATTGCGTTTAATGAGAAAAACTGTACATTTGATAACTTAGGTAAAAAAAATAGAAGAATCTATTATTTACAAACATGGTTCGTAAAATATCTTTTGTACATAGTGGGGATACGTCAGTCGGTGGATCCTCAATCGCTAGGTTCCTGATTTCGGGTTGCGATACGAGGGTGGTTCCTATTAATTAAAGAATGATATAATAAGCAAGTGGGTATGCAGGGTCTCCCCTCAACTTCCGATATAAGAAATTTGCAAAATAAAAGAATGCAGGTTATTGAAAGTCATGACAAACCTAAGATATTGCTTATCGGACGGTGAGTGGATAGCCCCCATACACTTTGCTTATTCCCATTGACATTTCTCGATTAATAGAAACCAATCTTGTATCGCAATTCGAAATCACGAACCCAGCGATCGAGGATCCGCCGACTGACCTATCCTAAAGCAGGGGTATAATGAAAAATAACGACAAAAACTGTTTACAAAAAGTGTTCAAAGTTGGCATGGTGGTTCACTTTTTTATGGAATGGGAATTATTTTGAAAAAAATTAGTAAATTAATTAATTTACTTAAATTTTTGCCTTCGATTTCAGACCGTCACAGAAGTCTAGAAGATAAATGTTTATTGAACTTAACAAAACAGAGACTTAAGAAAAAATAAGTTGTAACTATCCCTTTTGCTAAACAAACATTGCTTATTTTCTGGTTTGGTTGGTTTGGTTTGTTGGTTACATATATTTTCCGGTATGTGTGCTTGATCTCAAGGATCCGCTTATACACCTTCGTCAAGTAAGACAGACACAACAGAATTTTTACTGGCACAAAGAAGGAAAAAACACCCAGGGGCGAGGTGAGAATCGAACTCACAACGGGGCAGTGCGCAGACTGCTGGCGTGAAAGGCAGAGGAGCAAACCGATGCTTATTTTCTTAGGTATAGTAACAATTTTTTCTTGAGTGTCTGATTTGATAGCTTGAATACATTTACCTTTTAGACTTCTAGTGACGATCCGAAAACTAAGGCCACACATCGCCAAGGAAGTTTGAACTATCTGTAGAAGCGTAGGCTGGCGAGGAATCTCGTATCGCAAATAATGTTAGGAAATTTGGCGAGCATCTATCCGTAACTTGTAGATTGTCCCTGAACGTTCGTTTTCCGAAGCCGTTTTTGCTCCCATAAAACTAACTTTAACAGGCTCTCAAGCGTTTAATACTGATGCTATTTACGTGAAACTTTGGACTTAAGGTTAATTAATTATGCTCTTTCAGATTATCAAATCGAAAGAAAGGATTTCGGAAAACAAAATAAAGTTTTGGCGTATTTTTCACAATTTTTTGCTGTTTTTTAACTTTTTTCGTAATAAAAAAATTTTAAATTGAAAACTGTCAAGGTAATTTTGAGGATCATATTAAACCACAAAATTTGAGACCATAATTACATTTTTACCAATAGTAGTTCTTCTACAAATTGAATTTTTCAATACTTGTTTTGGGGTGTCGCTCCATTTTTAACTCCCAGGGATTGGGTCTGGGACCCCAAATCCTATGTGATTCTGACTCGTCTAGGTGTCTACTATCCCCCCTAGAAGTGTGACACATCATTTACGGGACACCCTGTATTAGTTTATTATTATTTTTAATGTAGTTCTTATATTAGTTTATGTTAGTATTTTTAATTTAGTTCTTATATTAGTTTATTTTAATTAGTGTATTTTTTTTAAATATTTTTAATGTAGTTATTATATTAGTTTATTATTATTTTTAATGTAGTTCTTATATTAGTTTATGTTAGTAAGTGTAGTTTTTAAAATATTTTTAATTTAGTTCTTATATTAGTTTATTTTAATTAGTGTATTTTTTTTAAATATTTTTAATGTAGTTATTATATTAGTTTATTATTATTTTTATGTAGTTCTTATATTAGTTTATGTTAGTAAGTGTAGTTTTTAAAATATTTTTAATTTAGTTCTTATATTAGTTTATCTTAATTAGTGTATTTTTTTTTAAATATTATTAATTTAGTTATTATATTAGTTTATTATTATTTTTAATGTAGTTCTTATATTAGTTTATGTTAGTAAGTGTAGTTTTTAAAATATTTTTAATTTAGTTCTTATATTAGTTTATTTTAATTAGTGTATTTTTTTTAAATATTTTTAATTTAGTTCTTATATTAGTTTATTTTAATTAGTGAATTTTTTAAAAATATTTTTAATGTAGTTATTATATTAGTTTATTATTATTTTTAATGTAGTTATTATATTAGTTTATTATTATTTTTAATGTAGTTCTTATACTAGTTTATGTTCGTAAGTGTAGTTTTTAAAATATTTTTAATTTAGTTCTTATATTAGTTTATTTTAATTAGTGTATTTTTTCTTAATATTTTTAATGTAGTTATTATATTAGTTTACTATTATTTTTAATGTAGTTCTTATATTAGTTTATGTTAGTAAGTGTAGTTTTTAAAATATTTTTAATTTAGTTCTTATATTAGTTTATTTTAATTAGTGTATTTTTTTTTAATATTTTTAATGTAGTTATTATATTAGTTTATTATTATTTTTAATGTAGGTCTTATATTAGTTTATTATTATTTTTAATGTAGTTCTTATACTAGTTTATGTTCGTAAGTGTAGTTTTTAAAATATTTTTAATTTAGTTCTTATATTAGTTTATTTTAATTAGTGTATTTTTTTAATATTTTTAATGTAGTTATTATATTAGTTTATTATTATTTTTAATGTAGTTATTATATTAGTTTATTATTATTTTTAATGTAGGTCTTATATTAGTTTATTATTATTTTTAATGTAGTTCTTATACTAGTTTATGTTCGTAAGTGTAGTTTTTAAAATATTTTTAATTTAGTTCTTATATTAGTTTATTTTAATTAGTGTATTTTTTTTAATATTTTTAATGTTATTATATTAGTTTATTATTATTTTTAATGTAGTTCTTATATTAGTTTATGTTAGTATTTTTAATTTAGTTCTTATATTAGTTTATTTTAATTAGTGTATTTTTTTTAAATATTTTTAATGTAGTTATTATATTAGTTTATTATTATTTTTAATGTAGTTCTTATATTAGTTTATGTTAGTAAGTGTAGTTTTTAAAATATTTTTAATTTAGTTCTTATATTAGTTTATTTTAATTAGTGAATTTTTTAAAAATATTTTTAATGTAGTTATTATATTAGTTTATTATTATTTTTAATGTAGTTATTATATTAGTTTATTATTATTTTTAATGTAGTTCTTATACTAGTTTATGTTCGTAAGTGTAGTTTTTAAAATATTTTTAATTTAGTTCTTATATTAGTTTATTTTAATTAGTGTATTTTTTTTAATTATTTTTAATGTAGTTATTATATTAGTTTATTATTATTTTTAATGTAGTTCTTATATTAGTTTATGTTAGTAAGTGTAGTTTTTAAAATATTTTTAATTTAGTTCTTATATTAGTTTATTTTAATTAGTGTATTTTTTTAATATTTTTAATGTAGTTATTATATTAGTTTATTATTATTTTTAATGTAGTTCTTATATTAGTTTATGTTAGTAAGTGTAGTTTTTAAAATATTTTTAATTTAGTTCTTATATTAGTTTATTTTAATTAGTGTATTTTTTTTAAATATTTTTAATGTAGTTATTATATTAGTTTATTATTATTTAAAATGTAGTTCTTATATTAGTTTATGTTAGTATTTTTAATTTAGTTCTTATATTAGTTTATGTTAGTATTTTTAATGTAGTTATTATATTAGTTTATTATTATTTTTAATGTAGTTCTTATATTAGTTTATTATTATTTTTAATGTAGTTCTTATATTAGTTTATTATTATTTTTAATGTAGTTCTTATATTAGTTTATGTTAGTAAGTGTAGTTTTTAAAATATTTTTAATTTAGTTCTTATACTAGTTTATTTTAATTAGTTTATTTTTTTAAAAATATTTTTAATGTAGTTATTACATTAGTTTGTTATTATTTTTAATTTAGTTCCTATATTAATTTATTTTAATTAGTGTATTTTTTAAAAATATTTTTAATGTAGTTATTATATTAGTTTATTATTATTTTTAATGTAGTTCTTATATTAGTTTATGTTCGTAAGTGTAGTTTTTAAAATATTTTTAATGTAGTTCTTATATTAGTTTATGTTAGTAAGTGTAGTTTTTAAAATATTTTTAATTTAGTTCTTATTCTAGTTTATTTTAATTAGGGTATTTTTTTTTAAATATTTTTAATGTAGTTATTATATTAGTTGATTATTATTTTTAATTTAGTTCTTATATTAATTAAGTTTAATTAGTGTATTTCTTAAAAATATTTTTAATGTAGTTTTTATATTAGTTTATTATTATTATTTTTAATGTAGTTCTTATACTAGTTTATGTTCGTAAGTATAGTTTTTAAAATATTTTTAATTTAGTTCTTATATTAGTTTATTTTAATTAGTGTATTTTTTTTAATATTTTTAATGTAGTTATTATATTAGTTTATTATTATTTTTAATGTAGTTCTTATATTAGTTTATTATTATTTTTAATGTAGTTATTATATTAGTTTATTATTATTTTTAATGTAGTTCTTATATTAGTTTATTATTATTTTTAATGTAGTTCTTATATTAGTTTATTATTATTTTTAATGTAGTTATTATATTAGTTTATGTTAGTAAGTGTAGTTTTTAAAATATTTTTAATTTAGTTCTTATATTAGTTTATTTTAATTAGTGTATTTTTTTAAATATTTTGAATGTAGTTATTATATTAGTTTATTATTATTTTTAATGTAGTTCTTATATTAGTTTATGTTAGTTAGTGTAGTTTTTAAAATATTTTTAATTTAGTTCTTATATTAGTTTAATTTAATTAGTGTATTTTTTTTAATATTTTTAATGTAGTTATTATATTAGTTTATTATTATTTTTAATGTAGTTCTTATATTAGTTTATGTTAGTAAGTGTAGTTTTTAAAATATTTTTTATTTAGTTCTTATATTAGTTTATTTTAATTAGTGTATTTTTTTAATATTTTTAATGTAGTTATTATATTAGTTTATTATTATTTTTAATGTAGTTCTTATATTAGTTTATTATTATTTTTAATGTAGTTCTTATATTAGTTTATTATTATTTTTAATGTAGTTCTTATATTAGTTTATGTTAGTAAGTGTAGTTTTTAAAATATTTTTAATTTAGTTCTTATATTAGTTTATTTTAATTAGTGTATTTTTTTTAATATTTTTAATGTAGTTATTATATTAGTTTATTATTATTTTTAATGTAGTTCTTATATTAGTTTATGTTAGTATTTTTAATTTAGTTCTTATATTAGTTTATTTTAATTAGTGTATTTTTTTTTAAATATTTTTAATGTAGTTATTATATTAGTTTATTATTATTTTTAATTTAGTTCTTATATTAATTTATTTTAATTAGTGTATTTCTTAAAAATATTTTTAATGTAGTTTTTATATTAGTTTATTATTATTTTTAATTTAGTTCTTATATTAATTTATTTTAATTAGTGTATTTCTTAAAAATATTTTTAATGTAGTTTTTATATTAGTTTATTATTATTTTTAATGTAGTTCTTATACTAGTTTATGTTCGTAAGTGTAGTTTTTAAAATATTTTTAATTTAGTTCTTATATTAGTTTATTTTAATTAGTGTATTTTTTTAAATATTTTGAATGTAGTTATTATATTAGTTTATTATTATTTTTAAAGTAGTTCTTATATTAGTTTATGTTAGTAAGTGTAGTTTTTAAAATATTTTTAATTTAGTTCTTATATTAGTTTATTTTAATTAGTGTATTTTTTTAATATTTTTAATGTAGTTATTATATTAGTTTATTATTATTTTTAATGTAGTTCTTATATTAGTTTATGTTAGTAAGTGTAGTTTTTAAAATATTTTTAATTTAGTTCTTATATTAGTTTATTTTAATTAGTGTATTTTTTTTTAAATATTTTTAATGTAGTTGTTATATTAGTTTATTATTATTTTTAATGTAGTTCTTATATTAGTTTATTATTATTTTTAATGTAGTTCTTATATTAGTTTATTATTATTTTTAATGTAGTTCTTATATTAGTTTATTATTATTTTTAATGTAGTTCTTATATTAGTTTATGTTAGTAAGTGTAGTTTTTAAAATATTTTTAATTTAGTTCTTATATTAGTTTATTTTAATTAGTGAATTTTTTAAAAATATTTTTAATGTAGTTATTATATTAGTTTATTATTATTTTTAATGTAGTTATTATATTAGTTTTTTAATGTAGTTCTTATACTAGTTTATGTTCGTAAGTGTAGTTTTTAAAATATTTTTAATTTAGTTCTTATATTAGTTTATTTTAATTAGTGTATTTTTTTTTAATATTTTTAATGTAGTTATTATATTAGTTTATTATTATTTTTAATGTAGTTCTTATATTAGTTTATGTTAGTAAGTGTAGTTTTTAAAATATTTTTAATTTAGTTCTTATATTAGTTTATTTTAATTAGTGTATTTTTTTAATATTTTTAATGTAGTTATTATATTAGTTTATTATTATTTTTAATGTAGTTCTTATATTAGTTTATGTTAGTAAGTGTAGTTTTTAAAATATTTTTAATTTAGTTCTTATATTAGTTTATTTTAATTAGTGTATTTTTTTTAAATATTTTTAATGTAGTTATTATATTAGTTTATTATTATTTTTAATGTAGTTCTTATATTAGTTTATGTTAGTATTTTTAATTTAGTTCTTATATTAGTTTATGTTAGTATTTTTAATGTAGTTATTATATTAGTTTTTTAATATTTTTAATATAGTTATTATATTAGTTTATTATTATTTTTAATGTAGGTCTTATATTAGTTTATTATTATTTTTAAT
This sequence comes from Tetragnatha montana, assembly GCA_963680715.1. Classification (NCBI taxonomy): domain Eukaryota; kingdom Metazoa; phylum Arthropoda; class Arachnida; order Araneae; family Tetragnathidae; genus Tetragnatha; species Tetragnatha montana. Next base: position 8,063,023 of record OY796677.1, on the reverse strand, counting down.
GTAGTTCTTATACTAGTTTATGTTCGTAAGTGTAGTTTTTAAAATATTTTTAATTTAGTTCTTATATTAGTTTATTTTAATTAGTGTATTTTTTTAATATTTTTAATGTAGTTATTATATTAGTTTATTATTATTTTTAATGTAGTTATTATATTAGTTTATTATTATTTTTAATGTAGGTCTTATATTAGTTTATTATTATTTTTAATGTAGTTCTTATACTAGTTTATGTTCGTAAGTGTAGTTTTTAAAATATTTTTAATTTAGTTCTTATATTAGTTTATTTTAATTAGTGTATTTTTTTTAATATTTTTAATGTTATTATATTAGTTTATTATTATTTTTAATGTAGTTCTTATATTAGTTTATGTTAGTATTTTTAATTTAGTTCTTATATTAGTTTATTTTAATTAGTGTATTTTTTTTAAATATTTTTAATGTAGTTATTATATTAGTTTATTATTATTTTTAATGTAGTTATTATATTAGTTTATTATTATTTTTAATGTAGGTCTTATATTAGTTTATTATTATTTTTAATGTAGTTCTTATATTAGTTTATGTTAGTAAGTGTAGTTTTTAAAATATTTTTAATTTAGTTCTTATATTAGTTTATTTTAATTAGTGAATTTTTTAAAAATATTTTTAATGTAGTTATTATATTAGTTTATTATTATTTTTAATGTAGTTATTATATTAGTTTATTATTATTTTTAATGTAGTTCTTATACTAGTTTATGTTCGTAAGTGTAGTTTTTAAAATATTTTTAATTTAGTTCTTATATTAGTTTATTTTAATTAGTGTATTTTTTTTAATATTTTTAATGTAGTTATTATATTAGTTTATTATTATTTTTAATGTAGTTCTTATATTAGTTTATGTTAGTAAGTGTAGTTTTTAAAATATTTTTAATTTAGTTCTTATATTAGTTTATTTTAATTAGTGTATTTTTTTAATATTTTTAATGTAGTTATTATATTAGTTTATTATTATTTTTAATGTAGTTCTTATATTAGTTTATGTTAGTAAGTGTAGTTTTTAAAATATTTTTAATTTAGTTCTTATATTAGTTTATTTTAATTAGTGTATTTTTTTTAAATATTTTTAATGTAGTTATTATATTAGTTTATTATTATTTAAAATGTAGTTCTTATATTAGTTTATGTTAGTATTTTTAATTTAGTTCTTATATTAGTTTATGTTAGTATTTTTAATGTAGTTATTATATTAGTTTATTATTATTTTTAATGTAGTTCTTATATTAGTTTATTATTATTTTTAATGTAGTTCTTATATTAGTTTATTATTATTTTTAATGTAGTTCTTATATTAGTTTATGTTAGTAAGTGTAGTTTTTAAAATATTTTTAATTTAGTTCTTATACTAGTTTATTTTAATTAGTTTATTTTTTTAAAAATATTTTTAATGTAGTTATTACATTAGTTTGTTATTATTTTTAATTTAGTTCCTATATTAATTTATTTTAATTAGTGTATTTTTTAAAAATATTTTTAATGTAGTTATTATATTAGTTTATTATTATTTTTAATGTAGTTCTTATATTAGTTTATGTTCGTAAGTGTAGTTTTTAAAATATTTTTAATGTAGTTCTTATATTAGTTTATGTTAGTAAGTGTAGTTTTTAAAATATTTTTAATTTAGTTCTTATTCTAGTTTATTTTAATTAGGGTATTTTTTTTTAAATATTTTTAATGTAGTTATTATATTAGTTGATTATTATTTTTAATTTAGTTCTTATATTAATTAAGTTTAATTAGTGTATTTCTTAAAAATATTTTTAATGTAGTTTTTATATTAGTTTATTATTATTATTTTTAATGTAGTTCTTATACTAGTTTATGTTCGTAAGTGTAGTTTTTAAAATATTTTTAATTTAGTTCTTATATTAGTTTATTTTAATTAGTGTATTTTTTTTAATATTTTTAATGTAGTTATTATATTAGTTTATTATTATTTTTAATGTAGTTCTTATATTAGTTTATTATTATTTTTAATGTAGTTATTATATTAGTTTATTATTATTTTTAATGTAGTTCTTATATTAGTTTATTATTATTTTTAATGTAGTTCTTATATTAGTTTATTATTATTTTTAATGTAGTTATTATATTAGTTTATGTTAGTAAGTGTAGTTTTTAAAATATTTTTAATTTAGTTCTTATATTAGTTTATTTTAATTAGTGTATTTTTTTAAATATTTTGAATGTAGTTATTATATTAGTTTATTATTATTTTTAATGTAGTTCTTATATTAGTTTATGTTAGTTAGTGTAGTTTTTAAAATATTTTTAATTTAGTTCTTATATTAGTTTAATTTAATTAGTGTATTTTTTTTAATATTTTTAATGTAGTTATTATATTAGTTTATTATTATTTTTAATGTAGTTCTTATATTAGTTTATGTTAGTAAGTGTAGTTTTTAAAATATTTTTTATTTAGTTCTTATATTAGTTTATTTTAATTAGTGTATTTTTTTAATATTTTTAATGTAGTTATTATATTAGTTTATTATTATTTTTAATGTAGTTCTTATATTAGTTTATTATTATTTTTAATGTAGTTCTTATATTAGTTTATTATTATTTTTAATGTAGTTCTTATATTAGTTTATGTTAGTAAGTGTAGTTTTTAAAATATTTTTAATTTAGTTCTTATATTAGTTTATTTTAATTAGTGTATTTTTTTTAATATTTTTAATGTAGTTATTATATTAGTTTATTATTATTTTTAATGTAGTTCTTATATTAGTTTATGTTAGTATTTTTAATTTAGTTCTTATATTAGTTTATTTTAATTAGTGTATTTTTTTTTAAATATTTTTAATGTAGTTATTATATTAGTTTATTATTATTTTTAATGTAGTTATTATATTAGTTTATGTTAGTAAGTGTAGTTTTTAAAATATTTTTAATTTAGTTCTTATATTAGTTTATTTTAATTAGTGTATTTTTTTTTAAATATTTTTAATGTAGTTATTATATTAGTTTATTATTATTTTTAATTTAGTTCTTATATTAATTTATTTTAATTAGTGTATTTCTTAAAAAAATTTTTAATGTAGTTTTTATATTAGTTTATTATTATTTTTAATTTAGTTCTTATATTAATTTATTTTAATTAGTGTATTTCTTAAAAATATTTTTAATGTAGTTTTTATATTCGTTTATTATTATTTTTAATGTAGTTCTTATACTAGTTTATGTTCGTAAGTGTAGTTTTTAAAATATTTTTAATTTAGTTCTTATATTAGTTTATTTTAATTAGTGTATTTTTTTAAATATTTTGAATGTAGTTATTATATTAGTTTATTATTATTTTTAATGTAGTTCTTATATTAGTTTATGTTAGTAAGTGTAGTTTTTAAAATATTTTTAATTTAGTTCTTATATTAGTTTATTTTAATTAGTGTATTTTTTTAATATTTTTAATGTAGTTATTATATTAGTTTATTATTATTTTTAATGTAGTTCTTATATTAGTTTATGTTAGTAAGTGTAGTTTTTAAAATATTTTTAATTTAGTTCTTATATTAGTTTATTTTAATTAGTGTATTTTTTTTTAAATATTTTTAATGTAGTTGTTATATTAGTTTATTATTATTTTTAATGTAGTTCTTATATTAGTTTATTATTATTTTTAATGTAGTTCTTATATTAGTTTATTATTATTTTTAATGTAGTTCTTATATTAGTTTATTATTATTTTTAATGTAGTTCTTATATTAGTTTATTATTATTTTTAATGTAGTTCTTATATTAGTTTATGTTAGTAAGTGTAGTTTTTAAAATATTTTTAATTTAGTTCTTATATTAGTTTATTTTAATTAGTGTATTTTTTTTAATATTTTTAATGTAGTTATTATATTAGTTTATTATTATTTTTAATGTAGTTCTTATATTAGTTTATGTTCGTAAGTGTAGTTTTTAAAATATTTTTAATGTAGTTCTTATATTAGTTTATGTTAGTAAGTGTAGTTTTTAAAATATTTTTAATTTAGTTCTTATTCTAGTTTATTTTAATTAGGGTATTTTTTTTTAAATATTTTTAATGTAGTTATTATATTAGTTGATTATTATTTTTAATTTAGTTCTTATATTAATTAAGTTTAATTAGTGTATTTCTTAAAAATATTTTTAATGTAGTTTTTATATTAGTTTATTATTATTATTTTTAATGTAGTTCTTATACTAGTTTATGTTCGTAAGTGTAGTTTTTAAAATATTTTTAATTTAGTTCTTATATTAGTTTATTTTAATTAGTGTATTTTTTTTAATATTTTTAATGTAGTTATTATATTAGTTTATTATTATTTTTAATGTAGTTCTTATATTAGTTTATTATTATTTTTAATGTAGTTATTATATTAGTTTATTATTATTTTTAATGTAGTTCTTATATTAGTTTATTATTATTTTTAATGTAGTTCTTATATTAGTTTATTATTATTTTTAATGTAGTTATTATATTAGTTTATGTTAGTAAGTGTAGTTTTTAAAATATTTTTAATTTAGTTCTTATATTAGTTTATTTTAATTAGTGTATTTTTTTAAATATTTTGAATGTAGTTATTATATTAGTTTATTATTATTTTTAATGTAGTTCTTATATTAGTTTATGTTAGTTAGTGTAGTTTTTAAAATATTTTTAATTTAGTTCTTATATTAGTTTAATTTAATTAGTGTATTTTTTTTAATATTTTTAATGTAGTTATTATATTAGTTTATTATTATTTTTAATGTAGTTCTTATATTAGTTTATGTTAGTAAGTGTAGTTTTTAAAATATTTTTTATTTAGTTCTTATATTAGTTTATTTTAATTAGTGTATTTTTTTAATATTTTTAATGTAGTTATTATATTAGTTTATTATTATTTTTAATGTAGTTCTTATATTAGTTTATTATTATTTTTAATGTAGTTCTTATATTAGTTTATTATTATTTTTAATGTAGTTCTTATATTAGTTTATGTTAGTAAGTGTAGTTTTTAAAATATTTTTAATTTAGTTCTTATATTAGTTTATTTTAATTAGTGTATTTTTTTTAATATTTTTAATGTAGTTATTATATTAGTTTATTATTATTTTTAATGTAGTTCTTATATTAGTTTATGTTAGTATTTTTAATTTAGTTCTTATATTAGTTTATTTTAATTAGTGTATTTTTTTTTAAATATTTTTAATGTAGTTATTATATTAGTTTATTATTATTTTTAATGTAGTTATTATATTAGTTTATGTTAGTAAGTGTAGTTTTTAAAATATTTTTAATTTAGTTCTTATATTAGTTTATTTTAATTAGTGTATTTTTTTTTAAATATTTTTAATGTAGTTATTATATTAGTTTATTATTATTTTTAATTTAGTTCTTATATTAATTTATTTTAATTAGTGTATTTCTTAAAAAAAATTTTAATGTAGTTTTTATATTAGTTTATTATTATTTTTAATTTAGTTCTTATATTAATTTATTTTAATTAGTGTATTTCTTAAAAATATTTTTAATGTAGTTTTTATATTCGTTTATTATTATTTTTAATGTAGTTCTTATACTAGTTTATGTTCGTAAGTGTAGTTTTTAAAATATTTTTAATTTAGTTCTTATATTAGTTTATTTTAATTAGTGTATTTTTTTAAATATTTTGAATGTAGTTATTATATTAGTTTATTATTATTTTTAATGTAGTTCTTATATTAGTTTATGTTAGTAAGTGTAGTTTTTAAAATATTTTTAATTTAGTTCTTATATTAGTTTATTTTAATTAGTGTATTTTTTTAATATTTTTAATGTAGTTATTATATTAGTTTATTATTATTTTTAATGTAGTTCTTATATTAGTTTATGTTAGTAAGTGTAGTTTTTAAAATATTTTTAATTTAGTTCTTATATTAGTTTATTTTAATTAGTGTATTTTTTTTTAAATATTTTTAATGTAGTTGTTATATTAGTTTATTATTATTTTTAATGTAGTTCTTATATTAGTTTATTATTATTTTTAATGTAGTTCTTATATTAGTTTATTATTATTTTTAATGTAGTTCTTATATTAGTTTATTATTATTTTTAATGTAGTTCTTATATTAGTTTATTATTATTTTTAATGTAGTTCTTATATTAGTTTATGTTAGTAAGTGTAGTTTTTAAAATATTTTTAATTTAGTTCTTATATTAGTTTATTTTAATTAGTGTATTTTTTTTAATATTTTTAATGTAGTTATTATATTAGTTTATTATTATTTTTAATGTAGTTCTTATATTAGTTTATGTTCGTAAGTGTAGTTTTTAAAATATTTTTAATGTAGTTCTTATATTAGTTTATGTTAGTAAGTGTAGTTTTTAAAATATTTTTAATTTAGTTCTTATTCTAGTTTATTTTAATTAGGGTATTTTTTTTTAAATATTTTTAATGTAGTTATTATATTAGTTGATTATTATTTTTAATTTAGTTCTTATATTAATTAAGTTTAATTAGTGTATTTCTTAAAAATATTTTTAATGTAGTTTTTATATTAGTTTATTATTATTATTTTTAATGTAGTTCTTATACTAGTTTATGTTCGTAAGTGTAGTTTTTAAAATATTTTTAATTTAGTTCTTATATTAGTTTATTTTAATTAGTGTATTTTTTTTAATATTTTTAATGTAGTTATTATATTAGTTTATTATTATTTTTAATGTAGTTCTTATATTAGTTTATTATTATTTTTAATGTAGTTATTATATTAGTTTATTATTATTTTTAATGTAGTTCTTATATTAGTTTATTATTATTTTTAATGTAGTTCTTATATTAGTTTATTATTATTTTTAATGTAGTTATTATATTAGTTTATGTTAGTAAGTGTAGTTTTTAAAATATTTTTAATTTAGTTCTTATATTAGTTTATTTTAATTAGTGTATTTTTTTAAATATTTTGAATGTAGTTATTATATTAGTTTATTATTATTTTTAATGTAGTTCTTATATTAGTTTATGTTAGTTAGTGTAGTTTTTAAAATATTTTTAATTTAGTTCTTATATTAGTTTAATTTAATTAGTGTATTTTTTTTAATATTTTTAATGTAGTTATTATATTAGTTTATTATTATTTTTAATGTAGTTCTTATATTAGTTTATGTTAGTAAGTGTAGTTTTTAAAATATTTTTTATTTAGTTCTTATATTAGTTTATTTTAATTAGTGTATTTTTTTAATATTTTTAATGTAGTTATTATATTAGTTTATTATTATTTTTAATGTAGTTCTTATATTAGTTTATTATTATTTTTAATGTAGTTCTTATATTAGTTTATTATTATTTTTAATGTAGTTCTTATATTAGTTTATGTTAGTAAGTGTAGTTTTTAAAATATTTTTAATTTAGTTCTTATATTAGTTTATTTTAATTAGTGTATTTTTTTTTAAATATTTTTAATGTAGTTGTTATATTAGTTTATTATTATTTTTAATGTAGTTCTTATATTAGTTTATTATTATTTTTAATGTAGTTCTTATATTAGTTTATTATTATTTTTAATGTAGTTCTTATATTAGTTTATTATTATTTTTAATGTAGTTCTTATATTAGTTTATTATTATTTTTAATGTAGTTCTTATATTAGTTTATGTTAGTAAGTGTAGTTTTTAAAATATTTTTAATTTAGTTCTTATATTAGTTTATTTTAATTAGTGTATTTTTTTTAATATTTTTAATGTAGTTATTATATTAGTTTATTATTATTTTTAATGTAGTTCTTATATTAGTTTATGTTCGTAAGTGTAGTTTTTAAAATATTTTTAATGTAGTTCTTATATTAGTTTATGTTAGTAAGTGTAGTTTTTAAAATATTTTTAATTTAGTTCTTATTCTAGTTTATTTTAATTAGGGTATTTTTTTTTAAATATTTTTAATGTAGTTATTATATTAGTTGATTATTATTTTTAATTTAGTTCTTATATTAATTAAGTTTAATTAGTGTATTTCTTAAAAATATTTTTAATGTAGTTTTTATATTAGTTTATTATTATTATTTTTAATGTAGTTCTTATACTAGTTTATGTTCGTAAGTGTAGTTTTTAAAATATTTTTAATTTAGTTCTTATATTAGTTTATTTTAATTAGTGTATTTTTTTTAATATTTTTAATGTAGTTATTATATTAGTTTATTATTATTTTTAATGTAGTTCTTATATTAGTTTATTATTATTTTTAATGTAGTTATTATATTAGTTTATTATTATTTTTAATGTAGTTCTTATATTAGTTTATTATTATTTTTAATGTAGTTCTTATATTAGTTTATTATTATTTTTAATGTAGTTATTATATTAGTTTATGTTAGTAAGTGTAGTTTTTAAAATATTTTTAATTTAGTTCTTATATTAGTTTATTTTAATTAGTGTATTTTTTTAAATATTTTGAATGTAGTTATTATATTAGTTTATTATTATTTTTAATGTAGTTCTTATATTAGTTTATGTTAGTTAGTGTAGTTTTTAAAATATTTTTAATTTAGTTCTTATATTAGTTTAATTTAATTAGTGTATTTTTTTTAATATTTTTAATGTAGTTATTATATTAGTTTATTATTATTTTTAATGTAGTTCTTATATTAGTTTATGTTAGTAAGTGTAGTTTTTAAAATATTTTTTATTTAGTTCTTATATTAGTTTATTTTAATTAGTGTATTTTTTTAATATTTTTAATGTAGTTATTATATTAGTTTATTATTATTTTTAATGTAGTTCTTATATTAGTTTATGTTAGTATTTTTAATTTAGTTCTTATATTAGTTTATTTTAATTAGTGTATTTTTTTTTAAATATTTTTAATGTAGTTATTATATTAGTTTATTATTATTTTTAATGTAGTTATTATATTAGTTTATGTTAGTAAGTGTAGTTTTTAAAATATTTTTAATTTAGTTCTTATATTAGTTTATTTTAATTAGTGTATTTTTTTTTAAATATTTTTAATGTAGTTATTATATTAGTTTATTATTATTTTTAATTTAGTTCTTATATTAATTTATTTTAATTAGTGTATTTCTTAAAAAAATTTTTAATGTAGTTTTTATATTAGTTTATTATTATTTTTAATTTAGTTCTTATATTAATTTATTTTAATTAGTGTATTTCTTAAAAATATTTTTAATGTAGTTTTTATATTCGTTTATTATTATTTTTAATGTAGTTCTTATACTAGTTTATGTTCGTAAGTGTAGTTTTTAAAATATTTTTAATTTAGTTCTTATATTAGTTTATTTTAATTAGTGTATTTTTTTAAATATTTTGAATGTAGTTATTATATTAGTTTATTATTATTTTTAATGTAGTTCTTATATTAGTTTATGTTAGTAAGTGTAGTTTTTAAAATATTTTTAATTTAGTTCTTATATTAGTTTATTTTAATTAGTGTATTTTTTTAATATTTTTAATGTAGTTATTATATTAGTTTATTATTATTTTTAATGTAGTTCTTATATTAGTTTATGTTAGTAAGTGTAGTTTTTAAAATATTTTTAATTTAGTTCTTATATTAGTTTATTTTAATTAGTGTATTTTTTTTTAAATATTTTTAATGTAGTTGTTATATTAGTTTATTATTATTTTTAATGTAGTTCTTATATTAGTTTATTATTATTTTTAATGTAGTTCTTATATTAGTTTATTATTATTTTTAATGTAGTTCTTATATTAGTTTATTATTATTTTTAATGTAGTTCTTATATTAGTTTATTATTATTTTTAATGTAGTTCTTATATTAGTTTATGTTAGTAAGTGTAGTTTTTAAAATATTTTTAATTTAGTTCTTATATTAGTTTATTTTAATTAGTGTATTTTTTTTAATATTTTTAATGTAGTTATTATATTAGTTTATTATTATTTTTAATGTAGTTCTTATATTAGTTTATGTTAGTATTTTTAATTTAGTTCTTATATTAGTTTATTTTAATTAGTGTATTTTTTTTAAATATTTTTAATGTAGTTATTATATTAGTTTATTATTATTTTTAATGTAGTTATTATATTAGTTTATTATTATTTTTAATGTAGTTATTATATTAGTTTATGTTAGTAAGTGTAGTTTTTAAAATATTTTTAATATAGTTCTTATATTAGTTTATTTTAATTAGTGTATTTTTTTTAAATATTTTTAATGTAGTTATATTAGTTTATTATTATTTTTAATGTAGTTCTTATATTAGTTTATGTTAGTATTTTTAATTTAGTTCTTATATTAGTTTATTTTAATTAGTGTATTTTTTTTAAATATTTTTAATGTAGTTATTATATTAGTTTATTATTATTTTTAATGTAGTTATTATATTAGTTTATTATTATTTTTAATGTAGTTATTATATTAGTTTATGTTAGTAAGTGTAGTTTTTAAAATATTTTTAATTTAGTTCTTATATTAGTTTATTTTAATTAGTGTATTTTTTTTAAATATTTTTAATGTAGTTATTATATTAGTTTATTATTATTTTTAATTTAGTTCTTATATTAATTTATTTTAATTAGTGTATTTCTTAAAAATATTTTTAATGTAGTTTTTATATTAGTTTATTATTATTTTTAATTTAGTTCTTATATTAATTTATTTTAATTAGTGTATTTCTTAAAAATATTTTTAATGTAGTTTTTATATTAGTTTATTATTATTTTTAATGTAGTTCTTATACTAGTTTATGTTCGTAAGTGTAGTTTTTAAAATATTTTTAATTTAGTTCTTATATTAGTTTATTTTAATTAGTGTATTTTTTTAAATATTTTGAATGTAGTTATTATATTAGTTTATTATTATTTTTAAAGTAGTTCTTATATTAGTTTATGTTAGTAAGTGTAGTTTTTAAAATATTTTTAATTTAGTTCTTATATTAGTTTATTTTAATTAGTGTATTTTTTTAATATTTTTAATGTAGTTATTATATTAGTTTATTATTATTTTTAATGTAGTTCTTATATTAGTTTATGTTAGTAAGTGTAGTTTTTAAAATATTTTTAATTTAGTTCTTATATTAGTTTATTTTAATTAGTGTATTTTTTTTTAAATATTTTTAATGTAGTTGTTATATTAGTTTATTATTATTTTTAATGTAGTTCTTATATTAGTTTATTATTATTTTTAATGTAGTTCTTATATTAGTTTATTATTATTTTTAATGTAGTTCTTATATTAGTTTATGTTAGTAAGTGTAGTTTTTAAAATATTTTTAATTTAGTTCTTATATTAGTTTATTTTAATTAGTGTATTTTTTTTAATATTTTTAATGTAGTTATTATATTAGTTTATTATTATTTTTAATGTAGTTCTTATATTAGTTTATGTTAGTATTTTTAATTTAGTTCTTATATTAGTTTATTTTAATTAGTGTATTTTTTTTAAATATTTTTAATGTAGTTATTATATTAGTTTATTATTATTTTTAATGTAGTTATTATATTAGTTTATTATTATTTTTAATGTAGTTATTATATTAGTTTATGTTAGTAAGTGTAGTTTTTAAAATATTTTTAATTTAGTTCTTATATTAGTTTATTTTAATTAGTGTATTTTTTTTAAATATTTTTAATGTAGTTATATTAGTTTATTATTATTTTTAATGTAGTTCTTATATTAGTTGATGTTAGTATTTTTAATTTAGTTCTTATATTAGTTTATTTTAATTAGTGTATTTTTTTTAAATATTTTTAATGTAGTTATTATATTAGTTTATTATTATTTTTAATGTAGTTATTATATTAGTTTATTATTATTTTTAATGTAGTTATTATATTAGTTTATGTTAGTAAGTGTAGTTTTTAAAATATTTTTAATTTAGTTCTTATATTAGTTTATTTTAATTAGTGTATTTTTTTTAAATATTTTTAATGTAGTTATTATATTAGTTTATTATTATTTTTAATTTAGTTCTTATATTAATTTATTTTAATTAGTGTATTTCTTAAAAATATTTTTAATGTAGTTTTTATATTAGTTTATTATTATTTTTAATTTAGTTCTTATATTAATTTATTTTAATTAGTGTATTTCTTAAAAATATTTTTAATGTAGTTTTTATATTAGTTTATTATTATTTTTAATGTAGTTCTTATACTAGTTTATGTTCGTAAGTGTAGTTTTTAAAATATTTTTAATTTAGTTCTTATATTAGTTTATTTTAATTAGTGTATTTTTTTAAATATTTTGAATGTAGTTATTATATTAGTTTATTATTATTTTTAAAGTAGTTCTTATATTAGTTTATGTTAGTAAGTGTAGTTTTTAAAATATTTTTAATTTAGTTCTTATATTAGTTTATTTAAATTAGTGTATTTTTTTAATATTTTTAATGTAGTTATTATATTAGTTTATTATTATTTTTAATGTAGTTCTTATATTAGTTTATGTTAGTAAGTGTAGTTTTTAAAATATTTTTAATTTAGTTCTTATATTAGTTTATTTTAATTAGTGTATTTTTTTTTAAATATTTTTAATGTAGTTGTTATATTAGTTTATTATTATTTTTAATGTAGTTCTTATATTAGTTTATTATTATTTTTAATGTAGTTCTTATATTAGTTTATTATTATTTTTAATGTAGTTCTTATATTAGTTTATTATTATTTTTAATGTAGTTCTTATATTAGTTTATGTTAGTAAGTGTAGTTTTTAAAATATTTTTAATTTAGTTCTTATATTAGTTTATTTTAATTAGTGTATTTTTTTTAATATTTTTAATGTAGTTATTATATTAGTTTATTATTATTTTTAATGTAGTTCTTATATTAGTTTATGTTAGTATTTTTAATTTAGTTCTTATATTAGTTTATTTTAATTAGTGTATTTTTTTTAAATATTTTTAATGTAGTTATTATATTAGTTTATTATTATTTTTAATGTAGTTATTATATTAGTTTATTATTATTTTTAATGTAGTTATTATATTAGTTTATGTTAGTAAGTGTAGTTTTTAAAATATTTTTAATTTAGTTCTTATATTAGTTTATTTTAATTAGTGTATTTTTTTCAAATATTTTTAATGTAGTTATATTAGTTTATTATTATTTTTAATGTAGTTCTTATATTAGTTGATGTTCGTAAGTGTAGTTTTTAAAATATTTTTAATTTAGTTCTTATATTAGTTTATTTTAATTAGTGTATTTTTTTAATATTTTTAATGTAGTTATTATATTAGTTTATTATTATTTTTAATGTAGTTCTTATATTAGTTTATGTTAGTATTTTTAATTTAGTTCTTATATTAGTTTATTTTAATTAGTGTATTTTTTTTAAATATTTTTAATGTAGTTATTATATTAGTTTATTATTATTTTTAATGTAGTTATTATATTAGTTTATTATTATTTTTAATGTAGTTATTATATTAGTTTATGTTAGTAAGTGTAGTTTTTAAAATATTTTTAATTTAGTTCTTATATTAGTTTATTTTAATTAGTGTATTTTTTTTTAAATATTTTTAATGTAGTTATTATATTAGTTTATTATTATTTTTAATTTAGTTCTTATATTAATTTATTTTAATTAGTGTATTTCTTAAAAATATTTTTAATGTAGTTTTTATATTAGTTTATTATTATTTTTAATTTAGTTCTTATACTAGTTTATGTTCGTAAGTGTAGTTTTTAAAATATTTTTAATTTAGTTCTTATATTAGTTTATTTTAATTAGTGTATTTTTTTTAATATTTTTAATGTAGTTATTATATTAGTTTATTATTATTTTTAATGTAGTTCTTATATTAGTTTATTATTATTTTTAATGTAGTTATTATATTAGTTTATTATTATTTTTAATGTAGTTCTTATATTAGTTTATTATTATTTTTAATGTAGTTCTTATATTAGTTTATTATTATTTTTAATGTAGTTATTATATTAGTTTATGTTAGTAAGTGTAGTTTTTAAAATATTTTTAATTTAGTTCTTATATTAGTTTATTTTAATTAGTGTATTTTTTTTAAATATTTTTAATGTAGTTATATTAGTTTATTATTATTTTTAATGTAGTTCTTATATTAGTTGATGTTCGTAAGTGTAGTTTTTAAAATATTTTTAATTTAGTTCTTATATTAGTTTATTTTAATTAGTGTATTTTTTTAATATTTTTAATGTAGTTATTATATTAGTTTATTATTATTTTTAATGTAGTTCTTATATTAGTTTATGTTAGTATTTTTAATTTAGTTCTTATATTAGTTTATTTTAATTAGTGTATTTTTTTTAAATATTTTTAATGTAGTTATTATATTAGTTTATTATTATTTTTAATGTAGTTATTATATTAGTTTATTATTATTTTTAATGTAGTTATTATATTAGTTTATGTTAGTAAGTGTAGTTTTTAAAATATTTTTAATTTAGTTCTTATATTAGTTTATTTTAATTAGTGTATTTTTTTTTAAATATTTTTAATGTAGTTATTATATTAGTTTATTATTATTTTTAATTTAGTTCTTATATTAATTTATTTTAATTAGTGTATTTCTTAAAAATATTTTTAATGTAGTTTTTATATTAGTTTATTATTATTTTTAATTTAGTTCTTATATTAATTTATTTTAATTAGTGTATTTCTTAAAAATATTTTTAATGTAGTTTTTATATTAGTTTATTATTATTTTTAATGTAGTTCTTATACTAGTTTATGTTCGTAAGTGTAGTTTTTAAAATATTTTTAATTTAGTTCTTATATTAGTTTATTTTAATTAGTGTATTTTTTTAAATATTTTGAATGTAGTTATTATATTAGTTTATTATTATTTTTAATGTAGTTCTTATATTAGTTTATGTTAGTAAGTGTAGTTTTTAAAATATTTTTAATTTAGTTCTTATATTAGTTTATTTTAATTAGTGTATTTTTTTAATATTTTTAATGTAGTTATTATATTAGTTTATTATTATTTTTAATGTAGTTCTTATATTAGTTTATGTTAGTAAGTGTAGTTTTTAAAATATTTTTAATTTAGTTCTTATATTAGTTTATTTTAATTAGTGTATTTTTTTTTAAATATTTTTAATGTAGTTGTTATATTAGTTTATTATTATTTTTAATGTAGTTCTTATATTAGTTTATTATTATTTTTAATGTAGTTCTTATATTAGTTTATGTTAGTAAGTGTAGTTTTTAAAATATTTTTAATTTAGTTCTTATATTAGTTTATTTTAATTAGTGTATTTTTTTTAATATTTTTAATGTAGTTATTATATTAGTTTATTATTATTTTTAATGTAGTTCTTATATTAGTTTATGTTAGTATTTTTAATTTAGTTCTTATATTAGTTTATTTTAATTAGTGTATTTTTTTTAAATATTTTTAATGTAGTTATTATATTAGTTTATTATTATTTTTAATGTAGTTATTATATTAGTTTATTATTATTTTTAATGTAGTTATTATATTAGTTTATGTTAGTAAGTGTAGTTTTTAAAATATTTTTAATTTAGTTCTTATATTAGTTTATTTTAATTAGTGTATTTTTTTAAAATATTTTTAATGTAGTTATATTAGTTTATTATTATTTTTAATGTAGTTCTTATATTAGTTGATGTTCGTAAGTGTAGTTTTTAAAATATTTTTAATTTAGTTCTTATATTAGTTTATTTTAATTAGTGTATTTTTTTTAATATTTTTAATGTAGTTATTATATTAGTTTATTATTATTTTTAATGTAGTTCTTATATTAGTTTATGTTAGTATTTTTAATTTAGTTCTTATATTAGTTTATTTTAATTAGTGTATTTTTTTTAAATATTTTTAATGTAGTTATTATATTAGTTTATTATTATTTTTAATGTAGTTATTATATTAGTTTATTATTATTTTTAATGTAGTTATTATATTAGTTTATGTTAGTAAGTGTAGTTTTTAAAATATTTTTAATTTAGTTCTTATATTAGTTTATTTTAATTAGTGTATTTTTTTAAAATATTTTTAATGTAGTTATATTAGTTTATTATTATTTTTAATGTAGTTCTTATATTAGTTGATGTTCGTAAGTGTAGTTTTTAAAATATTTTTAATTTAGTTCTTATATTAGTTTATTTTAATTAGTGTATTTTTTTAATATTTTTAATGTAGTTATTATATTAGTTTATTATTATTTTTAATGTAGTTCTTATATTAGTTTAAGTTAGTTAGTGAGTAGCTTATAGGTAATAGCCTTAGCTCTTAGAATTAGTTTAGGTTAGTTAGTGAGTAGCTTATAGGTAATAGCGAATTAGTTTAGGTTAGTTAAAGAGTAGCTTATAGGTTACTAGAATAGCCTTAGCTCTTAGAATTAGTTTAGGTTAGTTAGTAAGTAGCTTATAGGTAATAGCCTTAGCTCTTAGAATTAGTTTAGGTTAGTTAGTAAGTAGCTTATAGGTAATAGCCTTAGCTCTTAGAATTAGTTTAGGTTAGTTAGTGGGTAGCTTATAGGTAATAAATAGCCTTAGCTCTTAGAATTAGTTTAGGTTAGTTAGTGAGTAGCTTATGTTAGAATAGCCTTAGTTTTATCTTTTCGAATAATTTATGTTAGTTGGTGAGTAGTCTATGTCAGAATACTTTTAGTTTTAGCTTTTAATTTTAGTTTAAGAAAGGTTATTTAGTTTATATTTTAAGTAGATCTTATATTAGTTTATGTTAATGTATTTATTTAGATAGTTTAAGTTAAATTTACTTAATGAATTTATTTTAGTTTGACTAGATTTTTAATTATTTTAATGTTATTTTTATGTTATTGTTGTTATTCAGGCACTTTTAGTGTATTTTCTGTAGTTAGTTTATTTTATTTAGTGAAGTTTCTGTTGTTAGTTTATTTCAGTTAGTGTAGTTTTTAAGTTTTGTGTATTACTTTAATTAGTTTATTTTAGTGAGAGCAGTTTTGTAGTAGTTTTAGTGGGTGCTGGTGGTGGGACTATTTCACTTGATCTAGATGCAGGCTAGACTAATGAGTCTGATGTTCACTCGGATGCAGTGAATACGGCCGTAAGTCCACGTGGCTGATAATTTTAGTAGTTGTAGTTTCTTATATATTAGTTTATAGTTTATATTAATTAGTGTATTTTTAAAAATATTTTTTTTGTAGTTCTTATATGAGTCGTCTAGTTTCAAAACCAGATAGATCCATTTTGTCATAGCTTTGATAAGAGTTGCGGTCGCCAAATTGGCGCTGTATCATGGCCGATCGGTCAGTCGCCCGTTCCTGCCGACATGTTTTTCCACGGCTCAAATGTAACGTAACGATGGCTCCGTTTAAAGAAACAAGAAATACAAGAAATGCAATAAGTACACAAATAAGATTTTCGCAAATTGCATTAAGCATAGTTTTAAAAACAATAAATTAAGCGTAGTATCATCATGTATCGGGTTTCTTCAAGTAAAATAAGTCGTCTAGTTTCAAAACCAGATAGATGATTTTTTTTTTCAATTTTCAGTTTATGTTATGTTCTGATTGTTAATACGTATATACAGATCTAGCAAATAGCCAAGTTTTAAGCTTCAAGAAAATATGGATCTAATGAGATTTGTTTCAAAACCAGATAGATCACGAAGTTGGCATCAAAATCAGATAGTTCGCTGCAGGGAGGTTCCATGGTTTACCAAACCACTAGTGTCGCAAGCTGCTGCCGGCTTAGTTATTTAGCAGCTGCTGTTGTATGTCAGTGTTGTGTTTGACTAAACGGAGCCATCGTTATTCGTTACGTACTCAAGTGTTAACATTTGAGCCGTGGAAAAACATGGCGTCCGGAACGGGTGACTGACCGATCGGCCATTATACAGCTCCAATTTGGCGACCGCTTCGCTGTCGTCAACTCTAATCAAAGCTGTGGCAAAATGGATCTATCTGGTTTTGAAACTAGACGACTCATATTAGTTTATGTTAGTTAGTGTAGTTTTTAAAATATTTTTAATTTTGTTCTTATAATAGTTTATTTTAGTTAATATAGTGTTTTAATAGTTTTAGTTTTCTTACATTAGTTTATGTAAATGTAGTTATTCTGATAGTTTTAGTAGTTTCTTTATTTAGTTTATTCAAGTTAGTGTATTTTATAATGCTTTAGTGCAATTCTTACATATGTTGGTTTTAGTTAGTCAGAGTTTTTATAAATACAAGTATTATATTAAGTATTTTAATTATTATTATTATTATTATTATTATTATTATTATTATTATTATTATTATTATTATTATTATTATTATTATTATTGTAGTCTTTATATCACTTTAAATATTTTAATAGTTAGTGTAGTTTTGAAAGAATTTCTTGTTTGCAAATACACTTTTTATAATATTTTTTGTGTGGTTTCTTAAATTAATTTATTTTAGTAAGTGTAGTTTTGTAATAGTTTTAGTTGTTAGCGGTGGCAATGGTGTTGGGACTTATTCCACTTGATCGAGATGCAGGCTAAGACCAAGTCCCTGAGGCCGATAGTTTTAGTATAGTTTTCCGTATAGTGTTAGTGTAGTTAATTCTAATAGATTAGAACCTTAGCAGATTAACTTATAATCTAGATATGGTTTAGTATATTTGTTTTAGTGTAGATTTACATACTTTAGCTTTATCTTTCTCCGTTAGCAAGTATTTTCAGGAGATTATCCCTTTGAAAGTGTTCACAGCTTTAAATTCTGGAGCTTTAGCACTAACCACTTGCATTATAATTCAAAGCTGTCAGAAGGCCACAAGCAGTAAATAACGAATTCAGACTAGTCGGATGCTACGATTCGCACGTACGTATTTGTTTTTTAAATTTATTCTCGTAATGGTGATTTTATTAATTCTTTTGTGGAATAAATCGCAATAAAAACACATTAGGCACACAGAAGATTCTTGTCAAAATACTAGAGTAAAACTATCAGACAAAATTCAGACTAGTTTCACGCTCATCTTTTCCAGTTGATTTGGCCACCGCTGGACCCAAACCTCCTTGACAAGCATTACCGTGATAAATGCCTCTCTCTCCGTCTCCCAAACACTCCATAACGTTATAAATTTACCCGGGCCTTACAACGGACGAGTCCACTCGGATGGCAACTGGACATTTTTCTTCCTGTTCCAAAGTCCCCCCCCTCTCCCTCTAAGAAAGCTGAATAAAATATATAGATCCTCCCTTTTTTTCTCCCCTTTTTACACTATTCGCATCCGTCTACTAGAGACTCTCAGAGTTTCGCATTCTGTTTGTAGCATCTGCTCTTTGTCGGAAATTCCTGGAACTCGATCAATGTTATAAGGTGGGATTTTATAGGGCGATTTTATATGCTGCGACTATAGCGACGCGATAAGGACGCATAATAAAAACGCATCACACCGTAATGCAAAACGTGCCAAAATAGTCTTTCGTTGGCGATTTATCGCTAATTGGCAAGTAATAGTTGTTTTTAAATTTCCGAAAGTATGAAAGAACTATCAAATACAGTCGACTCCACTCAGTGGTGGATTTTTTATAATAATTATTATACAAATAATAATTATTGTACATGTATTGTATTGTGTTTACATGTATGTGGGAATCGAGCATTCACTCTTCTTCTATGGATGAGGCTGTAAGGCAGCACGTGATATTAGTGCAAGTGGCAACAGTCGGCAAAGCACGTGCCAACTACTATAAAAGAGCAGAGAGAAGAGAGTGAGGGGAGAAGGCTTGACGGATCACGATGTAACAGGAGGCTAGAATGCGGAGGAACGCGATCGGGGAGAGACTCGACTAGAGGAGAGCATGCCGGAGATCGAGCAGACGGCTCACCGAGGTAAAGGATCGAGATCGAGCAGATGGCTCCACCGAGGAAGAGATCGAGATCGAGCAGACGGCTCACCGAGGTAAAGGATCGAGATCGAGCAGATGGCTCCACCGGGGAAGAGATCGAGATCGAGCAGACGGCTCACCGAGGTAAAGGATCGAGATCGAGCAGATGGCTCCACCGGGGAAGAGATCGAGATCGAGCAGACGGCTCACCGAGGTAAAGGATCGAGATCGAGCAGATGGCTCCACCGGGGAAGAGATCGAGATCGAGCAGACGGCTCACCGAGGTAAAGGATCGAGATCGAGCAGATGGCTCCACCGGGGAAGAGATCGAGATCGAGCAGACGGCTCACCGAGGTAAAGGATCGAGATCGAGCAGATGGCTCCACCGGGGAAGATATCGAGACCGAGCAGACGGCTCCACCGAGGTAAAGGATCGAGATCGAGCAGATGGCTCCACCGGGGAAGATATCGAGACCGAGCAGACGGCTCCACCGAGGACGAAACCGAGACCGAGCCGACGGCTCCACTGATGGAGATGATCGTTCCACGGAGGTGTACCGCAACGTGGCCTGTTCATTTTGGATTGTTCCCTTTGGATTTTAGACTCAAGCCTAGTATTTGTTATGACCCAAGTATGTTTTAACTAAATTCAATGTTAAAGTCTACAATAAAGTGTTGTTGTTTTAGCCATGAGTGTTTTATCGCCTCCCCCTCCTCTACATGTAATAATTATTATATGAAACATGGCGGGTCGAAAAAATTGGATGCATCAGTAAAAGGGAGAAGCATGAAAAAGTTTAAGAAAAATTTATTTTTCTTAAACTTTCTAACTATAAATTTATCTTCGCTAATAATCAGTTTAGTTTCTGACAACAACTAAATACGTAAATTAAAGATTAGTTATCCCGTCAGATTCTGTTCATAAAAAGTGGGTAAAATCCCTTGACTAATTGTTATGTCTTCTTTGGATGGTGGAATGAAAGAGATAAATCTGAGAAACAGAGAGAAAATAGTAAAGAAAATGGGAGCGGATAAAAGAGAGAATGGGAGAAAAGGAAAGGAAAAAAGTTCACAAAGTCGCAGAAAGCTTTATCTCCCCTATTAAAAAAAAACCTAAACTGTATAAAGAAAATTTTAAATGAAGATTTTGTTGGGTGTTGATTGTCCATTGGGGTTTGTGGGAAATTTTAATATAGCTGAGGCGTTAAACAGGAAAATCCGATAGAACACCAAAAGAGACTATGCCTTATTCCAAAGCTCACCACTCACACAGTAAAACTTTATAAATAAAGCTAATTAAGCCAAAATCTGAGAGATTAATAAAATAAAATTTAATCTTTATGCAATAATTTTAAACGCTTTCCTTGAGGGGAAGTGCGAGTGTCAAATTAGCCAAGTGTGTATAAAAGTGCGTGCCAGGGCCGTGTTGTGGAAAAATCGCGCCCGGGGCGAATGGCTTTTTGGCGCCCCCAAATTTGCAAAAACAATGTTCGGGCACAAATTTGGCGCCCCCCTGTTCATCGTACTTTCGTTCGAAAGTATCGAAGAATCTTCTATATAAAGTCCATAGTCCAATGCTAAAATAATTTTGATTGCAAAAGAATGTCCGGGCACAAATTTGGCGCCCCCTGAACACGTTCATCGTTGTTCCGTTCGAAAGTGCGGAAGAATCTACGAAGTTCCAATACTAAAATACTTTTAAATTTCAAAATACTTAAATAATAAATTGAAAAAAAAAAGTTCGGGCACAAATTTGGCGCCCCTCTTAAGTACCTGAATACGGCGCCCGGGGCGGACGCCCCCTTGGCCCCCCCCTTAACACGGCCCTGGTGCGTGCACTCGACAACAACGATTCTTGAACCCAGTACGTCACAAATGCGGAAGGAGAAATCGGTAAACACAAAGCCTGTTGGACGTTATCCATTTCACTCTAAACTCAGACACCGCGATGGGAACTACTTTTGTTTGTTAGTGACGTCATAGGGTTAACTTAAGTTTCTGTCTAGTTTAGTAAACGCTATGTTCGAATCCCACCATTCTGAATTCGGACGTAATGTGGATTCTTTGGAAACTGGATGTGAATGTTACGTATGACCAGGGGTCGTTCCCAAAATATAGTAGATCCGTCCAAAGAGACTTATCCCCCAACTAGAGAGACTATCACCCTTATCACCCTAAGAGACTATGCCATATGCCTATTCAAAAACTCACCAGTAAACTTTATAAATTTATATTTTTAACCAACAACAGTTGCGATATTTAAGTACTAATCTAGCTTAAGTTCTGAACTATATCAGAGCTCTCCTCAATGGGGATGAGCGAGACTGAATGTATAAGTTCTACATAGTACACAATGGTCGAATCCCACCATACTGAATTCGGACATAATGTGTAGATGCTTTGGGAAGGGGAAGTGAGTGTTACATAGTATGAACAGTAGGGTGGCTCTTATTTTTTAAAGTCGGAATTTTTTTCCAGTCCCCCCTTAATTTTTTTCCTTTTGTTATAAAATGAAAGTGTGCAAAAGGATTTTCCGATATTTTAATATTAACACGTGCCTCATCGCGGTTGAAGTTTGGCCATAGCGCGCCATGTTACAGTATGGCTTACTACGGGAATAACGTCTCCGCTCTCTTCCCCAAGAGCAGAATGACGAACAGATGAAATTTGAGGAAGGAGCATGTGTCATGAAGAAATGCAGATAAACATATGAGGATAAATCAGGTAAACAACAGGTAAAAGTTCACAAATTTAGCATTATTTAGATCCAGGAAATGAATATGAGAAATAAAAAGATTTTGTTGTCTGACGGAGCAGTGCTAGATTGTTTAGTGGGTGTCATTCACCTCATAAGAGAAAACTGCCCCATTCCCTTTTTCTCTCCTCGAAGACGGCTTGTTTTTATCTCAGACTTTTGAAGTCCCCGGCAGGATGGGGGTGGGCGAAAGACAAAACTGACCGCCCCAACCCCATCTTCCCGAATCCTCCAGGGGTGAGTGATTTAATAGTATGGAGTTTAGGGAGGGTCAGAAAGTGTCTGGAGAAATAGCCTTGGTTTCTATTAGTTGTGCAGTTATGTCCTCTAACTTAAGAAGTAGTGATAAAAATATTTATTTTATTCGAAAAGTATGCCATCAGATAACAGGAATGCTTGGCAGTGCGAGTGTGTCATTTTTTGGGAAAAAGCAAGAATCCCTACAAGACAGTTTAAAAAATACACAGATAAGGTTATGAAGATGTATTCCACTTGGCGAAGTTTACAACAAAATGCTTGTCGTCCGCCAGACTCCCAGAAAAAATTAGAACAGGCGTTTGTGATAACCTGAGCAATCTATTTGTTGCATCCGCGAATGCGTTGGAAATATTAAAAATTGAAGAAGGTAGACAATTTTTACTGAATTGACGAAAGCCAGGTCGAGTGGGATGTTTAGGTGGAATTAATGTAAAGCGGACAAAACGCGTAGAAATAAGAGCTTTACAAAGATTAAGTAACGAAGAGAAGAGACAGGCCAAGGCTCTCAATAGTTCTGAGACGATTCATGACCGAGACTCATTTGAGGAACCATCATTATCTAGTATTGAAGATGAAGAAATTTCTGATGATCAAACAGTAGCTTCAAGAAAAGAATACCCAGAACCCCGATTGCAAAAAGTATACTCTTAAGCGTAAATTTGAATGCTAATTGTTCCAAAAAAGTGAATGTTTTTAAGATGTTAGTTAGATTTTTATGAATTTGTTAGAATATGTTCCACTATAAATCTATTTAAAATATTAATTTTTAAACTGGAACTTTTTATAATTGTATGGGTAAGTGTAAATAATTTTTGTTTTATTTTAAACAATTTTGAATTATTATATACATGTTTTTGAAATTTATTTTCAATTAATGCACTTTTTGTTAAATTTTTGCCTTTTTAAATATTATTTTAATGTACTAATAATATTCTTAAGTCATATTTCCATCTTCTTTACTCATAAAAATTCGAAATTAATGAAATTATCGGTCATTCTCCTCCCGAGGAAGCGAGCGGAGACGTTCTTCCCGTAGTAAGCCATACTATAACACTATGGCGCGCTATGGCCAAACTTCAACCGCGATAAGGCACGTGTTAATATTAAAATATCGGAAAATCCTTTTGCACACTTTCATTTTATAGTAAAAGGAAAAAAAATTAAGGGGGGGGGTTAAAGAAATTATTGAAAAAAAAATTTTCCCCATTATAATAAGGGCCACCCTAATGAACAGTGGTCGCTCCCAGAAATAGTCGCTTCTAAAAACCGCATTCCCCATAGCAGCTGTTCTCAAACTGAGCCAAGGCCTGGGACTCCTGAAATTTGGATTAAGTGGACAAAAATGAATTAAAACGCTGTTTGTAAAGGTGAAATTTCCCAAAATTTTTCGAGGACCCCCTTTTGTACTTGGAACTCTGTATCACCCACAATTTTTGCACATCAAGTAAATCAAGATGTAAATTTTATCTTTCGATTTCGAAAATGCTATAATTTTAACTTAATATGGAAGAGGTTTTAAGAATTATTTCATCTTGCGATATAAATTACTAAATTTCTTTAAAGGATATTTGGGAATAATTCTTAATGCGCCACTGGTAGGCGTGTATATAAAAGTCACAGGAATGGAAAAATTGGATGCATCAGTGAAAGGGAGAAGCATGAAAAAGTTTGGAGACATTTATTTTTAAATGTTCTTCGCTTGTCAGTTTAATTTCTGAAAAAAAAAACATAAATTGAAGATTAGTGATCCTGTTAGATTCTGCTCATAAAAAGTGGCTTGCGATGTTCAAAAGTTTAAGAACCCCTTGTCTAATGAGGGAATTGCATAGGTGAGGGATTTGCTTAATTTTACACTTTTTTGATACGTTATAGTTTAAAACTCTCAAATATCAGATTTTAAAGTTCAAAAATATGTTTTAAATAACTTAAAATTCGATTTTATTTTTGCCAAAACACTAGTAAAGTCATGTGATCAAAAAACGGGATTTGACGTCACAGCGCCGTCGAAACTAGTGAATTGTTGAAAATAAAAGAAATCAGGTGATCAGACTTATCATAGAGCATTCGCACATGACGTCACTTGGAGGACAAAATCAACGTTGCTAAGGCCGTTGTTAGGGGCGGGACATAGAAGTATCCAATAGCAGCATTCGCACATGATGTCACTGGAGGAATAAAACAACGTTGCTAAGGCCGTTGTTAGGCAGAGTCATGTGATTGAAAATGCTCTATAAAACCAAAACACGCATAAAACTCGTCTATTTCTCTAGTGAACGGCCAGAAAAAGAAAAAATTAAAACTTTAAATCCTAATAATTCCAAAACCAATTAATATTTTTTTGAAAAACAAAACGCCAATCTTTTTATAAAAAATATTTGTATGTGTCTTTAAAATATCATAGTTTTTTAGTTAAAACTTTATGAAGAATAGCAGAATGAAGCAAGCTAAGCATACAATAACATAGCGAGTCCAAGCGCTGTGACGTCACGCAGCAGCCATAACGAAATTACTGTTTTTTCCCGCCAATACTGGAAACGACATTTTAAAAATTAATATCTTGGGGAATAGTTTTCCGATTTCAATAATTTTTACGTCATTTTTCATGGATTTTCATCCTCTATCATAATAAAATTAAAAAAAAAAAACCCGTGCAATTCCCTCATTTAGCAGGAAAAGCGGGTAGATATACTTATTACTAAAAGAGACTACGCCTTAGCTCACCACTCAAAAAGTAAACTTTATAAATTTATATTTTTAATCAACCGAAGAAATGTTGCAATTGGGGTTAAAAGAGTTATTAGTAAGCTCTACCCTAATGTGGATGGGCGAGGATGAAAGATATGCATGTCTATATGAAGACTGGACTTCGAACACCAGCTAAGTGCCAAAAAGTAAATTTCCCGTAATTCATCATTTTAAATTTGATTCTCCATAGAAAAATACACATAATAGCCGCATTCACAACAACCATTCTTACCGGGGAATGGCAGAGAAAACCGGTAATTCTTCCACCGCTCTCCCTACGCTAGGGAAAACCTCACCGGACCATCCGTTGAAAATTCTCCCCTGGGACATAGCAGTAGGAAATGTTTTAATTGGACTAACCGCCTGTAGAGGGCGCTCTCGCTCGCTTATCGTATGTATTTCTACGAGCTCGCTCGCTTGTCACGTGATTCTTTCTACCGGTAGGACGAGTTAGAAGAGTGTATTTGTGAACGGGCTATTCTATTTCCTCTCGGTTAGTTTTCGGAGATCCCTTTTCCCCTACTTCTTTAGCTCTTTCTCCGGTTGAACAGGTTGTCTGTTGTGAACGCGGCTAATAAGTCGTCTTTCAGGCCGTTTTTGACCTACTAATCATGGTTGTGGCACTTGGCTGGATTTATAGGGTGTTGGTGATGGCACTTAGATTGATTTTTCGGGTCTAACTCATTTTTTTTAAATTTTTGCACTTAGCTCGGGGTTTTGAAATCCAGTCTTCTATATTGAGCCACTTAAAAAATTACATAGTACACACTTTGTTCGCGTCCCGCCATACTGAATTCGGACGTAGATTGGATGCTTAGGGAAAGGGAAATGAATGTTAGTATGAACAGGGATCGTTCCTAGAAATAGTCGCTTCTAAGAACCTCATTCTCCATAGCAGCTGTTCTCAAACTGTGGAGCCCGAGCCAAGGCCTGGGACTCCTGAAATTTGGACTAAATGAACAAAAATGAATTAAACCCCTGTATGCAATGGTCAAATTTCCAAAATTTTTCGAGGGGAGGGCCCCTTTTTGTACTTGGACTTACTTCTCAACACTCGACTTACACTGTTTGAGACTTTCTAGTATCAAATCGTTTATTTTTATCAATCGGATATTATTATCATTCTACTCTTGGACAAAGGTGATCACATTGGTACTGATTTAATTGGAATGGTATTTTATTTGTAACCATTGACCATTGGTAGCTTTAGCCTCTTTGTTTGCTGACATGGTCACTCCCTGGTAGTACACCAGCTGTCTTTCTTGGTCAGTTATGCATCTCATTATGCTTACCTTGATCACTGATCACTTTTCCCTTTTTCTAGGCTTACATGGTATCTCATCTCTGGCAGAAAATAATTTCATAATATCTCTCTATAGAGATTGCAAGGCCGTATCCAAGGGAAGTTAATGGGTTTAACACCCCTGAAATTTGGACATAAATTTGTAAGCTGTCTTTACCTTGAAAATTCTGTGACTTACAAGAAGTGGTTTCCTTTTGGTCTAACATAAAAGGTTTAAAAAGAAGTTAAAACACGAGCTCAAGGGTCACATCTTCAAAATTTTCCAGGGTGATAGGACCCCCTAATTTTTCCTAAAATTCACATTGTTTACAAAATTTTCAAATTAAGTGCATCTAAAACTTAACGTATAAAAGAACTTGTAAGGAGGTTACCTAAGTCGAGTTCTGTGATACAAGTTCTGAGTTCTGTGTACGAGTTCTGTGTACGAACACTCCCCCGAAACCTCATTTTTTCAGGTACGTTTGCCCGACAACTCATTTATCGTAAATAGGAAAGTACTACATAGTTAAAATACGAGTGTGCTTAATAATGTTATGTTTCGGGTGCTGTATTAAGTTTCGTCTTAGGATCCCCGGTCCATATCACAAAAGGGGGGCTATAACCTAAATATTAAGGTCCTATAGTTAAAAATGTGGTAGTTCTAGGCCCTGAAAGATGGTATAATATTAGCTAATGACTTGCTTTGATTACGCCTTGTATATTTTAGATGTTGTCACCAGTTTTTCAGAAAATATTGGTCCGTTTAACCAATCACTCCGGTATTGTGAATTGCGATAAACTCTACTGGTTTAGGTTAGCTTAATTTACAGGTGTGTCACAGACAGTCAGGTCTTACCGATGTGTGACTGTGCTGCTAAGGGGAAAGAGCAGCTTCCGCTGTTAATTAATTTAAAAAAAAAAAAAATATTCTACATCATGATACACGCAAACACCAGCCAAATCAGATTAAAAATTTTGAAATCGGAAAAAAAAATCATCTGAATTTATAACCATCCGATTAATAAATGCATGGAAGAGACCGACCCTAAAATCAGTTCAGTGATTCGAATTCTCTTCTTAAAACGTCCCGTTTTACGAAGAAGAGCAAAAACACCATTAGGCAAACAATTTGATCATCCAGACTTTTTATACGTTCCTATCGAAATGGGTTTTCTTTCTCCCAAGGGTGGTGAGGATGCTTCTAATGTCATAATGGAATGAGCAGCCACGTTTATAGAAACGTTCTTGACCAGAAAAGTTTTACTTCAGCATAAAAGCGAAAAATAAATATATGGAACAAAAATTTTTCGTTCTTGTCTAGATGCTTCTTTTAGCGAAACAATAAAGGAATCTTAACTATGATTAAACTTTATATAAAGTAAACTTTTCGTCTTTATTCTTATTAAATTACATTCCGGTTTTTGGAGCTTGGGAATTTTTACTGCCCCTTTTTAGGTCTATAAAAAGCCCTCTGTTATAAAATTGGGTATTTTTCGTGATAGAGTAAAAATTTACTTTCCGAGAAGAATCATTAATAACTTCTGCAGATGTTTTAATTTTTTGTGTTAGTAGTTTGGTTTTTATGTGTATGACTGTGAATTCTTCCTAAGGTATTTTCCTATAGTTTTTTTTTCACAAAAATCTGTGAATGGTATTACTCCATTTATTATCTAGTTTTATTTATAGCACATCTTATGATCAATTAAAAAATTAGGATGCAATAAATTTTTAACGATTAAATCATGAATATTACAAATGAATACAAATTAATTTTAAGCATTTCAAAATATTGTATTGTAGTAATTTATGATTAAGGGCTATTGCTTTTAACTCATTTAGTTTTTATTCTTAATAATAAAAACTACATGAAACTATAATGTAGAATGAAATTATAACTCTTTACTAATTATAATTAGTTTGAATTTGAAAACGGTTCTAAAAATAAAACTAATGAATTAAATTTTATCCTACTTGGTAATATTTTTCAGGAGATCACGCGATATTTTATTTTCTGTAAAAATATTTTTAGTTCAAAAATTGACCACTGGAATAAAATATTGGTTTTAGGCCGAATTTAATCTTAACAAATCACAAATTGTTAATCTGTATTGATCTGTATAACGCAATTTCGGGAATGCGCATACATTTGAACGAGATTCACAATCTTAAATTTTGTGGAATTAGGATTGGTTACATATGTATATTCTTCGGCTTGTGTGCTTGATCTCAAGGATCCACTTATAAACCTTCGTCAAGTAAGACAGACACAACATAATTTTTACTGGCACACAGAGAGAAGAAATATAGGGTGGGCAAAAAGTCAGTAGACTTTTGAAAATTCCATAAAAACCGGGAAAAGTTTGGAATAAAAACGGTCTTCAGTATTAGCATCCTGAAGTGAGGTCACGGGGTTTTTAGGACATTAAAAAAATTAGTTTGAAAATATTTTAATAGATGGATCCAACATAATTCACGCGGTTCCGTGTTCGATTCCTTGTCTGGAATATGTGTATGAGATCACGAAATCGTGAAACACATACCGCATCCAATATAGGATATGGGCAAAAATCGTTTCTAGCGAAAGTATGGGTACGATTTCGTCCAAGAGAGGATTTAGGCAGGGTCGTGGGGGAAATTTTGTTTCAGAACATTTCATTTATTAAAGTGAATTTTTTTTCAATGTAAGCAGATTATCAATCATTGATTTCAATGCAATTAATGAGTTATTATGATCCATGAAGTATTTTGACTCCATCTATTAACATAATTAACTAAATTTTGTTATTGTCTTAAAAAACCCGTAACCTCAAGATGCTGTGACTGAAGACCGATTTTTATTTAGTTTTTTTCCCGGGTTTTATGGAATTTTTCTAAAGTGTACTCTGACTCACCCACCTTGTATACCCAGGGCAAGGCCGAGAATTGAACTCGATTCCAGGTACAATGCGCATACAATTTTGTCATTTCGTCCTTTGCTTCGGTGTTGTAAGTTTGAATCCGGTCCCATTTCGTTTTTTTTTTTAATTTTTGCTCCCTGATATCTTTAAAAGAATACGATTTTCTGAATACCTACGTATTTCATTTTACTGGTAAAACTACTGGTGAGAACCCCAGTATAACCTTAAAGTTATCAACCAAAAAATCTTTTATTGTATTATAAAATTAATCACCTACAGCCTAAACACCGCGTTTTCTATAACAAGATTGAGAGTAGGTTTTTATATCTTATCTGTTCACAGTGCGACAGATATGTTGCTTTAATTTTTAAAACCAATCTGCTTATCGAAATCAATCAACCAATCAACTGAACTTCAGTTCAACTCGATTTTTCAGTGTGTGACCGGTTGTCCGACGAGACTGCGGTTTTCCACGTTTTGCTGCTACCATAAAATGATGTCTGAAAGTATTGGAACTTTTAGAAGCAACAACGAAGCAAGGTATTCTCTTTGTTTATTTTTTTTGCTGGTTTGAACCAGTATGCAGTGGAATAAGACGTGTGAAAGTGTGTTGTAGTAAACTTAGTATGAACCTTTGCTCATATTTCTAATTTATGTATTTTCTGAATACGAAACCTGATAATCATTTTAAAGAATAAGATATGCTAAATGGCAGATAGATTTAACTATTAGAGGCCATATAATACGCAGTTTGAATACAAAAATAAAGTTGTCCCACATGTTTGTCCTATATGTTTACCCACAGCTCAAATTATGACTGAACCATTGATATATAGTTATTAATATTATTATCAGATCCTAAAATATTAGTAATTAGTAGATTATTGTTTGAGATCTAATAGTACTTTTAATCTATGTTGACAAAACCTATCCATGTTGCTGTGGTTACACATGGCGACTGGAGGACTATTTCTAAAACTGTCCCATAATTTTGTGCGGGGATTGTAATGGTTAGTGATATGAATGAAATATTTGTGATATAAATATATTTGAGGGAACAGATTTGATACAGGTCCTCCACGGCAACTGCTGAGTTAAGCAATCGCCAACTTAGCGACCCCTCTATAAAAGAGGCCAAGATGGTCTCTAGTTCTTAATGACTGGTCTTCAATTCTAGGATTACCATTTTTTTTACCGTGGAGGGCCTGTATCAAATCTGTTACAAAATTGATTTTTTTGGTATGCTGATTTTTCTTGAAGAACCCTACCCTACTATGTAACTATTTAGTTCAATGAAATCCAGTTAACTTGCGTTATTGAATGATCACTTTTCAACCTTTTATTACACTTAAAGTGGTAATCGGTATGATTATTTAGTATAACCTTACTTAACGAAAACAGTTTGAATATCTTTAAAGGTGAGATGTATAAGGTGTCCCAAAAAAGATAACTATACTAGGTTGCAACTTAAGTTGACCCTACTACATCACTAATAAACAAAGTAGTTCCCATCGCGGTGTCTGAATTTTGAGTGAAATAAAGATCGTCAATTTAAAAATATGATTATTTTGTTAAACTCGTGTATTAATAGTGCTTTTCAATTGCGATTTGCGTACCGAAACTCCTCCTATCAACCCAACAGGTTTCGTGTTTACCGATTTCTCCTTCCATATTTGTGACGTACTGGGTTCAAGAAACGTTGCAACCAAGTATAACAAACTTAAAAATCAATAACTAAAATAACTCGAAAACTAAAACAGGTAAAAATATGCGGTTTGTTGCACTCAGGAGTAGGATGCAACAAACCCCGTATTTTTTTTCTCTTTCTTAGTTTTTGAGTTATTATTAGTTATTGATTTTTAAAATGTCAGTCTTTTTTGGGACCTAATAAGGGTTGCTGTATGAATTCAGTAGGTGCTGGTTCAGTTCGTCTTATAATAATGGTGAAATATTTAAGTGTAAGTTTTCACATTATTATTTTCCTTAAAGTTTTAACGCATAGATATGCGATGAATAAAAATCTGATTGTTTTATAGATTTTTTAATGGTCACGTTCATGTCCGTTAATGATCACGGCTGTGTCACCAATGTGGCAAGAAGCAAGACACGGGGAGATTCCGATCTGAAGGTCATATGACTCAAAAGTGTGCATCGGAAATTTCCAATCTTCAGTCGGTATTTATAACCAATTTGAATAATCTGACTCTTATAGTGGTGAGTAAGCTCCCTACAGTTCCATTGTATTTTATTGTTTTTATATTTCTATTCAATTTTAATAAATATTCTCACGAATTAGAACCACTTAAAATTCATAAAAAAACCATTTATAATATCTAAATCAATTCCTTAAATTTTCAAAGTAATGTTTCTTTTTATATGTATAGTTAAACTTTACCGATTCAGAATAGCTCGATTCTGATTACTTTTTATAAAGTGTCATTAATTATGAAAACACCAAAGATATATCCTTTAAAAACGATTAATGAATATTTTTGCACGTCGAATTTTTCTTCTTTGAATGTTTTTATTTTAGAAGAAATCTGAACTTGACATTCGTAATGTTCTTTTGTCTTTTTTTGTGATTTTGTGCTTTAATTTTAATATTGTACTATGCATTCTTTCTAGAATAAACTAAAACGGATGCTTTATAATTTAACATTCAATTCGTTCATAAAGGATTCCATAATGTATACAATTTAATTCAGCTAGAAAATAGTTTTAAAAAAACTTATTTGAAATTGGAAACTTCAAAAAGTTGGGTCACGTTGGGTTTTTCTGAACACTTTCGTGAATTCGTTAACAAGAATAAAAATGACAGGTTTTAAAATATCATTGGTGTACTTTTAATAAAAAAATATTCATTTTAAAAAATTTCTTTAGATTTAAAAAAAATAGTAGAAGCATTTTTCCCAAAACATTGGTAGATTTTTGTTTTACTTTAGGTAGTGTTCTCATTTTAAAAACTGACCGTCCATAATTTACTGACCTAACCCTGAAAGTTAAAAATATTTACTTTAGCTATATTTCTTCTGTAAAGCTATCACAATTTCATGAAAATCACATATTTTATTAAATAAAACATTAAACTCTGTGTGTAAGTTTTAGCTTCTAAATTATTAAAATAAAACAAAATGAAATTTTATTTCTATAATTTAATAACAATTTTGACTGATTTGCCAGCGTTAATAAGTGATGGTGCTTTATTTCTGTTATTCAGTTTTTCCTTACTTAGTGATCGCAGAAATTCAAAAGAAGATAGCCCAGTCTTGTTGGTCTCGCCATTAAACCCCAACAAACCAACCAACCCATCCAGATCTTGTTGGTCACTTGATTGAATCAAAATCACCGAGATTTGGAGAGAAAAGATAATATGGCTGTTTGGAGCTTTAAAGTCTGCTCTAGGATCTTGAACGCTAGTAGGTACTGATACGGAGAATTTTATTTTTTAATCGCTAGTCAATTTAATTGTTGATTTAAAGTGCATCATTAATTGAAAAAGCAATATCATTTATCAAGTAAATGTCTTAACATGTTAAACTCAAGTAAAATACGTATCCTTAATAAAAACAATTTTTTTTTTAAGTACATAAAGTACATTTTTTAGTTAGTACATAAAATTAATAAAAATTTAAATTTTTTTAGCTTTAATTTGAAATACATCCTTAATTTAAAAAGGAATCGCATTATCATGAAAGTTGCCTATAACATGTTAAACTAAAGTATAAAATTAGTATCTTTAATAAAATATAATTTTTTAAGTTTAGATGAATGGATATGTTAAACTCCTAAAATATAAAAATTTATAAAACCTTAATTATAAAATGTTCATCATGGAAAATTATTTTAGAAGATACTTTGATGAAACTCGCGTAAAAATTTTTTTTTAAAAGCCAAGTTGTATCTTTCTTAAGAAA
Source organism: Tetragnatha montana (assembly GCA_963680715.1). Taxonomy (NCBI): domain Eukaryota; kingdom Metazoa; phylum Arthropoda; class Arachnida; order Araneae; family Tetragnathidae; genus Tetragnatha; species Tetragnatha montana. Next base: position 8,029,443 of record OY796677.1, on the reverse strand, counting down.
AAAAAAAGTTCTTTGTTTAGGTTTAAAATAAAAATGCTTTCAAAAGACATAATTGATTTTTCTTAATTTTCAGTTCTTCAAAGGCCAGCCTGACAAGAGATCTGGAATGGAAGAAAGATATATTTAAAATAGGATTAATCAGTCTTATGCTGATATTAGAAGGTAACATAAAACTTTTTAACACTTTTAAATTTAATTTTTTTTTAGTTTGAGAATACATCCTGAACTATTATGTTATTATCTATATTATAAGTCTTGTGTGCATTATGGCAGTAGTAATATGAACAATCGCTAATTAGTTAACGTTATTTTAAAATTTGACTAATATTTACACTTAAGAAATAAAAAAGGTATTTTATACTAGTAGCTTAATTCCATTTATGGTTCATTAAATTTTAAAGTCTTTTGGCTTTCCATAAATATATAAAGTAATTTCTAGACTAAGAAAAATATGATTTTATTAATGATTCTTTTAGTTTCTCCTAACTTTGGAACTCTTTTAAAATGTTTTAAATTTTGGGAAAATATCCTGCACTATTATGCACACAAAGATGAAAAATCCCTAATTAACTTTTTTTGAATCTCTCTATATTAAAAAAAAGTAACAGTGACCGCCGCCGCGGCCGCCGCCGCCGCCGCTGTCGCCGCTGCCGCTGCTTTTGAAAATTTTATTTTTGAACACTTTGAACTCTCACTACGCAAAAACTATTCCACGGAAATTTGTGAAATTTTAAACATTGCTAGACAAATGTATGAGGATCGTTTTCGTTCTAAAAGCTAATAGATGAGATAATTAGTTCTAGAGTTATTTAATGTCAAAGTCGAAAATTATTTTTTTCTGCTGCGAGTTCGACCCCAGCAAAAGCTATTAGCAGCAGAAATATGATTTTTTGCAGACACATACTCTTAGATGTGCAGTTTTGCACCACGTCGCCCTTTTTTCGAATTTCGAATTAGTTTTGGAGTAATTAAGTTTTAAAGTTTCAAAAATTTTGACGATTTTTCTGTTTTTTCGTTATAAAAGCAAAACTAATCATTGTAGAACTATGATATTTTAAAGACACATACAAATATTTTTTATAAAAAGATTGGCTTTTTGTTTTTTCAAGAATTCTAATTAGTTTTGGAATTATTAAGATTCAAAGTTTTAATTTTTTCTTCTCTTTCTTGCCATTCACTAGAGAAACAGACGAGTTTTAAGCGTGTTTTATGATGAGTCTGATTTATTTTATTTTCAACAATGCTTTTTTCTTCAAACTGGTTGATAATTATTAGCAGACTTGCTGGATATTTTTTTAACATTTCGATTAAATTATTCATAAGCTAGAAAAGAATATATTTCAACAACATTTTTTTCTGTTAATTTAGAGGAATGATCCGAATTAAATTATTTATGCAAGAGAGAGGTATTTTCGGTATTAATTAAGCTTAATTAATTAATTAGGATTAATTAAGCCAAGAGGGTGGTGCTGGATTGTTGAGATGAACAAGCGAGCTCTGCTCGCTAAGATCGCGAAGCGATCTGAAAAGAACTGCGAAGCAGTTACGGGGGTTGGTGAGCGATAGCGAGCAGGGGGCAGGCCCCCTAGTTATTTAAAAAGTCCCTAAATATTTTAAACTTAAAAAATAAAAAAGTATTTTACACTAGTAGCCTATATCCATTTATGGTATACATTAAATTGGAAAACTTATTGACTTTCCATAAATATATAAAGTTTCATTAAAAATTATTAATACAAAACAACAAATTCCATACTTCAACTAAACCTAGCTAATATCCTTTTGATTTTGCAATTTTAAGGGTTTTCTTGCATTGAATTGGTCGGTAACATCGACGGTAATCTCTTAGTCAAAATTAAGCATATCAAACTTGTATCTACAGTTTATTGTAGCTTTTTACCAACTCCCTAACACCTTCTTTTGGAACAGTTTTGTTTATGGATCAGAAATTAGTTTTGTATTTATTTTAAATGTAATTCTTCGTATTCGGAAACGATTACAGTTTAATTATTCATTGATAAAAATTAATACTAACACTTGGATATCTAATTATGTATCAGTTAATGTTAAGAAAATTAGATAAAGTCAACGTGTCGATTTAATTTTATATTAAGTGCATGTTCCTTTAAAAAGTGTTAAGGGGAGAAACTAACATACATTTAATGAGTGGTTACAGCTTTTGTACTTTGAAATACTGATCTATTCGTCTGAAACTTATTGGTTATTTGGTGTTTTTTTTCCCACCTTACATTTGGACACCCGTGCAAATTCCTATTTCTGCTATCCGGTTACGCCAGTGGTTCCCAACCGGTGGTCCGTAGAGAGAACTGGAAGCACACAAAAAAAAATCCTAAAAATAATAAATTTGAATGAATTGAATAAGATTGAATTATACTTTCGGCTATGTAATTTGTGAGGATAACATTCACCACTAAATTAATAACAATTCTTTCTTCTACTTTTAATTTTTAAAATACAATTAGGAGGTAGGGAAAAAGACGAAATTTTGTCGGTTCCGAAAATTTACTTATCTCACAACAAAGATTACTAATTCTCGTGACAGTTAATTAAATGTTTCTAAAAATATAGTTAGACTTCATAGCATTATATGAAATTCCATGCTTAATTAGGAATAATAAACTTTCATCTTGAAATTTCGTGAAGAAAATTATTTTGAGCTATAAAAGGTGGTCGTGAAGATTCCAATTTTGGTCTGCGGATTTCTTTGAGGTGGGAATCACTGTGTTATACGGAACTACTACTACCTTTAAATAAGGGCTGGCAAAAGAAACTGAATAATCCTCTAACAAGGAGAGGATCCCAACGTGTCATCACCGATTTGGTTCATTTTTGGTGTGTAAGTAGTGCATGACTAGGACATCAATTTGTGAAAATATTAAGAAGCAACTTTCAGAAATTTTGGAGAAAATCGCGATTAAAAATCTTAACTTGTACTTATATATCTGATAAGATTCTCGTCTTGCAAGCAGATCGTGGTGTAGCGGTAAGATTTGTGATTCCCAACCCAAAGGTCCCGGGATCGAGTCTCGCTGCATACCATAATTTTTATTTTTGTTTTCCACGCAATTAAGAGCACAGATATGAAATAAAGTAGTACATATTTATATTTATAATTATCAATTTTGAAACATTTTTTAAATATTTTTTTTTTGTTTTTGAAGTCTTTTCATTCCTTGTTTCCCAAAAAAAATAGTTATTAAATCCAATTTTTATGATCCTATTGTAAATATTATATGTTTACCAACAAAAATGTTTATTTTAACTATCAAATCAGACACATAACAAATCCTTTTAGCATAACAAAATTGCGTACTTTCTTTCGGATAGTTAGGGATAAATTAAAGTAAAACTTCATATATAAACATATATTTTTTTTTTGAAAATATCTTTTCATTCCTTGTTTCCCAAAAATATAAATTACATCCAATTTTTTATGATCCTATTGTAAATATTATATATTTACCAAAAATATTTTTACGCACAAGAAAAAATATTTTAAAATTTATAAATAAATATTATTATAAGTTTATTTCATATCTGTGCTCTTAATTGTGTGAAAAATTAAAATAAAAAATATGGTATGCAGCAAGACTCGATCCCGGGACCTTTGGGTTGGGAATCACAACTCTTACCGCTACACCACGATTCGCTTCCAAGACGAAAATCTTATTAGATATATAAGTGCCATGTTAAGATTTTTAATCGCGATTTTCTCCAAAATTTCTGAAAGTTGCTTCTTAATATTTTCACAAATTGATGTCCTAGTCATGCACTACTTCCACACCAAAAATGAACCAAATCGGTGATGACACGTTGGGATCCTCTCCTTGTAAGTCTCTCTCTTTGAAATGATACTTAGTTCTATGATGAAAATGCATTTAATTTCCCGATCAAAATTACTTACCAATTAGACATTTTATCTTTTTCGTAACGAATTCAAACAACTGTTAAAAGTGTAGTTTAAGGGGCATAGAAGAAACATCGACAATTACCAGGTTTTCAAACTTTTTTTAAGAGATCACATTCAAACTAAAATGTCACCCTAATTTCTATTTAATCAGATACTTTATCGATAATTTTAAAAGATCTTGATTGAAGAAGAGATTTTTTATCGATCCTGTAAATATTTTTAGAAACCAAAATAATCGCAAATTAAAAATGAAGATGAACACTCACCAGTCAAATTGTAAATTAATTTAACTACGGAATAAATATCTATTGAATCTTGTCAAAACAAGCGCTTAAAAACGAAATACTTTATACTTGCTGCGAAATACTGTTGTAGTGCGTATGAGTGTTTTTAGAAATTTTAATAAAGTAATAACTAGGGATAGAACACAGGAACTGCCGCATGGCTACTAAAGCATCCTACTTAGTGGGTTTTCAATAACTTTAAAACCTAATAAAACATCTTTCTTTTGAAGCATGAGCATGGCGGCGAGACCGAAATATTTCGTTTCAAAGCGCTATAGAACCATGAAGTTGCACCTGATAGTTGTCGGTCTGCGGACCATACATTGGTTAATGGGAACGACTGATGTAATTATGAAAAAAACGTATTTGTTTTGTTATCGTTGAAGTATGGCCGTCAACATATTGTCCGACCGCCACGATAAAAACTTTCGAAGTAAGTTCAAATCTAAATGATAGTGACACAGATTTGGGCCAAAACGTTATTTCAGCGTTTTTGAATTTTTACCATCACCCATAAATTGAAGGAAATAACCAGTTTCCATAACAATCGGCACAATATTGCACGATTTTTAAAGTTTTTCTCGTGGCAGTCGGACATAAGCAGTATACCGTAATTATCTTGAAATGATGAATCATATCACCATTCAGATGAAAGAGTGAGGGAGTTCACCACTCAAATAGTCAGATATTTTATTAGGTATGAAATGTGAAATAGTCTAATATTATATCTCAATAAAAATCAGTCAACTTAAAAATGAGTTATTATGCACTTTAAATGATTAAATTATATGTTTAAATTTTACGTGATAAAATTTTTGCATAAACTGAACGTTTAGAACGGAAAACGGTTTGCGGGGTCTGAGAGGGGTAACCCGTGTAACAGAAAGTAGCGCGCGTTCTCCCGGGTTAAACTAAAATTGAGAAAAAAAGCTTTAGCAATATGCTTAAGTTTCCAATTGGTTAGAAACGACATTTTTGTTTGACTGGAAAACATACATATAGCAACTACTCAAAGAAAAAAATCAATGCTACTAAATATTTTCATTACATTTACACCAATTCAAATAGGATCATCTTCAAGTGTTTATAACGTTCCGATTTTTCTTTTGCATTTTTTTGCAACTCTTATCAAGGCATAAGAAAGATAATAATCCTCTAAGTCTCTCTCTCTCTCTTTGAAACGATACTCAGTAATATCATTAAAATGCATTTAAGTTCCCGATGAAAATTACTCACCAAATAAACATTTAATATTTTTTGAACGAATTCCAATAACTGTTATAGCGCAGTTTAAAACTTTTAATTAGGGAGGCGCATTTTTTTGTCCTGTATGAAAAAATATTTTTCACCTTTTCCTTTTAGTCAGACACTTCTCCACTTTATTGATAAATTTAAAAGTTTTTTATCCTGTAAATATTCTTAGAAACCAAAGTAATTGCAAAATAAAATATTGAGATGTGACAGTCACCACTCAAATAGTAAGTAAATTAAATTACTATATAAATACAGACTGAAACTACTGAGTAGAATCTAAAAGTTGTCAGTGGGCAAACCGATGCACGATCGTGGAAACACACGGCCAGCGGAGCCAAGTTCGGCCTATGTACTTCCCCCATCGCATGATGTTAGTGTTCCTTTGCATTCAGAGAGGTTTCTTCCGCATTTTAGAAAAAAAAGCCATCGAAGGGGAGTTCTTGAACCATACTGAATGTTATACAAATTCGAAGAATTTAACTTAACGTATATTAGTCGTTATTTATTCACAATAAAATATCTGACTATTTTAGTGGTGAGTGTACTCGCCTCAACGCCTACTATCAGATTTAATAGTTCCAGTTGTAGGGAGAAGATGGATACCTGTCCCTAGTAGCATAGCTCAGACGAAATATGTCAAGTTTACGTAACTGCAACTAGAAGTAAACGAAATTTGGCCATACGTGACGGAAATTGAACGAATCTTGAACGTTTGTGATACTAAGAGGAAAATGGAGTGGAAGTGTACTACCTTAGTCACAATACCTAGTAGACTGAATGCAGACACACTGCACGAATTATGACAACTCTGCGTTTGCGTTTTCTACGCTTTGGTAAGTTCTGCGGAGTGAACTAATGTTTTCTTACAGGATGACAGTTTCATTTCCCATGCTTAATGCTTAGAGGGACACATGGCTTGGCATGTAGAAAATAGGGCTTAACGTTTCAAATGACATCCTTAATCCTACCTAAAATCTTGAAGACTAGATATAACGTCGAAACGAATACCCCAAATGTCCAAAATTCGTGATGTAATTGACTAGTTTTCTCTAGGCTGAATGGCAAGGAAAGTTTGCTGCTGTAATTTCCACTCGTGAAGCCCCCAACCAAGTATTGAAAATAAATAATTCATAGTTTTACTTTGAATTCGCAGGTGTCAAATAACTTATTGGTTGTTAGGGTAGAACTAAATTGCTTTTCCCCCCCAAGTTTTACCCCTTTCAAAATAAGCTTGAAAATAATTGTTTAAATTCGTTTATTTTACATTATTCACTAAACTAAAGTTTCAGCAAATCGTCGGCTTACAGGAGAAATGCACCAAGTCAATTCTGGCTCAACTACTCTGTACGAGATTACGCCAAATTTGGCAATATCCTTTTCCACCATTGAATTTTATTAACTCCATGGCGAGATTTTTTGAGAATTCGGTGGTTCTTTCCCGTCCTTCTTTCAAAAGACTCTCCAAAAGTAACTTAAAGCTCTTTCACACTGTTTCACTTTCAATGCTCTTCCTGACTTATCCACTCGTGTGAATCGTTAGTTTCTATAGAAAAGTGAAGGAGTAAAAAGTAAAACGGCGGTTTACACTTCACTTAGGGCGAGCGCGCACGGGCGACTTTTGTCACGGTGACAAAGACAAAAACAACGTTGCTAAAGCTGTTGTTAGGGGCGGGACATAGAAGTATCCAATAGCAGCATTCGCACATGACATCACTGGAGGATAAAAACGACGTTGCTAAGACCGTTGTTAGGTAAAGTCATGTGATTGAAAATGCTCTATTGTTTTCTAATGATATTTTTGATACTAGTAATCCTGGTCGCCGTGACTTTAGTCACTCGTGCGCGCCCAGCCTTAGGATGATTCTTCCAAAATAACTACAAAAAAGTGATAAGTCTGAATTAGCCTCTTTCTCCTGTAAGCTGACAAAAGTAATTTCAAGACTGCTATTAATGCTTCCTTTTTTCCAGGTTCCTGAAAGTAATGGAAACGAACCAAATCTGAAAGTCTAGTGATAGATTCTACGCATGGCAAGGAAGCTAATGTGAGTTCCAAAACTCCTGTAGGAATCGACGTAGAATAGACGACATTAGTCATTACGTCACTTGCTTGTTTGGAAACGTTGATTCTATCCGTGATTGGTTCCGTACGGATTTACTTCCAATCACGGATAGAATCAACGTTTCCAAACAAGCAAGTGACGTCACACTAATGTCGTCTATTGTTCTCAGAAAGTAGAAGTCCCTGAGGCCTCTATAGGTACTAAATGTCAAATTTATTCAGTTTCTACTAAATATTAATGTTTATGTTGCATGTTTCTTACATTTTATTCTTTTTCAGGTCCTTCGCAGAGGCGAATAGGGAAGCTGAAATAGTTGACTGCATGACATCTTTAGAAGGTTTCTTGCTTCTGAACTATAAGTAGAGATGGCGAAGATCCTCAGGCAAGGCACTACGTGTCAAAGTTTTATTCCTGGACTGCTAATGGTTGTTAAAGTCCAGATGTTGCATGTAAGCATTTTAGTTTCTGTAAAAATGTTTTGCTCTAATAAAGATCGATGTCTCCTAATCTTGTTTGTTTATTTGCGTACTTATGTCCTCATATCTAGAGTTGCTACTCGGTCCACGCCGCTCAGACTGAGCATGCGCGTGGACTTAGTATATACAGGGCGCGCAGGTAAGCTTAGAGCGCATGCGCAAAGAAAGTAAGGGGTAGGAGTTGATGGCCAAGCAAAGTTGAAAGCTAGCCAAGGAGTAGGGAAATTACCAGGTGAAAGGTAGAAGTAGCAACCAAGGTAGAAAATAAAAGTCCAAAAACTAACTTTGGACTTGGTTGGAAAGACGAAGGTTGAGCTTGGTTGATAAGTCAGAGTTGACTTTGAATATTTTCCAAGTTCAAGAATGAGAAAAAGAAGCTTTTAAATTCTAAGTTCCTTTTCTCATTCCTGAACTTGGAAAATATCCAAAGTCAACTCTGACTTATCAACCAAGCTCAACTTCAACCTTCGTCTTTCCAACCAAGTCCAAAGTTAGTTTTTGGACTTTTATTTTCTACCTTGGTTGCTACTTCTACCTTTCACCTGGTAATTTCCCTACTCCTTGGCTAGCTTTCAACTTTGCTTGGCCATCAACTCCTACCCCTTACTTTCTTTGCGCATGCGCTCTAAGCTTACCTGCGCGCCCTGTATATACTAAGTCCACGCGCATGCTCAGTCTGAGCGGCGTGGACCGAGTAGCAAGTGCGTGGATATCAAATAAAAAGTCCCTTTGAGAAACAATTTTTTATTTGGAGACTAAAAGGGTGGGGTTACAAGCAATTCAATGTTACAAGTTTCCATGTCCTATACAATGATAATCAGTCCAGTCACATTCAGGAGCCAGTAAAACGCAAGTTCATTAGAAGACAGTCTAGCAGACATATCAGGAGACTACAACGCGAATTAGTCAGACTTGAGCGCTGTTAAAAGAGCTTGCGAAAAGTCAGTAGATTTGTGGCTGAAGTCCATCTTGGGTACTTTTTCAACATCCTTGATCATTCCACTAAACAGATATCGCCTTCTGCAGGTGACAAATCCCAGGAAAGAATGATTTCTTCCATCTGACACGTCAAGGCACTGGACCTGTAAAAAAAAACGATTAAAAGTACAATAGTATTGGGTTCCCTGAAACATTTTACCATATTTTTTTACAAGTTGGTTAATGACAGTGGAAAATTTTTAATTGGAGGATCCAAAATACTATTTTCAAATACCATCTCATGGTAGAGGGCAGCCCTTCTTATGTGATTGACAGAGGGATAGGCAGTACAATTTGGTGGTGACAGTTGTGATTTGGCTGGGATGTGTTCATTCAATCTGTCACTTACGAATAGAATATCCGACCTTGCCCTATCAGATTATTTTCTTCCACCTCTCGTAACGTGACAAAAGAGGCCTGAGTTTCAGTAGTAGATGCGATCCCAGCGCCACCAGGGCCCCTATCACCAGGCATACCCAATGTTTTTTAGATTTCCAATTATTGCCTAAGGTCATGGTCTCTGTTCTGGTACTCTTTGGGCTATATTAGATCGTGAAAATCTCCAGGTACAGAAAATAATGTAACACGATACAACACGGAATGAAATTTACCTCCTTAAAACAAATATACAGAATTGGGTTAAAATTAACCAGCCGATTAGGCATGAAAACTTAAATAAAAAAGGGTTTTTTTCAAACAAATCGAAAATATAGAAAAGAATGGATAGTTTTAATACAATGAGTATTCTGGGTGGTATTTCTCCCTTAAAACACCTGAACCACATTACCAAGATTAATGGATGCGAGACAAAAGAAACTACGAACTTTTAGAGCAGCTGGTTAGGTGAATAGCAAATAGGATGATCGCTAACTTTTGAATTCACGAATCTAAAGAAATTAAACTATGGGGAAGGCAGGGATTACAGGCAAAAAAGGAAAACACGTTTAAGGGTTAGTAACAAGTTTTCGACACATAAGAACTTGGCTCCCCAAAACTAAAAGGCATCCATCTTTGAATCCCTTCTCCTCAAAATTCTAAAAGGGATGAAGTCTACTTGGTTGACAATTTAATATTGAAATTTCTTCCTTAAGAGATCGAGGGCTGTAAAGATTACCTAGCAAGAGCCTTCAACGCAGTACCCTGGGTTAAACTATCCCCTGCTAAGCTGTTATAAAAAGATACGTAAACAATTTGAAACTTTCAAACGATAACTTAAAGCATTATTTTTGTAGAACGAGAGTAACTTTTTAGCAACGTAATAGTGAACCATGTTTTATCATGCGTTTTATCAATTTGCGTACTTATTACTAAAGTAAAAACATAAATTTTACAGGTATATAAATTAAATACAAAATATCTTCCTTCAAGATATAAAAGAGTGTTACAGAAATCGTAAACAAAAAGAATTCCTGTAAAAAATACTGAACTTCCATAACATACTTTGTATACTTTTTGTTACTTTACCAGAATATTAGTTTACTACAACTTTCAAAACTAACCAATACGTTAAATTTAGCTTATAACTACATAAATTATTCTTATGAAATTAAGCTCATAAACTTATATTTAATAAAAATAATTTTGTATAAACCTCGTTTAATTTTTCTACTTTATTGAGATTGTCTAGCAGCTAGACTTTTCAAATTTGTACCTACATCAGACAAGTTTCCGTCAACTTCTATATGAAATTATTCGAATTATTCAATTTTGATCATAAAGTGGTTTAAAATTCCCATATTAATGCATTATCTATATCTATAAAAGCCAAATACCACTGACTGACTGACTGACTCACTGGTAAGTGACAAACACTCAACACGGAATCTCCGAAACTACTGGACCCAGAGGCTTGAAATTTGACAGAGACGTTCCTCTCAGCTATGCGACGCGCACTAAGAACGGATTTAAAAATCGAACGACTCCTTCCCTGTTTTTCGGCGCTTTTTCTACTCCGTTTTTCCCATTGAAATAGCATTATGCATTGTTGAAATGCGTAAATTGCAGTAGGTTTATTTCTCTCTTGAGGTTTCGTCTGGCCTCATTTAATCAAATATAATTTCAAAAATTTCATAATTTATAACAAATTAAGACGAAAAACACAGTGTAAATTTCTATTTCAAAATTATAACAATTTTCAGGAAACATATAAATTCAAATAATTAATTTTGAAACAACATTTTCCTTTATTTGTAATTTTATAATTTTTTTCTAAAATAAATATATTTATGGAAAGGCTAAAATAAATGGTTTCCATGGAAACAGAGCTGAAATTATTTCATTGTTTCATGGGGCATGGTTTACTAGACTTATACATTCACTAAATTTGCTAAATTTTTATTGTTAAGTACTAGAAAACCGTTTTTACTAAGAAGTTGGCTATCATGATAAAAGGAAAATGAGATTTATCAAGCATTTTTTTATTTTGATAAAAATGTTTTTATTTTTGGAGATGTAGGATCATGCAAATAAAAATGGATTCTCTATCATTTTTGAATATAAATTAAATTAGGTATAGTTAAATATTTTGCTTTGGTGGCGGGAGTTGTTGACTGAATTACACATAGGAATTATTTTTTGATTAAATTAATATCATTTTTGGAAAAAGATAGAAACTTCATATACGGTTTACGGTTTGTAACATCCTGTAGGAAATTATTCCCAAGGGGTTCAAAGAGGGTTGCGATTTTTACTTCCTAAGTTATTATCAAGTGATTTATAAAAACCGAAGCGTAATTTTTGAAAAGGACATCGGAAATACTTCATAGAAATTTTGTTTAAGATTTTAAACTATAAATTTCAAAAGACTGATTATTTGAATTGGATTGTTCTTTTACAGCCACAGTAAAATGCGGGACGGGATACGTTAGGGTATATTTTCACAGTAAGAAACCGGGATGAAAAAGACGACGGGATGATAAGTGATTGCTAACCAGGAAAAGAAAAACCATATAACTCAATAAACCTGATGATTTAAATTGGATTGTTGTTCTTTAACAGCCAAAGTTAAAAGCGGGGCGGGATGAATTAGGGTATATTTTCAAAGTAAGGAACCGGGAAGAAAAACACGACGGGGGTGACGGGATGATAAGTGACTGCTAATCCTGATGATTTCAATTTGATTGTTCTTTACAGCGAAGGTAACTGCCAAATTTAAATGCGGGACGGGATGAGTTAGGGTTTTTACAGTTAAGAACTGTGATGAAAAAGACGACGGGGACGACGGGATGATAAGTTCCAGAAAAAGAAAAGACATAACTTGAAAAACTTTTTAAAATATTTATGAATTAACTCAACCCGTGCAAGGCCGGGTAAGTCAGCTAGTTATGTAATATATGCTCAACATACAGTCAAGGTTATAAAGTTATGTATAATATAATAAAGGTTAAGTATAGTTAAAAAAAATTTCCCAATTTAGTTAAAAATTTACTTCGAAATTCACTGAACATAATAAAAATGTTTTACTAACGTCATTTGAATCGTACAAGTTTTTATAAAATACTTTAAAACATCAAATCGTATTTAAAATAGGTTTGGAATAAATAGACCTTTTAACAGCATCAATTAGTACAATAGTGAGGAGTTTTTAAGTATTAGCTTTTCTCAATATTAATTTGAAATTATGCAATTAAATTAATGTATGTAAAAGAGAATTATGTTTAATCAAAATTATAACCAAAAGTATAAATAGCTTTCAGTTTTGAGCAAATCCATAAAAAAAAGTGAAAAACTTAAATTTAAACGTGTTAAAATCAATGTTAATTTGGGGCAGTATTGAATTTTAAGCTAAAAAGGTTTAGTGGATACATTCCGATCGTAATCTTCCAGAATCTAGTCAGTCTAGTTAAAACTTTTTAGATTAAAGTATGGTAAGCGGATAAGTAACGCGAAAAATTGGGAAGTAAAATAGTATAACATGGAAAATTCTGCGAGATAAATTAATTTTTTAAAAAAGTAGTTGATACTCAATCTTACATTTCATTTCAAGGAGCTAGATCAAGATAAGGACTATCAGTTAAATCAAAGATTGATGACAACTTCAGCCTTGTAAGACAATTTGATGTACCGAACCAAGCATCAACCAAACTGGAACATCATTTGTATTTGATGGAGCCTTTTATCCTGTAAAAAGAAATAGTAAAGAAAAAAGTAATACAAGGTGTTTCAACAAGTCTCTGCAAAAAAAACCATAAATGCACAAAAAACTAACTGTACCTCTACAGCCCATAGCTTTTTGAGAAAATCGCGACAGAAAAAGCCAAGACGTCTCACATGCATGCGTCCTCCGTAGAATGAAATAATCAAGTTTATTTTCGGATATGGCATATTTCTCGAAAAATTAAAGTCGTCGCTGGGGTATAGTTTGACACATTTTGGCTCTTTGGGCAAATTTTATCTACTCCACTGAGCTATATAATAACCTGGAGTGTAAACTCAGCGTGCCAAAATGAAAATTTATCAGTACGTCAAGTTCCCCTTATGTTTTGCATGTTATCAAATTATAATATAACACGTTCATTTAATTGAGATAGAGCGCTAAAGCTACAGAATCATATTTACAGAATTTCTTATAAAAAACGGTGATAAAATAACAGTTAAATAAATAGGTAATTTAATATTAAGGTATATAGGTAATTAATTTAATTGTTCATCCCGGCTGAATGCACTCAAGGCTGTCGCTGGTCGAACTTGGGGCGCTGACACCTCTTCTCTCCGACAATTTTATCTCTGCTTCATCCGCTCTAAGCTCACTTACGGATGCGAGGTCTGGGGATCAGCTGCGAGGACCCACATAAATAAACTACAACTCTTGCAATCAGCAGCACTTAGACTTTGTCTGGGTTGTCCTAGGACAACACCTATTAAGGCCATGGAGGTGGAGTTGGGTGTCGAGCCGATTGAAATTTTCATTTCAAGACTAATCTGGTTGAAACACCTGAAGTTGCGGTCCCTTCCACCAGAGAGTCCGCTTCTTTCAATTCTCAGCAAAAAATGCAAAATTAAAAACTCCTTCCAACATCGATTGAACTCTTTGTCTGAGTCCCTTCCGTCCCTCAAACCGGAAATTATTCCCATCTATTACTCAGAACCACCTTGGAGTTGGCCTGTTATCACGACTAATTTGTGTCTCCCTAACAACCTTAACAAAAAGGATGATCCCATGGTCTTAAGACTCGAGGCATCAGAAATGATTTCAACACAATATTCCGACCATGTTAAAATTTTCACAGATGGATCGGTAGACCTTGAAAATGGTCTTGCTGGAGCCGGTTTTTTTAACCAGTCAACTGGGGAGAAATTTTTTGTTCCTACGAGCTCCAATTCTAGCATGGATGCTGAACTTCTGGCAATTAATGCTGCTTTGGTGAGTTGCACCTGCATGACTAATGTTCAGAAGGTTTGCATTCTCACCGATTCACAGTCTGCTCTGCAGGCTCTTTCATGCAATGACACCAACGCATATTCGTTCAGAATCTCGGAACTGCGACATCTTATCCTGAAAATTCAAGAGATTGGAATTACACTCTGTTTTCAATGGGTCCCATCTCACTGTGGCATAACTGGCAATGAGATTGCAGATATCATCGCCAAAGATTCATCTAAATTATTTCCGGTCCAACAAAAGATCTCCTCACTGGCCCACTGCAAAAGTTCGAGTGGAAGAGCCTTTAAGAGGCAGTGGGCGGAAATTTGGAAAGCAGATACCGCTGGCCGTCAACTTTTTAAACTTTTACCAGTGCCCGCGGAGGAGGATACATATAAAAACGTGCCAAGGATGGTGGCCACCTTTGCTGCAAGAGCACGTACCGGGCATCTGGTCACGCAGGCTTACCTCCACCGGTTTCATCTTGCCGAGTCTGCTCTCTGTGCACTGTGTGAGGGGGATGAGGAGGACATTAGTCACATCCTCCTCGGATGCACATATCCCATATTCCATCGGGACATTCTTCGGGGAGTGGCGACCACCGTGGAGGAAATACTCAAAGATAAAAAATTTTGGACCCTCGCCTGCCTTTCATATCAGGGACATCGAGCTATCGGCTACAATTAGCCGGACGCTCGTAGCAAGAAGTAAGAAGTAAGTAGTAAGTAAGTAAATAAATAGGTATTATACTCGACTCCAACGTTTCTTGAACCCAGTACGTCACAAATGCGGAAGGAGAAAATGGGTAAACACAAAGACTGTTGGGTTGCTAGGAGGAGTTTTGGTACGCAAATCGTGATTGAATAACACTATATATACATGGGTTTAACAAAATAATCATATTTTTAAATTGACGTTCTCCATTTCACTCAAAATTCAGACACCGCGATGGGAATTACTTTGTTTATTAGTGACGTCGTAGAGTCAACTTAAGTTGCTGTCTAGTATAGTTTTTTAGGGAATTATTTTCAATACCTTGTCGCTTGCCTTGTTTTAGCATTAATGTTTTGGCCCTTTGAGAAGATTTTATCCCTACGCGAAGGCAAAGAACGGCACGAATTTCATAATGTTAAAGTATAGGAAGTTTTTGCTCTCCAGGTTTACATATACGAATAGGTACTATAGCTCAGTGCTCTAAACAAGGTATCTTTCCGTGCAGTCTGAGGAATTATTGAAACACCTTGTATAAGATTAGAAATGAAAAACGACACAAATAAATTGTGCAAATAGGAGTATATTCACCACTTTAAAAATAAGCTTTACTTAATACATTAACTAAACAATGTCTAAACCATAGAAACATGAAATCGCATATTAGTCTGTCCATTATCTACCGAAGACAACACGTAAGAATGCGGTCAAATAATACGTAAGCACTGGAGTTAGGTATTCGCTTTTTATGCTGACAATAGGGTATGAGGGATGCTTACGTAAGATTTTAAAAACTAAGCGTTAAACTAAAAGTTTTATAAACTAATTGTCCTACTTTCGAAAGGAAAACCTTTACTGGCAAAGTATATTAATTTTGTAAGATCAATTTAAAAATTAATTATTTAAGATTACAAGCATTCATTTTTGTGTATTCAAACTTTGGAACCATTAACAAACAGTAAGTGCTTTTATTAGAGTTCTTTGTTGACTTCAATTATTTCAATAAACAAAAAATATTGTTGACAATTTAGGTGGTGATTTATCCCCCCCACACACAACACGTTAAATAACTTAAAATTTAAAGCACAGATATACGTCAATCCTTTCTCGCTTAATGTGTTCAAATTTCTAAGAATGGGGTTGTTCAAATATTACGTTATGAATTTGTTTTTGTGCAATACCTTCATACATTTTAAACTAATACTAGCTGATTTGACCCGGCAAAGCCGCGTCTTACCAGCTAGATTACGCGCCTTTGTTGGCCCTGATGCGAGCTTCGCTCGTTACAACCACACGCTTGCAGCGCAGTTAAATTTTTTACAATTTATTACTTTTTTTAAGCTGCATCGTCAGCGCTAAACTGCTCAATATTTTCAATCATATTATAGGTTTTTCTAACCACAACTAATTTATTCTTATGCGTCATCTGAAGAGAAAAAGAAGTAATACTTCAATGGACTCTAACCGCCTATCTGGTTCGAGACTTCACGGAACCAACACGTGACCTACAACTGAGCTTGCAATTGGTTACCACAGATACTACACTAGTAGATCTACTAGTGTAGTATCTGTGGTAACCAATCGCAAGCTCAGTAGGTCACGTGTTGGTTCCGTGTGACGTCAGACGGTTAGAGTCCATTAAACCTGTACCATATAAATCCAACATGCCTAGTATCCTGTTGCGATAAATCTAGTAAAACGTCAAAACATTGAAGTTTGATAATTTCAAATTAGATTTTCGTCACGCTCTTTAAAAGACGTTTTGCCTGTGTTGGTAAAAATATTAACTGAAAACAATGGGGCTAATTGAAATAAATTTATAATAGACGACATTAGTCATTACGTCATTTGCTTGTTTGGAAACGTTGATTCCATCCGTGATTGGTTCCGTACGGATTTACTTCCAATCACGGAACCAATCACGGATAGAATCAACGTTTCCAAACAAGCAAGTGACGTCACACTAATGTCGTCTATTTAAAAATGGAATGCTTTGAAGGAACATGACACATTTTTGGCTCATCTAGGGTTGGAAATCTTTCGATCAAGACCGAGTTTGTCAAAATCGGTTCAGGGGTTCGGGCTGGCGGCCGGCCGAACGGAACCTCCCCATAGAGTTAACATGGGGGCAAAACGAAAAAACCGCATAATTTAAAAATGGAATGTTTTGGAGGAACGTGATATATTATTGGCTCATCTAGGGATGGAGAGCTTTCGATCAAGACCGAGTTTGCCCATATCGGAACGTTGGTGCGGCCTGGCGGCCGGCCGAAAGAAAAACCAAATTATTTTAATATATAAGATTGAGTTTAAATTTTTAAAATTACGAGAACATCTAGAACAAACAAACGGTGGGTGGATTTGGCAGTTGCCTACTTAATTATACTAAAAGCGTTAACTATTTACTTAGTTTTGCTTACTGGAAAGAAGGGGGTTAAAAGTTACTAAAAACACCCTAACGTAATGTTTAAACGTCCCTTAACAGTCGTAAAAGTAATGTAATGTTTATTGGAGTTGAACCATAGAGAAATTACGTGAGCGGCAAGACTGATTAAATTAACAATGATGTAATAGCATCTTAAATTTTATAGCAACTGTTTCATATATTACTAAGGATTCAAAACTGTACCATGAATATTCTACAAAAGATAATTCCAAGACGATATTTTTAATATTTTAAGGTTAAATACAAGCATTATTGTTTACGAGTAGCGTGAAGGTAATATCCATGGCACATACTGATTATGTTAAAAGGTAAACATTAATCGAATTTACATTTTTATAGATGAGCACAACTTTATCATTAATTAAATAGCTATTCATATATGATTTAATTTTGCGAAAGTTAACATTATTTTGAATCATGAAAATTTATCAAAATCAGTTTCATAAGGATATTTCAAAATTACTTCGGATTTTTCTTCGAAATCCTTTGATCTCAGAATGTATTATAATAGGTTTTTAATAGATTGAAAGAATATCATAAACCAAGATAATAAATTGATATAGGTATACATTTTTATCGTTTAACTTTTGTTTTGAAATTTTTATACTTCAATTGGAATTTAATAATTTTTTTGGCCTTTTATGTTTCATATAATGTTACAAAATTAACATCACAATGTTAATTTAAGTCCATAAAAGTTTAATTTTACTATGACAACAAGATAATCACTTAAAACATACTTTCATCACTTTAATAATCAAAAATGCATAAAGTTTCAAACTATTAAAGTTTAGTTACATACATTATTTTTGAAATTATTATTAAAAACATTCATTTTTTCAGAATATTGTTTTTTAAGCAAACTTAAAAAGATTCTTTATCACCTAATTATCTGGACTATCTAAAAATTGATTTGTCCGTTTACAAAAGAGAATAAGTCCAAAAAATAGCATATCGACTTTTGGGATTTTTTGGGGGATTGCATGTATTTCATATAAACATCAATTCACAAAATAACATCAATTTTAATATTCCATCATTTTCCGTGTTAGAAGTTTGTATTCACTAAACATGTGTGTACTTAAAAGTATTTTATTAAATTAATATTAACAGTATAAAAAGCTAATAAAAATGTTTAAGATACCGTAGTTGAAAAACTACTCGATATAGAGAGGACATTTTTATAAGATATACTATTCAAGATATATAAGATCAAGATATGTTCGAATTACTAATGTATTTCACCAAAGTATTTTTGATAGGATAAAGGAGCAATAGAATGATTCACAATACTTCATACAGAAAATTACCATTATAAAAGTTATTACCCTGTTTTTTACGTCCCTTGTCAAAAGAATCCTATCCTACATACTATTTAGATCAGTCATCTTCAAGAGTTGATCCTGGAGAACCTGAAAAAAAAAAGATTTTTTCCAAAAGTATAAAGGCTCATTTAGATTTTTCACTTTCGATCTTCATTTTGGAGGAATTACCTAAAGCGAAAAGTGTGAATTCCCGTTTCACTCCTTAGGTTTCGTAAAGGCTCATTTCACACTGTTTAACTTTCACTATTCATCATGAACATAGTTTGCATAGAAAAGTGAAGGAACTAAGAGTTAAACGCCAATTCATACTTTTAAATTTGGACGATTCCTCCAAGTATAGACGAAACTTTCGGGTAGACATAATGTTATGAACTCAACAGAACTGCTAGGATTCTAAAGGGATGTGTTTTTTGCATATAAAAGTAACTTCTGATTTATTTAATTTCATTAAAACTAAAAAGAGTAATAAAAGTTTAAGGCATTAACAATTAAGAACTTTATGTTCCTTAAAATTAGATATTGCATCGTTACCTTTTCGTTAAAAATATATTTAAATCTAAAAGATTAATGACAAAAAAAAATTCAGGCCAAATATTTTGCTAGACAATTTCCATAAATCATATCCTCCGCAGCAATAAATGAATTTATAATATTATAATTAATGAAGAAATAATATTTATTTCCTTTTCGTAGCTTATCCTCCGGCAATTTATTTCAATACAGTCGACACTAGTCGTGAAAGCCTACAAGTTTACGCTATAAAATTATAGCACACCTTCTAAAACTTAATGATAATAAATAAAATTCCTATCTACCTTTAAATAATAGGATTATTAAGTCAATATAAAGTCATTTAAAATCATTGAAGGGAACTTTCTTAGTTTGTTAAGTTCATTGTGCTCGAGACGTACGGATAATTTCATGTTCAAAAATAATCACGAGAACTCCTCTGTTACAAAACAAATTTGGTGCCCAAATGCGGAAAGTTTATAATAAACCGAAATACAATTATTCAACCCTTCTAATTAAAAAAAAGAACTCTACGTTAACTATCATACTAGAGTGAAAATGTACTCAATTCTTATAAGATCTACAAAACCTGGCAAAAAGTTTTAAATGCAAGAGGTCATATTGAAATTTCTTTAATTTACAAATCGGAACAGCTTTAGAAAGAGTCCTCCTGAATCCATGTTTAACCACAACTCAAATGATGACCTCTGATCTATATAATAACCAACTTATAATAACTTTATAATGAGCTATGTAATAATGATTTTCATAATGTTAAAAGTATAGGAAGTTTGCACTCCAGATTTATATAAAGCTAAGTGATGACAACACTTAAGCATGTTGCTGTGGTTACACAATACACATGGAGGCTGGAGGATTTTTTGAAGTTGTTGTTTGTTTATACTACTTATTAGCCATTAAATTTATAGTAATCATTAAAACAATTTTACTTAAAAACAAATTTTAAAGTAATCTTCATTTTGGGATGACTACTGACAATTAAAATTAACTTTCCTTTATTTAATTCATCACAGTTTATTTAAGTTTTACATTTGAAAAAACGAACTTTCCCATGTTACATTAAATATTAAAATGAAGCACTTATGACGGAATATCCTAAAAAGCAGGAAGTGAAAAGTTAGGAAAGACCAAGCTGTAAGTTACCTTAACTAATATATCCAAAAGCAAAATGATTTCAGCTAACATTTGCAAAAGTAAATAACACTTGTAAAGCGAATTTGGTCATTTCATCGTACCTAACTATTAGTTTCAAATCAGATATATTCGTAAAAATTTAACTCAAGAAAACACAAAAGGAATAACATTACCTTCAAAATGATGCTCCACGTAAAGCTTAACGTCGCACCAGTTGATCCTATCGCTAGAAATGAATTGTTGCCATCAAAAGATATTCTTATTCTATCATATGCTGATTCTCGCGGTTTTCAGGTAAGAAAAATTTATCACAAAAGCTCCCCATTTCAGCAACTCTCAAGTTATCATATAAAGCAGGGGAAATGGACTTAAAAATTACATTGCCCTAGTAGCACAGCTCATACCAAATGTGTCAAGTTTACGTAATTGTAACTAGAAGTAAACGAAATTTGGCTGTACTTGACAAAAACTGGACGATTCTTGCACCTTTGTGCTTCTTGGGAGATTTTCATTTCTGTGTCGTACTAGTTCAATATAGGATGTAAGCTTAAAAAATTGCTGAACATTAAAAGGTAAAATCTTAATTATTTCTTAAAATAATTTTTAAAATTAGTTAAAAACATAGTGAATATTCCCTGATGACAAATCAGTTAAATATAATTTATTGAAAAAATTATTTTATATAAAAGTTTAGAAAAAGTTTAATATCAAATTAAAAATATACTCTGGATTATAACACATCTCTCCAATACAATATTTTAAGACTCGTCCCACAAGAAAATGTGTTTTAGTTTGAAAGTAGTTAATCTTTTCATATCGGTGTTCTTTATTTGATTAGGTATACTTATAATTCTTCTGATAAATTGGGTGATTTAAGGATATTTTAAAAAATCTTAAAGTTTTTTTTTACCGGGCACAAATCTTGCCAATCGGACTTAAATTGGAGATGTTTTACAAATAACGCATAAAATATTAAGCAAACACTGTCAGTTAAGATATTTTAATTGTTTTTGTTTTAATACTTTATTATTTTTAACAATAGGGGAGAGTGGGGCACCTTGGGACATGGCCCACCTTGGGACACTTGAATTTACGGACGCAATTTTATAGTTATGAACTCGTGCTTCTAGGTACTAATAAATTAGACTAAAATCTACTCCTCAACGTGTTTTGGAATATTTGGTGCGTCTACAAAATTATTTACTTCACTGTTCTTGTTTTTGGTGATCTGAAGTAAGATTCAGCTGTAGTTTGAAAAGCCTTTTTGAAATAAAAAAAATATATTTATGTTATTATAATTATGCTTAGACTAAAGTACGTGTATCCATTGATATTTTAGAAAAGAAAAAGAAAATTTATTGCTAATCCCAAAAGAGTAATTAAACCCAAACTGTCAAGGTGGGGCACCTTGGGACATGTTAAAAGATACCAAAAAATTTTCAAGAATAAAAAAAATTGTTTTGTATTAAAAAATTAAATAAATTAGAGGATTATAATTTAGAAATTGGTGCAAAAAAGTTTCTGTAAGGAAACAAAAAAATCAGTGATTTACGTCATGACAAAAATGAGGAAATCAGTGAAAATTTTGAATGTAACTTATTATTGATAGCCAATTTAAGATTCTTATCATAATTTAATGTGTTATTTTTTTATTTTTCAAAATAACATAAGTTTTTATGTTATTATTGGAAGTGTTCCACGTTGGGCCACTAGTGGGGCACCTTGGGACATTAAAAGAGGTTTTTTAAAATTGTTATTATGAATTCCCTAAAAGAGATAATTGGTCGAAATTTTTTTTATTAGATGAGCAAAGGACTATATTTAATATATTATAGCTTTGTTTGAATCAATATAACGATATAAATAAATTAGAAAAATAGTTAAGTAAAAAGTGTCCCAAGGTGCCCCACTCTCCCCTAAATTGATAAGAAACCTTCGTGCTAGCAACCGGCTAATTTTAAAGGGCACCTTTTTATGTCTGTTAATTTTTTTAGCACTTATCTTTAAAAAGTTAATTCAAAAATAACTTCAGACCAATTAAACCGGAAAATAAATAAAGTAGTGTTGATACAAATTCAATAAAAATGCTTAATGTATCACTAATTTAATCTGAAAGACAAAAAAAATGCTCATAGATATTCTTAAAATGGAAGGGGTTGTGCGAGTGAATAGTATGAGTGGCGCGGGTAGCAGTACCTCACCTCCGTCCACAAGGGCTCCGGTCCACAGGTGCTCGCTGGGTAGCGCTAAGTAGGTACTTCTTAGGGCAATTCAGTGGTCAAGGATAATGTCCAGTAGTACCCGCCCATTGGAAATAAAATAAAAATTCTTAAAATGAAAATGTGTACATACATTAGGCAAAGATGTGTTAACAATGTTTTTTTTTCAGATTCGTGTAATTTATAAAATTATTTTTTCTGTCAATATTTTAAAAATCAGAGCTCAATTGTTTTGAGACTACTTTAAGTTGCAACATGAAAGGAACACATAATAAAGCGTATATATTAATTCCCTTGCAACATTGTTAGATTTAAAATCATCATGTAAGAATTATTCATGACAACTTATAAAAAGGAAAACAAGTTTAAAAAATAATATTTATTTCTTACTTTTTATGCTTGATATCATTTGAATTCCCATGCTCATTTCATCATCCTTCATATGGCTCAAAATAGGTAGGAGTTATCCCTATTAAGTATGGCCAAGCTGTTTTAGATTTCTAAGTTCCAAACGAACTTTTTAAAATATTGATAGCCTCCATAGAATTTTAACGAAATTTTTGGCATCCAAAACATTTTGGCAATTTTCAATGGGATAGATAACGGAAATGAATAAAAAAGTAACCAACCCTCATCTTCTTTACTTACCCTTTTTTTTCTTGATATCATTCCATGGCACTTTAGGTTTAGCCGGGCGTAAGCATCGAATTTTCCAAGTCAAATCAACCAGTCACTACCTGACCCTTTCGGATTTTAATGAAACTATCAAGAATTGTTCTTTTCTATGATGAAAATGAAAAAAAAATTAAAATTAAATTGGTATTTTTCGTAAAATATTTTTGAAAATTTGTGGAAAAATCAGTATTTGGATCTTTAATCCTAAATTCTATAACTCCAATTCTATTTGACCATATATTTTATTTGGTATAAAACTGGACTATGTAGAAAAAAAATGTTTTTTTATTAATTTGTTTTAGAAAATCTAGTTGGTGTCAATTTTTTTTTTAATTTTACATGTTTTTTTTTACAATATGATAAGGTATAAATTCTGAAAATTATAAAATGGAAAAGAGCCAGGGGGTCAGGAGATATAGCAATAACAAAAAATCCTGAATTTCATTGAAATCTGAGAGGGTCAGGTTGAGAATTTTTGGTTGATTTGACATGGAATAACTCTTGAAATTTTTGTTACATTTTTATATGTTATAATAATAAAAAGTTTCCAGAATAGTTCAGTTCGAGAGATTTACTCCAGGCTACTCCTACAGTACCTTTCCATGGTCATTTCTCCTTCCTTGAAATTCTAAAATAAAAGGTGAACACGAAAAAAAATATCTGTCTCATATTTTTTTCAAAATGAACTTTATTCACATAGGACTTCGAAACAACTGAAACTGGATTCATCAATAATAAGAATAACTGTGTGAGAAAGTTTAAATAAGAACGGGCATCTTGCACCGTTCCAAAGAACTTCACAATTCCGCTTAGCTCATTGAATCAAAATGGTCGCTTCGCAAAATACATCCGAGAAACCACAACAACACCAATCTTCCACAAAAAGTCATCGTTCTCGAAACACTAGTTCTCTCCACGATAAAACGTCCATCCAATCAAATACAAGACACTCGGATGACGTAACACCAACACACGTTTAAGCAGTTCTCTTTCATGAACGCTTAACAGTTTCTGAGCGAACCGGTACAGTTCGCGTCGTATTGCAGTTGGTTTTAAACGCAGCATTTTGCTGCGCATCAACTTTTTTTTAAAAAAGTTCGGATATAAGTTCTCCTGTTATATATTTTTATTATTTTCGAAGCTCTGTAGAGGTACAAGCCGACGTTTATGGTGAGAAACTCAGTGCAGACCATTTTATCAGCGCCAGAAATACGGATAATTCAGTAACCAGGACATTACCTTCATTATTTACTTACGAATATCCTTTCTATAAATTCGTAGTAAATTTGCAATCGAATGAAATGTAATTGAGATAAATGAAGAGTACTATAAGTTTTTCGGAGGAAACAAATTCTATAATTTAATGAATGTCGAAATGAAATTAAATAAATAAATAATGGTATAAATATTAACAGACTATTTTTTAAAAAATGTTTTGTTTCAACTAAAAGTAAAAACGAATGAATTGAAAGAATGTTAAAGATGTTAGAAAACGTAAACCATTAAGCTTAATTTTAATAACATTTATAAAATTGAAAATTAAGCTTAGTACATCCCTGAGAAAAAGTAGTAAAAATAATGCTCAAAAAAAGCTACTAACCAAAATATGCTAATAAACACGGGTATTTCTAAGTAATATGTTTAACAAATTTACTAAGATAGGAATAAAATTTTCTTATTTTGAAAGCGCACAAAAACGAAATGTCTTTTTTCTAATTTTTTTTAACTTGGATAAAAAAAATCTTTCTGAAAAGATAATTTAAAACTTAATTTCAGTCAACCTTTAATTGATCTTCACTTTAACTGGCAGTAAAAAAAATAAACGAAACTAAGCAAAAAGTCTCAGAATTTCGAGCTTTCAACAGAAAAAAACTGACATTTTTTTCTGTAAATTTCTTCTAATTCCACGTAAAACTTTTTAAATATAAAAATAAATGTTGATTGCGTCTTTTAAGTTGAACTGTTAAAAATTAAATTTTTCCCCGACAGTTTTTTTTTTGTATTTTCAAGACTGGAATTTTATTTAGGTCATCCAGTCTAGTAAGTCTCGACTAACTGTAATTAAATAACTATAGAGCATTTTGAATCACATGACTCCGACCTAACAACGGCCTTAGCATTAGAAGGTTACTGTTTTTTGCCCTGCAGAAGGTTAACAGTTACAGAAAATAGCTGGTCGTGCAATTCTTCTGTTGGAGCATTTGCAATCACGTCACAATCGCCATAACAACAGATACCTTGTCACTTAGCAACCGCCTTAGCAACAGTTAAAAGCCCTACAACAGATTAACAGTTAAAAGTCAATTACCGGTCGTGACGTCACCTGAAAATACTCTATTGTAAGTAATAAACAATAGTAATTTATTAATTTCGTAAGAATTAAATATTATTTAACTCTTAATAATAAATTTTAATTTCTTAAAAGAATAATTATTAATTTATTTATTTCTGCTCACATGTTTCATACAGTATTCCATCTGATTTTACTGGTACTAAAAATGTCTCTGCACTGACTTACCCAACTCACACTGAATTCCCTTAGAACCATTTTAATGCACTTTTAGGCACGAGATTCTTCGACAATATTTCACAGTTTAGTGATTGTAGTATGGTAGTTTCTCTTAGCTCTTTCTCTGTGTATGTATCAAATGAACTATTGCACTGTCTGTCGTGAGAAGCACTATAAAAAAAGTTACGAGTTTCAACACTCTCCTAAGATTTTGGGACACGATGAAAAATATTGCTGAGTGACAAACATGAAGGGGTAAAAAGGGGGGTTCCACTGATGATAGCACTTGCGATGACTTGAGCTTCGAAAGATCTTCTTCATCTCGCAGATGAAGACACGATGTAAAATGTTGTATTAATTAGTTAATGCAGTGTGTAAAAATTTCCCTTTTTTTAAAAGTTACTATGAAAATCGAACATTTTTTATGTTAATGAAAATGTGGTAAAATATCTGTCAATTTTGAGTTGTACAGGAAATTGTATTTGTTTATTATACCCAAGTTCAAGGTCTATAAAGTAACAAGGTCTGTTCATCCAGCGAAAGAGGCGTGGTCAGTGAAAGTGACGTCACTCAGGATGCTTTTTACAATGATGTTTTGCCACCATAATTTTTCCATCAATGTTTGTCAACAACAGACATATTGGATAGCCTGTGTGACGTCACACGGGGTGGCGATTGAGCAGACATTATTACTTCACCCAAATAGCACACAATGTGAAGTTTTATAAACCTTGATTTAACCTTACGGTGTACCCCATTAAATAATTTTGTAAGGTAGTTATTGACAACCTGCATCTTTGTGAAAAGGTAAAGACAACCTGCGATAGTTGAAGCCAAGCTGAGTTGAAGTTAGCTATGTAGCGGTAACCTTATGGTGAAAACCTAAAAAATAAGGTTACAAACTGAGGTGACTGGTTTTGAGATGTTTTTTTTTTTTCTATATTTTTTTCAGCA
This sequence comes from Tetragnatha montana, assembly GCA_963680715.1. Classification (NCBI taxonomy): domain Eukaryota; kingdom Metazoa; phylum Arthropoda; class Arachnida; order Araneae; family Tetragnathidae; genus Tetragnatha; species Tetragnatha montana. The sequence goes on along the minus strand of OY796677.1, from coordinate 8,002,594 downwards.
ACATTGTCATACAAACCCTTATATAGTACTATTGTGGAAAGGTGTTTCGGTAAATCTTGTTTCAGTAAGCTCAATGGTATGAAAGATAATCTTAGCCGTAAGGCTACATGGAATCTGGGTATAGACCTTGTTAACATTTGGAATTGTTCACATAAGATATCATTTTGTGACCCTAAATTCAGATTAACACTATTCAATTTTAAAATTGTTGTCATGAAACATGAAAAATGATTGAAAAAGACAAAATATTTTAAATTGTTCCGTTCCTTATAAACAAAAAACAGTCACAGTTAATGCTTTTAAATTAGATATGAGTTAATTCAGGTTATTACTGATATAATTGCACCTTTTGTCACACAATAAAACAGCTTTTCTAATATGTGTTTGCACAATATTTAAAATTTAAAAACTTTCTTTAAGATAAACAGCCATTACATATATCACACATGATTACTATAGTATATTACTTGTATGTGAGTATAATTCAAAGTTTCTTTTAAAGTAGTGCATAAAAATGTAACAGAAATTGAAGGGTATTATTTAAATCACAGATATTTATTTTTGAATCCCCAACTATTTTTAATTCACATGGAACACTTTTAAAAATCTTTTTCTACATTTATTGATCATTATCTCAAAATGATACTGAAGTAATTACTAAAATTATTCCTCCCACTTTTCAGAAACCGTATAATTTTCATCTTTACTTTAAAGAATACAACAAAAATTAGCATTCCTTTAGCTTTTATCGTCACAGCAGTGAATATCACATACCTGTAATCATCATAATCTTTCTCTTGTGGGATTCATAATTATACTTATTTATGATGAAGAATACTTAGCAGCTGCTTTTCAACTAGCTTCTGCTTCGATTTCAAAAATGAAACAGTGTGTATGAGGAGTACAAAAAAGCTATCCTTTGCTTAGAAGTCATTCTAACTCCCTGGTTTACACAGTGCTAACAAGTGCAATTCGATTTCAAAAAGAAGTTACATTTTAGAGCCATTTTTTTCACAGTATTTCCTTGAAAATGTGTTATCATAGCCATTTAACGATATGCCATGAGCATATGAAGCACTTTCAACAAGCAAATAGCTTTATAATAACAAAGAATAATGAAATAATAATGTTTCACAAATGTGAAAATACTTTTTTACAACTCAATAACTTACACTGTGTAATCCAGGGATAGTAATTCAGAGTCTGAATTGCCCAAATCCAAAATCTGCTTTCAGGTTCATTTTTTATGTGTTTTTTTACCTTTTTTTCATAAGGGTCATGAGTAAACAATGAAATGTCTCCTCTCATGCCTCAAATAGTTAAATAAACTTATACTATAATTTTTAGGATAAGTAAGCAGAATAGATTAGGGTCAGACTGACTCTGAAGTGCTTATAATACAAGAACATTGTCCAAGAAAAACCAGACATTAGAAATTTAGATGCAATGAACCATGCATTTATTATATAAACCCACTTGTGTTAACTTAAATTGTATAAGAATAGAACGCTGGAATTTATCACCTTAAGTATTTAAGAACCTAATACTGCCTAGGCCCTAGGGGTTCTTAAAAGTTAATCATAGGGGCCTTTCAAATATCACGTAAGCACCTAAGGGGGGAGGGGGTTTGTTCTTTGCTTATTTTTCCTGACAAGGGGGATGGGGATATGAGTGCTGCTTACGTGAGATGTCACAAACACTGCATTTTCGCGACTATCTTGTTTTTTACGCATAAGTAATTTCATAATCAACCAAAAATAAATTTTACGAAGAAATTTACCAAGGAAAATTTTTTTTCAAGAATTTTGACTTTTTTTAAGGAGGGCAGTTTTCTTACCTAATTATGAGGGGAGGTTTACGGTTTGCTTATCTTTGCTGATAGGGGAGGGGGGTCAAAAATGACCAAAAACATGCTTACGTAATATTTGAACGGCCCCAAATAAATAATTTTTTATTTTATCGTTTTATTTCCCTCATTTTTGCAGTAATTCTGCCGATTTAAAACTATTTATTGTCTGAAATCATGCCATTTTGGAAATACTCTTGATGTGTCTGGGGGAGTTTCTTGGACGCATGCGCCTATCACATGTCCTAAGAGAACGATATAAACTCGGTAGAAAGTAACAAAAACCCTTCCCTGAGACTCGAATCGGTAGGACCTGTCCAAAATAGGATTCAACAAAAGCTGCGCGCGCATCTCAGCTCTACACGATGTCTCTTCCTCTGCCTACACACTCAATACATCGTTTTAATTTACATATTTCATCGTACTTCAGATTGTATTTTACCGAACCTTATATTATTATTGGCTTTTCATATCGTCGCCAAAATTCAAGTTTAAACGGTTAATGCGAAATAGCATCTGTCTGTAATAAGACATTAAAACTTTTAGTATAGCAGAAAATTATAGTCTGTTCATTTAGAACTGGCGCCTGAGACGAAATGTATTAGAAGCAGTTACTATTGTAATTATCATCGAAAGCATTTTCTTCTGCAATGACAAGGCAGCCGAAACAGAAGTAGTTAAAATACTGTAAAAAAATCGGTCACTGAAGTTGTGTGATGACCGCTATGAAGCATTATTGAGCGTTTTTGATCCTGTTTCCGGCGCCAATTCTAAATGAACATACTATATAGAAAAAGAAAATGGTGGTGGTTAGTTCTAGAAAAAAAGGAATAAAATAAATTTAAAAAAAATTAAATCACAAATGTGTCGAATTCTTTAATGGGTATCTGAAAAAAGTTTAAAAACCCATTTATTAGAAAATTTTCGAAAGTGTATTTTATAAAAGGAAAATCATTTTAAATTAGTTCAAACATAAATAAGTTATTTTTTAAAGATATTTTTCCTCTTTCGATACAGCAATTCCAGAGGGCCAAAACTTCCTGTTATATTATTTTCAAACTTTTATTTTTAAAATAATGGATTTTCTGTCTGTCTATCACAAGATGAGCTCTGGACTATTTGCCTGGTTGTGGCGGTTGCTATAGAAACAATACTAAACGAACGGATGTAAGAAAATGTGAACGAGAGCTCATCTTGTGATAGACAGACAGTAAACAATAAGTGTATGGGTTATTTGTGTATATGTAGTGTATCAATAAGTGTATGCGGTTATTACATCGTGTATAGGTTGAGATGCGCGCGCATAACTCTATAAAGACGAAACTCACAAAAGTGTGTTTAGGGTCGTTGACCTAACGAATAGTGTGGTATAATAGTACAGAACAATTACCACCCTATAGAAAGCTGTGTGATGTTCTCTTTTACCACAGTTCAACAACACGACTGCTCAAGAGGTTGTAAAGAAAGTATTCGAGAGTCATCTTTACTGTGAAGAAAACAGCGTGATACGCTAAGAAAAGAGGAAAGTAGGGCAATTTGACGTATGGGAAGCGTTGTTGATATACCATCAATATTTCAAAAGCTCTTAGAGATGCCTCTTAAGCTAAAACTTCTTTTCAAGGGAACCTTCAGCACCAATAACCATAATGATTGGAAGTGATATTGATGGTGAATCTTAGTGCTTTTGTAGATGATAAACTATCTTGGGTTTTATGTAGTACAAGGTGAAGAAATGCGTTAATTGTTTAAAACAATGGTAATATTTGTCATCATAGGGTGTGAAGTAAAATTTATAGACATCTGCATAGGAAAATTTGATAAATATTTTGAATATAAGGTGAGCATATGAGTTTTAAATAGGGTAACTTTAACAGGAAAAAATAATGGTTGGGTAAGAAAAACTTAAATTTAATATTAAGGTTTCTAAAAGGGTTTGAAAATTTATGTTTCTCCGGTGCTTAAGGGGTAATAAGTAACATAAGAGAAATGAGCGTAACATCAAGATACAAACTCAATACAGTTTTCAGGCCCATTTTATACATAATTAGAGTTTGAATGGTTTTCTGAAGAATTTAATAGCAGTATAATTATAAACATTATACAGGAACAGGGACAATCAAGTTTAAGGGAAAAAACTTTTATTTATTTTTTATGGCACCTATGGCTTTATATTATCAGTTCCCTTTTTCCTCAATTATTTACATTTAACAGTAGTTTTTTTTCAGAAATAAACTAGGTTTACTTGGGTTCTTTGCATTTGTAAAATTTTGCTTATTTTAAAATTGAAAAGATAATTTTTCATAGGTGAGTTCTTTGGTAAATCCTTTAAGATTTGTGAATTAAATGCATAACTTTTTTCAATCAAATTTCATCAATATTTTTGAATAATGGGTCCAAAAAAGCTGCCAGCATATCATGGACTTATAGAAGAAAGGTACTAATGTGTCACTTTTGGTTCAAACACTTTGTACGATCGCTTTATTTTGCGCCATGCAGTTTCACCAGCTAACTGATAATTGCTTTTCAACTTGGCGAAATCATGGAAATCCACTCGTTCGCTGTCGCCCTTTCTACCGCTTTCGAAAGATTCTCCAAAAGTGACTCAGTGCCTTTCTCCTGTAAGCCAAAGCTCTGGCAGTTTTTGCTGCCAGAGCTTTCCTGTTTCTGAACGATCGTTTTTAGCAAAGTAGATCATGGGCGTTTAATAAAGAAACCCTTTCCCGGTAGAGTTTTCAACGTGATACACCTGCAAATTAGGGCTAAGTACACCCCCTTCAGACCCCAAATACACCTCCTTACAACCCCTTGAGCACAAAATCCGTCACACACAAACACACCGACACCCACAACGACACATAGACTAGCATAGACCCATCCCTCCATACAAAAATAACGCATATCTCTCCCTCCTGGCCCGGCCGCCGTTAGCTGTAGTAGAAGCTGTTGTCCGGGGCGGCTCGGGGACAACTGCAGTCGTCGTCCCTCAGAGCCCTCCTCAGCGACGAGAAGCGGCCCCCGTCCTCCCCGAAGTGCTGCAGGGGGGCTTCGAAGGGGCTGATGCCCCCTCCCGAATCGTCTGCGGGCAAGGGGGGCTTCTTCTTGGGGGGCGGTGGGTGGTTGACGTTGCGTCGCCGGGAGAAGTAGAACTTGGCGGCTACCGCCGCCAGGACGGCGAGCAGAGCCAGGCTGATGCTGAGCGTGAGGTACAGGGCGAACTTTTCTTTGTTGTCTGTTGGGGGAGAGGGGGGGGGAGAATCAGTGGGAGGAATAGTAGAAATTGAGGCTTTGGGCCGTATTCAGAAACCTTTAACACGATGATGAACCGATACGATAATGATACGAGAATGAGGAGCAGCACTCTGCCAGCTTGATCGTCCGCTGGCTGCTGCCTTCTATCGGAAAGATTTACAACTAATTATACGCTGATACAACAAAAATTTTACTAACACTAGATTTCCATTACTATCGTAATATATTAATGTCTGAGGACTGTTATTTTAAGTATTGAGGTACTGAGTATTATTTGGTGTTTTGGTAAAAAGCAAAAACAGTCCTCAGACATTAATATATTACGAAAGTAATGGAAATCTAGTGTTAGTAAATTTTTTCTTGTATCAGCGTATAATTAGTTGTAAATCTCTCCGATAGAAGGCAGCAGCGAGGCCGAGCAGCGGACGATCGAGCTCGGGTGGTCGTTATCGTTCTCGTATCATTATCGTATCGGTGCATCATCGATTTATAAGTTTCTGAATACGGCCCTTTATGTGAATATATCGTTACCACCACGCCAAAAACACGAGTTTTCTATGTATAGGAATAGCAGATTCGTGTTTTTGACGTGAAGGTAACGATATAAGCAGGCATGCAACTGACTTTAACTCAAAATCCCGGAAAACTACTGGAATGACGAACTTTAAATCCGGAAACCCAAATTCCAGAAAACGCCAAAATCCGGAACGTTAACTATACCTCTATGGCTTATTATGGGACTACTGAAACGTTAGAGTGAGGACAAAAATTGAAAGAGGTAGGATCATACCATAGAGGTAGGATTTATAGAGGTAGAGTCTATGATTGCGATCCTACTTTCCTAGTTGATTCTGAATAGTCTTTGGGAATAAGAACGAGCATTCAATAGACCATAATGCTATCATTTTTAACAAGGAGTTTCCATAGACACTAACGCCTTCGATACACGAAACCTTAACTGAAATTTTTTCACTTGACCTTAGCTATGGACGACAGGATCTTTATGGATTCCCAACGCTAGTTTAATTTTCTTTCTTAGATTTTACTTAACATTTTAAATTAAAGAAGAAGTTAGCTCAAACTTGAAGTTAAATACTAAAAAACATTTTGTTGAAAATATTTATCAAATCACGAAAAAGTTAAAAGCGGATTCGATGAAGGAAGATAAAAAAAAATCCCAACAAAATACAAGTTTGCTGTCAGGGACTGAAAGTTTCCACAAGTTATTTTTCAAAAACAATAGAAATAATAAGCTAATAAATAGAGAGGCTATTCGTGTTTTTAAATTAAATAATTGAGAGAACGGCTTCGGTTCAGGTTTCGCTTGTCGGGGGCCATTCGATAAGCTCTGCCCACTGACCGGTCTTCTTACATTTGTCTTAAAGTTTGTCAGTAACATTTTGAGACACCCAAAGTTAACTTGAATTGGATAAAAAATTATTTGCTCCTACCTTTGAGGAAATTGAAGGCAGAGAACCACTCAGAGAGGAATCCGACGACGCGGTGGTCGGGGTCGGAGGGGTCCCCTGCCACCTCCTCCCCAGAGTTCTCGTCGCTCTGCATGTCCGTCTTCACAGTCGTCTGCTGCACCTCCTTCGTCTCCTCTGCAAACGATAAATAAGTGATGCAGGGTCAGTTTTTGTAATATTCGAGTTAACGATACTGTCATTCTTATGTTACTGTTGTATTTTACTGAATCGTCCGAATTTGGAATCTAATTATAATTGTTTTATGACCTGATTACAACTAAAAAGGCGATTGAAAATGAACGTGGTTATCAGAAAATACAATCCCATATTACAGGCTAATTACATTACAATAAGCATTCTCACGTTTATGAACCAAATAAAACAAGATTAAAAAATGTTATTACAGACCCTTAAAGAACTTAGTACTAAAGATTTAAAATTTAAAACCACTTTAATCAAGTAGTACTTAAAATTTCTGAAGATAAATAAAAGGTCATAACTGCGCAATTCGAATTACAATACCAAAGTCTCAGTTTCGTGCACTACATCCCCAGGTTGAAAAAATAAAACATTACTTCAAATCAAACCCCAACTGTAATCAAAAATCCACAATCCCCCAATAAAACTAAATATCCTCAGTTTTTTGCATCACATCTTCAAGTCGAATAAAAAAAAGAAAACATTACTTCAAAAAATCAAACCCCAACTGTAATCAAAATCTACAATAACTAATCTTCCCCATTTGTCCCAACCAGAACAAGTGTAACAACCTCAATCACCATGGCAACCGACCCTAATGCCAGAAGCCTGTTGCTTGTCTCCTTCGTAAAGGAAAGGGGTCTTTAACACGTGCGCTGAGGGCCACCGCGGGACAGCGGAATGGGCCGTTAGGGTCCGTCCCGAGGGCCACATGCCCTTAATCAAGACAACAGTCGGTAAATGCCCTGTTACTGTCTTTCAGTGAAAGGATGGAATTGCGGGCGGATTAAATGGGAGTTGTTATTCTTTGCTCGAAATGGCGCGATAATGAACTGTCTCGGTGAACGTTGTGTCATCAGGATACTGTGATTGGGACTAATGGTGTGTTGGTTGGTTTGTTAAAAGGTTTAGTATCGAGTTAAGTTGAGGTAAAATATATCGTTATTCATCACGACAAAAACGCTAATATTCTTTTTCTTCTAGTTTTGAGTAAAGTGCATTCAAAGTTTGGAGAGAATACACCTTTGCAATCACGTGACTCGGACCTAGCAACGGCCTTAGCAGCAACAGACGCGTTGACCTACAGCAGTTAGCAGTTAAAATGAAATAACTGGTCGTGACGGCACCTGAAAAAACTCTATAGGCGATTCTCCAGATATTTGAAACTGATTGCTCAGTTTTCAGCATGAATCTATTTGGAAAATTACCATTGTTAGCTCTGGCGTGATGTGCCAGCATTGCTCCAGTTACTCCAAAAATGCACTAATGTAAAATTTTTCATCAATAGAGCATTTTCAATCACATGACTCGGACCTAACAACGGCCTTAGCAACGGAAGATGTTACAGTTTTTTGCCCTACAGAGGTTAACAGTTACAGAAAATGACTGGCCGTGGAATTCTTCTATTGGAGCATTTGCAATCACTTGATCCCATACCTAAAAACCGCCTTAGCAACAGATAAACAACGGCCTTAGCAACAGTTAAAAGCCCTACAGTAGATACACAGTTAAAAGAAAATAACCGGTCATGACGGCACCTGAAAAAACTCTATAGGCGATTCTCCAGATATTTGAAACTGATTGCTCAGTTTTCAGCATGAATCTATTTGGAAAATTACCATTGTTAGCTCTGGCGTCATGTGCCAGCATTGCTCCAGTTACTCCAAAAATGCACTAATGTAAAATTTTTCATCAATAGAGCATTTTCAATCACATGACTCGGACCTAACAACGGCCTTAGCAACGGAAGATGTTACAGTTTTTTGCCCTACAGAGGTTAACAGTTACAGAAAATGACTGGCCGTGGAATTCTTCTATTGGAGCATTTGCAATCACTTGATCCCATACCTAAAAACCGCCTTAGCAACAGATAAACAACGGCCTTAGCAACAGTTAAAAGCCCTACAGTAGATACACAGTTAAAAGAAAATAACCGGTCGTGACGGCACCTGAAAAAACTCTATAGGCGATTCTCCAGATATTTGAAACTGATTGCTCAGTTTTCAGCATGAATCTATTTGGAATTACGATTGTTAGCTCTGGCGTGGTAATCCAACATTGCCCCAGTTACTTTAAAAATGCACTGGTGTAGAAATTTTCATCAAGAATAAATTTAATCTAGGATTGAAAGCAATAAATTATTCATCTCAAACCAACTCCTCCAAAGAAAAAAAAATTACTTTAAATATTAAATAGTTTATTTTGATTAATGTTTTATAAATAACAATGCTTGAATTGTTATTATCATGAGAAATGAGAATTCATTTAATTCCTACTTTATTATAACCTGGCAGGCTGTTATAATAAAGTAAATACTTACTTTACTACTTAGTTAGTAATAATACTTAGTTAATATTTTAATTAAATACTTTATTTTTATTGATGTTTTTAAAATAACAATGTTTGAATTGTTATTTTCATGAGAAAGGAGAATTCCTTTAATTCTTACTTTATTAAAACTCGGTAGGCTGTAAATTAGAGTCAAAATTAATATTAAATTATTTTTATATGAGAACTTCCTTTCTACACGTGGGAGAAGTTACTCCCTCGCCCTTGATACTTGTTTATATTAGAGAGCCTAGTTTATATGAATAGACTTATGCTTGCTAAATGAAATAGCAACTTTGTCTTCATCCTATATTGTAGGTTTACATTGCTATTAAATTATTCTTGAAATCTCTTCTTTGATTACCTTTTGTGGGGTTCAATTCTTCTGAATAATTATGTATTAGAATGTACAGAGATGTCATAAGTTTGTTTCTTTGATTTCACACAATTCTAAATTAAATATTTTGTAAAATTAGACTTTGATATGTAAGGAGAAATACAGTTAATATTTATATTTAGCGAAAAAATAAATGAGTTATTTAACAAATATTTATGCACTGACATTGGGAATGAAAGCATCTCTAAAACCACTGAATGCTTTCTTTTTATATTTCTAATTTTGGCTTCTTTTGTTAATATGTTCACTATGCGTTTAACGATCCTATCAGCTTTTGATTTGGTTGCTTTCTGTTTGATTCGGTTGTTTTATTTCACTCCTCTAATAAATGAAACTATTTTTTCTAAATCCCTATTGAAAATTATTTAGCTATTTGAACTAGTGTAACAATTATTCGACTTTAAAATAAATGTATTGAATGAACAGAAAAATTGTTTGGCTTTTGTCAAACACCTATTTACTATACTCGACAGCCTAAGTTTTCCTGAATTCAGTACGTCACTAAGCGGAAGGAGAAAATGGGTAAACACAAAGCCTGTTAGTTTGCTATACTAGACAGCAACTTAAGTTCACCCTATGACGTCACTAACAAACAAAGTAGATCCCATCGTGGTGTCTGAATTTTGAGCGAAATGAAGAACGTCAATTTAAAAATATGATTATTTTGTTAAACCCATGTGTAATGTGTATACTATACAGGGTGATTCAGAAATAATCATCAATAATTGAGGGGGAGGTAGAGGGGCCCTAGACAAGCATATTTCGAATGGTAAAGGTGGGGCCCAGCCTTACCGTTAAAGAGCTAGGACCTAATGTAGTGCGAGTGCGTTTCAAAAGGCCGTTTTTAGAAGGCCCGTGTGACGAAACAAAACATAATAAAATGAAAAACATTATTGCATTAGGTACAGGAGTATCCGTACTACTTAAATCCTCAATGTGATAGAAATTTGACCACTTACTAAGCCGTGGGGTGAGTTTTAAAACGTGCAATATTCATCTTTTAGCCAAAGAATAGAGTTCCCTTACATTAGTGTAATGGTACTTACAAAAATGGTGATCGGGGAAGGAATTTCCAATGATCATACATTGATCATTGAAACTGTATGATCCTTGAAAATTCCTTCCCCGATCATCATTTTTCATTCCCCCACCATCATCGTGTTTACCGATTTCTCCTTTCGTATTTGTGACGTACTGGGTTCAAGAAACGTTGCTGTCGAGTATAGGAGTAGTTTCGGTACGAAAATCCTGATTAAAAGACACTATATATGCATGGGTTTAACGAAATAATCATACTACGATGGGAACTACTTTGTTTGTTAGTGACTTCATAGGGTCAACTAACGTTGCTGTCTAATATAGGTCAACATTATCCCTGTTCTACTGCAATACAACACTGTGAAGATCCCCACAGACCCACCAACAGAGTGCGCGTATGCGTGAACCCCGCCAAGGTACACTAATTACCAGAAACAGCCTATTAGTGCAGTTTGGGCACAAATTGACCACTTGGGGCTTTAGAGTGGACTTAGGCGCAATGACTTAACGGCCCACAATATAAATTGAGCTTTATTACTGGGACCGTAACTGTAGCCCCTGGAATTATTGCCAGATAGGATCAACACGGCATCGAATCGCGTCATTAATAATATGGTTTTGGCGAAAATCAATCTTGCTTCTACGGGGGGGAGAAGGCATAATTACGTAGTACTCACTTTAATCCGTGTGATGAATTATTAGATTTTGAATATATTCGGCGCGGATATTGTATTGTGGTTCATGTCGTTTATGTGTTGTCCTAAGTTTGTGTGTGTGTGTGTTTGTGATGGGTATTAATGGGTTTTAAAGTGAGTAGTTGTTTTCATACGGTGTGCGAATCTTCAGGGGGTTGATATTCTGTACTATGACTTATCGATAATAAGTCGACTAAGCTTAATGTTATCAATCGGTTAATGTTATCGAAATTGACTGGTTAGATTTATTTATATAGTAAACGAAAAATGTATCGTTTAATGTGATATTACATCGTTTAATGTTATCAAAATATGGTGGAATCCCCTAAAAAATTCCTTTTTTCCGGTTGAAAGGCCAGTTTCAATACATAAACATACACGAGTCATTAATTTAGTCATTAGTTTTATTTCATCCGCTCTTATATTTTTCTTTAAAAAAGTTTTAAGTTGCAAAATACGTACTTGAATATCGTTTTAAATACTACAGTCGTGATTTTAATGCAAACATTTGTGTTACAGTGTTTGCCACTTTTTAGTATAGAACCACTTATTATTACCCACCGTATATTCTTAACATTTTGATATTGGACAAATGTTATCACAATTAGTGGAGTCGACTGTATTACTATTACAAAAGTTCTAAAAGGTAAATAGTTAAATTTCTATAAAAAACATACATAAGGGTGGAGCGAAAAAAAAGTGAAAGTACGGATTTCAACTTTGAATAGCAGCAGAGACCTCTTGGTACCAATAACACAAACGCAAAAATTCATGAATTTTGGAAAATTCTTTCAGGGGTTTACAATGACCTTCAGATTATTTCCTCAGTTTCCCCTATTGATTCTCTAGATGAATTCCTAATGAGAAAAAAATTTAACTAGTATTCTCTGCTTGACAAGAAGACAATTTTATGACTAATCCACAGAAACAACACCCAAAAAATTTTTTAAGAAAAATTAAACCATAAAGGTTGTCATAAAGGTTGTATTTTTTAGAACTCTAAAGGGGATTTTCAAAATTCCTGAAGTTTCACACGTATTATATTGGTAATAATTAAGTTAAGATGCTATCCAAAATCGAAACTCGTATTTTCGATTTTTTATGCTCCATTCTAATGGTAAAAAACTTCAGCGAAGTTTATCAACCACCGGAGTTGTTTTTCATTGTCATTTGTGTGAAATGATGAGGGATATATTATGAATACTATGATTCCAGAAGGTATGGTAATGAAAAGAATGCCTTACCGGTGGGGGCTTTGTGCGTAGGCGTGGGGACATATCTGGGCTCTTCGATGAACCCAGTGTAGTCACTGTCGTCCTGGTCCTTACTCTCTTCGCTGCTTCCACCCCCGAGATCCAACTCTTTCAGGATCTCTTTCGGAACTGTAGAAGAATAGTAATTTCAGTAAGCGGTATCATTTATTCACCTTTTTACTCTATATAGATTTATTACTTCAGATAGCCTGTTCCTATAAATTATTCATTTCAAAATGAATTCACCTTTACACAATAATATAAACACATCCAATAAGAGGTTTAACTACAATACTGTATACTCTCGATAAGAGGAACTTCGTTACGTCGAAAACCTCTACTTTTCGAAGAAAAAAACTTTTACCCTAGACATTAGGTATTCCTGTAATTTAACTTGTTATGCCGGGAAATTCTTTATCTCGAAGTTTTTTCCCCGTCCCTTCGACTTCGTAGTAATGTTTTCATGTGTATGCAAAATTAATTAGAAAAAAATCCACATTAACATAAAACTGGGGATTTAGTACAAATCTTGGGGGCGCTCTATTAGTCTTATTTGTCGTAACGTTTAGGGAAAGTAAATTATGTTCTTCAACAAATTTTGATTTGTTGTAATGTTGTTCCAAAATTTCTCTTGATTTTATACATTTTCCAATTTTTAATTAATTCTTAAGTAGTTTTTAAAACTTTCAATACATAGTTTAAAAACACTGTGGTGATAGAAGTAAGTATATTAGTGTTACCTTATAAAAAAGTAACAAATTCAACATTTCATAACTTTAAAATGTAACTCCACGAGTTTAATTTGGTAATATCAAAAAAAAAAAAAAAATTACAAGAAAATACTATACTAATTAATATTTAGAACCATTATTTTTACGTATTAAAAGATCCCATTGAGAATTGCAGTATATATTGTTTGACTCACCGCAGGTGTGGACAACTTTTAGGAAGAGCCTGGTGCCTTCTGGGCAGGAGGGCTTCCCGAAGGTACCCACGTCCGCCCCCAGGGAGCACTTGCGGCGCCCGTGGCAGCTGCTCATCACCGCTTCTGTCGCGTAGCTCACCTGGCAGTCTAAGCAAACGATAAATGCAGTTTAGAATATTGGAAAATACACGGTTTCAGTTATACATTACGTGAATTTTTATGTTAAAATGTTTGATGAAATGTTTAGTTGCGTTGTTTAGTAAATGTTTAAGGGGTCAGTTAAGTCTTAAATCATAAGGACTGGTACACGTAAGCTAGAATATACTCAAATGTGAATCCTACATCTTCAAAAATGAAGGTATCATTCATATTTTAAGCTGCCTAGGACTTCTTTGGGAGAAATTTACACCTCTCCCCTCCATCTTTCGGACTTTCTACTCGTCAACGGATTTATGGATCTGATCTGACTCCGTCAGACCATTGGAGATAAGCAACACACCAACAAAAACAAAATACATGTACTTTTGGAAATATTTATCAAGTATTAAATTTAAAAATTTTCTAAATAAATTCCATGAAAGCATTCCATAAACATATTTGTAAATTTATAGGAGCAAAAAAATTGACAACCAAGTCAAAATTTAATTTTTTTTGTCTTAAATTTTTATTTTGTTGCTCTATTTATAAAAAATGATACATTTGATTCATTTTCTCTTTTGAATCATGTAGTTTTTATCCTTAATTTTAAGTTTATTTAATAAAGAAATTAAAAAAATTCAAATCCCAAGCAAAAAGTCTTGGTACAAATAAAATAATCACCTCAAAATATACATAGTAGTGTGATATAAAATATTTTAACCGCTTTTACAAACAGTGCTAGTGTTCCGAGACAGGTCCTGATTGTTTTCTTTTCAGCAGTAACTATCCCATCAAGGAGAAACCAGTTCTACAGGCGTATTTAACAAACCTGTTTGGTAAGAAGATGTGGAAGAGACAGGTTTGATAAAAGAATGCTGGTCTACAAACATTTTAATTGGTTTTTTAGTGGGGATAAAATCTTACAAAGGCCGGGTTAGTAAATAAGCGTTCTACAGATAAAAAAGTGGTTAGCCGGCTGTGATTTCCATCCAAAAAAATTATTTATCAATTTCAATGAAAGTAATTTTAATCTGGACAACATTTAATTTTTTTTTTCAACAACCAAAACATTTTAAAGAAGAGAAAACAATCGGAATTTTTAATAAGAAAAAATGCTTTAAAAACAATTTATTTCACGTTTTTTTAATGTATAGAATAAATACAATAGTAAATAAAGCAATTCAGCATTTTTATAATTAGAGAAATATGGTGCTTTTAGCATAAAGTATCACAGTTATAACGTATAGTTTGATAAATCAAATAAATAATAATGTACATAATCTATGTTAAACGAGTATATTAAAGTTATAGTTGGGCCTCTATAAAATGGCCCGAAAAGGATATGCAAATATAAATAAATACCCAACTATAAGATTAATTTATTAGTGAAAAAGCAAAACGACGCTGTTTAAAAATTACAAGGAATATATATTTTTAAACTATATACTCATTTCAACTAAAGATTTCCCAATTGGTATGTAAATTGAAGATCTTCACAGCTTTTGCATAGTTTTGTGGGTCTGATACATAACATAAACATACAACTATGCTTAATTAAAATAGATTTTACGAAGTGATACATACGGTACGAGAATTTAGCGCAAAAGTAATAAATATTTCGGTACTCTGGGATCAATTCAAATCAAGGCAATAAAAATATATCAACTAGCTGTGTTGCTTTTAATTTATGTTATGTTTTATGAGTAATTTGTAAAACGTCGCTAATAAAGTCCGATTGGCGATATTTTCGCAAGGCTAATCTTGAAGTACAAATATTTCTATAAAAATACTTTTAACCATAAAATATATTCAATTACTATTAAAGTTAAATGTTTTAAATATATATTTATATAACTTAATTTTAAAATTCCAAGTAAGGAAATAGACTGTAATCCTTATCGATTTTATAGGCATCCATGTTGAGTCATTTTAAAAGTAAATCATGTGTAAGAAAAGGTGGCAACATAGGCTAGCTTTTTATCCCTACTGATTCAGCTTAATTATTTTCTGCTAAAGTCTAATGGAAAGCCAAAGTTCACGTTAAAAGAAAACGTTCCATTGAGGCGTTAAAAGCATGTCTTAATTAAAATAAACTTTCCATTGTTAATGGAAAGTAACAAGAAAATCCCAATCTTAAAATTTCAAAAGTCTGGGGAAGATATACCGAACTTTTAATAATGTCTCTTGTAGAGCAGTTGTTTAATTAAGGGCTTCCTCTACGGAATCAATTTACAAAATCTTAGATAATGAGAAAGTTTTTTTTATAATACTGGGGTTTCCCGTGCAATGATGTCGAAACTCGAAAACTCACACATCTTTAGTGTGAGGGTGTCTAGAGTGGTTAAGAGCTAAGGTGTTAGTCTTGATATTGGAGAGTGCCTTGAGCATAAACTCTTTCTTGAATGTAGTGTTCCTTAGGGAGAGAGGAAAAGGTAAGAAAGAGAGAAAAATGAAAACGAGGGGAGAAAGAAAAAGAGATGGGAGAAAAATGAAGAGGGGAAAAGAAAAGAATGAGGAAGAAGAACGAGAGATAATGAGAAAGAAAGACGAATAAAAACGAGGGGAGAAGGAGAAAGAGAGAAATATGAAAAAGAGGGGAGAAAGAAAAAAGTGAGAAGGAAAAGAATGAGAAGGAAAAGAATGAGAAAGAAGAAAGAGGTAAAACGAGAAAGAGGAAAGACAGAAAATATATGGAAAAGAAAAGAAAGAGGAGGAGAAAGAGAGTAAAGGGGGGGGAGGTAGGGAAGCAAATGAAAGAGGGGGAGAAAGATAGAAAAATGAGAGAAAGAGGAGGAAGAAAAAGAAAGACGCTGAAAAAAGAGGGAAAATGAGAAATAGGGTAGAAAAAAAAAGAGAGATGATTATAAACAGAGAGGAGATAGACAAAAAGAAAAGTAAGAAAGAGGGAAAATTTAAGAGAAAAATAAGAAAGATGGGAAGAAATGATAAAGAGGGGGTACATAAAAAGAAAGAGAAATAGAGAATTGGAAAAGAGACGGGTTTTTCTTTTCTTTTTAATTTCTCTCCTCACTTATATTTCTTTTCTTATTAACTTTCCTTAGAATTATTCTTTCACTATCTTTTCTCATTTTACTTTTTTTAACGTCACATTAACGTTATTGGGCGAAACTAGCTATATCATAATGGAAATGCTGGAAAATGACTACAGGGGGTAAAGAATATACGGTACACATGAAATACAAACTTTGCAATATGATTAATATAAAACTTTAAACATCGGTATAACGGTTTTATGTTATTTTTTATGTTCCTTGGATAAATATTTTCGGTCTGCAGAGTTTGAAAACATTCCGTTTTGAAGTATCATTGAAGTTTTGTTAAAGTTTTCCTGATGTTTGATGTATTAAAGATCTAGAGTACAGGAGTTTTGAAAAGATCAAGAGAGATTTTGTAGGGGCAAGTTTCTTGAAAACAATATAATATAAAACAATATAATATAAAGCAATATAAATTTCTTAGTTACCTAACATTATCCTTATCTGGGGAATTTTGAAAGCTTAACAAAAATTTCTGTTGTTATCTTACATGATCTTTCTACGTGGATTCGGAAAACTTAATATATAATTTCCTAGAACGTAAACAAAAGGCTTAAAGGAACTACGCATAACAAACTAGAAGTAACAAATACTATTTTAATACCCGGAAATTTCTAGAATATTTTGCATGAATTTGAAAAAGCGTTCATGCTTTGGTAAAATATTAATAATAATGTTTAACAATATGCTCTGGAACTTAAAACTAGACAATAAGAAACACTTAAAACACTTTGAGAAAATTTGTAATGTGGACGACAGTTTATGCAGCGTGTTTTCATATTCTTTAACAGATTCAAGTTACAATGTACGGCCACGTAACAAAGAAAAATTCAAATAGTTTTTCCGACTAAGTAAAATGCATTTTTATTTGAAGCATGATGAAAAAAGTATTATTGTAAAAGTAGTAAAGTTATTATTGACTTGGAAGCACATTCTTTAAGTAAATGCTTATTTCGAATAGCAGGAGAAAACTATTCGTAAAACCATTTACAAGAGGAGAAACTAGTATTTTATGTCTATTGAAAATGAAAGTTGACTTTTTATACCACGATTATTAAAGATGCTGTATTATAAGTAGGATTCAATAGGAGACAGCAAGGAGAAAAATAACAGTTAACGGAAAAAAAGTACAATAATTTCTTTTTTGAATAACTAGTACGAAAAAGGTAAGGGAAAGAATTGAAATTTTCTCTTTATACAAGCTGTATTTATTCAATCATAGCTTTGTACTTTTTTTTATAGAGAAATAAAAATGATAATTCCCTAAATCTATAAGCCTCAAATCCGTTTTGAATAGATTAAACTGTTTCTTTTTTTAGTCTATGAATAGCTACATGCATATTTGCAAAGTATGGAACAGACAATTTCACCTCTTACGTTTCGAATAAGTTTTATTTTAAGCATAGAATGAAAAGGATAGAAAATACATCCTATTATACAGCTACAACGATTTCAAATCTATTCTTGAAAGATGAAAGTAGGTGATTATATAAAATGAAATAACCACAAGTTAAGTAATAATATAAAACTTATGATTCCCAAAAGCATATCAAACGCTAAATTTTCTATTTTTTGAAATCTCAGAAGGAAGAAAGGCTTAGGAAATACATTTAACAATAATTTGTAAGGATTTGTAGAGTTTGAGAAAAAAAAATTAATATTCACTGAAGAAAATAAGGATATTTATTTTTATTTCATTATTTGAATCAGTGTGTTAAAATCAAACTAAAAGTGTACTAGACTTCCAACGTTTCTTGACAATGAGAAATAAGTTGAGAGCAAGCGAAGGAAGTAGTTCCCAGAGCGATCTCCGAATTTCGAATGAAATTAAGCACTTTACTTTTGAAATATGATTAGTTTGTTGGAAATATTGAGTGTTTAGGTCGATTTCGTAGTAAATTCATTTAGAATTGAACGAGCTATAGCCAATGAAAGCTCACAATTCTGTTAACTCAGTTTTTATTCCTCTTCAAAAATAAAATTTTTTAAAAGCAAGAAAATAGTAAATTTGGATACTTTTTCCGTAAAAAATGCCAAATTTCAGATATTTGTATTATTTTTTTCAAAACTTTTGTAGATATTAAAATTTTCATGCAACACAAGTAACAAATATGCTTGATTTATGTTGAGAAAAAATCAAGTAAAAAACAGTATGTATTAAGGAAGGAGGACTATTTTTAAGTTAGGGTAATTTCGGGCATTTTTTGTATTTTTTTTTAAATAATTTTTTGAATTTACTTTATTGTATGAAATTAGTATGAAGTAAATTAAAAAGTAAAAAAAGGTAATTAAAATCTTGTTATTTGAGAAAATATTGTTTGGTACCGTGTCTCCTTTTAAAGGTACAAAGCACTTCAGATAGTTTTGTGCCATTATTTAGGTATTTTAAAGGGGCTTAAAATAATTATATTTGTAAATGTGTGATGCAATAACATATAATAATCAATAATGAAAAAACTGAAATATTTAAATGAATTATAATTATTCTCTATAGCTACAGTTGAAACTAAAGTTGTTTATAAAATTCCCAGAGCGTCATTAAATTTAAATGTAATTTATTAAAATACAATTAAGATCCTTTTATTCAGAAAATTATCTTAAATCATCTTCTAAAGATTTCAAACCTATCTCAATATATTCAAATGATTATGAGCCTGCTTTTGAAGATCCATTAAACGAACTACATTCGGGAAACTCGAAACTATATATATTCTATAGTATTCATTCACAGGTAATAACAGACGCGAGTTTTATAGTATAGGCGAGTTTTATAGTTAAGCTGCCTTGAGAGAAACCGCTATCTGTATTTATTGAAAAGTTTCATATAAAACACATCTGTGCTCAAAACTTTTGCTTTTTGATCATGTTGTTTTTTTTAATTAATATTTTCAAACAAGGAGAAGTTTTATTCTAGAAATATGTAATATTTCAATCTCCATAGTAAATTATTTTGCTTTTTATTAAAATACAAGATTTATAATCACGTAACTAATAAGAGTGTGATGTCGATGTCAATTTAAAAAAAAACTAAAAATACATACTTAATTTGCCTTTTTTTTCTAAACTGAACGCAAAATAAATAAAAATGTACAAAATGTTTTGGTTATCCTATTTAAAATGTAAGGGGATCAATTTAAGTCGGCATTTTCCCTTTACTTAAAAAAAATCTTCTATTGGAAAGTAAAGAAACCTAACACGCATTTGGATAGAGTAAAAACTTTATACTTTCCATTCTTTTAAGTCTTAAAATAGCTTTAAATTACTTTTGCCAGAAGGATTCTTTTAAAGCATGGACTAGACACCATTTAAAAAAGTTAGTTTTTGCATTATTCAATTAAAATTCGGATCCAATATGTTTAATATGCGTTAAGAAAAGATATAACTAGATAGTTTCTCTTTTATCTCACAGTGCAATTTTTCCCCACCTGAAATACATTAATAATTTATTAAAATGATAAAAGAATTTAAAATTGTCCTCCTTAAACAAAGTGTTTATCCTATAAAGAATTTCTAATTATTGGGAATTTATTTCAGAAACTTTTGCTTGGGCATTAAAAATTACAGGATGATTTTGAAACAGTTTCCATTTCTTTGTTTGGGTTTGGGATACATTTTGTTCTTTCAGATTGCCGTAGCGCAACGAAACACAAAAGCGTAAACGCCCCTAGGTCAGCACGTCTTCAATCATCAAAAATGACAAAGTGTAAATTGTCGTTTTATTACTCATTCCTCCGATGATTTCCTATGGAAATGGGGTTCTTATGGTGAGTATCACTCATGATGAACATTAAAAGTGATAACAGTGTAAATCAACTTTAGAAATTAAGGGGGGGGGGAACTCAATGGTCCTGCGGACCACTACTTTTCCAATCTTACTGGTCCTCAACTAAAATGACTGGTCTGCCAAATTAAAAAGGACAGGTTTCAATTTTTTTAAAGTAACTATTGCACTTAAAGTCAATACCAATAATTAATTTTAAAACTAAACTAAACAACAAACTAATTAAATAAATAAATAAGTTTTGTATATAAAATATCTTATAGAGTGTTTTCAGGTGACGTCACAACCGGTTATTTTCTTTTAACTGTGTACCTTCTGTAGGGCTTCTAACTGTTGCTAAGGCCGTTGTTTATCTGTTGCTAAGGCGTTTTTTTGAAATGGGATCACGTGATTGCAAATGCTCCAATAGAAGAATTCCACAGCTAGTCATTTTCTGTAACTGTTAACCTCTGTAGGGCAAATAACTGTAACCTTTCTGTTGCTAAGGTCGTTGTTAGGTCCGAGTCATGTGATTGAAAATGCTCTATTTATTAAGTATTTTTCTTGATTAAATGTTTATATTGCTCTAATTGACATAACACTTCTTATTAGTTTCGTAAAGAAAAAAACGCGTCTAGGACTGGGGAATGGGATATTTATTTGCCACTGGTCCGCCGGATTAGTGATTTTCTGACCGTAGTGGTTCAAGCAGTTTTCAGTGATCTCGGACCAGCGGATCACCGCCAATTTCGAAGGCTGGTGTAAAAGTAGGCGTACCTTCAATGTTGGCTTCTCCGTCTGGCTGCGGGCACTCGGGGACGCCGTAGTGCGTGGCGCCGAAGGCGGCGGAATAGATGACGATGCGCAGGTTCTTGTGGCAGCGGAGGCGCAGACGCTCCCCTTCGCACACCACGCGGTTGGAGAACACGTCTGAAAAACGAATAATGTTTAAAAGAGAAACTTTACTTGTAGGAAGAACGTGTTTATAAACAGAGGAGGACGAATCGAGAAGTTTCCTCTAACAAACAACACATGAAGCAGAATCAATGATTTCGAGAAGGCAAAATGACTTACAGCCATATTAACAGCTATCAGCGTCGCGGTTAACCAGCAGATAAAGAAATAAAAAAAAGTTTTTCGCTTATTCTGATTGGTGGAATCCTTCGTTGACCCATCATTTAACACCGATGCTGATGGCTGTGAATATGGATGTTAGTGTG
Source organism: Tetragnatha montana (assembly GCA_963680715.1). NCBI lineage: Eukaryota > Metazoa > Arthropoda > Arachnida > Araneae > Tetragnathidae > Tetragnatha > Tetragnatha montana. The sequence continues at coordinate 7,981,022 of OY796677.1, read as the reverse complement.
CGCTTAAGTAGATTAGCTCTATATGTTAGTGGCAAAGAGGCAAAAAAACCCCTATACTCCTTACGCCAGATCTAGGGTGTTTCAAAAAAAAAAAAAAATTTGAATTTCTCAGATGCCCCCCCCTCAAGTTGTTACAAGTACTAAAACATTATTACCTGCAAATTTTCAGGTCTCTAGGACGATTTTTGACCCCCGTGCCCTTCAAAAGTAGGTTTCCCATGTTAAAGTATAGGGAAAATATTGAAAATGTCGTCATATTTGGTTCTTTTCAATTTTACGAGCCTGAACGCAGTCAATATCGAATTAAAACCTATACATCATCTTTGGGACATCACTGCCTCAAGATCCTATCGGAAAAATATTCCATGGCACCTACTGGGGGGTAGTTACACGGGGGTGAAAAGCGAGCTTTCACCGAAAAACGAGGATGCTTGCCGGCGCTTGCGGCGGGAGCTGAATGAAGGCCTGTCATGGGGGGTCCAGACACAACTCCCGCCAGATGGGTTCCAAATGACCAGGTACCTTAGGAAAAAGGTTCAAAAAACACTTAAATAGGCTTTTATCCAGGTCCCTCCGCAAACGCCGGCGAGCATAACCAGCACCCGCGGCAAGCATCCTCGTTTTTCGGTGAAAGCTCGCTTTTCACCCCCGTGTAACTACCCCCCAATAGGTGTCATGGAATATTTTTCCGATAGGATCTTGAGGCAATGATGTCCCAAATATGATGTATAGGTTTTAATTCGATATTGACTGCGTTCATGCTCGTAAAATTGAAAAGAACCAAAAATGACGATATTTTCAATATTTTCCCTATACTTTAACATGGGAAACCTACTTTTGAAGGGCGCGGGGGTCAAAAATCGTCCTAGAGACCTGAAAATTTGCAGGTAATGATGTTTTAGTATTTGTAACAACTTGCGGGGGGGGGCATCTGGGAAATTCGAAAAAAAAATTTTACCATAGACTTTCGAAACACCCTACCAGATCATATACCCTTTAATCCACTAAAATGCAAAACTTTTTCACGTTATTGTAACTGAATATAAAAACTTTTTTTTTTGCTATAATCCTTAATTGTGTCGTACTATTTCTATTTTTCACATGTGTGTTTTATAGACAAAGGTAAAATGTAATTCTTGTTTAATAGATATCCGATATAATATGTGCAACATTGGCATTCATTTATCTAACTTACAATAATTATATTTCTTATAATTTAGGTGGTTTTAGAAATTAGTATTTTAAAATATAAGTTTTATATGTATTATTAAAAACTATCATTTGAGTACTTTAGTACCTTTAAGCTCATCTTTTATATAGGTATTAATGTAGATATTAAAAATAGAGGCTTCCGGGCTTGGTTGCCGTGGTCTTGATGGTGATAAAATGGACGTTTCGCCCAAAACTGTGTTAGGCATCATCAGCAGGTTTCTCTCCCACGCAATCGTTGAGATCGTCGTAAGACAGGGACTGACTGGTCGACTGGCGATGCAGAGGCATCCATTGTTGTGGGCGGGGTCAATTCTATGCCTAAAAAAAAATAATAAAAAAAAATTGACCCCGCCCACAACAATGGATGCCTCTGCATCGCCAGTCGACCAGTCAGTCCCTGTCTTACGACGATCTCAACGATTGCGTGGGAGAGAAACCTGCTGATGATGCCTAACACAGTTTTGGGCGAAACGTCCATTTTATCACCATCAAGACCACGGCAACCAAGCCCGGAAGCCTCTATTTTTAATACATCCGGCCGTGAAAGCCTTTCTACTTCAATGTAGATATTAATCGACATAAAAACAAGTTACAAATATATGTATAAAACCAAATACATTATTTAGATTCTATCGGAACTGAAAATATGATACACATTCACCTTTTGAACTATATTTAGCTTATTGACCGCAAGTTTTACCTCTTTGACTTAAACTTAAAGGAATCTAAACAGTACTTAAAGGCTTTAGAGGCACTTTAAACACAAATTAGTTAACAAAAAGAAGAGTAAGGAGACTATTAAAACCTTAATCTTCCCCGACAAATTCACTCTTAACTAAGTAACTAATGAGTGATTGATTGTTTGATTTAAATTCACACCCATGCAGCCAATTCAAGGTGTTCCATGTGATTACTATAATGAAATTTTAACTAAGAGCATCGAAAACACCCGAGTTCTTTTATAAAACGCTCCATTCTCCCTACAGTCTCCTCCCAACTACTTGGAACTAATTAGGTTTCAGCATAAGAATGCATCGCAAACGTCCTATTATACTGCTAACGAAGTTTCTCCGTAAAAATCTACGAGTGTTAAATTAACTGCTGTTAACTAAGTAGATTAAACTAGTACCTTAATCAGTCAAGTGCCCATATTCCTACTCTCTCTTTTTGGGTTTTCTCGAAAACTTTTGGTGTTAATTTGACCTTAACTAAAGTAAAACTCATGTTGATTCGAAAGTCATGCTAACTAAAATTGTTCTTCAGTTTTGAGTTGACTATAGTTTGCTACGGCATTTTGTTCTCAAAAATCAGGGATGATTTTTTTTTACATTTCGAGAGGTATACATGGAGGTTCACTCCTATTTAATATTAAGGATACAAAAGAAAAACTATGTATGTGTGTTTTATGGATATTTTGTAGTTCACTAGTACGTTTTATACGAACTTAAAATATAACATAGTATTTAATTTAAAGAAACATTCTTTTTTATGGTTTATGTCTTTAAAGTTTTTGCATTATTATTATTCTCATATTATTATAGAAAAGTTTCTAATGAATATTAATGAACAATTATAATTTCAAATAATGATTTTTTAACAAAACAAAATGGTTAAAAAAAAAATAAGAATTAAGGCACGATTTTAAACGGTATTTAAAAACTATTACTGATTTTAATTTGTTCTAAAATAGTTTTAAATTGATAGTATCAACCATGAAATGCAACTTTTTATTTTCTTTAGCTAAAGCCATTAATTCTGTCGGTAAAATGAAAATACTAGAAAAAATTTCATTCAATACACTTTTCTTTTTCAGTTAAGTTAAAAGCAATAAATTCACGCATTTAAAAACATAAAGGCCTTATTTAGAAATCTGAATCCCTTGTAAATGTGCTACCTGAAAAAGAAGTACCTAGTATAATATTTCCCAGCTTTTTTAACACGACTAATATGATTATAAGTTTTACGTTCATTCTTCTCATGTATTTAGTATTCGTAAAAAAAGGTTTTAACATAATTAGACATACACAAACAATTGTGCTTTTTTGAATTACCCTTTTGGGAATATTATTTTAGTAAAACCATTATTTTCTTTAGTTTCATCATGTTTCCCCGCACTTAAAATACACATTTTTGTAATTATAATAATTTCGTACAGTTGTGCTTCATAAACACTCGTGTATAAGAGAGCTTATCATACAGAATAGTTTATATTTCAAAACTGAATACTTAAGCGACAAAATTCTATCGGCCTTAACCTCCAAATCTCTGTTTAAAATTAAAGCCAACGGCAATTCCCTACACCTAAAAGGATTTTATTGACGAAACTCAATTAGCGAGACTTGCAGCAAACTAATTGGGGAGCAATAAAGCTCATAAAAGGAGACTTCTAATTGTTTGACTAGCAGTCCGATACATGCGTCAAATTAAACACGTTTATTTGATACTATCCTCATTATTACACTGCTAACGAATAACGACTAATACTTCCAGAGTTGATTCTGGGTAGTTGTTTAGCTCTCGAACACAACTACAGTTAATGGATTCTTCTTTTCGCGATTTCTCGAATAAATTGATTACAGACTCGATGACGACTGGTAGTGATAAAATTAATAGAATGTTATGTTGATGTAACATTTTAACGAGATTTGTTGTATAGTTTCAAAAGGAAGTACTACCTATGTTGTTGTATTTCAATTGAAACATCTCAGATAGGTTGATAAAATCGTATAGTATTAATTTAGATAAAGATTTACCAGGGCAAAGTATTAAATATTATTTGTATTTAATCTACGTTAAATTTAGTAACGGAGAATAGGAAATTGGGGTACCGTTTAACATATTTAACAATTTGTTTCATTTTAATAACATTAATTGAACAGTTTTGTGTATAAATCAGAATTGTATCCGGAATTATTCAAAAATATACCTTAATATCAAGTATAAATGCCAAAAGTTTTGTATTTTTAAATTAATTCTATGTTGCGTCAGCGCTTAAAGCTACTTGATACGAAGACATAATTTATATTTGCACAAATTTAACCAGTGGTTGCATAGTTTCATATTTTATCCTTAAATTTTTGCAAATTAAAAATATACCGTGATTTTATTTAAAGATTGCAATTTACTTGCTTATCAGATTGAATCCAAATTTGATTTTGAGGAAGGTTCAAGAGTATAAAGTGGAGATTCTAATAAAATTTTTACAAAGGCACATCTTTTAAAGCCTCAAAAAAAATTTCGAAACTTCAAAATTTTATTCCTTAAAAACTAATTCAAATAAAGCGAAACGGAGTGCATAATTTGTATGATGCTGGGAAAATATTATTTAAGCTGGTACTAATTTTAGCTGAACAAGATTACGTGATGATAATTAAAACCCTCCTTATTAAAAAACCTTCCTAATTTGAATTTTAAAAAAATTCTATAATAATATTAATATTAAGTAAGTTTTTGTATCCCCTCAAATATTTCTATACAAAATAATACTATATACATATTTCTATACTATATATTTTCTGTACAAAACTGTATATAATTTCCACACAATACTTTTAAAGCAATGAAGTGTTTGAAGCACGCTAAGTGAAAATGTTCTGAAACTGGAGCACCATCAATAACTTTTATTTATAGGATACAAAGATTTTTATGTAGTTATTTATTTAATGCGGGGTAATTTACTCATCCAAGAAAGGTAATGTTCTCCAGCTGTAGAAATGCCAATATAAAGCATAAAAATGGGTAAAAAAAACACTTATTTTGTATAACTAAAATTAAAACGGAACATCAGATTTTTCCACTCGCTACTTTAAATTTTTGAATATCTACACCTCATAACTACCCCCAATGAATTCATATAAATCCACTTGATAAATCCACTTGATAGGGAACGTTTTTTGGTGTATCCTTTCAAAATATATAAAATTAGAGGCCGGCTTTAGAAAAAGGAACATTTTGCGTTGCATTACGTTACTCATGAAAATATCCCGTTAGAAAAAGATGGTTTGTTACAATTTTCGAGAATATTTTAAATCACGAAAATTGACACTTAAATCTTCTTCTTTACTCCAGTCCTTCACCCACAACTCGTTTTTTATGTACACTAATCTAACACGTAAGTAATTAACCAAAATCCCTTTGAGTCACAACTGCAAAAACCACGTTAACTACAAATCGATCCAATCCAAACCAACCACCCCCAAAAATCCCTTCCTAAACAAACCACCATCACCCACCAATAAATAATTCACGCAGCTCGTAACGAGTGCTTGGACCTCATAAAATATCAAAGCGCCTTCACCTGTATTGACAACCCGACACCGATACAAACCCAATTAGCCGGGTCGAACTTTCTAATCCCTCCCTGTATACGCACCAGGGGCTTGAATGCATTAATAAGGGACAGTGTTGACTTTCCACGCTTAACGATCCAGCTTCAAAGCATATGGGCTGAAGAACTTAATAATGAGGTAAAAGCAAAGATCAGGTAAGGGAGGGATAATTTTATTATGATAAACTAGAGGGGAAAATCTTGAGATCTTAGTCATCTTGAGGTAATTTTCAGCAGAGAAATTCTATTGTGCTAAGGGGGTTTGTATTTTACATTAGTGTAAGGGTGTTGGTGTAATTGTTAGGAGATATTAATTTATTGGTAAAATAGTTTACTGAAACTAAAAATATCCATAGCGCAGCATTTTGCCTGAAATGATAAAGTATACTCATTGGATGCTTAAGGTAGCATTTGCTTTTAGTAGATAATGCATAATTATAATGGTAAAGTCGGGTTAGTATAATAACGATTTGTAATAGAGTTTAATTTATACCTTGAATAACCAACTTGTCATTGCACGTATCTAGGTTGTTCTAAAGTACTATTATTTTGTATAATTATGTAGGTATGCATAGGTAGGTAATTCTGAAATTTCTCCCGTAGTACAAAATTTTATTGATTGCTTTACAACTATAATCATTTTTATTTTAAAATAAATCAAAATTTAACTCATTTATAAAACTCATAAAATAATAACTCACTAAAAATTGTTAAACTTGATTAATATCATTATAATTATCCATATAATCTAAATAAGAAGAGTACTCACTGGGCCGGCACTTGTAAGCCACCTCTGCGTATTTGCGCACTCCGGGGCAGGGGTCGGTGCCGAAAGTGAGGGGGGATGTCTGCACCTTGCACACGCGCTGCTCCCTGCACGCCTCTTCCACCGTCTGCAACAGTCAAACAAAAAATCCACAGACATTAGATAAAACGTAATACTGAATTTTTCATAAAAAAAAATCATACACACTTATGTGTACTAAAGAAACTCTTATTAGGTTAGTACTTTAGTAATCTACTGAAGTGCGGAAATTATAATATTCAACTCGGAATTCTTTATAAAGCAGTGGTTCCCAAAGTGGGTTCCACGAAAAAATTTAGGGGTTCCGCGTGACAAATTTTATTTCCTTAAAGAAAATAAGAATGGTGTTTTTTTATATTAAGTTCATCGAAAGTCAAATTCTACCAAAAATAGGTATTAAATTCTTAAAAATTTATGTCCGAAATTCGGATTAGGTGTACCAAAACAAGTTAAAACCCTCTTTTTATAGTCAAATTTCCAAGATGGTTCTGGGAACTCGCTTAATCACAATTTTTTTACCATTAAGTTGGCTTGTTTAATATAATATTAGATATTAAATTTTGAAGAGTCGTTGATTAAAAAATATTCAGGGTTCCGCGATCATAGGTAATAAATTGGAGGGTTCCACGAGCAAAATAGTTTGGGAACCGCTGCTTTAAAGTTTCTTAACAAGTCATTTCTTGCGTTTCACAACGCGAGTTCGCAATGGATCGAAAACTATTTTTTAAGGTCAGGGAACGTACCCATACTACGTGACCCATTTTTTACTATTTTTGACCCCCCTCCCCACCCTTGGTGACCAAGCGTAGTATATGCCAAGACCCGCCCCTCTAGTTTTCACGTAGTAATTCATAAATACGGTTTTCAATAATTTTTTGCAAACACGAAATGAAAAAAAAACCAAAAAAAAATTGACTTAATCTGTCTTTATTAATACAGCACTTGCCGCTTGACGCCAAGAGTGCGTGCATACTTATGTAGTGCAGATGTATGCAAGTGGAAAATATATTATCAAGAAGAAAAAACTTATGATGTAAAAAACTTATGTAGGATATTGACTACGTGACGAAACCCTAACCCCCCCTCCCCCCTGTGACCAAACGTGGTATTTTGAAGACTTCCCTCCCCCCTGAACGGGTCACGCAGTATGGGTACGTTCCCTCAGGTACCTTATGTAAACTTAGTGCTAGAAGACGAAAATAGCAGACTGTGCAAGGTCGTATTATGAATGCAAGTAAAAACCAAGTGGTTTATTTGCACAAAATATAATTTTAAAAAATTTAAAAACATACAAATGTTTTAAATTAATTTTTAAATTATATATTTGCAAATAAACCACGTGGTTTTTACTTGCATTCTTAGTGCTAAAAGTTAAATACCATTTTCTTTATTTTTATTTAATTCTTTTTACAGCTTCAAGAAGAGAGCAGTTGATTTTGCCCTATGTTTCTTTTCTAAACTTATTTTTTTTTACCTTACAGCTCGTTTTGAAGAATTTATTCAAGTTTCTTTTCTGATCATAAACATCGATAAGTGGTTAATATAGATATTTCTTCAAACTTCAAAGGGGAAAAGTACGTCCTCCGATCCCAACACTTGCCCCCCTGACAGTTGGAATATTAAAAGTTTCGAACCAATCCCCCATCAACATAAACTTCAAAAGAAATTCTTCGTAAAGGATTTTATGCGAATCATCTTATATCCTTCAAAGGGGGGGGGGGGAAGGTCCCCAATCCCAAACCTCGTAGCGTGCCTCCCCCCGCCATTTAATAAAACTCCAAAAGTTACGAACGAATCCTACATATTACAGCACGAACGAAAACATCATGACTTAACATAAACATCAAAATTACAATTTTTAAAAATAATTCGAAGGGAATCATATCTTTCATACTTCAAAGGGGATGAAGTTACCCCATACCTTACCCCCCCTCGTCAGTTCCAAAAGGCGTTCAAACGATTCATACGACGAGAACACCTTTTCACAGAAGCAAAAGGGTCGTTTTCAACAATGTGACGTTTCGGGTCTCCTTCGCAAAAAGTGTATCAAGAAAGGATGAAAAGAGCATTTTCAATCACATGACTTTACCTAACAACGGCCTTAGCAACGTTGTTTTTATCCTCCAGTGATTTCATGTGCGAATGCTTCTATTGGATGCTTCTATTTCCCGCCCCTAACAACAGCCTAAGCAACGTTGTTTTTGTCCTCCAAGTGACGTCATGTGCGAATGCTCTATGGTGGAATATAGAAGTGTAAAATGAAGAAAAGTAAACACTACGCCCACTGTGATGAAAAGTTTACTAGAGAGAAAGACACTTTTTGAATGAGATGAGAGACGAGCACAATGTGGGTGGAATCAATAATGTGGGTGCGTGGGAGTCGTTTTCAAAAGGAGGAATACGAACAAAAAATATGATGAGTATGAATTAACTATATGGGAGTTTGTTTCATGTAAGGGTTTAATGTATTCTGATCTCTATGAATATAAAGGGTGCATAGGGAAGTCTCTTTAACCTGAAAGTACTTGCTAACGGGGAGAGCTACAGCTATGCAAGGTAGGTAACGGTGTAGTTAAGTGACTATGCGCTACCTAATGCAAGCAAAAAATTTCGTGAAAATATCTTAAATTTTCAAGGAGATATTAGCAAGTTAAACTAGAATTTTTTCAGGCCTCAAGGAAAGAAAAAAATTCGAAAGTTTTTTAGTGTTATCAATTAGTTTTCGCATTTTTTAGCTGAATAAAAACAAATGTTAACTAAAAAATCTAAGAAACTTGCAAATTTAGGAACGTTTTCTTTTCCTATAACCTGAAAAGCGCTATTCATTAAGCGTTCTCTATGCACCCTGTATAGCCATGGGCACGTGCATAAATGAAGACTACATGGGGTTTTGAATGGGATGATGGAATTAGAGTGTGGGAAAATATACATGAATATTAGTAGGTTTCATATTAAAAAAATGGTGTTATAGAGGAGTCAGTCACATTGTTCCAATTTTTTGTACCTTTTTATTAATGGAAGTGATGTGTATTAACACGGCTTACTAGATACTTATACAGGCTAGCCGAGTACAGAAATCATTGCAAATCCAGATGGCATTATTGGACAAACTGGCAAAGCATATCCACAGTGTTGAAGGCGGCGGGTGATATAGGTAGGTCTTGTAGCGCTCCAAGCGGGAAAAGTTTTCAAATGGTTTTCATTGTTTAAAACTCGGCTAGCCTGTATAAGTATCTAGTAAGCCGTGGTATTAAACATGAGGGCGATTTAAAACGGTTTTAATATTGAAGCACCTAGTTATATAAGTATTTTAACAGAATTTATTAAATGAGATATTTTTTGGGAAAAAAATTAAATTTCAACTCCATAAAAATTAATGGAATTTAATCCCATTATTTACATTTTAAACCATTTTACTTAAGGATTTGATAAGTATGTTGAATACCAGGGTGTCATGTCGTAATAGTTGAAAGTTTCAAATCCTTTACATTTTTTTCCAAGAAAATTGCTACATCTGAACAATTTATTTTCTGGGAAGAAAAATGCTTGTTCTGAGTTATATCTTTCAAAAGAATTTAAGTTCGGTATTTATTTACCCTATAATTCATAATTTTAATAATTTTTCTCACTTTTTGCATAGCATAAACATAGTATACAAATTCCATCTAGGAATTTCACTTTTAAAATGTAAGAAAAATTCATTAAAATGAAACTAGATATCCTTTTTAAATTAACATTTTTACAAGTTCCATCTTTAATATTTAAAAATATTGCAACATTTAATAAATTAATTACCAAACATTTACTGAATTCTTGACACTTTTTCCGCAGTCAAGTACTAAATTATCAATTCCTTTTCGGTTAAAAGTAACATTTTTAAAAGAAGTATCACCCAAGCATAACAAGGAATCCGAACTAATTTATTAAAAGCAACATATGCTAAAGGAATTTAAACTCGAAACATAAAAACACAGTTAAGACCTATCATATCTCACAAAACACTCGCATCTAATGGAAGCAGCAACTTTTTAATAATGCACTTAACTACGAAAAACTCCAACAAAAATGTCGGCCACGGATAACTAGTCCTTAAAAAAAGGCAGTTTCGCCATAACCGTGTTCTTCTTCTTCTTTAGCTGCTTATTTATCTTTTCTCGAAATATTTCAACACTCGTTAAAAAAATGTCAAAATATTCCAACAATTTTTTTTTTGTTTAAATCGACTGCTGCTTCAGAAAACACGCTCGATTTCTTTAAAAGCAAAAGAAAGTGAATAAAAAGATAATAATAATAATGCTTTCGATAGTTCATTTCCAGTAATGGCGGACGTTGAAACCGTTTAGAATAAAAGAGTAATTCGAAATAATGATAATTACTCCCGGACCACTCCAGCTTCTGTTTTGAAGGAAAAAAAATATCTTCGCAATTACCCGAAAAACTCGAGTTGGAGAAACTGTTACACTTATCTCTCGAATGCGCTGCTGGAAAAAAAACAATACAAATATAAAAAAAAATCCTTCAAAATTGATTTTTGTATCTGTAAAAATCGAAATTCCAATAAACGTATGGTTTCAAGGAAATGATTTGGGGTCATTTAAAAGGACACTTGCATTTTTTTTTTCGTTTTTATCTGGGACAGAATCTTTGATAATGTTCTTGTTTATGATCAGGGTTAGGCATTTGAGAAATTAGGTTGTGATTTCCTTCAGTTAATCTTTCCAGCAAATAATACTGATACGGATAATGTTTTTCAACCAGATTCTTAATCACTTTTAGTAGGGTGTTAAATTTTATGAATAGAGAGCTTTTGGCTGAGAGTACAGTTTCTTGTCCCACTAATTTCAATATTTAGTGAAAAATTATTTATCCAATCTTTTTTTTTATACTAGAACTAATTACTTACGAACTTCAGTACTTATTTTCCAGGAGATGAAAAAAATGTTTAAACATATAAGTATCTTATATAAGTTTTGAATATTTTTATGAACATTATAGGGTTGTTTAATACACTAATTTTAAACATTATACCTAATTTTAAATTAATTGTATTACATGTTTAAAGATAATAAACATGTTTTATAAGAATTTGTATGGAAATACGAATCTTATAGTTACGAATGTATACCTTATATAGGTATACGAAGTTTTAAAAACAAAAATCTTATAATACACAATTTTAAAAACCTAAATTTCAAGTTTGTGCTATTGTTTTATATAAATCCACGAGGTTAAAGAACTTACTTCATTGGTTCTAAAAGTTGTCGGTAACTCTCCCCAGAGGATGTCAAAACTTTCTAGGGGAGCGTTGAGGGATCCGTAGGGTTAAAGGGGACGTTATAACTATACTCTCACATTATTGTTTACTGTCATTTATTTTCTTATAAAAACATTCAAACACAGGAAAGATAAAGCTTTAAATCACTGTTTAACTTCCTAAAATTTAAAAAAAAAATTACCTCTGAAACCCCTTGTGAAATGGAGAAATTCAGAGGGTGTCAATAACAGATATCTAGAATACAGTTGAATAATTTTTAAAGACTATTATTTTTATGTAGAGTTAAACTGTTATCCTGATTATTTCAAATTAAATTATACGAGTACATATTATATTAAATATTTAAAAATTGTCAATATTTTATTGACTTTACAAAATATTATCTGGTTTAAAAGTTACGTTAATTAATGTCGTATAAAACTAGGAAATTGTACAATATTTATTAAAATACTTTAAGCAAATTAGATCAAAAATATGTTATGGGGGGCGGGAAAATTCCGCCTAGCAACGGGGTGATAATTCAAAAAAAAATTAGGAACCTACGCTTTACTTCCATATTTATTATAATTGAAATCTTTCAATTAAATCGAATCCTAAGCTCAATAAATGCATTATCATTCATTCTAAATCTAAAAATATCTTTTACTTGAAATTTTTCATCAAGCTAAAAGGTCTCAACCTTCATTTCTACTATACAATTACAATTTCTCAAGCATAACATAATCGTGCACTCTTGAAATTAATAATTCAAACCCTAAAACTAAAAAAAAAAAATCCTTAACTAACAATTACTACCAATATAAGTTGACTAAGACAGCTTATGCAGTAAACTACTCATCACAAAAGGAGGCAATTACATGAAATTACCTCCTATTTACAGATATATAAATATAATAAACGTCAATAAACTCTTCAGATCTCGGTACTTAATCTAGATAACGACGCGAATAAAAGCGTGGATTTTTATTCTCTAGTCGCATTTCCATTTTAATGATCCCTCAAATTTCCTTAATTGCTTCATTTGCTCCGTCAGTTTATCAGCTTTAATATGAACGTCGCCATTAGGGTATAGCAGTAAATACTTATAACAATCAACATCAGAAAGTAAAAATAACGTTAAAGTTCAATGAATGGATCACTGGGTTCACTGAAAGACTAATGAAATTGGGGATTATAATCCTTCCAAGATTATTTACTTCCCCCTAGTTCGATTGTTTGATCTCAATTGTCGCTTAGGAGAGGGTAGTATGAGATCGTGAATTGGAATAATTGTGAATGGGAGGAATTGATTTGTAAGTGTATTTTTAGCTTGTTTCCACCGTCTTTCAAGTCGTTTTTATTGTTCCGTATTGTGAAATTTGTCTGGAGGTATGATGAAAACTTTCCTTAAATTTTGTTATGTGTTGTATGTAATTTAGTATTATGGCTTGCTTTCAAAACTTTTTTTTTTTTGATAATGGAAGCTATAGAGTGTTTTCAGGTGACGTCACGACCAGCTAATTTCTTTTAACTGTTAACCTTTGTAGGGCTTTTAACTGTTGCTAAGGCGGTTGCTAGGTAACGAGGTATATGTTGCTAAGGCGGTTTTTAAGTATAGGGTCATGTGATTGCAAATGCTCCAATAGAAGAATTCCACGGCTAGTCATTTTCTGTAACTGTTAACCTCTGTAGGGCAAAAAACTGTAACATTTCTGTTGCTAAGGCCGTTGTTAGGTCCGAGTCATGTGATTGAAAATGCTCTACATTCAATTCAATATTATCATAACATGTACTCAAATCATGTAAAGGATATAATGGAAATAAAAATTCTTAAAGATTATACTAATTTATTTTAAGTAGATATGATAGCAGGTTTTATTAAACAAATATTTGTGTCTACTTAGAATCTTAGTAGCGCATACTGGGTAATAGAATTTCTATTTAAATAACATTTTTCGGCAGATAATTTTATGAATAGAATTTTACGTTTTATTGAAAGAATCTGGATTCATTTGCAGTTATATTTTATACAGAAAAAGACTAAAAAGTAAAAGTTGAAAGTTTTTAAAGGGTAAAGGAACCCTACTTATTTAAATGAATAAAATTCATGATATCCATGGACATTCTATCAAATCAATATTAAGCTCATGACTTGTGAGATAAAACTTTAATTCTTAACCTCTTAAAAGTAACATGATACCGAAAGAAAGTACTACTATAAGGACTAAAAAACACAAACATGGTAATCTCTAAAGAGAAGTTAGGAATTTGTTTTAAAGCATATTTAAAATTTAAAATAATAATAAATTTAAAGGGACCTTAATAGTCAATATCAATTGAAAATACTGAAGCTCTTTCTTTCTTTTCAAAACAAAAAAAATCGAAATGTTTAAAATTTAAGACATTGGTATTATTTGATGTGTTATGTCGTGTAAGACTTTATAAACCTTCTTTTTTTCAACACAGAAAAACTTCGAATACTATATTTTTTATATAAATATATATATTTTTTTCTAAATATAAAAGACAAACTCAGAAACCGTGTAAACTTTTGATAAAGCAATCACTTTTATTGTTAAAAAAAGGTGAAAATTGGAGCTACCTACCTAAATCCTAAAATACATACCTAATACATACCTAAATCTTAAAATTAGCTATCATAACATGTTAAATGTGGACACACTGTATAATTGTAATAAAATTTTTTCAATAGGTGACTTAAAACGCCTTACAGTATTTAATTTGATAATATTCAACTTCAGGGAACACACACTCAATCGTATTGTTTTATATTATTAACAGCCAATCATTATTTTCCATTTTCCGACACCCTATCGTTAAAAATCCAAACATAACAACATAAAACCATGTCGAACATCATAAAACTATCGAGGTAGTTCAAAGTTCCGAGAAGCACACGTGATCATTAGCCTCGTCAACTAATAGTAAAAAAACTACTGGAAACTCTCTAAAAACGGTAATCCTTCAAAAGTATCACGAAAACTAGTCTCGGATCAAAGATGTTATTTTTTTCATTGAGACAGGAATGAAACAAACCGCTTTTTTAAAAATCAATAAACCCTCGTTTTCTCGAGATTAATCCTCAGCGACAAAGTAAGTACGTTTTCCAATTTTCCAGTTCTTCTTACAAATAAGAGAATCGAAAGTTTTCCCAGGCAAGGAACATACCTATAGTAAGAGAGATTACATCTCTATTTAGTTTGAGTAGAGATAGGAACTCATAGAGACGCAACGAGCGATAGCAGGTGAATTAGGACATATCTTTCAATCCCATATTTGGGGGCATCCGTAAATTACGTATAAATTACGTAAGGTCAAAAAGGGGGGGGAGGGGTTTGGAAAAATCTCACCAAAGGGGGAGGGGGGTTGATTAAAATCTCAGGTTAACTTTTTAAGTTAGAAATTATCAGAGAGTTAACTTCTATTTATTGCTATCATTTTACAAATTTCGACCGGATGATAACATAGTGTCCTCCCCCCCCCCACTTTATTAATAATGTAAAGGTTTTAGGTGCTATAAAGCACTAAATGCAAATGAATAGGAAGAAAATCATTTTTAAAAAGTTGTTGGTAAATCTCACGTGGGGGGAGGGGGGGTCCAGCAAAATCTCACTAAATCTCTCCAAGGGGGGAGGGGGGTTCAGATATTGGAAAAAACACCTCTCGTAGTTTATGGATGTCCCCTTATGTAGTACCTGTTTGCTTAATGTTATTTCGTTCTTACAGTTTTACAGGGCGCAAGTTATGAGTACAAGTTCTAAAAGGTGAATGAATTACTTAAAGAGAATTTGTTACATTCTCTATACTTGTATGATATACAATATTCACCATTTAAACGTTCCCTGATAAAGGTTTTGCATTTACTGAATGTTTAGAACGGAAAACGGTGTAATTGAGGATTAATACCTTCTGGTTTCCCTGCAATGAAATCGGCTTCACTGGGTAACTACACCATGTTTTCTCTAGTAACTCCACATCTTCACGAGGGGTTCCATCTCAAAATCCGAAATAAACAGGTTCTCTTTTATAAGTGCCCTGCAGAAATTGGGTTTTTGAGTTCCGCTTTTTTTATATTTTTACTACAGAGGAGAAGATCTCATGTCGAGTAAATTGGAACCAATAAAAAGACCCAGTTTTAGTTTCTGTAAAATTTCCTCTCTCTCTCTGTGTCTGTTTGCAGTCCTCTCCATCCAACACTTCGACACTCTGGAGATGTTTTTCCAAAAAGTATCCAGTTTTGCACAGAGGCTTTATAATAGAAGTTGCTGCCCTCTCTCGACTACTTTATTTTTAGTCGGAGGAAAATTTTAGCCACTCGTGAATCGTAAAATAATGGGTATTTTTTTTATTTGGGAACACATTTGGCGTTTATGAATAGGGAATGGAATAGTAGTTTTGGATTCGAACGGAATGGAGACAGCTGGAATAAATGCTCTTTGAAAGGACGTACAAAAATAAAAGGTTTATAGTTTGGAAATGTCAACCTAGTATTCACTTAAATAGAAAGAATGTCAGCAGTAGAGTATGCAAAAGGATATAGGACATTTAAATTTCACCATCTTACTAAGAAATCCCAATGAGGGAATTGCACATTTTTTTTTAAATTTTATTATGATAGAGGATGAAAATCCATGAAAAATGACGTAAAAATTATTGAAATCGGAAAACTATTCCCCAAGATATTAATTTTTAAAATGTCGTTTCCAGTATTGGCGGGAAAAACAGTAATTTCGTTATGGCTGCTGTGTGACGTCACAGCGCTTGGACCCACTTGGACCCGCTATGTTATTGTATGCTTAGCTTGCTTCATTCTGCTATTCTTCACAAAGTTTTAACTAAAAAACTATGATATTTTAAAGACACATACAAATATTTTTTATAAAAAGATTGGCATTTTGTTTTTCAAAAAATATTAATTGGTTTTTGAATTATTAGGATTCAAAGTTTTAATTTTTTCTTTTTCTGGCCGTTCACTAGAGAAACAGACGAGTTTTATGCGTGTTTTGGTTTTATGATAAGTCCAAGTTCCATGGATAAGTCTGATTTCTTTTATTTTCAACAATTCACTAGTTCCGACGGCGCTGTGACGTCAAATCCCGCTTTTTGATCACATGACTTTACTAGTGTTTTGCCAAAAATAAAATCGAATTTTAAGTTATTTAAAACATATTTTTGAACTTTAAAATCTGATATTTGAGAGTTTTAAACTATATAACGTATCAAAAAAGTGTAAAATTAAGCAAATCCCTCACCTATGCAATTCCCTCATTATTGCTTTATTTGATTTCTTTTATTTTAGCAGATAAAATAGTAAGTTGTGTTAATTTAACTGCCCGTTTACTTAATAAAACATGGCAATTCAAGCCCAGATAATGGAAGTAACTGTGAAGTTTCTATTCATTTAAGCCAGTGCTTCTGAACCTTTCAATACTGGCGACCTAATTTTCAATCGTAATTATGTAAAGCAATAACAATATATTTTGAAGCTAAAACTACAATTCCAGAAGAAACCCTGTTAGAAACAGCTGCCCAAGGGAAATAAGGAGTCTGGGGGTTCTCCCCCGGAAAACTTTTGAAAATTTAGTGTAATAAAAGCGATTCTAAGCTATTTCTTGGGGATTCTCGTGGATATGTTACGGTGAAAGACCGAAATCTGGAGAATGTCGACTTTCACCGGTGAATGTCGACATTCACATAGTCGCTTGGTGTATGTCCGAAATATTTGCTAAATACCCTTATTTTGGACTTACACCAGTGAATGTCGACATTCACCATGCACTAATGGTGAATGTTGAACAAGTCCGAGATTTATATTTTCTTCTCCGTAATTCAGTCGCGATAATTTTTTCGCCTCTCTTTCTGAGAGGAATGACTAAGAACTTAAAACACACAGTACATTCAAAATGAGAAAGGAAAATAATAGAAGTTAAAAACTTACTTAATTATACAGTACGTTCTAAATGAGAAAAAAAATAACAGTAATAAAAAACTTTCTAAATTATGAGATTCAAATCTTATTTATTGCAACAACTTAAACTATTAGGACACTTTGAATTGCACAAGAGGCCCTTGCTTTTACAACTGCATTTATTAATGGAACACTTCCTTTTGCAATGACAGTGTGCAGGGTAAAGAAGGGTAAGAGTACGCACAAAAATGATTTTGGGCTATAAAGTCGAGAATTTAAAAGCTAGAGCCTCAAAAATCTGAACGTAAGTTTAATGGCTCACAAATCAACCTTCAAAAAAAGAAAGTTTTGGCTTTATCGAAAGTATGTTAAAAATCAAAAAGAGAAAATGAAAAATTGAATGCCTACTTTTACCCGACGTGTCGGCAAAAAGTACACAGGACGTGAGGCCAAGAGTACACGCCCTGAAAGCTTGTCAGAAATCACAAAAAAATTAACAACTATAACTTCGTAATTGGAAGATCCTTCCCTTATCTCACCACTCTTTAAGTTTAATCCACATTGGAATCAATCTTTTTGAAAATCCATAAAAGATCACAATTTTAATTTTCCAGGATTTTAAAAGAGCTAGTTTTCACCTTCTGAGGTATTGTAAGCTTTAAAAGTTTAATTTAAGCATTTATTCATCAATTGTAGCACATAACTCTCATGTGGTAAAGAGTAAGATGAATTATATGATTCTCGCTACAAAAATTCCAACTATCTTGTCTGTGGGTACTCTTAGACGCCATTGTATTAATTCTCTAAAAGTCCTTGAATCAATCCTAAAATTAAACTGCAGTTAAAATCTAACGATTCCAAGTTGTTCAGAAGTTGTTCTCACATTAGTATTCACTTTGGAAGCAATCATTAGTTCTTTATTTACAAAAAAATTAAGATTCCTTGGCAGAAAAATTAAATGCTAACTCAAAGAAACCATATTTTACCTGATAAATAAAATACAGAATGTACGAAAATAATAGTGACAGTCATTTAGGATAGCTTATGATGCATTTGTCCATGTGATCATACTTGCTCCCCCTTATACTGTTGGCAACAGGGAAAAAAACCGCTGCGCACTCTTACCCTACTTTCCCCTATCACACCCTTAAAACACACAGTACATTCAAAATTAGAAAGGAAAATAATAGAAGTTAAAAACTTACTTAATTATACAGTACGTTCTAAATGAGAAAATAAAATAATAGTAATAAAAAACTTACTAAATTATGTGATTCAAATCTTATTTATTTGTTATTATTTATATTTTATTATTTATTATTATTTATTTATTGTTATTTTCGATATCACCAGAGCATATCTGTGATTGTCGACATACACCGGTGAGGGTCCGAATGTAATGAAATATTCGATCTTTCACCGACGTATTTGGTGTTTGTTGACATTCACCGGTGAATGTCGACATTCACCAATTTCGGTCTTTCACAGTAACAGATACATAGCACCCCTGTACCCTCCATTGATTTAGATCTGAATATTGTAACTTTTTCTATATACTCACACCTGGCGTGTAAAGAAATTTTTTCGGGATTTCGCAAGACCCTTACCTATAGATTTTTATTCTGAAAAGGATGAATTATTCCAAAGCCCTAAAAATGTAGGTTTTTAGAAATGTCAAAGTAGGATTTGCATCCTTCTAAAGTTAATACAGATAAGTGTGGGCGATACAGAGTTCCATGTGCAAAAGGGGGTCCCCCAGAAATTTTTTGGAAATTTGACCCTTGAGAAGGGGGGTTTATTTGTTTTTATCTACTTTGTCCAAATTTTTGGAGGGGCCTGAGCTTGGCTCGCGCCCCCCTTCTGAGTTATTAATTACTCTGGGAGTTGGTTCATTACTCTTTACAGTTTCCCGGGATTTCGAGTAAAAATCGGTACCATCACCCCAGCTAATATGTATAAAAAAAAAAAAAAACATTTTCAAAAGCCATAACTCACCGTGAGTGCGTGGGGTGCCCGGCAGTCCGTGGAGTCGTTGGCGGGCGCAAGGGAAGGTGTCTCCGGGGGGCAGAGCTGGTGGGAAGGCACCTGCCGCCCGTACTGAGCCAGATAGATGCTGATGAGCGTCCCGGGCCAGCACTCCACGCGAAGCTCGTGGCCGTCGCACGCGTGCACTTGGAACGTGCGCAGCGTCCCCGACAGTAGCGCTGCAATAGAAAAAAGACATTGTCAGGCAAATGAGTAGGAGTTATTAATAGATTTTGAGATCAGTTCAATAAGGTACTATGAAACAGTAATGGTATTCAATCAATTGATTTGTTATTGCACAATTTAAAAAACAATCGCGAATGAATCGATTGCAGTTAAAAGTAATTCCAAATTATTTTAATTGATGATCACCGACGGTTGAAAATCCAACCGCAATTAGTTTTAATTGTACTGTACATATCAACTGAAAATTAAATTTACAAGAAAATTGATTTAATACGAAAGTGCGTATTTTTCAGTTTACTCTTCTAGCTCGGAATACTTCTTAAAAGTATATAATATAATAATAATAATAATCTTTATTATCATTTCTAAACAGAAATCAACAGAACAAAGAAAAAATATGATGAGAAGGTTTCCTCCCTAACTGTACAGGGTGGTTGTTATATCAAATAGGATTTTCTTTTTCAATAAAATAATCATTTCAAAAACCCGCTGTTGAAAAATATGATCATTTTTTTTTTTAAAAAAAGTTGATTATAACAAAAATCCGCGAAATAAAAAATAATGGATTTCTAAAATTGAGTGTGCATTGTGCAAACAACTTTCTTGCAGACTTTAAGTGTGATTGAGTCATCTTAAAAAACGATTTAAAATATTCAAAACCATTTTCTACGTGTCTTTTTTTTTCAATAAATAATACGCTATAGCTTTCTTCATATGCTTGGCTTAAATTTTAACTGATTTTTTATGGGGGAATAAATTTTATTATACCAAATAGTTTTCTCTTTATACCTACCCATTTTAATTCAACCCATTATCTATTTTAACTTTCGCGTTCCGAAAGTTAGAAATACGTAGCTATTCCAAAACGAATCCCAACACCCCCTTTCATACTCTTTTAACACAAATGAAGAAAACTCAAATTCATTAACAGATAACATTAATTCCTTATGGAAGTCAAGGTTCTCTCCTATAAACCTTCATCAATAAATTGTGCATCCTTACATTCATATTCCTGAAACAGACTCCACTGCATTTGTTGGGTCAAAAGATATTACCGTATCCACCACAACATACATAACCCAATACATGCATTGCTTACCTCAGGATATTCATACCCCAGTATACAACTAATC
Source organism: Tetragnatha montana (assembly GCA_963680715.1). Lineage (NCBI taxonomy): Eukaryota > Metazoa > Arthropoda > Arachnida > Araneae > Tetragnathidae > Tetragnatha > Tetragnatha montana. The sequence goes on along the minus strand of OY796677.1, from coordinate 7,960,151 downwards.
CACGAAAAAGTCATATTCCCTGTCCAACACAGCGAACGCATAAATTACTACCCGCATAGATGATTCAGAACACCTTTCCTCTGAAAGGGTTCGTCTGCAGCTTCCCCTCTTAGAACGTTTTCTTTCTTCTATTCGTGGAGAGATAATAAATAGAGAGAGGCTTTGTACATGACTCTCTTGTATAGCGTGTTCATGTCTTATAATGGTTTTAGTACTTGCTTGGGAGAAATTAACAATACGTATTCGTAAAGAAATTCAAAAATAAGTTCCTTCTAACACAGATGGGTTTTAATATCACTGCAAATAAAAAGCTTAGATGGAAAATATTTTCACTTAGTGATTGCTTGATTGTTTTTGTTATGTGGAAAATAGTCTATTACCTTTTTTTATGTTTTTTTCTGAGAGAAAAGGGCAAGAGTAGGAAAGAAAGAGAGAGAGAATGAAAAAAAATAATTAGAGAGAGAAAAAAAAGAGGAATAGTGAGAATTGAGAGCTATTGTTATAAAGAAGTTAGGGATAGGGAAAGGAGAGATAGAGGAAAAAGTCAGATGAGAGATGGAGAAAAGAGAGGAAGAAAAAAAGATGTAAGAGAGAGATAGAGAGAGAAATGTTATAAAGAAGTTAAGTCTAGAAAAAGGAGAGGCAGAGGGAAAAAGTATATGAGTGATGGAGACAGAAAAAAAGAGAGAAGGAAATAAAAGATGAGAGAGAGATGAATGTTGTAAAGAAGTTAGGAAAAAGATAGATGAGAGATAGAAAAAAAGAGAGATGAAGTGTAAGAAAAAATACATAAGAGGGAAAGAGAGAAAATATAGAGATGAGTGAGAGGAAGAGAGAGAAGAAAAAATGGGATAGAGAGATAAATATTGTAAAGAAGTTAGAGAAAAGATAGATGAGAGATGGAGAGACAGAAAGAAGAGAGATGAAGAGTAAGAATAAATATATAAGAGGGGAGAAAGAGAGAAGAAAGAATGGAGAGAGAGAAATGAAAGAGAGAGTAGAAGGGGAGAATGAATAGGAAAGAGCCAGAGATGGCGAGAGGAAAGTAATGGAGAGGGAGGAGATAAGAAAGTAGAGAAAAGAAGGAGTGAAGATAAAGAGACACTTCTCTACAGAAACTCCAATTTTACCTATATCTTTCTTCCACATCGCCACACAGGAACACCACCCCGACGCTACTCTCTACACATCATACCCCCACGCTCCCCATCGAACAAAACTTTTCCATTCGGAATGCCGAAGGAAAGGGAGAAGTCTGGCGCTGAATATTAAAATTTGATCCGTTCGTCCGGAATCCCCATTCCTCCCTGTGTGTTCTCGAGAACAAATATGTCCCCTCGCGACACCCCCTCCCTTCTGTCCAGACGTGTTTACTCGATTGCCGTCTGCGTGCAGAGGTAATTGGAAGATTTTTGTTCCAACAACAAAAAAAGAAGATTCGTTAAGTAATAAAAATGGCCGACTCGTTAATTCGACAGCAAACTCATTTCGTAGAAATGTGTGTGTTTGTAATAATGTATGAGATCAAGGCTCTGAGGTTTTGATATTTTTGGGTCTGGTTATTTGAAAGTCTGATTCAGATTTCATCAACTATGTTTTTTAAGTGTATATTTATTATTAACAGATAATATAAAGTATGAATGAGACATGGGGCAGTCATATATTATTCTATTACTGGTATAAAGGTATTTTATTTCATTTCATTCTATCGACCAAATAATATTCCTTGAGGAAATTTAAAATAAATAGTGATCAAATAACGAATTGCGCGCCATTTATTTTGTAAAATTATTTGACAAACTTTCTGATGTGAAACAAATTGAGTTTAATATAAATGTCTAAGTATCATATTCATTCAAAATGATCTATGAATTGAAAATTAATATAAAAGGTAAAATTTTGTTTGATAATTTAGTTAGTTTTTTAATTAATTATAGTTTTTTCTCAATTAATCTCAAGCTCAAGTAATTTTCAATTAATAGGTTAATAGGTTTTAATGCTTTTCATCAGTTCTTAAATGAATTTATGTTATTATACTTAAGAAGCTATAGAAAAGTAAAAAATACTGTCTCTATTATTTAGAACTGCTTATGTTAAACAGTAATTTTGAAATCGTGAAAAAATTAAGGAGAATTTAAATGCTACGTTAACTTTATAGAAAAACTTATTTAAAGCATTATTGATTGAGTCCAATATTAATTATAATTGACCTTTTATATTAAATTCACACATGAATATGTTTAGCATTTCAAAATAACTTATTTTTGACAGAATTTCTTCAAAGTTTAAACTTTTTTAAGATTATTAAATGACCTTTTTTTTAAATTACCCACTTACTGCCACTGAAAATTCAGTAGATAAAGATTGGCTACAGTAAAAAAAAGCCTATTTTGTGTCAAAGATTTCTGTCTCCCTTAAATACTGTTAGTGTACGGGTACAAACCAACAAGATCTACTTTTTAAGAAGTTGACTTAAACAGATAAGTTCATTCATGCCTTAAACATTAAAAAAAAGATTTCGCACCAGCGACAAAAAAAAATAATCTCTTTCTCAGAATGTTCTTTCTCTAACTCAAAGAGTACTACGTGTGTTTGTGCTGCCACCGCCAAAAACCATAATGCCGAGAAAGAGATCGTAAAAAAAAAAACGAAGCCAACTCCCCTGGAGGTACATTCAAATTCACTTTCTTTACCTTACAAAATTTTTATCAAACGCTTTTGAAAATCTTATTTTTCGCTCGCGTGGCCTTAGGGGAACATTGCTTTAAAAGTTAAACTTTCATTGTGACCGTGTTTTTTATGGGAAGCAGAATCTATTTTCACGGAGATATGTCGGAAAGATACTTCCTCCCTACTGTCGCGTAGACTAGTGTTTTAAAAGGGAACGTATTCGCGCGTGTAAAAGACCTTTTATACGCAAACCTTAGTAATGATACTCTAAAAATGTTTTCAACGGTTTTGGAAAGTAGGTAAGAAAAACGACGAGACATGGGGATTTTCTTGCGATATGGGGAGGGAAAATAGGGATATATGTGCAGGGATTAGTTGTACTTATTTTCTACAGGGTTTTCAGCGGGAAGTAAATATAAAGGAAATGCTTTAAGATAAGAGAATAGTTTGAAAATGCACTTTAAGGGATATTTTTTGAGATTCAATATGAGCAAGTAAATATTATGAGGAAGTATACTTCCTTCTAAGAAGAAAAATATTTTATACTCATATTTCATATCTCTGTTGAATTTAAGTTAAAACTTCAAGGCTTTCAAAAAATTTTATAAAGGATTTCAACTTTATATCAAATCATAGTTTTTAACTTCTCATTGTTAGTTTTCTTTCACTAAAATAAATTTTCTAAGTTTTTATTCCTTGAAAGCGTTATTAAAAGCTTTATGGGTTAAGATTACATAATATTTGAAAAACAGGTTATACAATACATTTCAGAAAATGAGAAAAGGTTTCAACTTTTATTTGAAACTTAATCCCTCCCATCTTTGATCATTCACATTTGTTTCTTTATTAAAAACGAGGATTTGAAATTATCATCGTTCTTGAAAAAGGTTTGAAATCCACGTAGCGTGCATACACAAACTAATGTAATACTGCAGTTTTTTATATTGTAAACTCATTCTAACCATCTTACGAAGAGTAAATAATGGGCATCCTTACATCAAATCTGTTTTTCTTACTGCTTTCTTACCGAAATTCTGTAATACGACACAAGGAAAACAATAAATGCAATCTCTTGATTATTTAGAAACGAGTCAAATGTCAAATTCGTTGGTTTGAGAGAAAAAAACACCAGATTTTCTATGGTTTCTGATTAAAGCATAAACGAAATTTCATGATTTGACTATTCATTTTAAAAGCAAAATATGTATTAACTTTTCATCAGATGCCTTTCAAATATTACGTAAGCGCCTAAGAGGAGGATGGAGTTTTCTATTTTCTTATTTTTCCTGTCAAGAGGGGAGGGGGGGGTATGAGTGATGCTTACGTAAGATGTTACAAACACTGGATTTATTTTTAAAAAAAACTGAACTAGGAAAAAATTTTAACCACATTTCACAAGGAAAGTTTTAACGTTAGGTTAAGTGCTCATGGAGACAAACGAATTTCAGAAATCTGAGTTCGTACAAAATAAGAGCAAAGGGGGGTCGGGCAGTTTTCTTACATAATTATGAGAGGGCGGGCTGAGGTTTGCTTATTTTTGCCGATAAGAGAGGAGGGGGTCAATACGAACCAAAAACTTGCTTACGTAATATTTGAAAGGCCCCGTGACACAAAACTGTGAATTTACCCCTAAGAAACTACTTTAGACCATAGCTTGATTTTTAAAAAGGCATTCGGCTTGTTACTGAACTGAATCTTTCAATAATGAACTATGGTTCAGAATTTTCCTTAAAAAGTGAAGACTTGCTTCTTGTACAAACATTGCGAACGCTCCACACAAATTCAAACACAATTAAGAACACTTTTTTGTCCTCAAAATTTACAACACTTTAGTGGTGTCGTTAGGTAAAACAATTAAAACACCTCAGTGTGTTGTGATAGTATTTTGAATATGTTTTAAAAGTGTTAGAAATATGTTTTATCCAGAAAGGCGTTCTAAAAACAGTGTTGTAAAATATCTATAGAATCTGAACGTGTTCTTAAATTTGGATCGAAAACACTATAAGAACACATTTTCAGTCTCTGTAATTTTTAGCACCATTTTACAATACTAATTTTTTCTCACACAACACAATCGAAATACAATTTAAACGCTTTTGATTAGAAGTGTTCAATATGGTGTTTACTTAACGTTGCAGAAGTTTTTCAATCATTTGCATTGAATATTAAAACCTTACTTGACTTATTATTTCTCAATATTTTCCTTCAAAACATAAACTGTACCGCACTTTTACGTAATCAATAGCACTGAACCCCAACTCGTCACTTAAAGCTCCCGAGAAATTTCCAGCCACTATCGCCGTATATTTCTGCCTTATTAGCACCAAAACCTCCACGGAAACCCCACAACTATCAAGACGATTATTAAGCGCTGCACCATTCCAGGGAAAGAATCGAATTCCGAGTGTTTCGCTCCCTGCGGTGTTCGATTGGATTAAGGAGGGAAGGAAGGAAGACCCTGGAGGGGAAAATATTCAGAATTCGATCGTTCTTTATGCGGTGCTTTCTAGGTATTATACAAAGAGGGAGTTTTGAATTTCTGATCACATTGTACCAATCGTGGTCATCATGTTTCATTAACACTTTCAAAGATAGACCACCTAAGATATCCAGTAAGTCCTGAGGAAAATTTGGGGCAGTCAGGGCTAAAAGTGTTAAAGGTCAACCGGATGACAAAATTGTTTTCAACAAAATAAGCCTGTTTCCAATCTACGATTTTTTGCAACAATATCAAATCTCTGTGTTTAAATAACCATCCTTTTGTAAGCAAATTAAAAGATAGGTATAATTTTACTAAAAAAAGATATGTCTAGATAAAAAAAAAAGGTAGTCTTCTCCTTTCGTGTGATAGGGCAAAATATATTCTCTTAAATAAAAATTGTGAAACCAATCTCTCTATATATAATGAAGGTGTCCCTGGGTTCCTGCCTGGGTTCCTGGGTTCCTGCCTGGGTTTGTCCGGAACAGATTTGGCTCAATTTCTCCAAAACTACCCGTCCGAATCGAACCATACTTGGTACACATAGGTATGGGGACGGGGGAAAGACAATGACATCAATTTCTAATTCCTAAAACCACCCCTTCACCCCCTTTTAGGCCTTTTTGTAAAATTCGCCTTATTTCTCCACTTAAGAAGATCTGTTTAACTCGCATTGTTGCAAATAATACAACAAAAACAATTTTAAACATAAACAAAGTATTTAAAGATACAGCTGGACTGAAATTGTTTTAAGAACGTTATTAATAATTAAAGAAATTGAAAACTGTCCTTATAAAAAACTTTATGACAGTATTTTCATATTAAAAACTTCATTTTCCTTGAAATTTTATGTTGAAACTGAAAGTTTAGATTGTTGAAATGTTGAAATTAATCTTTAAACTTGAATTATTTTAGTGTAGCTTTTAAAAAAGTTGGTAATAAAAACTAGATCAAGTTTTATTCTCCATCATTATTTTTTCCATGATAGCTTAACGATATTTTTTTTTTCAATTTAAACAGGGGAATGTTAAATATTTTTATCTATGCAGTTGTTTTTTATTAATTACTGGGAAATTCGTCAAAATAGACAAATGGGAGTAGTATCTATATTTTCGGAAGTTGTTGAATGAATTCCTTTCCAAGAATTTTTTCGTGATGCACTGCACCGGGAACACCTAGATGAAATGGTGCCAGGCACACCGGGTTGAAAAAGGTACCAGGAGTACGGAGATGAAAAAGATACCGGGAACACTGGGATAAAAATTGTACCAGGAACATCGGGATGGAAAACGTACCGGGAACACCGGGAGGAAAAGTACTGGGAAACTGGGAGGAAAAAGGCACCAGGGACACCGGGATGATTGGTAATTGCTGATACAGAAAATTAGATTCGCAACTTGAGAGAGCATAAAAAATAATTTTATATACTTCACCCGTGCAAGGCCGGGCAAATCAGCTAGTTGATTAATAAAAATGAGCAGTATTGGTTTCTTCGACTTACTGTAATTCTGCCGCTGTTTCACATCCCTAAATATGGTCCTGACTACAAAAGCCATTTTCTTTCGTGAAACTTGGAGTTTCCTTAACTTTTAACTACCTTAACTTTTAAATCTAAAATTGCAGTCGTAAGTCAATTATTTTTAAATAGTGGATTCCTTTAAAATCATTGGAAAAAATAAAAAACTTGGATGGGGATTTTTTTTCAATTGAACTATTTTTTTTCTCTCATTTTGTTTTTCTTTCTCAACAGGGGGAAAATAGACATGTGATAGAATAGGGAGAAAGTATAGATAGAGAGAGAGGTTAGAGATAGAAAGAAGTATATTGAAAAAGATATAGCGATAAAAGATTGAGAGAAAAGAGAGAGAAATGGAGTGAAAAGGAAATAAATAAAAGTGAGACAGAAGGAGGGAGGGAGATAGAAATAGATAAAAGATTGAGAGAAAATATATAGAGTGGAAAGCGAGAATAAAGATAGAAAGTAGGTAAAGAAGAGAGATAGAAAGGATAGAGATGGAAAGACATAGAGAGATATAAAGATAGCATAGAGATATAAAGAGGTAGAGTGATAGAATAAGATGATAATAGAAAGAGAAGATCGAGATAGAAAGAGAAAACAGGTATAGAAAATAAAACATATAGATACATATAGATATAAGATACATAAAAATAGAAAGATCTCGAGAGATAGAAAGAAAATATCGAGATAAAAAGAGAAAGAAGATTGAGAGAAAAGATATAGATTGAGAAGAGAGAATAAAGATAGAAAGAGGTAGAGAGATAGAGATAGAAGGAAGAGATTGGGTGAAACGACAGGAGTGAAAAGATAGAACAAGGTTAAGGACAGGGAGAGACCGATTTTTCTATCTAGAAATCCACATTTCCATGGGGCTTCCCATATTACTGATTTATTTTTGCCACACAGGGTTCTCATATCAAAACTTTCTCTTTACGCATTACCTCTACGTATGCGGTGCTCTTCTGCCTGCATGACTTAATCTTGTGGCTTTTGGTCGCCATGACAACAAAGGTATTTTCTCAAGAAAATCAAGAGTGATGTTTTTATTGACACACTTAAAAAAAGTGTATTTAATAGGTTTTAAACACATAAAGAAACAACTCTTAATTACTGAAAGGAGTGTCAGTCGTTTTTCTGCGTGCAAATGTTTATGGTTGTTGTTCGAGGAGCGAAAGTTAAATTACATGTGTCAGGTTTTTTTTTTTAGAACTTTCGTGGTTTTTTTTTGTTTAGACTGAATCGATTCGGTGGAATCTTGAAATTTTTTTTCCAATTTCTCGTTGATTTATTTTTGATCATTTTCGGCCCTTTTCTGATATCGAAATTCTATATAAAAACGTTTTTCAAAAGTAGTTTGGTATTGATTTGAGGAAAACAACCATTATTTTTTACCTGGAGGATGGCAACGGAACAATTTATGGGAGACGATTTAATTTAAAGTTATGTAAAAAATCTTAAGTTGTATTCTGTATTCTTTATTCTGTATTGTATTCTGTAAGAAGCATTCTTTAAAGTTGTATTGTTTCTGAGTTATCAATATAGTTTTTTAGATTAGTTAAAATAAGTTTTGAATGATTATAGGAAAAAACGGGAAAACTTCAAGATTTACATGATTAATATTGTGCATTAAATAAAAAATAATGCTCACAATTTCCTCAAAGTTTTAACTAATTTTATGAAAAATGCGTATAGTAGTTCAAAGAAACTTTCAACTACTATAGAAATAATTAGTAATAAATAACCTATAGGTTTTTTAAGTATTCGCTAATAAAAGTAATTATCTTTATATAAGGACTTTTCTTAATATTTTAAGTTATCTAATTTTATGAAATACGGGTATAGTTCAAAGAAACTTTCAACTACTATAGAAATAATTAGTTATAAATAATCTATAGGTTTTTAAATATTCGTTTATAAAAGTAATTATCTTCATATAGAGGGCTTTTCTTAATATTTTATCATACTTATTTGCAAAATTAAAGGTTTTTTGTATATTTAAGTATGTCATTACTTTTTAAATATGAATATTTAGTTCAATATTTAACTAGAGTATAAGCAAAATAAAAATTCCTCATAAAAACAGAGTCGTTCTAATTGGAAGGTTAGTAATAAATTATCTAAAGATTTTAATAAGTTTTTTAATATACTTCGTCTGGGGAATTAATTATCTTGATATTTCAAGTGAGCCATCCCTGTTAAAATATAAATTTTGTAATATGTATTTATTGAGTGAGGCAAGTAAGGTTAAAAAACCCTAAATAAACAGCAAAAATCTATTTTTACTGTATTTTCTTCATATATACTTTAATCCTCTGGAAATTTTATAGAGTACGAGTTTGAAAGTAAAACATAATTTCATAAAACCAACACCATAATTCGGAATTTTTATAATCGCGTAAAATATCAGATGTTCTTTAGTTTATCACATCATAAACTTCACACTTTTTAATATCCCCCGTCCTATCTATAAAACGCCTAATCCTCCCAAAACCTCAAGCAAACACAAACGTTGCCACGATAAGCTCACTTTAAAACAAATAATAACAATAATTCCAACATAAAGAAGAAGCCAACTTCCACGAAAGTTTCCGCTGCTAGTGATAATCCAGCCTTAAGCCATCGTCTAATCGTAGCAGCGGTTTTTTCTCCGCAGGCTTGTTAAGCTAATGAAAGCGATGTCCGGGGAAGCCTGGATTATTCGCGCAGACGATATTTTTTGTGTCGTAATTAAGCTCCCTTCTGTTTTATGAGCAGGCGACAACTTGGTTGGAACCTTTTTTTTTTCTTCTCGTGTTCAGCGGAATGTCTAGCCATAAATTATGTTTGGATTTATCCATCAAAAAGTAAGAGACAGTTTTGCTGGGAAGATTAACTGTTGACATCGTGCGGTTTTATGATGCATTCGCGGTTGTTTTTTTTTTATTCTAGGAGATGAAAAGTGGGATTAGAAATGTACAGGGAAAAAAAGTTAACTAGTAGTTTCTTAAGTTTTGGTAAGTGTAGTTTTTTTTTATGTGAGAATCTGCTCTTTTTAAATTGAGAAAGATGACAGAAACATTTGGGAACGTAAGGCTAATGAGAGAAAATTCGAATTCAAGAATCTTTTTAGCAGGATGCAACAAGCTAAAATGAGATTTATACTATATAATTCCTTACGAACTATACTAGACGGCAACGTTAGTTGACCCTATGACGTCACTAACAAACAAAGTAGTTCATAGCGCAGTGTCTGAGTTTTGAGTGAAATGAAGAACGTCAATTTTAAAATATGATTACTTTGTGAAACCCGTGTATATATAGTGTCTTTTTATCACGATTTGCGTACCGAAACTCCTCCTAGCAACCCAACAGGCTTTGTGTTTACCCATATTCTCCTTCCGCGTAGTGGCGTACTGGGTTCAGGAAACGTTGATGTCAAGTATTGAAGAAAAGAATGTTCATACTTTGTTTTGATACATGATACAAGTCATACTTTAATCAATTCTTTTATATCATCGTCTACTCTTTTATTTATAAAAACCTGGCAAAAAAGGTGTTTTGCAATAAATATATAAAAGGCAGAAATTTTAAAATAAAGGTATGTTGCTAGCAAGGGGTATGATTTTTTATATAGTGTTGAAAAATATTTATTCTTTAATATGAAAAGAATATTATGTTGATCAGTTAGAATAAATAACGGTTGATAAAAGGTTTCCCGGAGCAAAATTATATACAAATTAGAAAAAAAATATTGAAGATAAAATAATCTTTTTAAGGTCTTTTATCGGTAACTCATTTCTAAAAAAGTTTGTATAACAACATCATAAGACATGTATAAACTATAAACAACATGTTTTTATTATAAGATGCTCAAAGCCATACACAAACCATATACAAAGACCATATACAAAGTCATACACACATAAAGAGAGAGGGAAGTACAGGATAGCTCAAAAGTCCTTTTCACGGCTTTTATATGGAACTTCCTAATGTCGTAAATAAGGTGTACCGCTAAATGACTATATTAAATCCTTTGAGATGATCTACAACGTTTAAAGAGGATACAATATAAAAGCTTAAAAAATTAATTTAAAAACTAAAGGAGCTAACTAAAGGAAAATTTTAATGAGAAAATTGTAGTCAATAGCGTAAAAACCAAGCTTGGGTGAGGATAAAATCCCCAAAGTCCCATACATAAACACTATGAAGGAACGAAAACGGGCTAAAAAATTTTTCATATATTCAATTTGTAACAACTAAAAAAAAATTAAACCCTCATATTTTGTACATGATTTTTTATAAGTAACTTCTAATGCTATAGATATAATGTTTCAGGTTTTATTTTTATCGCCCCTCTTTAGGTAGCAATATTTTTTTTTTATTATCAAAGAAATTTGTAAAGTTGTTTTCCTACATTTTGTAAATAGCTGTAATTCTAGAACTATGCAACTTAAAAGCATAAAATTAGGCTCATTTTGTTAGTAATTTTATTTTTTTTTATTTAGTGGTTTTTTATTAGTTTTTTTTTAGTATTTTAACTAAAAAAAACTGAGAAAAAATTTAAAAAAAAAATCCTCAACAATTTCCTTATTGAAGGTATCTCCTTTAGTTTTTAAATTAATTTTTAAACTTTCTAATAGACGACATTAGTGTGACGTCACTTGCTTGTTTGGAAACGTTGATTCTATCCGTGATTGGTTCCGTGATTGGAAGTAAATCCGTACGGAACCAATCACGGATAGAATCAACGTTTCCAAACAAGCAAGTGACGTAATGACTAATGTCGTCTATTTCACCACTAGGGGCGCAGTAAGTCATCTTATAATGGTCACTTTCCTAGGGGTACACCTTACTTCCATGACCCGAACGTTGGTTCCAAATAAAAACCGGGAGACGAACTTTTGAAACAACCTGTATAATGTTTTTAGTTATTGAACCAACTATTAATTAGTGGTTTTCAAACATATCGTATTCTTGTATTCCTCATTCCCCACATTTTGCGAATTTCTTCCAACTAGTCTTTCTCAACGAAATGCAATGACAAATTTTAGGAATTCCCTAAAAATATTATTCCATACGGATTACTCCAGATTACTCAACAAAATAAATGAATCTCAGTTTTTAAGGGTCAAATTTCAGAAAACTTTCTGGGAGAGAACTCGCAGACCCCTTTTATATGACAAATGGCTCAGATATTTCATCACAAAATTTAAAAGAATTTTTGTTTTTTCATTGGGGATATCGAAATCTTTCTGGTTTAACTTTGCATCATCGCAATTATTTTTAACTATTCTCATTTTTAAGCAGTATTATTAATCTTACGACAGATATAAAACCCTGCTTGCAAATGCTAATTTCTTGATTTATATTGCTCTTATAGTATTTTCATTGTTTTGTTCACTTATATTTATAATCCTATAACGTTTAAGTTTTTCTTGAAATTATTTTTTGTATATAATATTTTGATTTTATGCCTGTTTGTTCACCTACATGGATAGTTATACAATCCTAGAAAATTTACTTATTTGCTGATTGTAAAAAGTATACACAACTATCATGTACTAGATTCGAATTCTTCCAGTCTTTTTCATTTAACGTTTAATGCATGCATGTAATAACTGTCGATAAAATAGTAAGGGGGCTGAAACCTCACCTGAAAATAACGTCTTGTTATAAGCCTGTGAGGGCTATAACAAGACGATAAGATACTTAAGATAACACATAAGATACTAAAATATTTTTCCAGAAAAAAAAAACATGTTGGTAAAAAGTATCCCCTCTGCTGTATCTACTCAACAGATGAAACCAAAATACATATTGTGACCCCCATAAATCGTACCACATCCCTTAATAAGATACTGCAACTACTCAATTTTCGACAAGACTTACTACTGAGGTGTGCCCTCTTTACGACGGGATATTGATCAGTAGCGGTCGCAGTGAAAGAGCTGTCTTATGACGTTTCTTTTTATCTATAAGATGACCCACAACAATGTCACATGCTCTCTTTTTTTATTGGTTTTCTTCCTTGGAGAAAAAAGCGGTACGGTTGATTTTATGATGATCACGATGTATCGATTGAATGTAAATGGTTTTTGTGGAGAATTAGATTAGGTCTTTGATGGTTGTGTAGGAATTGATGGTGGTTGTGGAGGTTTAAGAGTAATAGTAAAGCAAATAAGTGGATTTAGATCGTTGTTGTTATATGTTTTTCAGTTATTCCATTTAATAGGTAGTTACGAAATTATATGCGTATCCTTATGATATAATAATACACTATAGTATTGTATAGTGTATATAATGCACTATACAAGAAATAAAAACCTAAACAATGAGGTAACTATGAATTAAATAAAAGCATGGTTCCTATCTTTTTTTTTATAAAAATGAACTCGTCAAAATTATATACTAATGAATAAAATAAACGCTTTTCCATGATTTTAAGGAACATGTAAAAAGTTATTTTTTCATGGAATTTTTTATTTCCTTTAAACTAAGCAATGAGGTAACTTAAAATATGAATTAAATAAAAGGCATGGTTCCTATCTTATTTTAAAAAATGAACGCGCCATAATTTTGAATTAATTCATTAAAATTAGCACTTTTCTATATTTTAAGAAATCGGTAGGTAAAACTTTTTTGTGCAACTTTATTTCCTCAACATTATTTTTTAACATATTTTAGAGGTACACATCTTTAAAAGTTAATGATACTAATTTCTATTGCTTTGTAAAAGTAAAGAAGTTTACCTTCCCATCTAAAAAACCATGAAGTGAAAAGAAATTTCATATAGTACCTAATGATATAATTTTTATATTTATAGGTTTAATATGCAATTGTTTACCGTGGTTTTACCGTGGTAGGACCGTGGTAGGACCGTGGTTTTACAATAAAACAGGTAAACCAATTAAGAAGGAAAGATAAATCCTTCTTTCCAATCTTTCAGATTCATTTGGTTTCTAACGAAACTTCAGATACAATCGAGGATTTAACTGATCTCCTCGGTGTTGTTGTTACAGTTGAAAAATACATTAATAGAAAAGGCATTCCACAGTGTTATAACTGTCAACAGTTTAACCACTCATCTGAAAATTGCAAGATGTTAACGGCGTGCGTTTATTGTGCTGGTGAATATAGGAAAGACTGTCCAAATAAGGAGTCACCCCCAAAGTGTGCCAACTGCTTTGAGCCTCATACAGCAAATTTTAAAGGATGTATAAAATACCCTAAATCAAATAATAATTTACACAGCAACAAGCTGATTGAGGGTTTAACATACTCTCAGGTTACCCAACCAAAGCAACCACCCAGAACTGTTGATGTCCCAAGGGATCCTGAAGTTATAGAAGATAATCAGACTAATTTTGATTCAAATGATTTGGGTGCTTTATCTAAATTACTTTCTCTTATTAAAAACCTATTTAGAGGAATCCCGAACTTAATAGATACGCTTCAAAAGGCGGAGAAAGCTACTTTACCAATAGATAAACTATTTGTGTTAATTAATGCATTGTCTATAAATCAATGATGGATGCAAATATAATGGGTTTTAAAATTTGTTATTGGAACGCCCGTGGGCTGAAGAATAAAATAGAGGAATTTCGACTTTTCGTTAACTCACACAACCCCGATGCAGTTTTGATGCAAGAGACTTTTCTTAAACTAAACGAATCCCCTGAAATACCTAACTATACTTTATTCAGTAATCCCAGGTTAACAGGAAGAGGAGGTGGAACAGCGATCTACATCAAGGCTTCTATTCCAAACCGCAGAATTGCTCTCCACAATATCAAGCATATTGAAGCAACAGCAATCCAAGTGAAACCTAACTCATTCCCTATACTAACCTTGGTATCAGTCTATGTACCATGCAATGCTCCTAGTGCCTACATCTTTGATATTGAGGCTATCCTGAGGGTTGGATCATCGATATTGATTGCGGGGGATTACAACAGTCATCACCAAAGATGGAACTGCAGAAGGAGTAACAGCAATGGTAGGAATCTTGTGTCTCTTGCTGATCGTGTTATGGTGGATGTAGTGGCTCCGGAGGAACCCACGCATTATACTAATAAGAGCAGTTCTGTTATTGACTTGGCAGTCGTCCGTAACCTACCTTTCAATATAAAATTAAAATCTTTACAAGAACTATCAAGTGATCATAACCCGGTTATGATAGAATCTGACTACATTTTACCAGCAGATACGGCACTAAATACATTAAAACCTAATTGGAATAGATTCAGGGAGTACTTGGGAGACATTCCTTATCTAAATACTGCTGGGAGAGTTATGGATATGGATGATGAAACAAGAATGGTAACAGATCAAATCTCTCAGGCATATAGGGATACAAGTAGACTGTCAGCAACAGCAAAAAAGGGAATCCTACCACCATCCGACATAAGAAAGTTACTTAAGTTAAAAAATGCAGCCAGAAAGTCTTATCAAAAGTATCGAAATCCAGAGAGCAAGCGATTGATGAACCGATCCCAAAATGAATTTCAGAAAGCTATAGATAAATTCAAACAAGAGCGATGGAAGACCTACTTGGAGAAACTCAATCAGGAGGATGGTTCTATATGGAGAGCAATTAAAAAGATTAAAAATTCCAAATTTTATATGCCACCTCTGGAAATACCAAATGGCAGGGCATGGACGTCAGCTGACAAAGCAGAGACAATAGCAAATAGTTTGGAGCAGCAATTTAAACCTAACCATATGCCCCACTTGTCAACGGAATTGGAGGTAAAAAGAACAATTGAAGACTTCTACCGAAGTAGTCAGATTGATGTAGAGGAACTTGAACTTGCCAAGCCATCTGAGATTTTAAGCTATATTCATAAAATAAAAGTTAAAAAATCCCCTGGAATAGATGGGATTACCAACCGAATCTTAAAAAACTTGCCGATAAAAACAATCTTTGTCATCACCAATTTAGTCAACAATATCCTAAAGACGAAATCCTTCCCTTCCGCCTGGAAGCAGGCTGTGGTGGTGCCGTTGCTAAAACCCGGCAAGGATCCGACTAAACTTGAAAACTACAGACCAATTAGTCTTCTACCGACATTAAGTAAACTTACGGAGTCAATCATCCTCAGTAGACTTGATACAATAGTTACCGAGAGGCAACTAATAATTCCACAGCAGTTTGGGTTTCGAAGGGGACTTTCGACCACTCACCAGTTACTGAGAATTTCCGAATTTGTGCTTGATGGTTTTTCAAAGAAAGAGTCTACAGGATCAATCATGTTGGATATTGCTAAGGCCTTCGACAGAGTCTGGACGGAAGGTCTGATATATAAGTTAATAAAATTAGAAATCAAACCAGCCCTAATAAAATTAATTCACTCTTACTTGAGTAATCGTGGTTTCCAAGTCAAAATTAATGAAACCACATTCTCAACACCGAGAAATATTCTTGCAGGCACTCCTCAGGGTTCTCTCCTGGGGCCAACATTATTTAATTTGTACATTAACGATATCCCCATAGATCAGAATATTTCACTCTGTCTGTTTGCAGATGATACAGCCGCAATTACAAAAAATGCTGATGTTCAATTGGTTGCTGACAACTTGTCGATCTGGATTAAAAAGTTAGAAATCTGGTTAATTAAATGGAAGATTCTGGTGAATGTTGAAAAATGTCAAGCTATTATTTTTACAAGAAAGATTAAACTACCTCCTCCAGTTGAGCTCTTCGAAAGACCGATCGCATGGACTAGAACAGTTCTATACTTGGGTGTGACCTTGGACTCAAGACTAACTTGGAAAAAGCATATAGAAGTTATTAAAAAGAAATTCAAATCAAGACTAAACCAATTATATCCACTCATTTGTAGAGATTCCTTTCTCTCCCTAAATAATAAGGTACTAATCTATAAAACTATCTTCAGACCTACAATCACATATGCTTGCAGCGTTTGGGGTTATGCCGCCAGAACCAATATCAATAAACTAGAAGTCCTCCAGAACTCAATCCTCAGAATAATAACCAAAAGTCCATGGTTCTACAGAAATAAACACATCAGAGAAGAATTAAACATCCCAACAATAAAGCATTTTTCTCAGATACTAGCGATAAAATTTTTTAGGAGCATCGATACATCTGACAATCCAGCAATAACCTCAATTTCTGACTATGATCAAGACCCTCTATATAATGGCCTCACAACTCGGACGGGTGACGTCACACTTTCCGCCACCTTTCCATAGACTTAACATGGGAAATTTAGCGGTTTTCCGCCACCTTTGACGTCACAGTGACGTAGTTGTCAGGCTTTGTATATAGAGGGTTTTGCTATGATCCACATGCTACAAAAAGACCAAGATCAATTTTGTACGATCCACCCTAGTTTTTTAAACTTTAATTTTAAAAACACATGTTAATTATTACTTAATTAATAATTGTTTAATTCAATATTTTTAATGATTTTAATTGTATATAGACCTTATCAGGGGGGGCCCATCTGGCTCTCATTTTGATTTCATCCAGTGACGTCACTGGATGAAAAAGGCGTGAAAGTTATGACGTAGAGTAGCCAATCAGGATTCATAAGGAAAATCGCGGAGATTATGCTTACGTGGAAAGGGAGAAAAATAAGATACAGGGAAAATATAAACCAGTAGTTTTCTTCTTCTTTTTATGAAAATAAATCCTGAAATTAAATACTAGTAAAATTATAATCTGTCAAATGATGATTATTTAGTTTTCTAGATAGTAAAAAGAATAAACGATTAAGGCAAGTTTCCCAACAAAGTAATTTCTTTCTAAAATTAAATACTGAGTTGTCTCGTTGAAGGAGCTCATAAATTGAAAAACTAAATATAGTCATTCTGGAAACAGGACTAGTGAACGGAACTTGTACAATTTTATTTTCACTAGTAAATTTATTTTTTTTTTATATTCTTGTAAGCGTATTGTTACTGAGTTATTGGCAACAGTGTTTTTTGTAAATAGAAATTGATTTCCAAAATAAAGAGATCCGGAATCAGGTCATCCGGAGCAGCCTCGAGTATGGGAGCGCGGTTACCTCATCAGCCTGTATAACATCAAGACAAAAACTAGAACCTTCATATAATGCAGCTCTCCGCGTGGCGACGGGTCTGCAGAAATGGACACCGATACCATTACTTCGAAAAATCACCAGCCAACCCTCCCTGTTTGTTCGACAGAACTTCTTAACTTCAAAATTTTTCATAAAAATAATGTCACTTAAACATGAATCGGCTTTGTATCCTAAGATGCTGGAGAGTTTGACGACGAACGTCGCGAACCCTAGACGGGAAATGAAGAATTTGGAAGAGACGAAATCCATCCTAATGGCCCTTGAAGTGGACTTTCGATCCATCATCCAGCTCATCCCAAGAATAATAATAGACATTAAGATAAATATCCAAGTCTCGGACCTGCCATTTCAAAATTCTAACATCCCCCAGGAAATTGTCCAACTATACGAAGACTTCATAAATAAATACAGAAATGAATACGCAATCATAGCCACGGATGCCTCTAAAACCCCGTCAAGAACGACAATTGCCGCACTGATGGTTAAGGAAAACTTGAAATTTCTCAGAAGAATTCATAACTCAAACAGCATCTTCACAGCCGAAGCCATAGCACTTTACTCAGCGATTAAAAAGTTCATTAAAGAGAAAAACCAATTCATCATCCTGTCTGACAGCAAATCCGTCCTGACAGCTCTGATAAACGTCAATAAAAAATCTCCAGCCATAATCCATCAAACATATCATGCAATTCAGGAAGCAAGCAAAATGGGAGCTAAAATTACACTGATTTGGACACCTAGCCACGTGGGGATTAGGGAGAACGAACAGGCTGACAGACTGGCGGGAAGCGCAACGGAAGAAACCCTCATGCTCAAATGGAATTCACCAACGGATGTTATCAAAAACATCAAGGACCAGTACACTAGAGAAAGAAAAACAGAATGGGAGGCCTCAAAATATTTTCTAGAGTACCCCTTCTGCGAAAACCCTAAGATCTTCAAATGGTCAAGGGACAGAGGGATGGACGTCCTTATAGCCAGGCTATACACAGGCATGATTCCCACGAATAGCCTTTTATATAGGTTCGGCTTGTCGGATACCCCTTTATGCTCCGATTGTCATGTCAACGAAACAATGGAACACTTTATAACGATATGTAGTAGATACTCCGACCTAAGAAAAACACTGAGAGGAAGACTAGAGTTTGATCTAAATGCTGACATAGACCTCAAAAAAGTTATGGAAAAGGGGATGGAATCTAAGAAGAGTTTGTTAGCTATAGGCTCCTTTTTAAAGAACTTATAGAAAAAAAGTGCAACACCGATCCAAAAAGCGAGCAGAATAAGGAGTTTAGAGTAGCTTAGGGAGAAAGAAGGTTAAGCGGCTCTTAAGAGCAAGCAAATACCTCTAACAACTTTCAATTTCAATAAAGAGATAGTTAGTTTGAATTTATTTACAAGAAATAATGCCGGATACATCTTGTTTTTAAGTTTTTCGAGTCTATACCCGATATCTACAACGTAATAGATAGCGCATCATTAAGGGGAAAGATTCCTAACATTGAAAAGTCGTACAGCTGAACCTGTTGGACCAAAGATCAAATATCCCTCTCTCAAAGAAAAAGTCCCTAATCCATAGTGCCCCTCCCTAAGTCCCACCCGAGTGAAAGGGATTGGCTAATATGACGGCAAAGGAGGAGCTACAATTGACGTCACTGGATGAAATCTGACGCCCCTTTTGAATTTTTCATCTCTATGTGAAGAGCCAACCTAGTCTTATTCTACTAACCTTGAGACCTTATAATATGTGAAATAATTATAAATACTTTTTATCTTGTATTTTATGTATGTACATAGAAATTATTTTTTAACTTATACTGGAGATTGAGGGCCCATGGGGCTCAGGTGCTCTAAATAAACTATTGTATTGTATTGTATGCAATTGACTAATTAAACAATAGCATTGAAATTTCTAAACCAATTTATAACGTTTCTTGGTATAAAAAAGCTAGTAGTTAAATTACGTACCTTAATCTTTGTATTTTCTTGTTTTTTCAAGAAACTTATTTTTCTTTTATCTAAAACTGCATTTTGATAGGTTCAGTTACATTATTAAATAGTATCAGATATACCTTAAATACAGAGAAATATAATAAAAATATAGATCATCATCATTAACAAATAATAATCTCCATTTGCATTTTAAAATTTAATTTGCACTCAACCAAAATTTTTAAGGTACATAAAAAAATAAAACTTAAACTAAAGGATAGCATAATTAAACAAATTTTAGGTGCTCGTAAAACATATCACAACGCAAACTTTAACTTTCCTATACCTGTAGGTATAAAAAAATATAGGGATAGATAGAGATGTATAGATAGAGAAAATAAATAGAAATAAAATATATGCATCACTAACAAATAATTATTTATGTTTGCATTTTTAAAATTCAATCTGTAGTAATTCAAAAATTTTAATGTACTGCATAAAAAAGTAAAATGTAAAGTAAGAATACAAAGAAAATAATTATGTAATAATTATTGTCAGTGCTTTTTAAAACAATAACACAACGAAAACTTAAACTTAAACTTTCCTATACCTGAAATAATATTTGTGATAATACTGCTCGAGGGAAAATTTCAGAAGCACAAATATAACGTCAAATGAGGGATAAACGAAACCTCACAGAGGTGAAATAATACTGACCCCACATAATTTCCCCATCAGAGAAGAGAAATCTCAAAACCTTTCCCCTAGATTAACCCGAAGAAAGCTGGAAAAACAACTCCTTTCTCTTAAAACTCGGTAAATTATAAAAGTAAACCCTCGTAAAAGATCCCGAGGCAATATCAGTAATGATGGATATAAAGGGCACTTGAAACATAACATTCCTTCCGACCCCCTCTTAATTCCAGAAATATATAGTACGGCAAAGGTATTTCGAGGGGAGAGAATCCGAGGTGGTATTTTATCGAATGGTATTTATGTTTGCTTTGAAATTGCTTTTTAAAAGTATTGAATGAATTTTTTGAAAGAGAATTTTCGTGTTCTTGTGTTTGGTCTACTTTAACTTAATTTTGAGAACTGTTTTTTGGAGTGATATTTGATTGGATTTCTATTTTGCCTCCAAAGTTGTTTTTTAAAGTAAAATTGCTTTTTGTATATAGTAGTACTTAAGTGAAAAGTCCTTATTAAATAGAGATATGTAGTGAAGTATTTGTTAGTATGATTACAGTGAAAGGTAATTGATGCTTTGCAGTATTTAAAAGTGTTCTTAAATGTAAAGCAATATTTTTACTTCAATATTACCTTAATATAAATAGACAGTGTTTAGAACGCTTAATAATTATCACAATAGTTTTAAGAATAAAACAGGCTTCATGTTCAAGCTTTTTGGTTTATATAAGTGTTGAATATGAAAAAGATTTACTGCAAAACTTGGGCTGCTGCTCAAAATGACAATGTTTCAAGTCAAACGTTTTAAATTTTGAATTTTTGTTCGGTGTGGAAGTTGTTGAAGTACAATAAAATTTAAATATTTTACATATAAAAGCAGTCATCATTTAGCATTAAACTTATTTGGCACATTGTTTATTACTATAAAAGCCTTCCCTACATAAAAAAAATTATCACCATATTAACCTCCAAACAAAATCGTTTCTCACGATCACCATTTTACGCATCAAGTCTGAGGCACAACTGAGACCCGTTGAGTCTCAATGTTTCTTCACAAGAAAAAAAACCACACTGCTTAAAAGCAAAAAAGAGTCTCAGGAATTGGGTTAAATTTGTCTGGTTCTGTCCTCAAGGGTCCCACTCGTCACAGAGTGTCTTTCTGCCGTCTGGAGGAACTTGATCAAGAGCTCCATTGTCTTAAGCGCACCCCCCCCTGTGTGAGGCAGGTGCTTTGTTAAGACGACTTTATATGAAGTCTGCTTTGGGTTAGGATGCATAACTTTTTGTAATGGGCACATATTTCATTTTGGTTTTATATAAGGGTAAGAGGAGGGATGTTTGTATGGTTTTTGAATTTTGACTTCTTTTCCTTATAGAGGGGGTTGTACTCTTGGGAAGATGCTGAAGAAATTACACCAAGAGTTGAAAAATTATTATTAAAATTTGCTTCATATTATATTGAGCTAACAAATGCCTTATAGAGTTTTTCACTTTTTCTTAAGAAATGTAATTAAAGCAATAACTGTAATGTCAGATATTTAGTTTCGTTATGAATTTCTATTTAATGCAGATTCATGAAGTAGAAGTGAGTATAACATTAAAAATTAAAACATTATATAATCAAATTAATATAATATATTTAGAGAGTATAATATTTTACCATTTACAGTGATGCTTAAGAAGAAGTAAGACACTCAGTAAAATTCAGTATGAAATTTCAGTAAATGTTTAACCAGACCAATCGTAAAAGCTTGTGCCAAGTAAGGACTTATTTTAAGCCTACAAACTGAGAAATTATGATTGAAATTTCAGCTCTTAAATTGGTTTTTATTTTTTAAAAATGCCTAAATCGAACGAATTTGCTGGTTTTAATCCAGTTTTAAAAGGTTAAGTTTCATTTTCTACTGGGGATTAAACCTTCCATGCCCGCTTATAAAAGACCCTAGTTCGATATGTCTGCATTTCCGATCTACCATTCCCATGTGATTCTGTGTCCTCTATGTGTGCTCTACCCCTCCTAGAAGTTTGTCCCATTTATACTGATACACCCTGTAAGAGTCTTTTTATCACGAGTTGCACACCGAAACTCCTCCTAACAACCCAAGAGGCTTTCTGTTTACGCAGTTTTTCCTTCCACGTAGAGACGTCCTAGGGTCAGGAAACGTTGCAGTCTAGCATAATGTTACCTTTCAAGCAAGTAGTAATTGATTACAATACTTTAATAAATTCAGTACTCAATTTTAAAACTTATTCATACATACAGAAAAGAGAAAAATCTTCAGAACAAAAACGTGAGTAATAAAAATAATCCACATGCTCAACTCAACTCAACTGAACTCACCCACAAAACATTCGCAGAAATCCACACGACACCGCCGTCCCAACAAATGGCTTCGTTTAGCCTCAACGACGTTTCTCGCTCTCAAAAGAGAACAGAATTCCCGTTCTAATTTTCCATTTCCGTCCCCTTCTTTCATTCCAGGGGGGTGGAACAGAAAGTTCTCTCGCCATCCCTCATAAAATGCGAATGGAATATTTTCGGGGGGTTTAATGGGGTTCTTTTCCGCTGGACAGTTGCCAGAAAGCTCGGTGGGGAAGTCAACGTAATTTATTTGTGAGAGTCTCCTCTCTGTTTCTTTCTTCGTAAGGTGATCCGTTTTGTTTAGGTTAAAAAGGTCGGTGTCCTCTCTTGTTCTTACAGGTCACATCATCAGTATCAATAATGTCTTTAGGGGGTCAGGGAGAGAAAGTTTATCGATTCAGTAGGGAACAATGTACTTGAATCGAGATTAAACCAATTTTAAATCCCAAAGGAACATAAACTAGGGTTAGTTGAGGTAAGTGGGCCCTACCCCTCAAACTAAAATATGTGCAGGACATTTCAGACTTACTTGCATTTATCATGTAACTGATAGGTTTTGCATACAGTCACTCCAGAAAGTATTCGTACATGCAACAAATTTGCACTAGTATACCTATTACGGCTAAATTCCACTTGCAAATCCAAACAAAAATTATCCTGACATAGTATGTATTATTCTTCATTATAACCTTCCCAAAAAAGAGCAAATAATATCAGAACAGTCAAAAAAAGTATTTAAAGAAATGAAGCAATTTAAAAGCCCAAACAAAAATTCGTACAGCCATAGACTTAGATAGCATATTTTGTTCCTAATTCTAATTTAAAAGCACGAGCATGCAATTTTTTTTTCTTGAGGTTCATAATACCAATAGCTATCCCCTTCCACTTTAACAAACACTTCCGAGATGTGAGGCCATCTATACAGAGGGTCTTGTTTATACGCCTTACAATTTTAACAGCCATATTCACAGCCATCCAGCGACTGTGTTAAAAATACTTGGTCAAAGAAAGAAAGCTAATTTTTTCTTTATTTAGCTGCTGGTTAACACCGACGCTGATGACTGTGAATATGACTGCAAATCTATATTTAATAAGCAAACTTTTTTTACCTTTTAGGGCGAGCACGCACGGGCGACTTTTGTCACGGTGACAAAGACAAAAACAACGTTGCTAAGGCTGTTGTTAGAGGCGGGACATAGAAGCATCCAATAGAAGCATTCGCACATGACATCACTGGAGGATAAAAACAACGTTGCTAAGGCCGTTGTTAGGTAAAGTCATGTGATTGAAAATGCTCTATTGTTTTCTAGTGATATTTTTGATACTAGTAATCCTGGTCGCCGTGACTTAAGTCACTCGTGCGCGCCCAGCCTTAGTCTTATCCCTGCCATTTTATCATCTATTTACAAACACGGTGATAAAAAGCAAACTAAAATAACGACTTAAAACGAATAAAGGTAAAAAGAAAATCTCCTTTAGAGAGACATTCTTCCCAACTCTTTCCGACCATCAAAAAAAAAAAAAAGAAGGAAACACTCTCCGACCAACTCCCATCCCAAAGGACAAACCTCCCCCTAGAAACAAAAACAAAAAAAAAATATCCTCCACCGTCTTAAAATAAAAGCACCGGCCCGACCCAAGCCGGTCATAATCTTCCCTCAAAGTTAAGACCAGGTAAAAACATTTTTATCCCACATAGGAGAAGGCAAGCAGCACTCGTCGAAGCCCTTATCTCGCGTGTTTGTCCCCTCTCACAAAGCATGCGGGAGAAAAAAATCATCTGCCCAATGAACAAACAGAAGAATTTCTGATGTGCTGCAGCAGCCCCAGGCCCGTCGGTCCCCCTGATAAAATACAATAAAGGGAATTTCTCTCGTGAGGTGGTCTTTTTTTCTCTCTCGGTGCTCCTTGCTTTGTGCTTGGAGGGTTCTTTTGTGCTTTGATGTTCCCTCTCTCTCTCTGGATGGTGTAAATCAAAGGGATGGTGAGTGGTCAATGTGCAAGAAGTTGTGGTTGTGTAGGGATAGATGTAAACTTGTGGAGTGTCACGATGTAAACTTGGAAAAAGCACAATTAAAGCACATCTTAGATAGCACTACTTTATAGTCTCCAGACTCATTGTCAATATTTTTGACGTATAGTTATTTAATATGGAAACGACAAGAACAACAGACAGCTTAGCTTATATACTCGACAGCAACGTTTCTTAAACCCAGTACGTCACCAACGCGGAAGGAGAAATCGGTAAACACAAAGCCTGTTGGGTTGCTAGGAGGAGTTTCACTACGCAAATCGTAATATATATATATATATATATATAATCCATATATATATATATATGTTACAAACAAAGTGATTAATCGGGCCTTATTAATAATGCCCAACGTAGAGGCGGGCAAAGTGATAAATTTCATTCATAAATTCCATTGAATTTATCACATTGCCCGCCTCCACTTCGGGCATTATTAATAATGCCCGATTTATCACATTGCCCGTAACATATACATGGGTTTAACAAAATAATGGGTTTAACAAGGTACCCCACTCTTCCCTACTATACGATGACCATAAATAAAATAATGTTTATATATTTTCTTCTACTGACTTTTCTTCTAGACTTCTACTGAGACGTTATTCGACAATTGAACATCAAATAGACAAGACAAAAAGACATAAAATATCTTTGGCATTTCGGTGGTGTAACATAAATAAAAGAATACGATGTAGAACCGTGTCAACTAAAAGCCAATTCCGAACCGTGTGTTCAAACAATTTGTTTTCACCAAATTTCAGACTAGCAAATAATACTCCATTAAGTCAGGCTGGAATATATTAATTTTATTAGTAGAAAAGAGCAGCTAAAGCTTTGGCAGCTGAAAAGTAGTAGCTGAAAGTAAAAGTAAAGCTGAAAGTAGTAAGTAGCTGTAAGTAAGTATGAAAAGTATTTGGCAGCTGAAAGTTATAAAGCTAAACCTAAAGCAAAAAAGGCTTACTAGTTTTATGAAATTTGATTCGAAACTAAATTACATACGTTTTGTAGATACAAGAGTAAAAGAAAATCTATGTTTTTGTACAGCTTAAACTGGGTTTCGTTTTAGCTGAATGGTATGTGTAGTTTTAGTAACTAGTAGTTCCTTATTAAAATTAATGAGTAGAATACTACAGAAGTTTCTCGTTAAGAGTAAGGTTAAATATCGAATACGGCACAACAAAGTTTGCTGTATAAGCTCTCGGATTAAAATTTTGCTGCAACAGCATCCTATTAAATTTAAGTTAATGCATACGATAAATTTATTTTTTATAGAGTATCAAGTTGAATTTCATTGATAAAGAATGAATACTAAAACTAATCCCTGCCATTCTCTCTTAAAAGCGTTTAGCAGCATCAAAAATTGCAAACACAAAACATCCTTACGGAAACTTTTTTATTTGGAAAAATATTATGCCTCTAAGCCGTCAATAAAACAACAAAGCTACTAAGAGGAGTTTTACAAAAGAAAGCGACGATGATGATGATGAACAAAAAGGAAAGTTTTAGGGGGAAAAGCGTTTAAGCATCGAAACATTTTCTGAGAGAATAATTTTTTTCTTGCATCCCCCTTTTTAATCCCATTGTTTGTGTTTATCGTTTGAATTTAAGAAGACGACTAAACTCTATCAAACGAAAGAATGTTTCTTACTAAAAACAATCCTGTATTACCACAAAGGTTTTATCTATACACACAAAAAAAATTAAGCCGTGGCCAAAATTCTAAGTGTACTTATCTGCCGTAAAGTCGCGGTTTTTCTATGGCTCAATCAAGCCGAGTTTCCCCTCCAATCTCCGCAACTTTCCCCACGAATAGGGATTTTTTTTTCTGTTAAATCTCCGGATTAATATTAATTAACCCGCCGCCATTTTGCGCGTGAATATTATTCGGAAGAAAAGGTATTAAATAAATGGATTCCGAAAGATACCGAAAACGCTTTTTGGAAGGCGCATTCATTTTTTACAGCCAAGATTCATCCATTCATTATCTGTGTAAGCTGCTCTAAAAATATTAAACGCTTATTATCCAATACAAAAGGCGAAGCCATTTTTTTTTCCAACCAACTTTCGGAAACAACTTTTCTTCCGAAAGGAAGAAGAAGAAGAAGTGTTTTTCCCGCCATAATTAGATTAGAATATTTAAAAGGGAAAGCGCGAGCTTTAAAGAAAAGCTTCGGAGGAAAAGGTTTTAATTCCAAAGGGAAAATGATTAAATTCTGCACACATTAATAAATACTTTATTCTCAGCCGTGTTTTTGGGAAGTAAAAAAAAATTTTGCTTTTTTGCTAAACTGGTAAAATTAAGAGGCTCTTAATGAACTTGTTTTGAAGTCGAATTTCTAGGCTTTGATAAACTGAGAAAAATAATTGCTTCAAACAGTTTATAGTTTTTTCGAATTCTTTCTTTGTTTTCGTATGTTTCGAATTCGCGTTTTATGATTTCATAAAATTCTCTTAAAAGAAAGAAATTTTAAAAAATGCATAAATTAACCTAAATATTTCGACTTTAATTGTTTCATCAATTATGCAACGTTTTAATGGAAATGGTGAAAAAAAGTTACTTACGCAAAATGTCACAAAAAGTTAACTTTCGATAAAATTTATTCATCCAATGAAAACTATTTATCTAATATCTTCTTTTTTTATGTAATGGCGGTATTCTAATTTTGTGCAGTATATTAATGAAAATTGAAAGAATGTTTAAAAAATTATCAATGTTGTCTCAATGATTGAAATTTGTAATTAAGTTTTACTTAAATACAGTTTTTATTTCTTGATCAATAAATTTCCTTTCAATAAAGAAAATTACCGAAATATTTATCATTTGTTTAAAGTTAATTCCAATTAACTCAAAAAGATGCATTTTTTAAACAAAAAAATCATTAATAATTATTTAGTATACTATATTTATGAATATCAAAAGACTTCCAATAGTATTATTATAACCATCACTAAATGTAATTAAATTACAATAAATGATTTATATTTGATTTTTAAAAACAGAAAATTATCCAACCAAGTCTAGACGTTAATTTCCAGATACATATTTTAAAAATATCATTAAATCAGGAAGAATTAAGAAAATAGCCATCAATAATTAGTTTAAAATAAGTTTTCTACAAACTGTTACATAACAAATTAATTTTAAAATATGAAGTCTTCTGTAATAATTTGGTTTCATTGATATTTCTTTTCCTACCTCTCTATACCTATCATTTATTGAAAATCTCTCTATATATAATGAAGGTGTCCCTGGGTTCCTGCCTGGGTTCCTGGGTTCCTGGGTTCCTGCCTGGGTTCCTGGGTTTGTCCGGAACAGATTTGGCTCAATTTCTCCAAAACTACCCGTCCGAATCGAACCAAACTTGGTACACATACGTATGGGGACGGGGGAAAGACAATGACATCATTTCCAAATTTCTAAAACCACCCCTTCATCCCCTATAAGGCCTTTTTGTAAAAATCGCCTTACTTCTCCACTAAAGAAGATCTGTTTAACTCGCATTGTTGCAAATAACACAACAAAAACAATTTTAAACGTAAAACAAAGTATTTAAAGATAAAACTTGGCTAAAATTGTTTTAAATGTTTTAAAAAGGTTATTAATAATTTAAAAAATTAAAAACGGCCCTTATAAAAAACTTTATAACAGTATTTTCTTATTAAAAACTTCATTTTCCATGAAACTTTAAGTTGAAATAGAAAGTTTTAAGAATTAGACTGGTTAAAGTAAAGATTACATCATGCAGTTTTGTTAGAAAGTTGATGATAGAAACACTAGATCAATTTGTTATTTAACCTTATAATTTGTTTCTTTGGTGTAGTTTAACGGGATTTTTTTTTCAATTTAAACAGGGGGTATTTACAAATTTTGGGATTTCAAAAGTCTGTAATAATTTTAATGGATTTTTTTCACTTATAATGGATAATTGGGTAACTGTCGTAATTAAATGTGCAACACCGGAACTGGATGGTTAGGTTAGATTTACACAGTTGGAACCGGGAGGGAAAAGGCACAGGGAGCACGGTGATGAAAATGCACCGGGAACACCGAGATGAAAAGGCACCGGGGACACCAAGATGAAAAAGGCACCGGGATATGATAAAATACAGGGAACACCGGGATATGAAAAAATACTGGGAACACCGGGATATGAAAAAATACTGGGAACACCGGGATATGAAAAACTACCAGGATGATTGGTAATTATGGTTACAGAAAATTAGGCATGTAACTTGAGAAAATTTTAATAAATTGATACACTCCACCCGTGCAAGGCCGGGCATATCAGCTAGTATCTTTATAAAGACTTAAATGCATGTATTTTAGTGATGTTATGGATGGGTAGATAAATAAAGCACATCTTAGCAAACAAAAAATATGAATCCTCTCAAAAACAAAAAGATTTTTTTTTTTATTTAAAAAACCAAAAACATGTTATATCCATCCCAAAATTCAAACTCTATAATTTCCGTTTTTAGGTTTCTGTTATAGACAAGTCTGTCAGGTTGTATCACTACTTTTATACAACAACGCCATGTCATGAATTTTAAAGCTATGACGTTTTTACAGGTTGTTTCAAAATTCCGGTGTTGACATGGAGCTTTTTATGTTTAAATTCAAATTCGTTGACACAGCATCGAAGAAATTTGCAAACCCCAAACCGCCAATATCTTTTCGAATATAATAGATGTTTTCATGGAACTTTTTACTGAGTTTTAATTATGGCAAAGGCACAATTATACATTTTTGATCAAACTGTTCTATCTCCTATAACAGTTAGGGTCCATTTGAGTACTACTACCTAAGCATCTATCAAAGGGGATGGGGGTTGCTATTTCCTCATTTTTGCTGATAAAGGGGATGGGGAATATGAGTGATGCTTACGTAAATGAATGAAAACACAGTAGTTTTGCAACTTTTTTTAGGCCTGAAAATGTGTGCTATTTTCACATGCTAATATCTCCTCGAATATTGAGTTTTTTTCATGAAACTTTTCTCCGTGCGTTTGTCATGGTATTGCAAACACATTTTTTTTACTGAAGTTTCGTTCTATATAATTTAGTACTTTAATTATTATTTTTTTCTTTTTTTCAGCTAGGGACTCTCTATACGGTCTCAATGGATTCACCATGGTCACTTATCTAGATATAGATATACACTTAACTTCCATCACCCTAAGATACGTTGGTTCCAAATAAAAGCCGTGAAACGCACTTTTGAAACATCCTGACACCTCACTAACCATGACTCAACCACGGCTTACTAGATACTATACAGGCTAGCCGAGTACGAAAATCATTAAAAATCCAGATGGCAATACTGGACAAACTGGCAAAGCATATCCACAGCGTTGAAGGCGGTGGGTGATATAGGTAGGACTTGTGGTGATCCAAGCGGGAAAAGTTGTCAAATGGTTTTCATTGTTTAAAACTCGGCTAGCCTGTATAAGTATCTAGTAAGCCGTGACTCAACGAAACATCGTTTCAAAATCCAAAGGCGCGAAACGGAG
Organism: Tetragnatha montana; assembly: GCA_963680715.1. Taxonomy (NCBI): domain Eukaryota; kingdom Metazoa; phylum Arthropoda; class Arachnida; order Araneae; family Tetragnathidae; genus Tetragnatha; species Tetragnatha montana. The sequence goes on along the minus strand of OY796677.1, from coordinate 7,929,912 downwards.
GACTTTCAAAACACCCTGTACGACACCAAAAGAGCAACGCACGAACAAACTGGGTTTCATTCACACAACATCCCCGCCCTTACTCTAAACTCCCTAAAACCCAACTCCATAAATTAAACCAGAGAAAAATCCAAAGCACACTCAGATACAAATTACTCTCGAGTTATGACGGGGCATTCTGTGTGCAAGTAACAAGACACTCTGAGAACACCGTCACCTGCTCCGTGACAAAAGACTCGGAGAGAAAACACCGCCGGGGAATTAGAACGCTGATGCTCAAACAACCCCCATGCGACACCTGCTCCTTCTTCCGTTGGAGAACAATGCGAGATGTGCGTGCATGCATAATTTGCGTTTAACCATCTCGAGCTACGCTAAAAAGACGCTTCGGAGAGCGTAGGGCCGGTGCTGACTAGAGAGCACACCATTATTCAGTGTCCATTGAAAAGTCGTGGCAACATTTCTATCCTCTCAGAATGCCCGTTTCCAAGGCATACGTACTCGACCTCAACACAGCAACGTTTCATGACCCTATGACGTCATTACACGGAAGCAGATACTGCGTAAACAGAAAGACTGTTGGGTTGCTAGGAGGAGTGTCTGTACGCAAATCGGGATAAAAAGACGCATATATACACGGGTTTAACAAAATTATCATATATTAAAAGTGACGTTCTTCATTTCACTCAAAATTCAGACACCGCGCTGGGAACTACTTGTTAGTGACGTCATAGAGTCAGGAAACGTTGCTGTCGAATACAGACATTCTTGACATGTTTGGAGCAACCGGAGGATATTTGTTTGTTTACAAGCCATAGCAACCAAAGTCTTAATCTTAAAGAATATTATTAACTCCATAACTAATTTAAACTTTTAAAAAACGAAACGTCAACCTTTTTATGAAAAATAAGCGTATGCGTGTTCAAACGTCAAAGTTCTACCATGATTCATTTTTGTTTTATAACGAAAAACCCGAATAAAGAGTCAATAATTTTGAAGCTTTAAAATTTTAATTTCCAAAAACCTAATTGGAAAAAAGGGTGACGAGGTACAAACCTCATGTCTAAAAATATGTGTCTTGAAAATATCATAATTCTGCTTGTTAATAAATTTTGCTGGGGGCGAACTCGCAGCAGTAAAAAAAAAAACTTTTGACTTTGACAATAAATACTCCAGAAATATCTCACGTGAGTAACTATTAAGTAAGACTCATCTATACTATTAGATTTTGAAACATAAGTGACTCTCAGAATACATTTTTCTACAAATGGTCAAAATTTCATAACACTGCGTAGTAAGAGTTCAAAATGTTCATAAATAAATCAGCGGTTACTTTTTTTAATATAGAAAGATAAAAAAAGGCAAGTTACCCCCTGAGTGAGAAAGAGAGAGAGAAGAAAAATGACTAAGAGATTTTCCCCCTTAAAATCCACTAATACAGATTTATAATTCGGCCACTTTCCATGGTGGGGGCATGCTATGATGCTCTCTCTATGCCCTTACTCCCTCTACGCCACAAAAGGCGTTTCAGACAACCTTGTTAAAATAGTTAAGCGGGGCGAGAGATATGACGAAACGATCACCGTCTGAATGCATGTCTCGAGGTGATCCGTTGTTGTCATGTCCCAATTTAAGTCCCAGAATAAGTCCCTTTTTCTTGAATCAGGGTTTAGGTTCTTGAAGTTACTGTGCATAATTGATACGCTAGTCTAAGTTTCTTGTTAGTCAACTTTTGCTTTTTTGAACATCGTTGTAGGAATGGTTTTGATTCCATTGTATTACTGAATGCAATTATAAATCTCCGCCATGCTCCGTGTTGTTGGGGTTGTCGAAATAACTCATTCTCTGAATTTGCAATATGGCGTTGATTTGAATCAAAATTTAGTTGTGAATCATCATTCATCATGTGAATCAGGATTTATCATTGAAATTAATCCTGTAGATGCGACAAGAATATTATTTTATTCTTTGTATAGCGAAATGATAAGCAAAAATGTTTTATAGGTAGAATTATCACTGGTACATTTTTGGAATATTGAATATAACTCACATTTTTTGAGTATTCAAATTATTTCATGGGGAAGTTCAAAATCGTGTACTAAATATGTTTTATTTCCCAATATAAAGGATTTGAGGTTTTATTCCCCTACTCTGAACACCGTGTATTTCCAACAAGCAGAAATATCCCCCTTAATACTGGTAAAGGTGTTTTATAATATTTAAATTATGTTATTGATCAATCCTGGCATCAGCACCAATGGCCTAGTGGTATAGAGTGCATCTAATAACCCAATGGTCCCCGGTTCGATGATAGGCTGCTACTTTTGAGTATTTTGCTTTTACTTAATTTGTAATTTTTCAGAAGTAGCGAAATTAGTTAGAGTTGAGTTGTTACTGTCGTGGTAAAAACCAGTGCCATTACATAATCTCCAAACGTAGGGAGGACCACGTGACTGCAGACTCGGTGACCCTGCCAAGTGGGGGGTGAGCGGCCGGGGACGAGAGTACTATTTGGGGAGGATGAGTTGGGGGCGCTCCAGCGGTTCCTGGATCGCGGCCACCTCCCCTGGCCACCGACACCAGTTGCTCTTCAACTGCAGACGATAATCGCATACAGTTGTTCGGAGTACAGAGAACAGAGGGTCCAAAACGCTATTTTCAAATCTCATCTTATGGGCAACACTGCAAATGTCAAGCATACATGTGATTGGTAGATGGGTAGGCAGTACCATTTTGGTGGTCATCAGCTGTGATTGCAGCTTTCAATCTGTCCTATCGGAAGGCTATTGGAGGATTGAGCTTCTTTTTCTCCGCCTCTTGTGACGTGAAAAAAGAAGCGTTCGAATTATGTGTAGTGGATGCGATTCCAGTGCCACCAGAGCCCTTACCACAAGTTGCAGCCAATGTCTTTTCAATTTCCATTATTGTCTATGGCATTGGACTCTCTGTTCTGGTACTCTGTGGTTCAGAAAGCACACTTCCTGTAGTATGAAATACTTAAAAAAGGGTGTATGGAAGTAAAAGAAAAAACTTCTAGAAAGCGTAGACCACCCAAAGAAAATTCAGAATTATATAGGACAGCTTGTTCTCAATTTGATAACAAGCTGTGAAAAAACAGCAACAAGATCATCTGAGCTATTGAACAAGCTCAATTTGACAATCTCAAATGCTATCCCAAATCCCAAGTACCTGCAACAAAAAACGCTTAGCAAAACTTAAAATCATTGATCAATCTTCATCATTACCAAAATATTAAACCCCTCAGATGAGCTTTTGAATTACATCATAGATATTCTAATTCCTAAGCAATGATCTTATCATACGATATAAAAATAAAAACAGCCTTTAAAGTCCATCCACTCGTATGAATCAAAGAATGAATTTACAAAAACGTACCTTTGTCCCATCTTTTTTAAATGCGGTCAAATAAGGTACAATGTTAATCTAATGGTTCTAAAAAGATTCTTTCATGGTCAAATGAATTTTGAGGGTCATACTTATTGTAATCCATTGATCTGAGAATACTTATCTTCATATCCAAATGAATGAGTAATAATGTTATAATTATAATACTACAAATTTTAAAGCTATTATGCAGTTTGCTTAAAGTTTTCTCACGGATAAATTAATGAACTCGTATCATAACTTTTCAAAATTAGATGAAGCCATACGATCAATTTTAGTTTTTGGTCATACCTTTCAGTGTCAAGCCCCTCAACGCTTAACTACTAGTGAACAATAATGCCAGTCTGTCCATCATACTTTAAACTTGTCTGAGAGTGCTTTTGATATCATAAACTCTTTTGAGACTTCCTTCGTAAACTCTCATACAAGACATGGTCTTTTGTATTCATGGAATCAATAGGTATAGTTATTATACTACGAGATGGGGAGTTAAAATACTTCGAGACACTCATATAACAGATAGAACTTTTGACTTTCACTATAACTTTTTTGCACTAGAAGCAGTTTGTGTAAGTTCTATATAGAAGATAGAATTCGCTCCCCCCTTAGTGTGAAAGTTTTTATAAGTTTCCCGATATTTTCATGAATATCTGAGTACTCGGTGTATTGCTTTTGCAACCTATGTACATAATCTTATCTTTCAGGTCAAGATATGTTTACTTCTTTGTGAATTTTTAACACAGTTTTGCTTTTTAGAATTCCATATGAGGTGTGCGTTATGGTAAAATTTTGATGTGACCTTTTAGTGGACCTCAAACTGAAACTTTCCAAAACCTAAGAAAATTTGCGACAACAACTATCTTATGTTTTTAAAGTGTTAAAAGGCTGTATGAATAAAACTAAGCTGAGGAATTTCTTAAAAAAGGAGTGATAGGTACGAATGAAAGGGGAAAGACCTCAAATTCTTCAGAAAGTAATATAAAAGCGGTAAAATAATTTTATTTTATGTAAAAAATATTAAACTGAGGTGAACGACCTCAGAGCACAAAAGTGATAAAATATTTATTAGGTAGATAAAGTCTACCGGCATTTTCATCAAAAAGAAATTATGATTCTGCTTACTTCAAAAAGACTCAGCTTTTTTCTTATTTGATTCAAAAAGATACTATCAATAAGAACGGCTTAGTTCAAAAGAATCATGTTTATCCTAGTGGATTGTTTTTATAGAACAAAGATAAGTCGGACTGAACATCATAAAATTCAATAACATAAACGAAATGATTTTTATGGCAACAATCTCAGTCGAATCGTATTACTTAGAAAGCTATTTATTGTTTCCCTTTTATTGTATTTAAAACAACTCTGTTTACAACCGAAACTCCATGAAGTTAAATTTATTTGCCTATAAAATTTTACTCTTAAAATGTAAACATACGTAACTTGCAAGAAAACCAAAAAAAAAAACCCACCGCCAAAAGCCTTAATGCTTAAAAAAAGGCCTAAACTTTATAAAATTCGTAACAATCATTATAAATGTAATTAAATAAATTGAAACCTTACATAAAATTCAGTCATAAAAATTTAATCACTAATTATAAACTGGTCTGAAGCAAAATGTACCTATGTCGTTTTAATTAAATTGAAAGCCTCAAAAGACGTAGTAATTCCTATTGTTTGATTTAAACTTTGTGTTTATTTTCAAAATTAACAGCACCAATCAAAATACACTTTAACACTAACTTTCTACAGAGCAGTAATTAAAAAAAATCACTTAAATAGATTTTCAGAAGCTTTCAATTACCTCCGAGTCAAATTACTTATTTAAAAAAAAGTATCAAATTCCAAGAATTTTAATGAAGTGCGGCAAATAACCCGTTAAAAATCTACTAAAAGAGAAAATTCCCTCAATCAAAAATACTTATTTCATCAAAACATTCCCATGTCCCTATGGCCAAATAAATCCGAGCTCGAGACCCTTTCAATTTCACTTTTTTAAGGCATTTTGATTAATGAACTTTAGAGATGGGGGATTGACGAAATAAAACAAAATAATAATAATAATAAAGATATCACAAAATGAGTAATATTTCAAATTCCTTCTTGAGATCAATCGAGAAAAATTAATCTCTTAAAATTTCCCAGAAGGAATTCAAAACTGATGAGTATTTGAAAAATATTTAATTTCAGTAGCGTTTCGTTCAGGGGAATCCTCATATGTTGAGTACGGCGCAATCTCAGCGAAATTTTGATTACTTTGACAAATAAATTATTTAAATAACTTCCACGTGATTAAATCTGGTAGGTTTTTGACGTAAAAAGCGAAATGCATGCAGAAGTTTAATTTTAAATGTTGTAATAAAAAAAGATTGGAGATCAATTTCGTAAGATATTTATCGTTGAATCATAAGAAAGTTTGAGCGTCAGTAAATTATAAGTTGAGGTATAGAGATAGGGCTAGAATAATTTATCCAGTCTTCAAAGTTTGAGAGCTTTGGAACACTTCAAATGCTCACAATACACTTAAGCACTTTTTGACGTCAAAAACAACACTTTAGTTTGTGTTAATTAGAACACTAACTCTTTATTGTAATGTGATAGTGTTCTGAATATGTTTGAAAAGTGTTGCCATCTAGAAATGTGTTATAAATATGTGGTGTAAAATATTTTAGAATATATATATTTATAATATTAAATATTTTACCAGTGCATATTGTCATCATTAATTCTATGTTAATTTTTTAAGAAGATGGTGCTCTATGTTTGGATGAAAATTCAACCTTTACAAATAAAGTCCATGAACACGGAATGTATAACTAAATAAAAATAGTATTAATTAGTACTTAAAAAATTAGCTCTTAGTTATGTAATTAATGTTTTATGAAATGTGTGTTGATTAACTTATTTGAACATTTTTAATGCATAAGTTTGAAAGCTAGACTATAAATTTAATAACATTGGTTAATATTTAGTGAACAATATTTACAGTCGTTAATTAATAAATAAATTTTCTGATTTTAATATGCACAAACACTAAAGTATAAATATATAAATAAAATATAACAACATTTTAGAACTTATATAAAATTCTTTACATTGATAAACTTTTGGTTGATAACAAATTTTGTAATAATTTATGATGCATGATAAAAATAGATTTATTACACAAACTTACTGTATAATCAGAAACCTTTTGAATATTAGCTGTATAAAATTTTGATAATTAACTAGAGTTAAAGTGCATAAAATATTAACTTCATAGTTAAAGTTTTTCACTGCATAAATGTATCATATTTTCCCATTAAAACATTACAATATTTTAAAACTTTGCACTGCAAATTTATATACATTCCCAAACTCCAATGTATCATTATTAATATATTCCGAACTTCCGATGAATTTTTAAGAGAAATCAACACACCGAGCTATCTCGTTGCCACCTCAAGGGACCAAATATCTCAAAGCGTCTTTGAAACCCCTCATTTCCCATTGGCTCATCATACCCTCCGAGGACAGGTGGCGCTGCAGTCGCTTCATCGCGAATCTCTGCCTCTCGTCAGGAGCAGCAATTAAATTATCGTCCCGCAGCAGAGATTCCGAAACAACGGGAAGTTCCCCCGCCCTCCCTTCCCGATGCAGACGAGTCATTAATTCTCATTACCCTGTGAAAATTCGAAAGGAGTTCTCTTACTCCCTCTTCCCTTGTTGTCTCGAGGTGGAGGGGAATGAACCCTTTCGAAGGAAAAGTTTTGTTCTGATGTCACCTGTGACGTGATCTATTGTAAAGACTATTGTAGTAGAGTACTGTCTGTCTGTCGATCCACGGCTTCCTAGATACTAGACAGCAACGTTGACCCTATGACGTCACTAACAAACAAAGTAGTTCCCATCGCGGGGTCTGAATTTTGAGTGAAATGAAGAACGTCAATTTAAAAATATGATTATTTTGATAAATTCATGTATATATTATATTTTTTTTATCACGATTTGCGTACCGAAACTCTTCCTAGCAACCCAACAGGCTTTGTGTTTACCCATTTTCTCCTTCCACGTAGTGACATACTGGGTTCAGGAAACGTTGCTGTCGAGTATAACATATGCATGTACTAGTATAACTGTAACATGTAGTATAACTGTACCAATAGAGCATTTTCAATCACATGACTTAACCTAACAACGGCCTTAGCAACGTTGTTTTTATCCTCCAGTGATGTCATGTGTGAATGCTTCTATTGGATGCTTCTATTTCCCGCCCCTAACAACAGCCTTAGCAACGTTGTTTTTGTCCTCCAAGTGACGTCATGTGCGAATGCTCTATTCTGAGAAGAAGACCGTGCTTGTGATCCCCAAAAATTCTGCCAATAATCCTCCGTCGGCTTTAATCCCTGCCATATTATAATACGGTTTATCCCTATTAAAAATGAACCGGTCTTGTTTCTATAGCGACACACTATTATATTGTTATCCGTTCATGGTTAAATTATTAAGAATTTTCAAGATACGAAAGATACCAGATTTCCAGGTCAAATTCTAGAAGTTTACCCAATAAAATATTTTCAACCATTTAAGTAAGTTATAATTTAAAAAAAAAAAACTCCAAACTAGCAAATGACATTCTAAAATAGGACGATGATTTAATGTTTTTCTGTACTTAATATGCTTTTGACAGCAGGCCATCAGAATAATTATGTATTTGTAGTTTTCTCTTGATACATCAATGCTTACTGTTTCCCTGTAAAACTAGTTTTTCCTTGAATGTTGTAAGTATGTGGGAAAGCAAATATCAATACGGGTTAAATTAACGGATGAGTCAATAAAGATGAACTTTAAAAGATACAGTTACAAATATAATTTATTACAAAACTATCAGCAATAGAAATAGATTATTTTCTAAATTATTTCGAAATGTATTATTTTGCTTAAAATTCAAGAATGAAGTTAATAATTTCTCGATATAGTATCTTGTTTCAACGATACAAATAAACACGGTTTGATTAAATCAATAAATATTTCCAGGAATAGGATTTGCCAGCTACTAGAAAAACTCTTTTTCAATAGAAAATCTTATGGAACGTCTCATATTTATATTGAAATAGTGAATGAAATTGGAGACATTAAGTTTTCATAGATTTCTGTAACCAATAAACTTGCATTCAGATTGAATTAGAATACACAACAAATTCAATAAGTAATACACATAATTAACATTTAAAAGTATTAAATTTATAAAGATCATAACTTTTTGTGTTAAAACTATAAAAGAATTTTTTTCATTGAAATACTTTTAGAAAGCTTTTATTAACTGCATGCTATTTAAATAAAACTTTTTGAAGCTTTTTTATAATAAATAAGCAGTAATTCTTTACAAAAATATCTTTCTATGTTACGTATTGGGATTTCAATCATCAAATTCATTAATCTATATAATTCTCAAAATATTGAAAAAGCTTTAAAATAAAAATGTACTATACAATTTCAGTTTTAAATCCAATAATAATAAGTAAGTCAAATGTCAACAAGTTCTATGCATTAGATATTCACTAAAATCCTAGGACATTTCTTCCCATTATCTTTCAAGAAATATGCAATTAATTTTATTTAAAGTTAAAGGAATGTGTTTTTTGATAACTATTTAAACCCCAAAAAGTGTTCTCTTCTTTTTTTAAACCTGGATTACTTCTGCATTCCTTTATTTTCTTATTTTGTCCTTCAATCATGGTACGATTTCTAGAGGAGGAATTTTTGGACCGGTAAACATGTGTAGGATGGGGATATTCCAAATTTCTGGCGTGGATAACTATTTCTGGCCACTTAAGAACTCGATTATTTTTTTTTCCAAGAAAAACTGTATAGAAAGTAGAAAGATATGTGTATTCCTTATAAAACTAAAACCAAACTTTTCCTTGAAAAGGTAAAAAAAAATAAGCCAATTAGTTTGAAATTCTTTGACGTGGAATCATTCCACGTACTCATGATGCACTTCTTCGAATACTGTTATTAAATTCTCAATGATTTTTTTAGTAATGTACCGGAAACAGTTTATCTCCGAAACATTTTGACAGATAGGAATTTTAAAAAACCTCACGCAGAGTACGATCGACTTTCACAAGTTTTATTCGATTGGACTCAGCATAATTTCAGTTAAACTACTTATATTATTATGAAATGAACATTCATAATTCGATTAGATGTGTTTTTGAGTCATTCAATTCAGTATTTCTGGTTGAAAATTGTCCGGCGAACCTTGGCGTTCGCGCTTGGCCATGACCATCTAGACTCATATGACCAGAGAAGCTCGAAATCGTGACAAGAAATAGTAGACAAAACGTCACTTTTCATCAACGCAAGGTACAAGATATGAGACTGGAGTTGCGCCATTGCCCAAAAAAGCTATAAAGAGTGGCGTCTTGTCTACTACATCACGTCACGATTTCGAGCTTCTACGGCCATATGAGTCTAGATGGCCATGACTTGACCCGCAGTTTTCTAGGCGGTCTTTGTAAGAGCTGCTTCCGTTGAATTCGAAACCGATTCTCATTCTATATATCTTTCCTAACTCCGCGCTTCGAATACTAAGAAAAATAAACCAGAAAAGATTATTCGTTTAATAACAATAGTTTAAAAACAAACTCCGCTAAAGAAATGGAAACTATTTAATTAAATAATTATTTTTAAATACTCGATTTAAAAAAAAAAACAGAGGTACTGCCACTATAATACATGGCACGTGCCACTGTCATAACTCCAATTGGAAACTGATCTAGTCCTTTAGCCACAAAGCCCCAAGAAATCAACCAACCAACCAAAATCTATACGGGACAAAACACACGCCACACAATCACTAGAAACCCCATCAAAACCACTCACCCATTCGAAATCCATATTAAAGAGCCATTTCGATAATGAATGATTAACAAGGAAATCGCCGCCGGCCATGAGGGTCCTCCCCCCAAAACATTCCACGCCTCGGATGAATCGGACGCGGGTCAACAGCGTGATGCGGGATGACACTAATGATGTTTGGAATCCAGTCGCTCGCTCATTCATCGACCTGAACCTCATGGAAGTTGGAAGGTTTCGCGGAATGGCGCTTTTGACTAACACGGAAAATGGATGCCGAGCATGTATTGACGTGTGGTGAAATAATTATTGAAGGGTTAAATGGAGGGAGGTTTTTAAGCATGGGTATTTTGAGATAGAGTGTTTTCAGGTGACGTCACAACCGGTTATTTTCTTTTAACTGTGTATCTTCTGTAGGGCTTTTAACTGTTGCTAAGGCCGTTGTTTATCTGTTGCTAAGGCGGTTATTAGGTATGGGATCACGTGATTGCAAATGCTCCAATATAAGAATTCCACGGCTAGTCATTTTCTGTAACTGTTAACCTCTGTAGGGCAAAAAACTGTAACTTTTTCTGTTGCTAAGACCGTTGTTAGGTCCGAGTCATGTGATTGAAAATGCTCTATGGAAAAAATAAACTAGTACTTAAAATTATAAAATACTAGCTGATATGCCCGGCCTTTCACGGGTGGAGTTTGAATTTTTCTTTAAAATTTTAAATGCATTCCATACCTTATTTTGTTGGGCAACAGGTGTTAAAATCCAATAAGTTGTCAATAATTTTAATGTTTGATAAATTTTTACATTATACCACAGGATCCGCATGAAAAAAAAAAACAAAAATACAGGCACTTTTAGCGCAGAAATAAAGATATTTCAGCAAAATGAACATAAAAACGGTCAAAAGAGGGTCAAGGAATCGTTCTAGAACTTTGAAATATAACCTGCGTTTTTTCTGGGATTGTTTAACGTATGTATACCAAGTTTGGTGCAGATCAGAAAAAAACTGTAGATTTGCATAAAAGACAAACATACACACTTTGACTTTTATTATATTATATTTAGAATTTGAGTTGCTGTATGTATTGAAAGTCTGTAAGGTATCAATATTCAGGTACAGGTTAGAATTAGGTATAAATACTCAAAATCAGGTAGTTTTGAGGATTGAATACTTTTAGATAGAGAAGAGGAGAAAATGATTGAGGGAAAGAATTTTTAGGTTTGAATTTCTAAGTAATCAATAATATTAATTTGTATATTTAAAAAATTTCAACTGCAGTTTCAAGCAGACGTGTATATCAAATGTAACATGTTTTCTAAATGTCTATGTAAATTTCTTATTGTCGAAAAAAGATGAATAAATGGGTTGGGATATTCCCTATAAATTGTCCAATTTTTTTTATCATTTTCCAAAAATAATGTGTTTCCTTTTGAAATAAAATTATTTTACATTTTTATCACTCTAATAACCACAAAATTTTATTAAACTGCATACTTTCTAAGAAATTTTTCAATTCCTATTTTTTTTAAAGTATCAGAAACGACATAATTTGTTTTAGGTAAGTACAACGATGTATACCACTGATATTTTAAAAGTTTACGAGGCGTAAAAAAATCCGAACCACCAAGAGTTCCAAACCAAAAAAGTCAAAACCATTACACAAAAATACGAAGAAGTAAAAAAATACTTTCTTTTAAATTACTAAGTTTTTGCGGCATTAGAATCGAACAGATCGAGAAAATGAGACAATACATTGTATTTCCCGACAACTCCCACCACCACCTAATTTCCCAACCCCATAAATTCCAAACAACACCAAACAAGCAATCAAATCAACCGTGAACCGACTCGGCTAACGAGCTGACATAACGTCTCAAAGCCAACCGCGATTAAACAAGGCTACCGAATGCAAACTGCGTAACTCTACACTTACTAAGCCTTAGGTGTTGGAGAAATAATAATAACAAGTGTGCTACTTCAGGACTTGAGTTATTCTGGCGTGTGGAGGAAAGCCCTTATAATCTCTCGCTTAAGCCTTTTCGGTCGCTTTTGAAGGCTTTCCGCTTAACTTTTGCATCGATTGGCTCTCGAGTACTGGCCTCTTAAACGGCGTGGAAAGGCTTGCTTAGAAAGGCCTTCTGTTAGGGTTTTCTTTAAATTGATTACCGGTTCGGTTATTAAGTAAGCGGCTGTGAAGGGTGTTTTTTAACAGGTTGATATTTAGGACAAAAGTTAAACGGATTGGAAATTATCGAAGAAAATACGGTCTACTCCGCTTATTGTGATTACGGTTAATGTTATCAATGGGATAATGTTATCAAATTTGACAGGTCCCGATCACTCCTATTTAACTTAATGCAAAATGTATCGTTTAATGTGATCAATGTATTTCTTAATGTTATCAAAATGTCCTTTTTTCTCGTTTAATGGTTTATTTTACAAAAGAATAATTAATTTATTATCAATTCATACAAAACGAAAAATTAATTTATTAGAGTTACATGTTCCACTCTCATATTTTTCTTTAAGAATGTAGGTATAATTTGCAAAATAAAACTAGGGAATCGTTTTAAATACTTCATTTAGGACTGCATAGTTGTGACTTTAATGCAAAACTTAAGTTACACTGTTTGAAACTTTGTACTATCAAATCGTATATATTGTTATCAATCGGAAATTGTTATAATTCTACTCTTGGACAAAGGTGATAAGATAAAGCGGAACCAGCTGTATATGAACTGCTCAGGGATGAAAGTGGTATATGTCCAAAAGTACAAAATTTGAGAAAACCATGGTTTGAATATTTTTAGAGAGATATATTTTGAGACGAATATCTTTTGCCTCAGAGGCTGTTTAAAAAAAGAACAACCGAAAATAGAAGTAAAATTTTCCTATTCTCCTAATACTGTCACAGGGGGTAAATGGGGACATTTAGGTAATCATTTTGGTAGTGTAAAGTACAAAACACATCAGGTAATTTGACTGTGATTTAACTTATGGCACTCCCTAAAAACAAGCAAATCCTTTTGGTGTGTTCGACTACCCCAAGAAGATTCAGAGACACATAGGAAAGTGAAACCTCGACAATGTGAATAAATATTATTATGCTAAATGAAAAAAAGCTTAAGTAGGGAAACAAATTCGGATAAATTTCGGTTTTGATTTGCATACTTTAACCAAGCCGCCCGAGACTGCTAATGAATCCTATGGAAAATTTGGGGCGCTTAGGACTGGAAGGGTTAAAAATATTTTCAATATAGCTAAGTTAGGCATTTTTTGTTCGTCAATTATTTTTATTTCTAAGTACACAATAATGAATTAGTAATTCTTAATAGACTATTATAATAATTTTTATTACAAAAAAAATTATATTATTAACTTTTTGCTTCCCGCATCCACTTGGAAGTTTAAAAAAATTGCAACAAACGCCATTAGTCTTCCATATTGAAAAGTCATGAACTTAATTCTTATACTAAACATAATAAGCACGGCATTTAGCATATTAATAGAATATTTTAGAACGTATTACCTATATGCATATTCATCATAATTCTTGAAAACTTCCATGTTTTTCCAAGAAACTGCATAAAAAGTTTAAATCCATGCTCAAGGCCTACCAAATAGCAAGTATAATCCGTATTTCGAAATCTTAAGTACATAGTTATTCAGCCAATTCGAGAGGCACTTATCCGAATATTGGTTTGGTAGATGTTTTTTGGTATTACATAAGAAGCAGTACGAGAGCCCTAAATAAAATCGTTATTACATACATTTTCTTAACAACGTAGAAAAACATTTTGTGGTAAATGTGGGTGGATTCATTAAGTAAGAAAGTAATTGCAGAATTAATTCTTTCCACAGTTTGTTGAAGTTATTCTACATTGAATTTAATAAAAGTAATGTTGTGTGGAATTTAACGACAAGCCTTTAAAAGCATTATAAACTGATATTTGTTATAATTAATCTTAAAAAAATTAACTTTTTTAAATGAGTTGTATACAGTGTAGAGATTTAAGTATAGAACATATGGAATTTAGCTTTGTAAGTTATTACCACAAATAAACATTTTTAAATGTACTCAGGAAAATCAAATTTCCCAACATTTTTCATTTACTTTCCAATACACAAAGGCTATTACCTATGCGGTGTTTTATGTTTAACATTCATTTAAATATTTAACCATAACCATAAAAAACTTAAAATTACAATACTGATGCCACAATTATCTTTGAGACTCGGTATGGACTTGTTTTATAGCTTAAAACATGTAAATAAATCAAATTACTTTAATCTTTATTCTAATGAGTTCAAGTAGTTCTAAATTTCGTTAACATAAGCAAGCATACACGACAAGTATGAAATAGTAGCTCTTTAATACTCTAGGTACACATGCACAAGTACAGCATAATCTTACCAGTCGACTACATTGTTTAAAATAGTAGAGTAAATATTTATGAATCCAGTCTCTGTTATTTAGTTTCCCTAAGGAACAGAATGATAATTGTTCCACACCGGGTAGGATGGAGAATATTCTCGAGATTAAATTTAGAATCTGCTTAAAGTTGGAAACCGATTTGTTAAGGAACTTTGAAATAAGGCGGTATTAAATAAGGTAAATTCAAAATAAGTTACTATGCTCACCAAGCAGACTATTTTGAGATAATCTTTATCCCTAAGGGTAACGGAATTTGAATATTTTGATTAAGTTTGGTAAGGGATGAAAAGCTAAATAAGGAATGTTTATTTCACCTTACATAGTTTTCTTCGAAAAAAGAACCGATATTAAAATAATGTGGAATTTAAAAACCTTTTAGAGGACAAGTCGATTTTCTTTCGGCGGAAAATTTTTAGGAAAAGTGTACGGCAGTCTTTTAATGGATAGAATAGAATAGACAAATTCTTCATCTCGATAATGTGATTTGTTTAAAATGTTCTGATATATTGTAGCAAGATTATAAGCGCTAAAAAATTCATTCATAGTTTTATTATTAAGATTTTCTCTGTCTTTTTCAGCATTCAACGTATACCTGGATACCTGATACTTATTTATATCTATAAGATAAGCTTAGTTGATAGAGAATTGCTATAATAAAATCAATTTTTTTTCCATCAACATAAAATTAAAAATTGTTATACATAATGTCTTTATACCTTTTTCAATATTTAATAAATCCATGGTTTACTTTACATACGTTATGTAGAAATTCTGATACACAAAAACTAATCAATCATGAAGCCAACATAATTATGTACTAAAAAAGGTTTCCTTTAGGAGAAAGCGGGGCTATTCGATCTAGCGAAATTCAAATCATTCTGATCTTTAATCATTGCAATTGAATCAAATGGTTGGTTTCTATTTGAGAGGTGCACAATTTAATTAATATTTGAATCAATTGATGCTATTTGTTAAATTAGTTCATGGACTGATTTGCCACTTATTTTTTACCCAATTAGCCACATTTTGGCCACCCTTGAATTATAACTTTCCAATATTTTTTGAAACATTATTTCAAAGTTTAAATAAGAAATGTTTAGTAGATCATTAATAAAAGTAAAAAATGTCACTAGCTTTAATATTTTTTAAGAAAACGTATAATAGTTTATTGTCTCAAATTATTCTAAAATACAGTTTTTGTTTAACATACACTAGAGAAAATACAAAAGCCAATAGCTTTTACCCATTTTCCACTTGTTTTTGTAAAACAAAAAATGATACATTAGGGCACTGTTTACCAAAAGAATGAAATTGTATCCATCGCATTTTTACTAGGTAAATACGAGTGGGCTCTTATGTTGTCATGCAAGCTGCATGCATTCCACATCAAAAACCACGAATTAAAATGATTACTACGATTTTTCCTTTTCCCTCTTGGTGAAACAATAGACTGTTTTATTTTTCCATGTTTCAGTTATGTAAACAAAGATACTTTCTCTTCACTAAAGCATGAAAAGAAGTAATGATACATTATTCCAGTAGTGTAAAATGTTTTGTGTTTATATTATAAAGTGAAAGTGAACTTCTATTCAACTTTTTATTAGCATAAACTGGATACAATGCATGAGTTGCAGCACTTAAAATCCCTTTTTAAAATTTAAAAGATTGTTGTTTTCGAAAACACTGTGAAATAAAAAATGTATATTCTGATATAATCTAATAACTTTTTGAGCTCAGCTCAATATTGATAGAGTAATTAAGATTGTAAATAAAAAATGAAGATGCGTTAATTAATATAGACACAATTTTCAAAACCTGCATGGCTAATTTTTATCCTTTGGATTGAAATAAAACATTATTCAATAAAATTAAATATTTTAAGAATTAAAAATCAAATATTCTATAACATTATACCTTGTAAACGTTTGATGTTAAATACTATCATAGTTCAAAAGATTTTGCTACAGATTATTAAAGAAAAATACTATTTTTTATTTATTGGAATTGAAATAAAAGTTTAAAAATTTTTCTAAACTTTAAAAAGGTATGAAGTTTTACTATCATAGGTAACAAGATAGGTAAAAGATGAAAACGCTTAAAAAAAAGGAACATTTTTTAAAAATTTGTATGCTTGCTTTCTACCTATTGGAATTGAAACAAGAGTTAAGAAATTATTAAAAATGTGAAAGCTTTAAACAAAAAAGCATAAAGTTACTATCATAATTTTTACACTAAAAAAACATACTTGGTAACTCTATCCCTTTTTCGCCTGCTAAAATTCCATCTTATATGGGTTACAGGAATAGTGAAACTGAGTACTGTCTACAAGGAGTAAAGGTAAAGAAGGGAGAATCAGTCAAGGATCTAGGGGTATTAATACATAGGGACTTTAAAATGGGTCATCAATGTACAGCTGCGGGTAAAAAGGCAAATAGGTTATTGGGGTACATAAAAAGGACTGTAACTTCAAGGGATAAGAATATAATATTGCCTTTATACAAGGGATTGGTAAGACCTCATCTTGAATATGCAGTACAATTCTGGGCTCCATACATGAGGAAGGGTATAGAGGTAATTGAAAAGGTACAGCACAGAGCTACAAAAATAATTAAGGGGATAACACATCTGGATTATAATGAACGTTTGAGCAGGCTCAACATGTATTCACTGGAAAAAAGAAGAGAGAGGGGGGATTTGATTCAGCTATTCAAGTTGGTAAAGCAAGGGGATACGGAGGGCTTAAGTTTCAGCAAGGATAACAGAACAAGGGGCCATGGGTATAAACTAAATAAGACACAGGTCAATCGGGATTTAAGGAAGTACTACTACTTCAATAGGGTAATTGACATATGGAACGCGTTGCCAGAAAATATAGTTTATTCAAAGGGAGTGTTTGAGTTTAAGAGGCAACTGGATAGGCTGTGGGAATTGGGGAATTCATAATCATAGGACCAGCCTTGTTGGGCTATGAGCCTGTAGCTGGTCGTCAGTTTTGTATTTGTATTTGTATTTGTATATCCTAAACTATTCATTGAATCAATATATATTACTTTTCAGTTTGGATGATCACTGCAAAGCTTTACAACACCCTGCGTTGAAATATATTTCATTCCATCTAAAGCTAGTTTCTATCGAAATCGAATGAAAAAACACTCTTGAGTTTTTCCCGATACTGTCTGGTATATTTCATTCACATTTTCTTGTTATTTCTCATTTTTCAGTCTCTGAAAATGAAAACTAGTTTTGCTCAAAGTGCGCTTGCCCTTTTTCAAGTCTGATTTTGAACGAATCTTTAACTGTGACTTTTGAGCAGAACTAAGCTTGAATTTTAAAACTATAAAGTAAAAACTAAAATCCTTATCTCAAAATATATCGGCTTGAAAATAACTATAAACACAAAATGAAACTGAAATTACATACAACTTTTATTCGACAAGAAATTAAAAGCTTTTCTGTGTTGTCATTATGATTCTAAAAAATTTTGTTAACGTTGGATGAAAAATAACTAGGTACGAGAGGATTCAAACATTTTATAAGAAAATTTCACAGTCAAAATAGTAGTAATAAATAGCAATAAGTTAGTTTCAATTTGAAGGTTTATTTTCCTAAGAGCCTACACAATTACCTTTTTTAGAAAAGCACTAACAAAAACACAAACTTCTTTAGATAAAGAAATGAATAAAATCTTTTAAAACGTATTTACAAAACACAAAAACATTTGTTTGCAAAAAAAACTATTGATGCTATTACTTTTCAGACTTAATTGTATAAAAACTTCTTTTTTTGCGTCAGTTTTTATTTAGTTCAGTTTTAGTTTTCATTTTTTTGTAGAAGATATAAATTAGAATACTACTAACTTACATTTTAATTTTATAAATTAGGTGTTCGATTTTATTTTACAACTTAAGAATTTTTCCCGAATCATTTTAAATTTACAAGACCTTCTCAAGCATAAAAACACATTTTTTCCTTCCTTTTTCTTTTATCTCTCTTTTTTATTTTAAGTAGATAAGTTTTATTCCACAAAATTGTTTTCTTTATTTTTGCGTAGGAGTGTTGGATACGAAAGACACAAAAAACATAAAACCACAACAGTGGTAACAATTTGTTTTTGCATACAATTATGTAGATATTAATTTGAATTTTAAACGTTACCGTGTTGATTTTATCTTAAAAAAACTCCCAATCTTTGTAATTTCAGAATAATTTTTTTCTTAGATAGGCTTTACGCTTGAGAGACGTTCTAATCCAGAAACCGATACCTTTCTGTACTTTTCTATTCTTAGACAATGCGAATTTTCTTCCACCTCCTTCTTTTGTTTACCGCTATACAGCAGTAGTAACAGAAGAAAAAAACAGAGACAAGCCGTAATCGATGAAGATGTTTTAAAGCCGAATCGTTTTTGTTTCCCACGGCATCTCAAAACTAATGTAATTATAACGAGATTAGGGGTTGATTAATTCGTAATTTTCACCCGACTTGCGGGACCAGATTGATTTTCTTGCACTCTATAGTCTGGAGACGTTTTTGTTTTTTATGTTTCAATTCTAAACAAAATGAGATTTTTTTCAACTCTCGCGTAGGGACCGTGCTGTTAGTCTTTGTGTCCCCGTTGTTTCTGTTGAATTGTATTATTTTGTGAGAGGAAGGTATTTTAATTGCCTTTTGCAGAGACGAGGGGAGAAGTAATGTTACTCTACTTTTTTTATTTTCGGCGGCGCTTGAAAAATGTTAATGGCGCGCTAGACGTCTTTATTACGACGTAAAAAGAAGGATACTGGGGATTCTTTCCCCGAAATATGAACTGCCTTTTTTCCGTCTCCTTTGAGAAACTCTTTTGCGCATGCGCTCGACTTACGGCTTTTTCTTATCAACCAAGTTTTTATGTGTTGTTTAAAAATAATGGTGTTAGGTGTAATTTAATTACGGCGCTTGTTAATGTACTTTTAATGGAATTTTAGATAGACACTGGATCTTTTGTAAAGTTTTAATACACAGAAAAAACAAGCTGGATATTAAGCAATAAGACCAGGTTTCAAAGCAGTGTAAGGATAGAAATCACTATACTAAAGTCAGGTATACTTTTCCATTATGTAACCGTTGAAAATCCTCATTTTCCTCATCCTCATTATTTTATTTATAGTACTAGTATTATATTCTGGGGATTTTATACGGGATACATAACAGAATTGCACTAAAACTAAAATGATACCAATCTCATTGTCATTTTACATATCAAAATCATCTTTCTTAGGTATGTTGTAGTTTAGTAAGAAATAATATCCTACTTTTTTTATTTAAAAATCCAATACATTTCAATATTTACTAAGGCAAAACTTTAATAGGCTAATTAAACATTACTCTATAGCAGTGCTCTATAACTGTATTAGATTCATTAAAAGTTGAGTATCAATAATTAGTTGTTGTTGTTTCTTATGACACTTGGAATATTCAAGCTCCATCCGCAAAGCGTACAGGATTTAAGGCAAAGGGGCTCCTGAGAAAGTGAGGCCCATGAATGGTAGGAGTCCGACTTAAGCCTCAGATGATAGATGCTGCCACCATCTACTGGCCACCTCTACAAATTTGCGATGTCTCTGAACTGAAGGGAAATAGTCTCCAGACGACCTGGACCCATGGTAAACTGCGCCATGACCGACCACAGGACTTTCGGACTCGCAGATTCATATTCAGTCAAGTAATGACTAGGTCTTTACTCTTTTAATCTCTTCTATAGTCGTTTCATTTAATGTTTTCCACTATTCATTAATCCAACACAATTTATCATATTTCAAAACATTTTAAATGAAAACATAAAATCCACATCTACCTACGCGGAACCAACTGAAAAGTTCAGCAACACAATTTTCAACGTTATATTCAAACCATTCAACACCAAAATGATTACTCGCAAAACTAACTCCATCCCCCTAAACACAAAGTTACAATAATACAACAGAGTTACGAATATATCCGAAATATATTTTCTCGCGTTACAAACGGGGTGTCGAAAGGCCTCCCGCACCCTTTCCGTTATTTCCACCTCCTCTCAAAACCCCCTATAAATCAGTTTCCGAAACTCCTCTTCCCAACTGTAAAGGACATTCAATCTCTGCGACAGTAGGAAAATCCCTCCTCTGTCACTTACATTCCACTGCCGCCCCATTTTTCAATAGGATTCCATAGAAATATCGGCCGGGATAGGGTCGAAAGTGGTTGTGCTAGGCGACACCTGAGGGTGAATCAATACGACCCCGGCAGCAGCCCATCTATTCAGGGGACAGAAAAGAATGTGGACATGCAAAAGATATTAAACGGGTATCCAAATATACGGAGGTTTATTGCATGGGACCTTTTTCGCTTTTGTATTGGAAGTATGTATGGAAAATCGTAACTTTAGATATAATGTTATATACAACAGGTCATAGATTAAGTGTGCTTTAGAATGTTAAAGCCGGTCGGTCTCTCTCATTCTCTCAAGTAGTATAGGAGCAAAACTGAATGTTTAGTGCTTCGGGATATTTGTAAATCAGAATCAACTCAAATGTATACCTATACGAATCTAATAAATTCCATACTGTATTCTTAAAATTCACTTTTTATTCGTTTTCACTTGGAAGGGTATCAGCGGTCCTTTCCAGAGCAGAATAACCGAATTTAACAAATTAGGTGTCCAAGTCTAGCAATAAAATACTTAAAATTACTTTTATTATTAATAATCGCCCTCTTTCATACCCTAAATCTAAATTACAGATTTTTCTTAGAGGGGCGTTGGAAATTGTCCACACCTTAAGGGGCAGCAGCTTTAACACTAGAACGACGGGATGGGCTTTTTTGGCCCATCGCACTGTTTGCGGCTTAATCATTTCAACTCTAATCAACCGAATGGCTTGAAATTTTCTGACTTTTCCTTATTTGGTTCAATTAAAGTGCACACCAAACCGTTTTCATTTTAGTCTCATAGGAGCAAAGATAGCGAACCGTATACCTAGAAAGACGGAGCGGGCTTTTTTGGACCGTACTACCTCTGCTGTGTTTTCCTTGCTTCGTTCAGCTCGTATTTCCATGAAATTTTCCTATAGAAAGGGGAGGGGATCTTCTTTGTTTGTTATCTCTTACAAGTGTTATCTCTTTCAAGTTCCATTCAATTCGATTCGGTTTAGAACGCCCCTTTCTCAGTTGGGGTTGTGGTCGAGGGGAGGACGTTTCAAAGGATGAATTTATGGTGCCCACCATAAAGATAAAGGTTCTCACCATTGAATTTCGGTCAACAAGGTGACCAATAAGGTTTGTTTCTCACAAAAGAAATACATTTTACAACTTGAACTGTAGCAGCTGTTTTCTTTGAATGGGGAAACTGCTAACCTTCATTCCCTGTTGAGGCATTGAAAATGATGCGTTGTGAAGTGTACCCAGCCATACTGGGGAAAAGAAAGGAACTTGACAACTGACAGCTAATTTTACAATATAAAAACTGTGTGAAAAACTAAAATCCAAAGCAAAACTAGCCTGGTCTGGCACTTAGAAGAAACCGTAGAGAGGTTCTGCCAACTGCAAAATTAGGAAAACAAAATCTTTATTCAACAATTGTTTATTTAAAAAATAAAGACATAACCTTAACTGCACAACACCGTATTATAGACAACTAGAAGGAAAAGAAAAAGCAGGATACTATAGCTTATTACAACGAAACTAAGTATGGAATTGACATCATTGTGGATCAAGTGATACGACTGTATAGCACCAAATCAGGCTCTAGCTGTTGGAAGGTTGGCCTATGCATGTTTTCTATATCATATTAGATATCTCTGCTGTAAATGCATGGATTTTATACAAGGAAGTAGCCGGAAAAAAGAAATTAAATCGTAGAAATTTCATCTTGAAAATTATGTGAAGTGCTCCGTGCCCCTTATGTGTCTGCCAAAGAAACAACCATTTCTACCATAAAAAGGGGGAAAAAGCATAAAAAGAGAAGACAGCAGAGAGAAAAAGGGTTATTTGTAGAATTATAGTATCCTCTAAAGGAAACCATACATTAAAGACATGTTTCGACAGTAAAAAATTGGTTTGTGGAAAATGCGCATTTCGAGAAATGCTTTGTATCCATTGCTCCAAATGTGCAAAATACGAATAAACAGGTCAGTTTTAAAAACTTTGCTTTATTTATTGAATGGGTTTTATTAATTATTCCTACCAGTGTCATTTATCTAGAGTAGCAACTCATTTATCAGATCTATGGATAAAAATATAGCCAAAGCACTTTTCATGCTCATAATTACAATTTATTTTAATAATTAAAAATCATAAAATCCTATAGAAATCTGAAGATTGAGTCCCTATCTTATACTCTAACAGTTATTTATATGATATTATTACATTTTAGATGTATAATTAGCTCCGTATGCAAAAAATCAGAGATGGGCCAAAAAGGCCCACTCAGTCTTTCTAGGTATACAGCATAGTGCCGTCTTTCTAGTGTTAAAAAGGTTGAGCACCACTGATTCAGACAAATATCAAAATGGAGTAGAAATAATTATTAATTTAATTAGAGTTCACAATTCTTGTGCGAATTCTATAATATTTATAACAACAGGCAATAAATAAAATTGACAAATAGAACGTTAAATAGGAGCGCTGAAACCCTCTTTTATCTACCAATATTGTTTTCCAAACATACACAATCAGTAGCATTCACTACAACAACAAAGAAATTATATAGTAGATAACTTGGAAAAATGAAATAATAAGTTCACATAACCAAGAAATAACAGGAAAATATACGTACTCATATTGATAAAAGGAATATTTGATCTATAGCATAAATTTAAATACACAAAGAACTTTAATGTCCCAGGGATAGCAAACCTTAAAACTATTGTTTCATAATAATTCTCGTACAGTAACAACAATGAATAATTTGAATGCATCAGTATTATAAGACGTTTGTAATTTGGTTCAATCCAATAATGTAATACCCATTATAATATACTCATAATTCATAACAAATTAATGAAGTTTATGCATCAAAGAACATTCTTTTGACTGGCTTTACTAGTTGATTTAACAAATTGAAACAGATGACAAATAAATTAATCTTACTCATATTACTGGTAATTCAAACAGTAGCAAATACGAAAAGAAGTGTTAGTAAGTATTTTCTATTTCTTTACCACTATCAATAATTAAATAATAATAAGATATGGAAATCTTTTAGTAGTACAAAGTAAAGGTTTAAGATCCCAAAAGTCTTTTGGATTAGATCTTTTCCAGTGGAACTCATGAATAATTGATTCTTCATATTAGATCGATAAAGACGAGGAATAGTATTTTTGTACTGGTTGGTGTATCTGAAATTTCCGGATATGAATTCATGGGAGAAAAAAAAAAGATCAAAAGCAGAATCGAAAGAACTTTTTTTTTCTTTCTTTTCGCTTCGGATTTAGTCGGGAAATCGTATTTATCTGGGGATGTTTGAACAGAGCATTTTTAAGCAGGTAACTTAATTTTCTTTTAAACGTTGTTAAGAAAAAGTAAGGAATTCGGATGCAAAGTTGTTTAAAGAAGAATTCTTAATAGGAAGATAAGAAACGGATTTCAAATAAATTTTATCTTACGAAAGACTTATCTACTTTAAGCGCAAAGTTAGTTTTAGAGTTATAACATTTTTCACGAAATTTAGATTACAAATTCGGCATTTTTACCTGCATGTTTTCGTCTTTAAAAATTACAAAGGAAGGTAAATTCAAATCTATCTCAAAGTAACTCTTTTTTTTTTATAGAACTTAAATAAATATTACTTAAATAAAAACAAATATGGGTTGTGTAGGATTAAATATCTCAACTAGAAATGTACTAAAACGCATTTTTTTCTCACAAATATTTAAAAATTTTATTTAACTTCCAGACAAAATTTAAAGTGTTTTTGCTTGATGGTATATAAAGAATCTCATATTTTAAAATGTAAGAGAATATTATATGTAAAAGTATTCTTTCAAATCTATTAAATAAATGTACAGAATATAAATTTACATAAAATTAACAAGATAAGCTTTAAGTAAAGCACTTAAGTTTTAATTTTATCTGATTATTTTTAAAAACCAAATTTGCATCTTTAGATTTATCGCCCATTTTATTTATATCTGTTATGTATTTATTTCTATCTCTATCTATCTATCTATTTTAAATGTTTATCACTTAAAACTTTAAAATGCCAAGGCTTTTTTCAATAGTTTACTTAAGCCGTAGCATTTAATTTTTTTATATATTTCTTTAACAAATTTTATTATTAATAAATAATAATTCTACCATCGATTTCATACTTTAAGTAAATTTAAATGAAAAAACATGTTTTTAAATACCCTCCGATAAAATTATTAAATCATTAATCAACCGGGATGTCAGAAAAATAACTTATCATCATTTTCATACGGTCTTTACTTGAAATTTTAATTACAGCTAAGCTGTCCCATTTTGTGAAATTAATCATTTATTATTAAATTAACTTCTCAATATTTCCTTCACTGTAAAACAAAAAACGGTAGTATAGAAAATCATTAAACTACTTAACTTTTGATTATTTTTTAATTTGTTTTAGTAGATAGGCATATGCTTCATGAAAAGAAAATTAGATTAAATATTTTTGTTGGAGTAGAATAAATAATTAAATTGGTTTAAAACAGGGTTAAGTTAAATAAAAGAAATAAATTACTAACTCCAGAAAGTAAATGTAGTACGTACCTAACTATTCATGTTCGTATGGTATTCAAGGCGACCAATCTCATACAAGAAAGTAAGAAAAAGAAATGTTGCACTGATTGTTTTAATAGCTTTAAATGTGATAATAGTTTATTTACTGGCAATTGTTTTTTTTTAAACAAGTAGTTAAGTAGTTGCTTTTCCTAAGTAGTATAAGGTAGCATTAAAAATATTTTACCAATCATAAATTAGAAATTTTTAGCAAAAAAAAAAAAAGAAATTTAACCGTATATTTGTAAGATCTATTTAAAAAAGTATGCTTGGATATATTTTCCACAACATAAACAAAAAGTGCAAAATTATCATCAATAAGATTTAATCAGTAATAAATCTAAGTAGGCAGTATAAACTTATCAACTATTTTACCTTGAAAAATATTTATTATTCTAATGATTTTAACTTTTTAGGAATTAAAGCTTTTTTTGCAAAACTTGAAAGTAAATATTAAACACCGGCATATTAGAACAAGGTAATTTCACAAAAATAAACCAAGTTTATAATATATAAAAGTTTTCCCACAAAAAGTTATTGCTGTGAGAGATACGTTATTTTAAGGGGGTCCGGGACACTTCAGAAAAAAAAATTTATTTTTAATTTTAAAATTTCAGAAATTTTTTTGAAGATTAAGCATAAAATTCTTTAAAAAAATTACTACTCAAAACTTTTCTCAAATGTTTTGAAAATTTTTAAATTCATTTTTTGTTGAAAAAAGAGGGGTAGTTTAAAATTGATATAACTCAAAATATTAATAATCAATTTTCAAAATTTTTTCACCAAATCAAACAGAAACATATTATCTTTATTTATGATTCAGCATTTTAAGAAATATTAATATTCTGAAAAAATATGAGCAATTAAGTAAAAAATTCTTAAAATTTTCATGTTAATTATTTTTAAAAATTCATATTTTAAAAAGTAAACAATATTTTCAAATTTGCTGAATCACGATTAAAGTAAAGTGTTCAAAATATATGTGTTTCAAATTTCAAGCCTTTATCTTGAACGGTTCTTGACTTATATCAATTTGAAGTTGAGAAACAGTGTAAAAATGCATCATTGAAAAAAACGCATTTGAATGCAGAAGCTAGAATGCTACATTAACCAAAGCAGCCGGCAATAAAGGATTATATCTCTAGTTCTATTAAGGATAGAAACATAATTCAAACATCATTTTAAGCAGAAGAAAATGGGTTAACTTTTACGAGCAAAAAAATATTTTTGAAAATCTGACGATTTTTGTGTCCCGGACCCCCTTAATAAGTAAAGGAGTATATTTCCGTATCTCGGTTAGCCTGCATAGTATCTAGTAAGCTGTGCTCTAACAAATAAAGGTTTCATATTTAACTATTTCCCTCTATATAACGATTATAACATAATGATGATGATAACATAATATACAACGATGAATGCATAGTTTCCGGTTGATTTAGACTTTATGAAAATGTATTCAATACGAATTCTCAAATTACTGAATGCTTTGAGAATTTATATCTAGTTTCGTCAACGATTACGCGTCATGACATTCCACCCAAAACAACAACAAAAAAAAGTAATTTTAATTACACTCCATCGGTATTGAATACCATCATCAGCAGCCAAAACAATTCCCGATATAACCAAAACGCTGTAGTAATTCCAACCACAGCCGAATTGATCCTCTGTTAATCAATAAAACTCTCTTATACCATCAGAGAGACACTCGTCCTTTAATTAAAAGACTCCCGATATAACTTCCAAACATGCAGTTCGCATAGCAAAACAAGTAAATAATGGGATGCATTCCTGGGAAATGCTGGCCGAATTGGATATCAGTTCGGATACCGAAGCAAAAGAGTGGAAAACGCCTCGCGATGCGATCGGAAGAATAACCTGGGAAGGGTTAAGCCTCCCCCTCCTCCAATTGTTTAATTAGTTTCGATGGGATGTCGTTGGCATTGTGTGTGTAACTGTTCCTTAACCAACTTGTAATTGGTTCTGTTGGCTCTAAAAGTTTATTTCTTAGTATAGTTTGATTTCCTAGTGATAGTTTGATAGTTTGTTTCGATAGTACTTCAGGGATTCAACTATGGTGGCTTTTTCGTAAAATGCGAACAAAAAAATAGGGATATTAGAAATACTTTTAAGAGTTTAAATACAATGCAGTCGACTCCGTTTAATGTGATAACGGTTAATGTTTTTTTTTCTAAAGGCAGGTAATGTTTGAACCGTTACGGCTGTAACAATAGTCCATCAACCCATGTCATGCCGAAGCAGTACTTACTTTGCGTTACCCAGTGGTACCGCTTTGCCCAGTGGGCACCTGTGGGCCGAAGCCACGGAGGTGAAGCACTGTTGCCCACGCCACACACATTCACACAGGCACATCCCCTTTTTACAGGGGGGGCACACATTCATTCATCACACACAAGGACAGAAACTAACATCCATGCCAAACGGGGATTCGAACCCCAGACGTACGGCTTTGCAGTCAGATGCTCTGACCACTAGGCCAGTACGTCGGAGCGGTTAATGTTACCAATCGGATGTTATCAAAATTGACCGGTCCCAATCACTCCTATTTAATTTAATGTAAAATGCACCGTTTTATGTTATCAACATTTGCTAAAATTCCCTTAAAACCTCCTCTTTTCCGTTTGAAGGCCAATTTTAATACATAAACATACTGAATGAGTCATTAATTTAATAGTAATTTATGTTCCACTCTCATGTTTTTCTTTAAGAATGTATAAATTGCTAAATAAAAACTAAGGAATTGTTTTAAATACTTCAATTAGGACTACAAATTTGTGATTTCAATGCAAAACTCTAGTTACACTGTTTGAAACTCCAACTTGTTACTTAATATCCAATGGCTTTCTGTTATCAATCGGATATTGTTATCATTCTACTCTTGGACACAGGTGATCACATAATGCGGAGTCAACTGTATAAAAATATTTTTTAAATAGAAATATTAAGCATTGAGTTTATTCTTGGTATCTATAGTTGTGATCAATTAAATTTTTTCAGCTCAAGAACTGAAGTATCTATCCAATTTGTTATTTAAGTATTTTTCTAAAGCTTTATTCTCTATTTTGCTTTTTTGCTAAAAGAATTTTCCCCCCAATCAGTATAATACAGACATGTTCCAGTAGTATTGCTATAGATATGTTTTGATATTGGATGCATAGAACTCCCCAGATAATTCAAAATATTAGAAGGTGGTTTATATTTGATAAGCTACAGAATTTGAGTAAAACTTTATTTGAGCTTATAAGTCCTTCTGATTAGTGGTAAGAGTCAACGATACAAAAATTAAACCGCTTATTTCAAAAAATAGCACGCAGTTTAGTGCAGAATCAAGAATCCTTATTTTAAAGTAAGTAGGCAACACGAAAAATTTTGGCTTTTGTGCAGAAACCATAAAGGAGAAACTACTATTATTTTGGTTTTTCTCAAAACAGCGAATTTTTCATTTGAATGCTTTCTTAAATGTACGGTTCAATTTACCAAAAGAGATCCTCAAAAATGCTTTCTCTATATAAATTAATATGGGAACAATATTGGCTAGGAAACAAAAAAGTTAGGATGTCTCTTACGTGACTTTCATTATAACAAGTTCATTTATTGAAATATATATCTACATAGTTACCCTAGTGACTGAAAACTCTCTCATTTTAACCAGCTCATTTACTAAAAGAAATATAACCAAGCATTTCACCATGGTTACAAAGACCGAAATCTACGCGTTCGAACTAAAAATGTTACAAATGCAAACATAAACTCGTACACTGTCACGAAATTTATACCTTCCTGCATTTCCCACGAGTATTATAGTGATCTTAAATTCAAAGGGTTCGAATAAATATCCCCATCCAATAGAACAAATCGCTTTTTTTCTCACGTTTATATTTCCTAGGCCGCAAAATTAAACATCTGCTTGACAGTTTTTGCTTCGGTAATGGCTTTTTATCGACACTCCTATGTTTAATCAACTATTTTTTCTACAAGAAGTTATCCATTGTTATCTCGGTTGATTAAACACATAATTTTTTTTATGAAAAGAAATAAAAACCAGCGTGGGAAGTTTTGCCTCCTACATACATCTCTGTATTTGTTCAGGATATTAAATGCAAGAACAAGCTTCTTTCCTTCGATTCTTGCCTTCTATTTACAAGCGTATAGTTTGAATTCAATTCTATATATTTTGTAGGATTTTCGAATGTAGTAAACATCAAAAGTATTTGTTCTCGGGATTTCTCAAACGAATATATTTTGTTTATGTGAATATTTATGGACTTTTTGAAGAAAAGATTAAACATTGAAAGAGTTTACCAGACTTTGAAAATTGCTTAAAAGATCAAAAATGCTTTCTATCAACACAAAATAATGTTCTTATTGCAGTGATATTACTTTTATAAATTATTTACCTTTATAGTTGCACAAATATTCGCCATTTTAGAAAAATTACTTCCATTAGAATTAGTGAATTAAGTTAATAATATTAAATTTAAAGGGGTAGTTAGTTTATACAATTAATTGTTTATTGTTAACATATTTATGAACTGCATAAATATGATAATTCCTAATGAACTTGTACGATAAAAAATTTAGATGTTGACGTTGATATCTCTCTATATATAATGAAGGTGTCCGTGCCTGGGTTCCTGGGTTCCTGGGTTTGTCCGGAACAGATTTGGCTCAATTTCTCCAAAACTACCCGTCCGAATCGAACCAAACTTGGTACACATACGTATGGGGACGGGGGAAAGACAATGACATCATTTCCAAATTTCTAAAACCACCCCTTCACCCCCTTTTAGGCCTTTTTGTAAAAATCACCTTACTTCTCCACTAAAGAAGATCTGCTTAACTCGCATTGTTGCAAATAATACAACAAAAACAATTTTAAACATAAAACAAAGTATTTAAAGATAAAACTTGGCTAAAATTGTTTTAAATGTTTTAAAAAGGTTATTAATAATTTAAAAAATTAAAAACGTCCCTTATAAAAAACTTTATAACAGTATTTTCTTATTGAAAACTTCATTTTCCATGAAACTTTAAGTTGAAATAGAAAGTTTTAAGAATTAGACTGGTTAAAGTAAAGATTAAATCATGCAGTTTTTTTAGAAAGTTGATGATAGAAACACTAGATCAATTTGTTATTTAACCTTATAATTTGTTTCTTTGGTGTAGTTTAACGGGATTTTTTTTTCAATTTAAACAGGGGGTATTTACAAATTTTGGGATTTCAAAAGTCTGTAATAATTTTAATGGATTTTTTTCACTTAGAATGGATAATTGGGTAACTGTCGTAATTAAATGTGCAACCCCGAACTGGATGGTTAGGTTAGATTTACACAGTTGGAACCGGGAGGGAAAAGGCACAGGGAGCACGGTGATGAAAATGCACCGGGAACACCGAGATGAAAAGGCACCGGGGACACCAAGATGAAAAAGGCACCGGGATATGAAAAAAAACTGGGAACACCGGGATATGAAAAAATACTGGGAACACCGGGATATGAAAAACTACCAGGATGATTGGTAATTATGGTTACAGAAAATTAGGCATGTAACTTGAGAAAATTTTAATAAATTGATACACTCCACCCGTGCAAGGCCGGGCATATCAGCTAGTTTAATATAAATAGCAAGTTATTATAATTTGAAGATTGTTAAAAAGGAAATAATTAAACTATAAAAATAACATTTTACATAGTAGTTAAAATCTATATTTTGTTAAATCTAAATGTAGAATCATAGAAATTAGAATTTAAATCGGTAAATTTTATTCAATACAAAAAAAATATTAATACTTCTTTAAACATTTACTAATAAAAACTATAAAAACTCTCTTACATACAATCTAACCAAAGAAATCAAATTTAAGAAGTAATAAAAAGTTTGAATTTATTCCTTCATTCGTTTCAACTAGTGCCTACCTAAAAACAATTTTTAACAGCCTCCAAGAAACAGGTGAAATTGAAATAACAATAACTCAAAAATATGATATGTGCTCCATACAATTTTGTTAGCCTAGATTCATACTTAAATTTAAAGCTTGAGTATTCGCGGAAAAATTACTTCCTTTTGAATAGTGCAATTCACATCTTGAAATTTCTATTTGCATTTCCATATATCTAAACCGAGTCTTCAAATTAAATTCAAATATAACAAGAATTCTTCATCTTTCTCGAGTTTTCTCCATCTAAAAATGCTGTGTAAACCTTTTTCTCTAAAAGTGCACTCACTACACATCAAAATCTTATTTCCCATTTTCTTTGTTTCATGCAATTAGGCCTGGTGCTCGGATAAGGTTTTAAGAAATCCCTATCGTATTCCTATTTGTTTAATAAAGAGGTTTTTTTTCCTTCGAATGAAAATACATTAAAAATATTATCATAAAACCTTACCAGGGAAATTTTAAAAATGGAAAGTTCTCATTAATGGAGCTTGCTTTTTCCTATGCAACTTTTCAATACAGAAATTCTAATGTTACGCTTTTAAATCAGCCTTCACAACAAAATTTTACATTTTAAATCATCCAAATAATGGAAATTGCTTTCACAATGAAGCATTCATATAATCAGAGAGATTATTTGGGTTATTATTCTTAATTAGATACAAATGAAAGCATTAAAAATTAATAAGATTTAATAAATCATTTTATTTACTCCAGGGGCTCTACTTAGATACCTCCGGAATTATTTCCCCGTTGGAAAAATTCCGGAACCACGTGACTTTCCGGAGTCACGTGATACAAAAACTCAAAAGCGGCACTTAGATGCAACCGAAAACATCTCCCTTCCGGAATTTCGAGGAATAAGTTGTTGGCAATGCGGGAATTTTTTCGGCGGGAGAAAGCTTGGTGAAATTATTTCCCGTACGAGAAAACGAAAGTAAACAAACTTCAATAGGGCCATCTTATCTAATTAAATCATTCAATCCCTGTATTTTTTTAATTGAAGAGACTGCAAAAGGTCTAATTAATTCTTAATTTATGACTAAATGTAATTAGAATTTTTAAAATAGTCAAAATAGAAGAATGAAAAGAACAGCATAAAGCCATCAGAACATATCATTCTGTGGTGAAAGAAAAACAAGGTAAGCTTTTTTTTCTAATTAATTTGTTAAAATTAACTATTTTTGAATTTCTTAGTCTTATTGTCTGATTACTTATTCTATAAGGAGTTTTGAATTCTCAAAACTCACAATATGTCTCGATCAATTTAACCATGATTTATTGAAATGTAACTCGAGACAAATATTACGGTTCTACTTAATTTGGTAGATGTCTTCACAATTATTCCCCCAACTCTGGTTATCGTAATATATATACAGTTTATAACATAAATTGCTGAAATATAAGAACTGAACAACTTCCAGAGAACAATATCTAGCTAGTCAAAAGTTATTGAAATATTTAGTAAATTGGTATCTTTTAATCATATTTTATGCTCTTAAACAGTACTTTGGTTTATAATTTTTAAAACACATAAGCAAGTTGAAAAGAAGATTTTCTACTTGACAACACTGTTGAACTCTTACTTATTATTTGTGATAATAGAAGTAATTGATTTATGAAATGTACTATTTTGTTTTTTAAAAAATTATCTGCTAGTAAATGCATGTGTTCCATTCTAGGTTCCATGTGGTTGTTATCACAGCCTTTCTTAATGTATTGGACCTCAGACCTATTAAAACTATTGCAGAAGTAACAAAGTTTTTTTTTTTTTTTTGAAAGGTAAAATAACATTTTATTGTAATGTAGAGTGTGAATAAGTAGAATGCTTTTAATATAATTATGTACTTTGCATGGAATAGGAAAATATTTAATGAGTTTCTAGTTTTGCTGATAGATATTACAATTAATAATTATTATGTGTTTTCTGCTTTAGATAATATGACATTGTTAGTTTTATTTGCATTCTTTATCATCAAGTTTAGTCATGTTTTTTAGTCAAAAAAGAATGTTGATAAACAATTGATTTGAACAATTAGCCAAAATCAAAACAGTTGCTAAAAAATCTTCAATGCTCTACTCATCTATATATCATTTTCTGTTTTTTTTGTGACAGTTTTAACATTAATGAAAAAAGTGGACTGTTTAATACCCAAAAAACCTACCCATTTCATTATTAACTGAATTATCTTTGAAGTATGCTAATTTTGATTCCTCGCTTATTATAATACAGTAGAATAGCATTTTTTTATATAGTTACATGCCGCATAACCAAATAATTTGAAAAAAAAACCCATAACTTTAGCTAACCATAACCTGTCTGAGATTTAGAAGAATTATGGCAGTAAGAATAGAAAAGAAATGGTAAAAAATAGCACGATACTCCTATTTCATTTCGCCGAAATCCAATTTACTGACAAATCTTCCCCAACAAATTATTTCTCAAAATGGGCCATTGAACTAACAGAATGTGTTCCAAACAAGATGCTTCTCCATATTCCAGTACACTGCAAAGAAGTTTCACTGAATTCTACAACACCGGCAGATCATTTCAGCGAATTGATCATTACACCTGTCTTTTCGGCCAATGGTCAATTAATTAAGGCGTGTTAGTGTCGTGGAATTCAGTGAAAAATTTTGTCAGTGAAATGGATTTTCAGTGTACTGAAATTGGGGGAAATGTCTGTCGGTGTAATAAGGCCATTCAATGAAACGGAGAAATTTGTCTGTTGAAAGTTTCTCGATAATGTGGCTTTTGATGAGATAGGTGTGATTGCTATAGTAAAACTAATGTTTTAATTCCTCAAGATAGACTTTTGTACAACAGCCTGAATGTGTATTTTGGAGTAATTGTTTAACTGCATTTAAGTTTTGGTCAAAATTTAACTTCACTCCCTGACACGGCAAATAATGTGGAGTGAAGAATACTTATAAATTGAGTAAAATCTTAACCATTTTCTGAGAAGGGGGAAATATCAAGAATGAAAAGGACATGGGAAATGTATTAAGTTATTGTGAACAACTTTTATAACATTCTTTGTTTTTTTATACAGGCAACATCTCTTACTCGAGTAACCCATGGCTGGGGAATCCCAATTACAACAACGGCGAAGGATTCAGTTAACAATTCATCTTTAGAATGTGCATGGATCTTCATATCAAGATCATTTTAAAACTGAAAGGACTTAGGTTGTGACTCTGGCATGTCTTGGAATGTGATTTGATTAAACATGTAGATTAAAAAAGCTGCCCAAATGGAAATTCTAAAAATATTGATAGTGCTCAAATAACTTCTTTGAATAAAGTTATGTTATTTTAATAAAATATATATTATTTTAGTAGTATTACTATGTGTTCATTTCTTGTAGCTAATGAAAATGGTACTCTAAGATTAGCTGGGTTCTCCCTATTTAACTTATTGGCAGCATTTTACTAATAAATATCACTAAGTTGATTTATCATAGTTGGAAGTTTCTATCAAATTGAATTTTCATAGCATACTGCCACGTGTGGGCTTAGATCTTATACTTCAGTAGGAATAAGGATAGAAACAAAGTGTCATTGAATACTGACAACCATTACTTTTGCTTGAGTTGGCTAACATTTAAATGCAAATTTTGATTTTGAAAAGCGAGCTATTGGTTTCGTCATTGAGAAATTACCATAAGAGGACATCCATAAATCATGAGGTCAAAAAGAGGAAAGGGGGTCTATTAAAATCACACGTCAACTTTTTCTTTCAAGATTTTTAGTATAAGTTAGAAAAATATCCACATTAGTCAAAACAGCAAATCCTTATCTAGTCAGTCATGATAATTTAATTTCAACATGGATTTGTATCAAAACTTTTGTAACGTGTATACTGTATATGACAAGTCGAAACAAATGTGGCTCGATCATATGGGAATGAATCTTCCATGAGAATTTGAGGAGGTAGGGGGGTTTAGCAAAATCACCAAGGGGGAGGGAGGGGTCCAAAATCTCTCACTCGCCTCACATAATTGTGTTAGAAATTGTCAGTTTTGTGTGATTTGGGTTGAGAGTTAATTATGAGAAATTAGGTTTAACTAGTGGTAAAGCATAAGTTGCAAATAGAGAAAGCGCTACTTAAACATGACATAAATACAAATTTCAAAAATCTCTGAAACAGATGCAACTTTGAGGAATTTCCAAATTCAGAATAAAACTAGGTGCTATTATACAACAGGGTGCCACTATTGTTGGCATTATAATCCAGTATAACAAACAAAAAAAACAAGTGGCACCCTATTGTATAATGAAACCAAACTATAAACACTAATATTACAATCAGCTTAATATATGATAGATAACAATCAACTTTCAACGCTTTCCCTCTTTGCAATTCATGCTTCGCCACTGGGTTTAACTTGCATTTCAAGAAAAGTTAATATTTTGAAATAAATATATTTTGTTAATAAAGCTGTTTTGAAAATTTATAAAAATACATTTCAATGAAAAAATGGGACCTTACCAGAGGGTTTGACTGCTACGTCAGTTAATGAGTAGCAAATCTATGGATCGAGAGTTTTAATAAAAAGTTATACTATAAGAAAACATTCCCAGACCATACGCAGCCATGGGAAATCAGGAACTATTAAACACTTTCACTAGACTTCCCTCATCGTTTTACGAAGCGAAACCACACCATACAATTGACAACCAATCAAACACAAGGAGAAAGCAGGATGACCTTCAAGGGAAATTTTGAACTGAAACTTTTCGCCTTTCTCAGGAAGGGAATAAGCAAAAGGCTGATGCAATACCATGAAGTAAAAAAACTTTATCAAAGTAATAACTGCATTTGCCCTTTACTGAGAATTTATTGTTTGTAGACAGAAAAAGAAATTATTATGAATTTTCTCCTCTTTAATGTCATCAATTAATCATGGGTAGAAAAAAAGCAAGAAAAAACTTCTAACATCCTCCAATTTTAAGAAATTTAGATTATAGAAGTGATGCAGAACTAATGTAAAGTTTCTTAATTTTGACAAATACTTCATCACTTCCCAATTACTTTTGTGAAATACAAAACCTTTTAGCAGAAAATAAAATATAGAAACATTTTCATAATATTGGAAAATGATTGACATGTTTAATTCAGCATCCTGAAATCTATGAAAAAGGCTCCCCCCCCCAGTGTGACAAGATAAGAAAACTGAAAATCTGTAGAAATTTGAAAACTAGATATATTAATCTTAAAAGAATCTAACTTAGTTTATAAGATTGACAATGAAACATAAACAGTGAATTTGATTTGCATTTTTAATTTTCCCTAATGAACATAAATGTCTGTATGAAATACAAACTAAACGAAAACTTCAATAACGCAGTCCCCTAACACTGTTCGCACAGCAATCAAAATTCGGATCGCTTCTAGTTGCTGGTTCGTTGGCGAGTTATTGTTAGTCTCTCGCATTATTTAATTGTTCTGCCATCCTTTAAAGTGTCTTTTGACACCCATGTGGACTTATATAAAACCAATCTACAATCTAGAATTGTCATCTAACAACACGTTATCATCTCTTGTTTACTAAACAAGAGCGCACAACAAAAGCTCTGATTGGTTGCCGCTATTCCGGAGTGGGAAATAAAGTAGTCTCGAACCCAAAATGCCCCTCTTCGATTCCTAACCCGGTTTCCGGAGGTATCTAAGTACGACTTTCGCTTACTTCCGGAATCTTGCCTTTGGAATTTCCAGATTTCGGTTGTTGGAAATATTCCGGAGGGGAATAATTCCAAAGGCATCTAAGTAGAGCCCCAGGATGGGTTTTAATCCCGTGGTATTGCCAATATAAATATTTAAATCGTGTTTTAAAACGGAAATTATAACATTGAAATTAAATTAATTCATTGTTTATTAATTTAAACTTAAACTCGATTATTCAACTAATATTCTTAATTGCATTTTTTTTTAATTCAGCGCAACTGGGAATTACCAGCATAATGTACTGTATAGAGTTGCTAGAATGTGTTTATTTTTTATATTAAAAGCAAGAGCAATTACCAACAACTAGACAATAAATAAGAAAACAAGAACAACTGTTTATTAATGATGACAAAGAATAAACTAATTTGAATCTATTTTATCTACTATTTCCCAATCTCTCATGTTAATTTTTCGTTATACTTTATCAGATAAAAAAAGATTATCTCAAATTAAGTTATAAAATGTATATGTATTACTTTATTTTTTATAATGCCACGTGTACTTCAAATTAAGCCCATTTGAATTATAGGATATTGTAGGAAAGAGAGTATTGTACCGTGAA
The DNA here is from genome assembly GCA_963680715.1 of Tetragnatha montana. Classification (NCBI taxonomy): domain Eukaryota; kingdom Metazoa; phylum Arthropoda; class Arachnida; order Araneae; family Tetragnathidae; genus Tetragnatha; species Tetragnatha montana. The sequence continues at coordinate 7,892,243 of OY796677.1, read as the reverse complement.
ATACTTATCACAATTTATTTTTTAGTAAAATTCAGTTGACTATTTTAACAAATACGAAGAAAGAAGCTAAAATGGGAAAAATATATTAATTTAAAAATGAATATAATGAAGTTATATTTTCTAAATTCTTTTGATGCTTCCTGTTAATATGGTGTAATCTAGTATGATCAAAGAGGTTACTATTTAAAAAATAAAAATACCTAATTAATCAAAATAGATTCTTAAAAACGATCTTTTCTATCCACGATTTTGACAATATTTGGTTGAGTGGATTGGGTTGAAATACGATTATAAACCATCAAGAGCAACATTCATAATACCTTTGGTTCAAATAGAAAACCTTAAAAAAAACCTAATTAAAAATCTAAGTATCATTTTAATGAGCTTGAGATCTTTCTATTCATTCAGAAAGCAATGATGCTAAGAAAAATACATCAATTATCATTTAGAAAAAAGAAGATAAAATTTAAATGACCAAATATGTTTCACGTGTTTTTAATGATTGAGAAAAAACAGGTAATTATTTGACGTTAAAATTTCGTCATTAATTATCAGAAACTGTAAACATGTACTGGTTTTAAAGCTCACCAGGCAACTATACTTGACATACATCAAAGTTTCCTGAGAAACTACGTAAGCAGAAAGCCTGCTACGAGGAGTTTCGGTAAGCAATCGTGATAAAAGACGCTATATAGTATACATGGGTTTAACAAAATAATAATACTTTTAAATTGACATTCTTCATTTCACTCAAAACTCAGACACCGCGCTGGGAACTACTTCGTTTGTTAGTGACATCATAAGGTAAACCTAAGTTGGTGTCGAGTATAGAAGTTTTAAGTATAGAAGTTTTCGAGTATAGAAGAAGAGATAAACATTCCCACATTAACTTAACATCAAAATCTTTTTAAATCATTTGAAACCATTTTCCCCGCAATATGATCTTGAAACGCTTCTTCACTTGGTAACAGGTGACTGTTAAACAAAACTAAATGGAAAATTTGTACATTATATATTATTTATATTTTTAAACTTCCAAACTCACGAACGGTTAAATTCACGGTAGTTCGTAAAAATGTACATTGGCCTTATTACAACCATTGACCGAACTGGCCTTTTTTTATCTCACAGATAAACCTACCTCAAACCTAACTCATTAACTTTCATCTCTACATCCAACTAAAACACAACCTAAAACCACCACCACCCCAAAATTTGTGTGCTTCGAGCATCAAGACGTTTCATCTAATAAATCCATCCAGAAGTCCTTTCATATTCCAACACACCCCAACAGATTCCCTAAGCAAGTCACCACTCTGTGGTGCTATTTAATTTCCTTTGAAGCCGACATTAATATGTATGAGCCGGTTTCCGAGCACAAGACGTGCGAAAACACGAATTCTAAGGGGGTAGGAAGGGGCGGAATAAGCGACCACCCTCCCTCCAATCAAGTGTCTAGACTAGAACAATAAATATCAAGTTTCGCTCCATCGAAGTTGGTGCCTCTGCGATTTCAATAAATCGTGGAAATTATGATTTAACCTGCAGAGAAATTTCTGTGGGAGCAAAGTTTTTTTTTAACTCTTTCCTTTGAGGTTTGAAAGTTTAAGAAGGGGGTGAATACGTTATTGTAACTCAAAATTCTACTCTCGTGTGTGGAATTTGATATAGGCGGCTGGCTTTTCTGAAAAGTTGCTACCCTTTGGAAACGAAATTCATGTGTTTGTATACAACTAGTGTATAAAGATAGTTTCTAAGGGTGATTCGTTTATAAATTTATATAGTATGCTCTGAATACTGTGTAATACTTTGGGAAAATGCAGTTTTAAGTTAAGAAACAATTTAGAAAATTTAGCTTGCAAATTCAGGGGATGCAGTATAATAATCTCAATATATTCATGTCGAAGGGATGCTATGGATATTATACGGGCAAGTTTTCGAGGTTAACCTATTGCATATTTAGTGTTTAAGTTAGTGGAGGAATATATTAGATGTAATAATATAGCGAATTAATACGTATTATGCATATAACTTAGGATGATATAAACTGATACCATGGCCTTATCATGGCATCTTATTCAATTTAGTATATAATTTCAACAGTGCTAAAATACAGTGTGTCCATAACAAATCTTACCCAGTTCAAGGACCTATAGCAGCCTAACCGTTCATTGAAATTGAATGAAATTTTGGTGGAAGACGTTTTGAAGGATGCGGACGAGAATTATATGGAGTGGAGCAGTTAAATTTTATCAGTTACGGTTAAAGTGAAAAAAAATTGAAAATTCCCAATCTAACCCCTTCCTCTTTTTTTATTCTCGCAATGTGATCTCTGATGTTAAAAAACACAAATGGAGTTGGAATTGGAACGGTACCTCTAGGTTGTAAACCTGCCCCTATAGGGACAAATGAAAACAGCTATGGAAACGTTGGTTTTGTAGGTTTATTAATTTTCTTAACGATTCACTAGTCTAGCTCCTACAGAACCAACTATTCCTACGATTCCTTGCAAGTTTCTTGAATAACCTGTGTCATTTTGACCAAATGCTTGTAACATTATGGGAAAGTAATTTACGTTAGAGTTAGACAATCAGTTAAAAAACACTTTAAACAAAGATTATTTTCTTGTTCCCGAACATTTACCCGCTGCAGTACCACTAAGTAAAATGCATCTTTATTACAGGATAAAATATTACTAACTTTTGAAATTAAGCTCATAAAAATATATAAGGGGATTCAAAACTCGCAGCAAAAATTATGTGGGGGTGCTGTAGAATACCCAAAAAAAATTTAGAATCACCCTGGAAAATGGGATACCTGAGACTCTAAAATTTGCAGTAGTCAAAAACAATAAAAAATCTGTTAATGTGGGCAAACGTTTTGGGAGGGGAAATAAAATTACAGCTCCAATAATCATGTTTAACTTATTTATAAAACAGTTTATAAAATAGTTTTAAGTACAGTTTTTTAAATTTCTTCTTTAAAGTCCAGTAATAAAATATGTCTGAATAAAAAAACAATGGTAAAAAACTATACTTCCTGCCTATTCAGCGTCTCCGATGAAAACTTTTTACACAATGCCACTAAATATATTCAATATCTACAAACATCTGATACATAGAATAGATACACTTCAAGATCAAAGTAGTGTTACTCCATGTACAACAAAGTTTGGAAACATCACAGACACTTTTTAAACCGACATATATTTCACATAGACATGATAATTTCACCCTTCCATCCAGGTTCTCTTGGGGATTCAAAAATGATACGATCTTTCCTAAAAATAGTTTTCGACACTCTAAATCGATTCCTGGCATCAATCCTGATATTTTTTCAAAAATGTTGAATCACACCATTTTGCCTTCAAAAAGCTTTTCGAGTATTCAATGTATACTTCTCTACACACTTCGATATTTCAAAGTGATTTATGGATTCCCCCTTAGAGGACATTCATACATGTCACGTTATATTGAAACTAATGATATATTTGACGGAATGGCATGGAAATGAAAGAAAATACCGCGGAATGTTATTTAAGAGCCACGTTTATCGGATTCCTGTTGAAATTTATTTAGAATCATTTAATACTGACATACAATATTTTAGCCATTTATTTTCATGTTTAAAGGCAATCTTACAATTATATTAATTATTATGAATTGTCCTAGCAATTAGATTGGTATGGCAACATTTAATACTGGAAAAAGTTTATTCTTGATTATTCAAAATTTTCCGTACACGGAAATCATTACAATCTTATGTGGTTCCCTTAAATTGTATGCAATACCAAATATCAAAAACGTATTTTTTACATAAAGTGTTACATTGCATATCATATATAGGAACGACCACTTAATTTTTTAAGTATATTGTGAGCTACCTACACCAGAACTTACTACATTTTACACTAAAAGCGTTTACAACATATTTATAGGACTTTAGGTAGCATTTAAAACTGTACAGATAAAAAATGCAACTTGTTTTTTATCAGTTTGGGAGCACCTTTTTGATGCATTTCTACTTGAATTACATTATATATATTTTGAGTGGGAAGAAAATAAATACCCTAATAAAATGAAACTACTTACGACTTGCATCCTTTGTGTTGCAGAAAGTTTCATGCGGAGTTATTTAAAGTGAGAGTTGTCTTCTGAACTACCTTTGGAACTTGATACTCAAAAGTATATACTCAGTAAACACGCATCGATACCTAAAGGTAATAGATGACAATTAAGTATATGCATGCAAAAATGTGCTTGATACCCAAAAGACAGTGCAAGTAAGTTTTAAACAAGCCTAAAGTAAGGGAGAGTGGTAATGAATGGGTTATAGTATTGAATGAGTTTATGAGGCTATAGTACCTATTGAATGAACCAGTTCCATAAAAGATGCTTAAAAAAGAAAAAGTTTATTGTTAATAGATAGAGGTATTCATCTAAATTTCTAAATAACCTGATACAATTTTTGTAATGGTTAGTGAAGTTATTTTGCTGCTATGGAACAAAGGTTAAAAATATGTATGAGAAATTAACTTTCCCTTTATTTTGTTCATATACTTATACTTATTTTAAACTCATTCACAAACATAGGTGGGGTTGAACAGGTGAAAAACAAACAAGTTTTACATTTCGTATTGTTACTCATTATTGGTGATTATTTATCATAATAATATGGGGGGGTTCTAGTATATCTTAAAATATGAGGAAGGTTTCCTGAAAATTTAAACACAATTTGATCTATAAAAATTTACAAAAATTATTTAGAAAAAGTGTCCCGTTCATATTACCACTTTCCACAACTCAATAAGCAAGTTTTAATCTGTAGATAGGTAATGGTTTACAAATTTGTACCGATGCAAAAAGTGTTCGTAAGTACCAGTTCCTAAAAGTGTTCGTAAGTACCAGTTCCTAAAACTACCGTTGTATATCCCCCTTCAAAGTCGTCAAAGCCCTAAAACGATTGAGTCTACGCTTCATCTACTAGAGATCAACTAACACATCAACTTTTTCGATTAAACGCGGGCAAACTATATCTTAACTACCCAATCACTTACAACAGCAACAAAAACAAGAAACAACGAAAAAAAATCTGATTGACTTTTAATTCCAGCCATTCCAAGTAAGTAAACCTCCTTCAAGTATTCAAACTCAAACTTAAACAGAAGCCTTAGTTGTAGTTTTTGGCGAAAGCACCTCGGCTAATGCGACTAGAAGCTCGCAGGGAAAAACAACTAAAGATCCCTCTCTCTCCCTCTGTTTGAAAGGGAGGACCGAGAGTTTCAAAGAGTTGTTTTTGAGCCCTCCCTTCGATAACTCCCGAAGCGAAAAGTTTTTAACTACCTTGATAAGACCCTACTGACAAAGGAAACGGCAGATTCGCAGAAGCGCTCTTTCCCAAATATATAGGCGCCATAAAACCCGTGGAGGGAAAATAGATTGAGTGTCAGTTGAACCTCTCCTTTCCAAGTTGGCGTGCCAGCTTTTTTTCCTCTGAGAAGTAGCCATACTCGCGAATGTTCCAAATGGGGTACTAAACCCTTTATAAACGAATTATGTTTAACTAACATCTATGAGGGAGTTATAGCCTGACGTCTAAATCACTGTCAACCTAACTACGTTAAATTTATGAAAAATTTTCCCCTTATGATTCCAAAGAAAACGACAATAATATATCAATACCCGTGTTATTTTAGGACGCATGGGATTCAGAGTCCTATGCTATACCTTAGTCCGCCCTGTGCTTAAATATATCACTGAAGATATCACTGAGAATTTCCGTTTTTCCATAAGGAGAACAACCAAAGGGAAGATGCTACCCCAGACTTCCAACTATATTTTGGAAGTCTGAGGTAGCTAAACTTAAACTTTATTTCTTATAACTTTATTCTTTCAAAGTAATTATAAAACCCTTTTCTTTTATAAATACTAGTATTAACGAATCGTAAATTGCTTAAATTGAAAAAAAAGGGTAATTTCATTTCTTATAAAGTATTCTACTATATTAAAATGAACCATAAAAATACCTTTAAAATAGTTTCCACCGAAAGATTTTGTTTCTGAACGATTTGTAAGCACTTTTTCATATTGGGAATCGTTCAACTTTTCAAAGGATTCATTAATAAATTCCTTTAGAAGGGATCGAAGAAAAGGATCGAGTTCATGGGGGGATTAAATGTTTGGAAAAATAAAATATACAACAATACTCTACCCTACCATATTATTTATATGGAAAAAGGGTAATTTTTCTACCACCAAAATCCTATTCTCCATGCGTTACGGTCTTTTTAAAACCCCTCTTCAAGTTGAACCACACAAGGTCACAGCCAACGCTCACTCTGCCCAACTCTTCCTCTATGATAAAAACCTTCCCTTCCACTTTTCGCTTGTTCCTCACTTTTGTCTCGGCGAATTCCTAATAGCCGAAGGATAATTCTCGCTTTCTGCCGGGGCTTTTAATATTTCAGCATTCAGCTCTCGGGAGAAAGTTTTTGTTTCTCGCTCAAGAATCCTCGCAGCAGCAGCAGCGCGACTACAACTCAACTCGTGATCAATGCCTTTCGGAAAAATAAACCCTTCGGATGAGAAATGGCAACGTTTTGACAATTCTATTAGGTGTTCGAACTGCAGAGTCGGGATTTATCTCTTTCTTCTCCTCGGAAAGATTGGGGGATTGTTTCTTAAAATGCTTCGCTGTGCTTGAAGTGGATAAAATGTTTGGGATGGTGTAAAATTAATGAATTCGCCGTGTGTGCAACGTTTTCAGATTAATTACGTAGTTGAAAAATGACTGTTACAGGCTATAAATTATTCAATACATTATATTTTAGACGTGCATATCCTCTGAATCTATTATCATCGAACATTTATCCCCAACTGGAGGCAAAAGATTCAGAACTTTAAATTCTAAGAGCGTAAAATTTGGTTAAAGTAAGATAAACGGCATCTTTTATAAAATTTAATGTTATAGAAATGAAAAACCTACACAGTTTTTGATATCTAATGTTGAAATACTAAAATTGCATACACAAACGTTAAAATCAGCCTCATTAAGTTTTTAAAACATTTTTCCTTATTTATATAATTATCTGATATTACCCTTGACAGTAAAGTTAAACAATTAAAATATTAAAGATATTTTTAAAGCTGTTATCTTATTATTAATGATACAAATTTTAACACAAAAGTATCATCTATATAGACATTTATTTCAACAGAACTTGAAGTACATTTTACATATTTTGTATGAAACTATCTACTCTTTATTTACCATGTGCACAAATAATTAAAAACAAATAAATCATTTAAAAAAAAGAAATAACTGTCTTTATGAAAATCGCCTCCAATATTTTCAACACTCATAAACTGAATTACAGTCAAATTGTTTAAAGTTAGCGAAACGAACGACCAACTTTCCCCAAAAGTCTTCTCAACTTTTAGAGGGGAATGGCGCTTATTTCTCCTCTTTCTTTTGCTGCGGAGGCTGTAAATATTAAATTAAGCTCTTGTTTAAAGCAGAATGTCTTGGCTTTTCTTTTTTTAAAGGGGGACAAGCCACCGAAAGCAGGTCGAAAAGAATGCCGATAGTGTTAGGTTGTAAAGTTCCTACTTTCGAGCATCTCAAATATTTAAGATTTTGAGGTTGTAAACAACAATTTGGAATGTCGCTGCTAGTCCCGTTTTCTTTTCCCGCGGTTGGGCTATTTATTTCACAAAGGCTTTTCAGTGCCTTTTAAGGATGCGGTTATCTACGTTGCTATTCATATGAAGATTACTTTTCTGTGAAAATTCGAGCTTTTTTTTGTTGCTGGTATGTAGTTTTTGCAACTTTTAGTTGCGGATAAAATTAAGAATTAAAAGTTGTAGTTTACTTTAAATTACTATATAAAAATAAAATAAAATAATTTCACCTAAACTGCATTACTTACTCTTGGGTGTTTTTCCTTTTGGAAAGTCAGGTCGTTAGTGTTCTTAAATTTGGTTTAATGTTCATATATTTGTATCGAAACCCTATAAAAACACATTTTCTGTCTCTATAATTTTAAGCAACACTTTTACAGCACTATCTTTTTTCACACATCATAATCGCAATACAAATTGAATCGTCAGTTAGAAGAAGGGAATAAGTCCAAAAACGAAGTTAAAAGAACTGTATAAGTAATGGAATGTTTATCCTATAGCCACCAAATTTTTGTAGGAAATTCATGACACTGTTAAGAATACAGAACAATCATCGAAAATATTATAAGTGTATTTAAAAATGTTTTACAGCTAAAAAAAGAGGATGGACTTATTCCCTTCTTAAACCTTATGAAATTTCAGTTGAAGAAAAATCTTAAAAAACACTCAAATTGGCAATTAATTTATATTTCTACTTAGTACTTAGTTCACTGTACAAAAGTGAAAGATAGAAAGACTAAGACGAATAAAATTAAAAATTATTATGAAACTGCGTCATTAAGGCGCTTATCAATGGAGTAAGGCATTATCAGTCAAACATTCATTGGTTGAAAAAAAGAAAAAACGCTTTTAAATTCAAATGAAATTTTATTTTGGGTAAGTTTGCAGGCCAAAAAATAAGAAAAGAAAGACAAATTAAATTAAATTTCAAATTTAATCAAAAAATACAATGAATGGACATTGATCTCGCAAATTCAAGGGGCTATATCTGCGGATAGGGGGTAGTTATTTTTTTTTCCTCTTTACACTCATGTGCAGAGTGAAGCTTGGAGACTTTTTTGCGCACAAAAAGTCAATTCGCCACTTTTTGGACTTATTCCCTTCTTCTAACTGACGATTCAATTGCAATACAAAACACTTTTGATAAGAAGTATTCCTTATTGTGTTTACTTAACGTTTCAAAAGTGTTTAAAGCATTTGCAGTGTTGTCGTAGGTAGATAAACGTGGGTGGAGGGCTTCCTCCAAACTATTACAAAATATTCCTTCGAATTTAACGGAAAATTTCGTTTCCACATCCTCCAGGGACAGCAAGCTCCCCAGGGTCTCCCCTCCAAAATTCTCGGTTGACATATTTCCATATCACCAAAAAGAGCTAACCAACCTACTCCTCAATATTCACGTACAGCACCACCCACACCGATATATACGTGACGTCAATCCCAATCGCTAATCACCAGTCTCCATTCATTCAAAAAGCCCCCTGCCGTAGTAATGAAGAGCCCTCGCCGCTGATTGGTCGCATTTTTCCCGCGCTAATTGGATAAAGCGTCACGCTCTATTAAGCGTTCGCGGGTAATTAAGTTTCGCGAAATTCGAAGCGACGACGCGCGCGAGCAATTATCATGCATTAATGAATCGCGTAGCGGTTATTGCTCCGGATTTGGGAGAGAGTCACCAGCAATTAGGACCCTGTATTGTCGAATATGATGGCAACCTCTTCTCGAAATTTTGGAAAATTGTTCGTTATCTGAGGAGTTAGCCTTGTGGAAAGTTGATGACCTGGGGTATTGTTGGAAATCAAGGGTCTTTATTAAACGAAATGCCGGTCAATTTGTTGCTGGTCTGCTTCTAGAGATAAATTGGATATAAGGCTCTTTCATTAGGGGCTGTTTAGAAATTACGTCACACAATTTTCAGGGGTTTCACCAGACGACCCTATTATAAGGCCTAAAAACTAATGTGTGACCTCCAAATCTTACCACAGTTTTGACGTCAAACCATAGGCATAACATTCAGGAGTTTCGCTAGAAGATCTTTTAATGAGGCCTAACAAGTGTGACCTCAAAATCTTACCACAGCTGTGACGTCACACCATAGACATAACAGTACAGTATTCTCCAGACGTATGACGTCAAAGACCAAGTAGTAATAAAAAAATGATCATAGTTTTATACCCCTTTCCCCCTCATGTTTTCACATTTTTGTCCAGCCACCATTGTGATGCCACACTTTCAAAACTCAAATTAAACTTTCATTTAGTAATTTAAAACCTTAGTACTTTATTTTTGTTACTTGAGATATTTTAATCCATTTTTACTGCTAAATGCCTCTTTTAGCAATGTACCAGAAGTAAATGAAAGTTTTACAGTTCAATGTAACTAATACACACAAATGTCACATACAGGTCCATCCCACGTTCCGGGGAAATGCCAATGTACAGAAGCCTTTTTCCGATATTTTATTTCAAATGTTGAAACAGTTTATTCCTTCAAATAATTGTAAAATCGTAACAAAAACATTGAACTAAAACACTGTACTTTACTTTTTTGCAAGTAAGTTACAATTCATACTTTTCATCAACGTTGATTCATTCGGTAATCATAGCCAGATACCATAAACTGTAACTGGACTTAAGCTCCGTGGGGGGTATCCCAAAATCATTTCATACACAACCCATTACGTAACAAAAAAAAAAGAGGTCGAATCATGTTTTTGACACATATAAACAGGGTTTATATACCAAGACTCTCTATATAGATGGCCTCACAACTCGGACGTGTAACATCAAACGTAGGGAAAATCAGTGAATTTACAATGTTAAGTTTATGGAGCATCATAAAAACTTACTTTCTTAACTCCTCGCGGTATATATCTCTTCAAGGCTTTATAAACGTTCCAAATACCAAAAATCTTTCAATTTCCATCGGAGTTTAACCCCATAAAGTAAGTTTTTATGCTCTACAGACTTAATATTGCAAATTTACCTATGTTTATGATTAAATTTCACCCCATGTTTGATGTCGCACTACTCAATTAAGGGGCCATATTAAAGAGGGTCTTGGTTAATCTCTGTAAGCTCTTTTGGCTACAACCCTAAGTAACTCAGAAAATTATTCAAATTGCATATTCGTTTACTTTCATGAATATTCATAAGGTTAAAGTATTCTTACATGGTCCGCAAACATCGATATATAGTAATATTATAAAAGAATATATAAAAAAAGAAAGATAAACAAATGTAATATCCATCAACTACCTTCCCCAAATGACCTACACAAATAAATAAGTCAGCCGGCGGGCGTACGAGATCAGATCGGTTAAACAATGCTCTACAGAAAATAACTCCCGTTTGTTTCTAGCTTTACTTCGACAAGAAAAAAAAGTTAGGAAATAAAAAAAGCACCCCAGTCAACGCAATAATGGAAGCCCAAACCTTCCCTATCTTTATTACTCACTTGGCAATCAGCAAAACTACTACAAGGGGCTCCTCCAAATTCTCTTTTTTTCTCTCTCTCTCCCTTGAAAAACGCAACAATAACGAAACTACTGGAGAACAAATAGAACGTCGAACCGAAAAGAAAGGGTAAAGAAAGAAGTGACGTCAGTACTGCTTAGAAGGAGAAAAAAAGGAGGTAAGCGATTGAGTAAAGTTTTTTTCTTTTCTTCCTCACCTGGAGGTTCTTCTGAAGTTTTTAAATTAACCTATTTTGGATGGATAAAAAGTTTTCATTGAATAGTAGTACGGTTAGGAGAAAATAAAGTTAGAGGATTTTTGAGTTGTCTCTTGGGGTATCAGAAGAAGTCACTTAAAATCTTGGCAGACGTTTTATGCATTAAGAAATAACTTTTTATTGCTTTCATAGGCAAAAACTTTAAAATTTTACGGTATTGAGAAATTTTATTATCAATCCAAATTTAGTTTCTAAGTTAGACTGGAAGAATTCTTAAGTAATAAAAATTTGCAAGGTTTGGTTCGTTTTTGTGTCTTGACAGACAAGTTTTACTTACATGGAAATAGCTTTTTTTTTACTTTAATGCTAAGAAATTTAAGAATTTTTTACGTTTGGTAACTTTCATCATAAAAAACGAATTAATTATATTCTAACTTTTACTATAAGCATTTCCCAGAAACAAAAAATATGGGAAAGCTGTAAGGGATATTTTTGTTGATTATTCGTTGTATTCTTTATTATCTCTGCACGTGATTTTGAAAAATAAATATTTTCACCAAGGCAATTAATCTTCAATTAATCGGCAATTAATCAAGTTTAATATGTTGGTGTTGTTGTCTTATGCGTCTTAAGCGTACAGGATTTAACCCAAAGGTGGCTCCTGAGAAAAAATTTAATCTTCTGAAGCTATTTAAAAAAAAACGTGTAAAAATGTTTACTAAAAAACTTAACAAAGCTTATTTTAAAGAGGAAAATAAATGTTCTAAGAAAAATCAACTGACTTAAATCAGTCTGTCTATATTTACATTCTAGCAATCTGAAAGCTCAATTTTCGTATTACATCGTAATTCTTTACAATTTCATGCAGAATTTCTCATTTCAATCCTTAAAATCCAGAAATTTCTAACACATATTATTACTTTAAGAACTACAAGGAAAAGTGAATTCACTTTTCCACGTCATAATTCCCTTTATTTCCATTCAAAGCGTTACGTAACAGGAGAATCAACCTAAACCTCTAATGCTTTCATATTAACCCTTCACAAAATCAAATAAAACGGTTTATAAAATGGGGTAACTCCTTCACACACACATAAAACTCACTTTTCACAGCACCACAAATTGCACCATAACCATCTCTCCGAAATTCCAAACGACCCAACCCACCAGAGAACCACCGCACCCCCGTAATTCTACACCCGCCTCCCTTGTTTTCTCTCCCTTAAATCCTAGGGGGGAGGGAGGGGTTCTTGTTCCTAAAGGGGTTGAGCATAGCGAGAGGTGCTTTCGCTAATCGGATTTGGACGCTCGCGCCGCATTGATTTTCGAGCAAAGACGTCGGGACTTAAAAAGCAGTTAGGTGGGGGTGTATTGATCATCCATCCCCCTTCCTCTGCTGTGTTGACTTCGAATCTTCTTCGCAACCAACGCGCCTTTTGCAAAAGAGGGTGGGTTGTTGTTTTTTTCGGTAAAGGGTTTTTGAGGCTTTTGGGAGAAAAGGGAGAGGAGAGAAGCTCTGTCTGTTTCCCGTCGGGGGCTTTAAAATATGATTTTGGGGAGCGGTGGTGGTGGTGGAGTTGAATGCGAAATAGACAGTTTTGTGGGAAGTGAAAGTGGTACTTCTTTTTAGAATTGAATACTTAGGTTAGGTAGGTAGTAAGCAAATAGAATATATAAAGCTTTTACACAAGTAAAGTAACACAGCTCTTAAAAAACAACATACAAATAAAGGTTCTAGCCTAGAGTATAATATAGAGCTTGTGAAAGAACTAATACATTAAACTAGTATAAATATATATAAACTAGTCGCTTATATTATTGTAATTTAGTAACATTACCCAGAGTATAAATTCTTTACGTTAATTTTACAGAAACAAACCAAAATAAATTCAAATATAAACTTTCATAACAATTCTCTAATCATGTAAACATTATTTTGCATGATACAATCACTGACATAAATCCTAAGCTCTACTTTCTTTTTGAAATGAATACAATTTTTACTCAATAACAATAAATTAATTGAATACTTTAACGCATTTTTGAAATATATTTATTAATTTGAATCGTTGCTGTTCTATTTAATCACCTTTTATTACTGAAATATCAACAAAATAATTTTTTGTACTACCATTGTTAAAATCCAAAACCAGTCGCAATTGGCAATTTTCTATCTAAAACCAATCATTGTTTCTCACATTTAAGAATTGCAACTAGAATAATTCAGTTTCTTCCCTAAAATGAAAAATTATTTCCCCAATAAAAACGAAACAATAAAGCAGTTAGACTGTATTGTTCGGGAAAAACTTCCCACGACGATTAAAACTGTTTTATCGCTAATAAATCATTCAAAATGTATTTCAGTTGAACAGAAAGGATTAAAGAAGACTTACTTGTGCAAAGAAAAGCTTGTCCAGCTTTATTTCGGCAATTATAAGTCCCACAGTATTTTAACCATCTCGATTCCCTCCATAAGTTTAAAGAGAAAGCGCGAAATCAGTCCCCGCTACATGTGCTTTTTGGAGTTGAGGATGTTCATTACTCGAAGTTTCGAAACAAAGCACGTTATCGCTATGGGGATGCGCACGCATGCTCCGTCTTTCTCCCTTCCAAGGTCTATGACTATACTAGACAGCAACGCCGTTAGTTGAGCTTATGACGTCACTAACAAACAAAGTAGTTCCCATTGCGGTGTCTGAATTTTGAGTGAAATGAAGAACGTCAATTAAAAAATCTTTTTACTTAAACCCGTGTAAATAAATAGCGTCTTTTTATAACGATTTGCGTACCGAAACTCATCCTAGCAACCCACCAGGCTTCGTATTTACTAATTTTCTCCTTCTGCTTAGTTCCTGGGTTCAGGAAACGTTGCTGTCAAGTATAGGTACTTTATAAAATCAATAAACTGTTCCACGTACCGCAAGTTGAGAATCCATGATTAAATACTACTTGTATGTTAGACAATCTCACATTTTAGTCGTAAATAAGCGAGTTACAAAAATAAAACGAAGCCGAACATTTAAAATTAGAATCCCTTAATTAATGCATCTCTCAACAAACACAAGAAAATTCCCAACAAACCTTTACTACACTCCTTATTCAAAAGTATTTCTAACCACCCCGTGATATTCATATTTCGCACTCCCTCCCTCGGGTTAGCCGACCCCTGAGCAACAAACATCTCAACCCAGCGGTGACCCTGGCCTCCTTCCAAGCGCGTTCCAATTATCGATTCCTCATCATCCGAGGATGCTCTTGACAGGTGGCAGAGAGCTTCTTCACCCACAAAACAAAATGAAGATATGATTACGAAGGGGTTAAGTTTCTCCGATAAATTCGATAACAACCTGTTTGATAAAATTAATAAATAAGGGAATTGGTTTGTTGATTGGTAGCTGCGACAAACTGATAATTGGATTGAAATGGGATGTGTGATTTGTGGGGAGGGTCCTTTTTTATTGAAGTATCATATCGGTGATGAATTTGTTGGCAGTTAACTTTACGGATTTTACAAAAGCGTAAATTCACTGATGATGAAGATATCTTGTTTATAAGTCAGTTTATAATGTGTCGTGGTAACTACATAAATGGATTATTGAAAAAAGCTTTTAATTTTTACGTGATAAGTAAATAACTATTTTTCGTTGTTCACCGTATTGTGATTGGCATGCCTTTTCTTATTCCTTTTCCTACTTTACACACGAGCTTGTCACTTATATTTCGGCGAGTGGATATTTTTTTCTTTGCCAATGGCGGATACTTGAAGATTAACGTCCTGGTGTACATGTCAATACGATAATAGTACCTGTCCATTTTTATGAAAACTGACTAATGTTATATGAGTTATAAGCTAATATGAGTTATGTTAGATCAACTTTTAGATAGCTCTCAACTGATGGCTGTGTATTCGAATCCAATTTGCATGATATCATATATACCAGTATCTAGAACTCTAGTGGTAAGTTGACTTAAATTTATTTGCATGGATGCTGGTTCAAGAAAGGGATAGTCTCAACCTTAATATACACCGATGTTTCTTATACCAGTTAGAAGAAAGTCCGTTCTTATTTCTTTAAGTTGTTGTCTGAAAGAACTTTTGAAATGCCTTCATATTATCACAAACGGAAGGAAAAGAAACAAACATTTGTTTGCGTTAAATGTATCATACTGAAGATAAAAAAACAACTAGTACATTTGTCGAATAACTCGTTCATTTGAGCCAATTTATCTTCAATTGGCTCAAATTTCAATGCTGACACCTTTGTTGAGGCCTCAGCTTTGCAATTTACGTCAATTCGAGAAAAAAGTTACACGTCTGTCAACTTTAATGATTCGCTTCATCGTTTTTCTTCCCGTTCGTTAGAGATATGATGTGGGAGATTCAATGTTTTTGCCTTAGCAGATTCTCGGTATTCACGGTACACCCTTGAAATGGTCATACGCGAAAATTCAAATTTTATCCGCATTTTGGAGATACTTAGTATTTTCCATATCTCGTACATCCCATCTCCCCTATACATTTGTGCCTTCCCTATAGACTGCCCTGCAAGATTTATGGTGTAAATTTCTTCCAGCTTACCACCAGACAATAGTTGTGTCTATGTAATGCCGTTTTGCACGCTTTCAGGGGTCCTACGCTGTATTTGGCAGGTGTACCACATTTTTTGACTCTTCACGAGTACTTGTATACTTTGACGATTCTTCCAGTAAATATAAATGTTCATATACAGTTGACTCCGCTTAATGTGATCACTGTTGTCCAAGAGTATAGAATGATCCGATTGATGATAATAAATAAGCTATTTGATACACTACAAAGTTTCAAACAGTGTAACCGTCGAGTGTTATCGCAACTATGTAGTCCTAATGGAAGTACTATTTAAAACGCTTACCTTGTATGTACTTGGCAGCTTTTACATTCTTAAAGAAAAATATGATAGTGGAACGTACAACACAAATAAATTAATGACTCATTTTTTATGAGTATGTATTGAAATTGGCATTCAAAAGGGAAACAAAGGAGCTTCTTAGAGGATTTAACCAGATTTTCATAACATTAAGCTATATATTGATCACAAAAAACGATACATTATGCGTTAAGTTAAATAGCAGTGATCGGGACCGGTCAGTTTTGGTAACATTATCCGATTCATAACATTAACTGTAATCAAAATAAGCGGAGTCGACTGTATTTGTCTTTTAATTCCAGTTCCTGTTATCCAGTCACTGGCGCTGGGAAGTCTGACTGGTATGGGGAAATAACTATATTACATTAACCCCTTTAGAATGGCGCAGAAACTTTCAACGGATGGTGCCAGTAGCTGTCATCCAGCGACTGGAAGGGACCTTGAGCCATTGCCGCATTCCCTTCTCAGCAGGTGGTCGAAAAAGGCGACAGAAAAAAAAAGAAGAAAGGAAAAGAAATGAAACGCATCTCTCGTCGCCGGCATATTTTTGGCCGCAGCCGCGATAGAAAAAATGTTTTCGCGTTTTGACTCTTTCTCTTCTGCTGCAATTTTAAAAATAAGCCCAGATCTGACGGCGCCACAGACACGTGCACTCGGAAGCCACGCGGGGAGCTCCCGACCGCAGCCGCTCCTGTCACCGCAACTTGTCAAAATTATCGAGTATACACTCGAGTTTTTGATAGTAGTACTAGTAGGAGATATACAGTCACTCCAGGAAGTATTCGTACACCCAACAAATTTGCACTAGTAGTATACCTCCTATTACGTCTAAATTACACGTGAAAAATCCAAAAAAAATTATCCAAACGTAGTATAGTGTTTTCAGGTGACGTCACAACCGGTTATTTTCTTTCAACTGTGTATCTTATGTAGGCCTTTTAAATGTTGCTAAGGCCGTTGTTTATCTGTTGCTAAGGCGGTTTTTAGGTATGGGATCACGTGATTGCAAATGCTCCAATAGAAGAATTCCACGGCTAGTCATTTTCTGTAACTGTTAACCTCTTTAGGGCAAAAAAACTGTAACCCTTCTGTTGCTGAGGCCGTTGTTAGGTCCGAGTCATGTGATTGAAAATGCTCTATGTTATTCTTCATTATAATCTACTATTAATAAGTTTTTGATGATAGTAGTAGTAGGAGGTATAGTTCTAGAAGTCGCTATACGTGAATTCAACCAAAGGTTATGGTACAGCAGTCAAACCTAACCTGGATAAGTACAATTCATCTATACGTAGAGCGTAAGTCATTCCCAACCTTTTCCAAAAGCGTGCCACTAGGAACCAAAAATGGTTTCATACTACAACCGGGTGCCACTTGTTTTTCTGGCGACCCCAAAAATTATGCGTGCCACTTTCACTTTTTTCCTTTATACCAAAAAGTAAAAAGGTTAAAAAATACCATGCTTAGACTGATTGTGGGAATTTCATGCAAATAAAACTTTTTTTCTCGCGAAAATCTACGTAGTTTGTATTTTAGAGTAATATAGGGGGTACTCCCCCGTAAAATTTCAGGAATTTTCTCATAAAATGGACTTAAAACGCATTTTGAAGCACCAAGTGTTTTGAAAATCACTATAGAATCAATAACTTCAGAAAATTTTCAAAACCCTAAAAAAGTTACCTACAGGTAATAGGACCTCAATGAAAAGATAATCATAAAAGTTTTTAAGTTAGTTCATAAGCTAGTTTTGAAATTAATTTTAAAAATTAGAATAGTTCATGTAGTTGACTTCTACAACTACATCTTTCAGCCACCTAAAAAGAGGTGTGGCCCACATGAACTCTAATACTTAAGATTTTATTCAAAGACATTAATGAAATCGAAAAAAAGGAATTATGTTCTCAGAAAAACTCAGTTAAGAAGAGTTGGATGGAGCACTAAAACCTCACTGATGGCGTCAAATTATTATTTTCCTAAATTTTTTGATGTCTTCGCGTGCCACGGGTTGGCCATCCCTTCTCTAGAGCACCAGAAACCTCTATAGGTGGAATTTCGGAATCGTATAAGTGGAATTGAAAATTTTTCCTTCAGCCCAAAATTTACAATATTTTTAAGGCGATTTCAACAGCTTAAATATCTTGAGATGTGTGTATTTTTGGAATAAACAAGATCATGCAGTGTGTGTGATAAAAATATTTCATTAAATTACCCATTAATAAAAGATAAAGCACATCATTTTGAATATCTGTCATTGAAGGTGATACACATACAATGAGATTGCATTTAAGACGATTTGGGGCGAGAGTAATGCAAGAGATTTCGTGGATAGGAACGAAATAAATCAAACTTGTCTTAGTAAAATTAATCTTGATAGGTAGAACAAAATAATATCAAACTTGTCAAAGGGGATAAGTAGAACGAGAACGTCAGACCGAAGCTATTCATTTTATTTTGAAGAATCCTTTTAAGGAATAACTGAAATTCTGACGGTAATTACATGTGGTTAGAGACTACTAATTTTAAATTCGTATTTTCTGCTTTCCTGGATAAATCACTAAATCAGTTCGTGCGGTTTTTGACCGTTATGTATTTACATATTTTGCTATTAAGTAAATTACACCTACATTTTAAGCCCTATTACTACTTAAATACCTTCAGAGATATATTACGACTTTAAAATTCATGCTTTTTTCAGCTTTCCTTCGTTTGTTGTGCTATAAATTTGTAAAATGTGTTATGTGTAGAATAATTTAGTTAGGTTAATGATTTCAACTAATATTTTATATAAATGGCTTAAATAGAGATTTTAAGAAGGAAAATAGAGTAATTAACAGTTCACGAAAAATATAAATTTTTTTAAACAGATAAATAATATTTTCTGTACTTTTTCTTTTTGAAATTCATCTTCTCGATTCTACTGTGATGTTTTAAAATGTATTAGAATTGTATGAAAAGGAAAAAAAATGGAATTAAAAATAAATATCCTTACCTGGAAAACTTTGATTCGAAAATTAAGTGACCTTTTAATTTTAAATTGCCAACATTCTAATTAATTAGAGATTTCAATTATTATCAGTCAATAGATGAAGGCTTCGTTTTGGTAAATATGATTAAAACTAGTGAAACTAGGAAAACAAAATTTTAATTTACTTGGAAAAGAGAGCTCGGAAGAAAGAAAAAACCGATTGGATTCACTACAAATTAGTAAAAGCAAAAAGGACTGTTATATATCAATTTTTCGCTACTCGGCCCAACATAAATAAATATCTCTACGGCATAAATTAAATTTTTAAAAATTTTTAATTAGTCGTAGTTAGTTCTTAAACAAGAACTTTCAAATGCAGTATTGCCTCGGAACTAATGAACTTTTGTAAATTGCACAGGAGTAGGGAACTATAAATTTATCTTTCAATTACTTTACGTATATGGTATCGAGTGACAATTTATTGTGCATTATATTCTTAACATTTAAATCGAAAAATTCCATGTTTGTTTTTTGCTTAAACCTGTTTTATGAACAATAAATTCTATCGGTATTCGTGTATTATTCCGTTTTCCATACAGAGTTCAATTTTTTTCCCTAAAAAGCTCGGTAATTTTCGTGTTAACTTGCTTTCATGTTTCATGGATAACGAATTGAACCGGTGTTTGCATTATTTTTTATTGCCCAAATTAATTATTTTTTAAGTATCAAAATCAACGACGTTTTAAATTTTAAAGCAAGGTTCCCCCAATAACATTATGTATCGCTTATAAAACCATGGGGTTGGCATTGT
This sequence comes from Tetragnatha montana, assembly GCA_963680715.1. Classification (NCBI taxonomy): domain Eukaryota; kingdom Metazoa; phylum Arthropoda; class Arachnida; order Araneae; family Tetragnathidae; genus Tetragnatha; species Tetragnatha montana. Next base: position 7,872,212 of record OY796677.1, on the reverse strand, counting down.
TATTCATTATAATTAGGCCCAATTTACACAATGCCAGCAATTGGTGTTCCAATCGAGCTTGTTTCAATAGAGCATGTAAATGTTAAAATGTGATAAAAATCATAAATGACAGAAAAATACAAAACATCCAATTTAATTGGCTAATAACAATTTTAAATGTAACTAGAACATCGAGTTCGTTTCAAGTACTATTTTTTTTTGGTACAATAGTAATAGTTTATTTTAATAGGTTATGGTTTGCAATTGCGGGTGATACTTTTCTTATGTGGCGCCTAAAACAGGCTTGGCCATTTTGAACGGGACAGATTACGGAATCTTACCACTTTTTCAACAGGGAACTAGGCTTTCCATAACTTTCTTGAGTCAAACCCAGGACATATTGTTGAACTTACTTATTATTAAGGGGCATCGATTCATTAAAGATAAAAAAAAACTAAAAAAAAAAAAAAAAAAATTATACAGATGTATTAAATTTTATTAATTCAATTGTCCTTTTCACCTGCCATTACTTTATTCAAACAATTGTTTGTTTGACTCAGTATCATCATAAAATTCACAGCAAGATGAAATAATAAAGATATGAGGACAAGTAAAACATCGCAATTTCAATTACTTTGATCAGAACTTTTTTATAAAAAAAAAACGTCCTACAAATTTTAAATATATGAAACCCCCGACATTTCCCCGGTCAGCACTAAAAAACCTAGACTATGACGAATGTGGTAAGCCTACAGAGAACCTGCTTCCCCAGTACAGGAGACATCAAGAAAAGAGAAAAAACAACTACACTACGACGAACGACTACGTTACGGATACAGTGGGAGAAGGGGCTATTCTGGAAGCCTCGTACTCTCGCGAGCCTGGGATGCCAGCTCCGAAATAGCAGCCGCGAGCAGAGAGTATTTTTGGGGTCGCCCGCAAAAAAGAACAGAACTTTCTCGTAGTAAACACACGTGAGGCTCCCCTCGTTGTTTCGCGGATCACTGCTTCATCAAACGATGCGGCTTTTCGAACACCACCGAGTTCTCTAGAGAGAAAAGTTCTTTTTAGTTTGTTTTTTTAGACTCTAAGTACGCTGAAGCAGTGGGGAGTATTTCTCCTTATTTTCTGTTGGGTTTGCCTGTATTGATCAAATGTTTCATTAAAGATTAGGGTTAATGATGATTAATTAAACAAAAAAGGAGGGCATGAATTCAGGGTCATAAATGGGAGACATGGAATAAAAATTTTTGAGTGCAAATTTCATTGGGGGAAAAGTTTGATTTTTTATTTGGCATTTTAACCATCCATTTACATACACAATTTTTTAAATTGAAAACCATTCACAGATTTCGACAATGATAGATCATTTTCAATCAAATGACTCGGACCTAACAACGGCCTTAGCAACAGAAGATGTTACAGTTTTTTGCCCTACAGAGGTTAACAGTTACAGAAAATGACTAGCCGTGAAATTCTTCTGTTGGAGCATTTGCAATCACGTGACCCCATACCTAAAAACCGCCTTAGCAACAGATACCGCGTTACCTTGCAACCGTCTTAGCAACAGTTAAAAGCCCTACAAAGGTTAACAGTTAAAAGAAAATAGCTGGTCGTGACGTCACCTGAAAAAGCTCTATTACGAAGGAAAACTAGAAGGTGTTAAATATCTTCATATCATGTCAAATGTTAGTAAGAGAACTTAAGTAATATTCTTCTGAATAAACTAGCATTTTTTAAAAGAAAGATTAGTAGGAAGTATCTTACATGCACAACGAAGTAGAAATTCGATATTACTACAATGACTAAAGATAAATTTGAACCATTCACTAAATGACTGACTGATAGTCTCAGCTGAATAATAAATTTTGGATATTCTTAGAATCACGTAATCACAATATTGGTTCTAGCATAGTACAGAATAATCCGTGCGAGATAGCAGTGAGCGGGTAAAATAAAAGTGAATCTAAAGGCATCTTAAGGTCAGGAATGCTGAAGCGCAAAGGGATGTTGAACTGTTGTTCTGAAAGTGAAGGGATGAGTTCTGATGTGAGTAAAGGGATGTCCCAGCCTAGAGGGAGGCTCAAGAGAAAAGGTAAATAAATTAAAGATGCATGCTTAAGAGATTAAAGATGTTTAACAGTAAAAGGATGCTGGATATCAGAGAGAGGCTGAAAAAACAAAAACAAATGAGTGAAGGAATGCTCAAGAGCCGAGAAAATCACTAGAGCAAAGAGATATCAAAGAGAAAAGGGGTGTTGAAAAGCGTAGAAATGCTCTAGACCTAGAGCAAAAAGATGAGTAAAAGGATGTGTCAGAACAGAGAAAATCACAAGAGCAAAAAGGTTCCAAAGAGAAAAGGAATGCAGAAAAGTATAGAGATGCCTAGAGCAAAAAACCTAAGCCTAGAGCAAAAAGATGAGTGAAGTAATATGCCCAAGAGCAGAGAGAATCTCAAATGCAAAAAGATGCTGAAGAAAATTGAGAAGCTCAAGAGCAAAGGGATGCTGATGAGCAGAGAGATGCTAAGAGAAAATAGAAAATGAAGTGCAAAGGATAATGAAGACAATGAGAGGGATGATAGAGAGATGCCCAAGAGCAGAGAGAAGCTCAAGAGCAAAAGGATGCTGAAGACAATAGTGAAGCTCAAGAGCAAAGGGATGCTGATGAGCAGAGAGATGCTAAGAGAAAAAAAGAAAATGAATTGCGAATGGATGATGAAGAGATGCCCAAGAGCAGAGAGAAGCTCAAGAGCAGATGTATGCTGAAGAACTGACAATTTTTAAGCAGTTTGCGTTAAACGAGATGAGGTGATTCCATGTTTTATCGCCAAGAGAATTTACAATCATTAGCTTCTCCATCCCAGTGGTCAAACATGGCCTCCACCGCATCAGCCCTGCCAGATCGCCCTCTATTCAAAAAGAGTTATGCATCTTTAATGACCGGCTTATCACAACTTCTGCACCTCGTGATTGAGATCCGGTTGCAGTTATCATTACGGCGCGTGCAATAAATCTGTGAGGTTCCCGCGCCGATAATTTTTTTTTCTTCTCTCTTCACTTCACTTTGATTCCACAGAAAAGTGTTACTACTTCATTTCTCCCGCTCAGCCATTAGCAGTAGTAGGATTTCACGCGTGAACAGACGAGTTGACACTGCCTAATGAATCATTCGAGGGGGGAAGGGATTATTTAAATATTTTGAGTCTTCTTCTAAAGAGTGAAAATTATGTCGAGTATCGTCAATCGAGAGAAGAAAAAAACGCACCGAGTTAATGAAATGAATGTGAGTGTACATGGGAAAAGATTTGAAAGAAGAAAGAAAGAAGATTTTTTTAATTTTGACGAGTTTGATAGGAATGGGTTATTTAACACAGCAATTAAGAATGAGGCAGAAACGGATATAGTCAGAGAAATTGGCAATTTAAAAGAAGGGAATGAGAGATAATAACATATGAAGAAATTTATTCCAAAAAGCCGTCGATCATTTTTGGTAAAACTAATTCAATGCTATAAAAGTTATAGACATGAAGAAGCGTTAAAATTTGAAAAAAAAAATTATAAATAAGGTACAGCTAGGCCAATGATTACTAATTTTGGTACATTAGGATTAGCCGGACGTGAATCTCGCTAATCAGACTTTATTTGCGACGTTTTACCAATTATATTTAGAATTATAAAATAAATTAAAAGGAAAACTGCTATAGTTGAGATATTTTGGCTTCTGGTGCTTTTGCCCGGCTAATCCTAAAGTACCTTTACTTTTTACTTTGTGAAAATCACAGTTTTCACTAAACTTTTTGTGACGTATGGTATTTATGTGAGCTATTTCGGAAATTTGTTAGAATCTGCGAGTACAAGTTAACTTAATTTGTGTTACCCAGGATATTTAAAGTAGTAGATTATACAGTTTATTATATATTAGGGGAGGGTAATCACGAATAGAAATATTTTCGGGTGGGGCGACTATTAGAATAAGATACAAATTAATTTTCAAAGCATGCGAAGAAAATTAAAAATATAATTGATTTGATATGGCCATAAGGAACAATTTCATTCCAAAAAATATTTTGGTAGTCTATTATACAAACACATGCATGATTCCATTTGATACTCAGTTTACTCGATGACAATCTGTGCTCCAGTAGAACTATCCCGTACCGGAACGCCAGCTAATAAAAACTTTTAGATAAATGTAAGTACTATGAATCAGGAAGAAATGCAATATTATGCAATTTATTGCATAGTAAGCATTTCAAATCTTTATAGTCATCAAATAAATTGGTCTAAGGTTGAACGGTCTTACAAGGCTTATGAAAAACCACTGAGTTTACACCATAAGTTTTATCATTGAGAAAAGTTATGTAATAATTTATGTGTGTGTCCTCACTAACAATATGTTCTTGAGTCGAGAGTGTTACACACAGTTCCACAGCAGCCACTATTTTTAACACCGGAAGCATGACACCAGAGGGAAAAAATCGTTTGTTTTTTTAAGAGAGAAAGCGAATTTGCGAAGTGTGAATCACGTGGGCGTCAGGAATCCGCCCCCAAAAGGCCCATTCACCCACATTATGCCCAATTACACAGTTGATGCTTGCTTTTACCAGTTATGAGCTAAAGCGAAACATTTAAATATACTATAATTATTTTTGCCTGTAAGTTTTTTCATTAACTGAACACGGTATCTTGAGTTCACTAAAAGGTTTTTTTCAAGTTTTATAAAGGCTTAAAGTACTTGGTATAAAACATAGATGCCAAAAGTAGCAAATTTACCTATCATTAGTTTCTATAAACTCGCATAGCCCTCCCCAAAAAAAAAAATTATAAATGTAACTAAAATAGAGTATAAGTTCTCTTTTTTACATTGTTATTTAGTAATGCAGTCAAACCTGAATAAGTGGAATCGCCCCTATTTTCTCTTTTCACTTATCCAGGTATTTTATCTAGACACCTCTAAGGGATAGGTACTAGAATTTAATTCCACTTATCTAGGTTCCATTTAATAAGGTTTTACTCCATTCGTTTAACAGAGTTTAAATTTATTTAATTGGAGAGATTTTAGAGATGAAGATAAAGAGGATTAGGTGGATAAAAAGTTAAAATCAAGATAGTAAAGCGGAAAGAAGATGTTTAAGAGTATAGGATGGAGGAAATGGATGAGAAGTATTTATAGGATGAGAGAGATGAAGAAGATGAGATGGATAACATGAATGAAAGGGATAAAAAGGATAAAGAAGATGAAAAGAAAAAAGAGTACTTAGTGTGGAAGAAAATGATAGAGATAAAGGAATTGAGAGGCCAAAGTGGCATTGGTAGACAGATGAGCCAACGGTACTTTAGTCCTGATGTTGTTCCAAGATTTAAAACCTCGAGGGTTCATGTACTTTATCTGATGATCTTAATAAGCAACAACGAAGAGGATCAGAAGAAAGTGAGGGATAAAAAAAAGATGGAAGGGATGAAGATAAGTAAGAAGATGAGAGGGATAAGTAAGATGATAATGATGATGGGGGAAGAAGAGGATCAGAGGGATAAAGAAGATGAGAAGATTAAAGAAAGATCAATAAGACAAGAGAGATGAAGATGATTAGAGGAATTGTTAAGAAAGGAGAGGATGAGTAAAAGGATGAAGCTGATGACAGGATAATGATGATGGTAGAATAGCAAAATCAGAGAGGAATAAAAAATATGAGAATGTCAAAGAATGATGAATAGGACAAGAGAGATGAAGATAATGAAAAGAATAAAGAAAAGAAGAGAAATATTGAGATGAGAGGGATAATGGATGAGATATAAAAAAAAGCGTGAAATTTCAAAGGAAACATATGGATAAGGAGACAGAGGAAAAGAGATGAAAGTAAATTTATTTTAATTAATAAAGTAAATATTTTCCAAAGATAGCTTCTTTGCCGGAGTGAATAGACTACACCTAAATATTGCTATTCAGGTATTTACAATTATTATATCACAATGAACAGAATTTAACCCAACACATGACTAAATAATAACTCTTTTGGGTTTTACTTAAATTTGAGAATCAACGACAATACTATCGTTGAAACTTTCGTGCGATGGTAATATATATGCTAATACACATTTGGCAAAGCGGAGTTACTTGAAAATAAAAGTGAATAAGACATGAAAGGCTATAGTAGTTAACTAGTTAGGACTCAAGTCTGTGATTTTCATGGTGGTAAATACGATTAATTTATTCTATGAAGCAGGATATAACTATGAATTATACGGTAATAATTTCAACCATATTTATTAAATAAAAAGTGTTAGAGTATAATCACCGGTTACCTGACATTTAGAATAAAATAGACGCATGATACACAATAGGTAATGATTCAGAAAAAAATTATTTTTAATTAATTTTTTATAAAAGAACCAATTAAATGTTAGGGAGGTAATTATGAGTAGTATTAACTACCAATGAAACCTCCATTTCAGTTTTCTAACTGAAATCCACATTTTTAGAATAAAGTATTCTAATTACTACGCATATTACATTATAAAACCATGATTGCCACAAAAAAAGAATATACCATGTAAAAATATAGAAATCATTTAACATTTTAAATACATTTCATGCATTTTTACGGTATTTAAATTGGGGGAAAAAAGCAAGTTTCGACAGACTATCATTATTATGTTAATAGCGAAATAAATTGATCAAATAGAAATCAAGTAATAAAATATCTTTTGACGAAAAGAATTGTTCGAGTTCTGGAACATAATGAAACGCAAGATTAATTCTTTTTCGAATTGAGTAGGACTATTTCCAGACATCGTTATTGATTTTGAAGTATAAAATCAAATGAATACTTGCTCTCTCAAAAGACAATAGCTTTGCCCCTCACAACTCATTATTTGGGACGAAATGTAATTTTAATCAGTCTATTGGGATTGATTATTATTCAGAAAAGGGTTCAAAAGATAACGTGAAACTCAAAAGAACACATTTTTAATTGAAGCCCGTTCTAATCAGTTCTTTTGAACCGAATTCGGCAATTTTTATTCTTCTGAATGGCTTAACAATGAAGTAATAGACTGAAAAATGTCATTACAAAATTTATTTTTAGTTACTGCTTCAAACCAGGTCATTTACAGTCTACTTGTGGAAATAGAAAATGCATCAAGTGCCTGGATATTGAAGTGGAAATAATCTCTAATAAATATTAATTTTTGAGAAAATTAGTACTTAGGTAATTGGGTAATTGTGTTCATTTTTTGGTCATATTATTTTGAAATCGTTATACGAATCGAATTATCGTTATCGTTATTCTGTTACATGAAATTCTGTTACAGTGGTTACAGTATAAAATATGTCGTCAGACTACAAATTTTGTATCAATATAACAAGATTTCTTTGCATTAATTACAGGGGCTCTCTGGTAGCAAATCTGACAGGATTTGGTTTAATCAAAAAAGTTTTTTTTAGAGTGTACCAAAATTAATACAGTAGTGGGAGCTATCAAGACATTCCAAAATTGTTCAAAACCACAGGTGTGAAGTTCCCAAAACAGAAAATAAAGAGAAAAAATATGACTTAATAAAGTATACGTAACATCATGGATTTGGTGATGTTTGACAACACATTTGGGAAGGATTATTGCATTTATTATTTCTATTTATTAATTATATACATTAATGTTATTGCTTTTTAGCCATTTTCATTTTCATTTTGGAATTAATTGTGTGATTGGCGACATTTTTCAAAATCCCACGAAGTATGTTACGTATACTAGGATTTCACAAAAAAAAAATATTAGAAATTTGTCATTTCTTAGACGAGTTCCCCTCTTTCTTATCATGGAATAGCAAAAACATAAAATTTCTTCTAATAACCAAAATCTTCAATAAACTTCAACCACATCAAAGCTATCTTACACCATACTTGCCAACACTCCTTTGAGAAATACTGACAAGATTCACCAACTCCTCAAGACGCAAATAAAGGCGAAAATACCAGCGGACGCTAATTTGTTTACAAAGTCAAAAGCAATCTGATAAATTCATTCATTTTTCCCGATAATAACAACAACCCGCTCCTCTTCTTTTATGAAACAACATCAGAGAGCATCTGTGCAAAGCCCGAAAAATCCGGAGCATCATACTACATTACAGAAAACGAGATAAAAACGCCGCCCATCCTTTTCCATTAAATCCAATGTAAAAAATGACGAGGAAGCCGAATTTTATCTTTATAAAAATCCCTTTCTCTTCTTTCTGCTCCGCTTTGTTAACCTTTCGGATGTTTATCTTTTTTCTCCAAAAACGTTGTTTTTTTGTGAAAGAAAACACACCGCATAACGAACACGTTTTGAATTACCGGGCTTCTCTCTACTAATAGCTCTTTTATGAAATTCCCTCCTCAGTATTTTAAAAAAAAGATTTAGGGTTTTTTTTCTCTGTGTATAATGGTGGCGCTAACACGGTAATTATATCTCAGATTTATTGACCATTGAAGAGTTGCAACTCACAACATAAACGGATTCAGTTTTTTTTTTTTTCGTAAGGAAATCTTATTACTTGTGTAATGTGATAAGCTAAGAGGATTATAACAAGGATGCGGTTGGATAAGTTCTTTACTGGTTAAGAGTCATTGAGGTTTTTTACTCAATCCCGATATTTTTCCCACTTTTGAGGACTCAAGTACAACTAGTGGATGAACTTGAAAAGCTTTATTACTCTCAATTTCTGTTAAAGCTTTGTTATGGAATAAGATTTAGTTCGAGTAGTTATTTGAAGGAAATATTTTTATTAAATTCAGTAGCAGTCTTTTCGTGTTTCTCTTATACTAGACAGCAGTCTTACTTGACCCTGGAGAAAAAAAAACATTGTTCCCTGCGCGGTGTCTGAATTTTGAGTGAAATTAAGAACTCAAATTTAGAAATATGATTAGCTTGTTAAACCCATGTATAAGTAGCGTCTTTTTATCACGATTCGCGTGAAAATCCTTTTAGCAACCCAACAGGCTTTCTGTTTACTCAGTTTTTCCTGTAGTGACGTCATAGGGTCAAAAAATGTTGCAGTCCAGTATAGTAAAAAAATAAATTTAAGAGTAAACATCTTTAAAAACTCATTTTTGTAACGAATGAGAAAATTTACATTATCCCTTCTATAAATAATTGGAATTTTAAATTATACAGATGATAATTATATCATTCGTAAGAAAAGGTTTTTAAAGTCCTTTCTTTCAACATTTACATGCAAAAAATAACACTGTTTAGTTAGAGGAGTTAAATTTGAAATCTACTCATTACTCAACTATAATAACTCTTCAAAGTTATTACTTATAGCATCCCTTTTATGAAGTTATGAAGATTACTTAACAGGAGATTATATTATTATGTAAATACTTAAATTGGATGTTAGAAGGTTATTTTCTATAGAAAGCTGGGTTATCTTAGGTATGCACGTAATACCATCGAGTAATACCCCAATTTCAAAAGCCTTTATTGGAAACTTCATTTCATTTGTAATGGAAATCGAGTTAGTGAAAAGTTTTCAAGAATTAATTTGTTTTCAGTTCCCGAGTTACTGTCAAATATAAGTTCCTAAACTTATCTAATGCGGAATTTATGAACGAAAAATCATTGTCTGGTATGGAATAATGTGAAAACATTAAATTTATTCTGAAAACTGAAAGTTATCGGCCAAACCAGTTTTAGATCTTATGAATCTGCGTAATATTTCATACATTACATACAGAATTTCATATCGTTTTACCTTTTACAAATATTAGCTTTTCTCCCTAGCTGAGAGTCAAGTTAAAAAGTTATAAGACCATATTATAATTTTAAATGTTTATTGAAATTTCTTTGCACCGGTCAATTGTTTTGTTCTACATCCGTATTTCAAGATCCGTATTTCTCAGGGGTCCAAGGAAAATTTACTACCCTTTATTTTACTTTACCTTCACAACTTCAACATTTGATAGATAGGTACTTTCACAAATTCAGATTTAAGGAAAAGGTACAATACATTTTTTAAAAAATATCTGATATTAAACCATATTATCTTTGGTTTTAAAAAAGGTAATCCATTCTAAACAAAGTTTTAGGTAATTTTTGATGTTCTAAAAATAATGTACAAGTTTAATGTTGATTATATAATCGTTAAATTTAACAAATTTATTAAAATTTTAACAAATTATTTCCAAATTTTCACAAAATATGTATTTATACTAGACAGCAACTTTCCTGACCCTATGAAGTCACTAACAAAGAAAGTAGTTCCAACGCGGTGACTGAATTTTAAGTGAAATGAAGAACGTCAATTTTAAAATGTGATTACTTTGTTAAACCCATGTATATGTTATGGGCAAAGTGATTAATCGGGCATTATTAATAATGCCCGAAGTGGAGGCGGGCAAAGTGATAAATTTCATTCATAAATTCCACTGAATTTATCACATTGCCCGTAACATATATATAGCGTCTTTTTATCACGATTTGCGTACCGAAACTCCTCCTAGCAAACCAACAGGCTTTCTGTTTACGCAGTTTCTGCTTCCACGTAGTGACATCATAGGGTCAGGTAACGTTGCTGTCGAGTATAGATTAAAATCCTAGATTGACCCTTGCTACTGCTCCACTTCAACCCTTAGGCCCCGTATTTCCCATTATCCTAACGAATCCCTCAGTACAGAACTTCAAAGGCGTTTGCTGATTGGTCCAATCCTGACATCGCCATTGGATCCCGTACATCTCAGGTGAATACATACATCCATGAATACAATATCCCCATGAATATATATATATATATATATCGATGCATAAGGGAAAAGGATACTGTTATACTTAGCCTTTCGGGATACACTGTTTAATATAACAGAATGCGCATGATAGCTTGAGCCATGTAATTGTCATTAATCGTAGTGTTTCGGACGCAGTTAGCACGAAATAACACCGTAACATTGTTCTGAATCATCGGTAACTAATTACGTTATTGTAATTGTGCTACCATTTGGTTCGTGTTAGACGTTGGGGAAATTATAATATAACTGTTTAATATCTTCATGGTGTGTGCCTTAGGATTTTTCATTAGATTAGACTAGTATTGTTAATACAAAACTAATCATCACAGATAAAGCAGTGAGTAATAAGAGTGATGAAGTATCAACAGTTTAATTTCGTTAGTGTTTAACTACATATTGCAACCGGTAAATAATAAGTAACTGATTTGTTGAGGGGAATTGAGAACAATTAAACATAGTTAACTTAATGTGCTTAACAATAGCTTCCTTCGCAACTTGTTTGCAAACAACAGTTCGTTTGTTAGTAATTTTGATACTTAATCTCAATTCTACTTGGAAATAATAATTCACGCTTAAATAAACGTAGTTTTGTTATTTTTTATCGCCTTTTATGTTAGTGAAATGTTTTCAGTTTATGAATTATTTAAAACATGACTGGTTTTAATATATTTACCAGTTTGCGAGATATCGCATCTGCACTAGACAGTTTAAGTCCCAGCTAATTTACGGAAATATTATTTTGAAATACAGATAACACGTAGATTTTATGGATTGCATCATGTTTATTATGTATTCTCTATATCATAGTTATTTGCGATTGGGGAAATTATTGTTTTCATTTCTAATCAATGGCAAAACAAGTTAGGGAAATAAAATAGAATGATAGGAATTCAGACGTATTGTAGTACAAACAAATAGATGACTTCAAATAAACCGTCAGTTTTAAGATGGGTATAAAGACAAAAAATGGCAAAATGTCTTTTGTAACTTTTTGAGTTTCAAAAGGATTCCAAGGTTCGAACTACCATCCTTAAACAATTAAAATGTGACCATCTCACTAATAATTTTTAATATATTGTGTAAGTTACGAAGAAAGAGAAAGAAAAGGAGGAGGGGAGAAATAAAGATTATAAAGAAAGAAACAGAAGAAATAGGAGAAGAGAACAAAACACAAGAAAGTGGAAAGAAAAGGAACGAGAAAATGTCTCGATTCTCTTTTCTTATCATTCTGGCTATCCCTTCCATTTCTCTTTTTTTTCTCCCTATTTCTCTTTCTTTAAAGGAAACCCCAAATTTTCAAAAAATTGAGTCATTTTAATACATCAATTGAAACTGCAATATCTAAATAATTCGCTCGAGTTATCCTTACTTACTCTAAAGATGATAGATCTGTTTTTCTAAAGTGGAAAACAAACGGGTAGCAGAAATTTTCCAACCTTGCAAAGACGGTAGGAGCACAAAGCAAAAATCTTTTCTAACCACTGGACTAAGGTAATGTGAATAACTTTTCACCCAGTTCCGAAGTTACGACTTCATAACTTTCATCCCCACATTTCTATAGGGGATTCAACTTTCACGGAACAGTACTCGCCAAAAGAAAAACACGCTACAAAGGGCATGGGAAAAACCCGAATTTTCTTTCCGCCGTCCGCGCAGATATTTACCGAAGAAATATCTTCCCCGCCACGACCGGACTTTGATTCCAAGGAAAACTCCCATAACAAGCTCGTAAATATTAATGGCTCACTAGTTCCAGCCACGAGATCAAAGACAAACACTAGGGCCAACGCGCTTTCAACCAAAAAAAAAAATTTTTTTTTCACGCGGAGATGTGACCACAATGACCAAGCGTTTATAATATGACGACAGCCTGGGCGGAAAAAGTTTTTTCTTCCTTCGGTCCGCAGAATATGAGGGTCACGTGACTTGAATTCGAGATGGAGACGACGACTTTTCTGGTTTGACAAATTGAAAAGAATTGGACGAGGGACCGTGTAACGAGAATGTCTTTTCTGTTTCGTTTTGTGAAGAATGGGATTGTTTTTGAACATCACCAAAATTTTAGCGCAAAATTTGTCGTTCCTTTTAAATTCTAAGAGAATAGTTTGTTTATACTGTACTGCGGGCGTAGAAATTAACTAGAGAAACAAAATCCCAATTTACACGATATACCCATTCAGGAGATGTTTTCACGACTTAAACACTCCACACAAAATTATACTCATTATAAACACATTGGAACACTTTTTTCTCCTCAAATTAAGAGGACTTTAGTTGTGTTATTAGGTGGAACATTTAACACCTTATAGTGCTTATTTTAGTGCCTTATAGTGATTGTGGATTAGAGTTCTAAATATGTTTAAATTCGTTATAGTTGTAAAAATTACATTTAAGTCTCGAGAAAGGTTACTGGAACTCTACATACTACTATTGTACAATTTAGAAAAAGTTGTTAAAAATGTAACTATTCGAGATATATTTAATAAAACGTTGCTTCCAGCGATAAAACTCTATAACTCTACCAACCCTCCACAAAAATACCTGCTTGTTTAAATAGAGCATTCTTCGCACATGACGTTACACTTGACGACGTGGAGGACAAAAACAACATTGCTAAGGCCGTTGTTAAGTCCAAGTCATGTGATTGAAAATGCTTTATTAGTTAGATGAGTTTGAGAAAAACAAGAAGCAAACACTTATGTTTAAATTAGCTTGTCAGCGTTTGTAAGAACTATGACCAAGATAAAACTTGAGTAATAACTGTAAATTAAAGTAGAAGGCTGAGAGATCATGATAACCTCTGAAACTTGTATTAATAAGAATATCGTTTAAAACCAAATTAGTAGGTATTTAAAATTATATCATTCCTTGATTGTGGAAAATAATAAAAAAAAATAGTTAGGAGTTACAGGAAAGACTTGGATCCATTTTCATCTAAATACCCCTCTAAAACTTGGATAAATAACGTTAAGTGATGTTTATAATGCTAATGGCATAAAATTGTCTTTAACGCTTTTAAGGAATTAAGAGATGGGTATGTGCAGTAGTTCTCCAAGTTTTTATTATTTATTGCTATTCAACACTCTTTTTTGTTACTGTAATTTGTGTCTCAAATTTACTAAATTTAAATATGAACTTTAAGCACTTCTACATAATCACTACTTATGTTACTCTTAACGCTTAAACAGAAGAGGGAAAATGCATGGAAACTTTTTTTAGGGTAACTCAATATAATCACCACCTAAACTTTTTGCGCGACATTCAGAACAGCAGAAGGGCATTTGTCCCCCTTAAAGATACCCCTGAGTATCCTAAGTCCATTTATATCACTGAATATAGTCTTCTATAAATCACTTGTGCCTTCAAGGTCTTAATTTAAGATTAGAGAGAAGCTTGAATTAATCAGACATTACCTTAATATGTCTAGGAAAACTTAACCATTAATGGTTAGGATTTATTCTTATCTTGGCAGTGGGTGGATTATATTATACATATCTCTATCTTGTTTACAAAAATTCTAACCAACTTTATTGTTCTGTCTGTGACCCCGATACGTCTGTATTAAAATTTACAAATGCAGTCGACTCGGCTTAATGTGATCACTTCTGTCCAAGAGTAAAATGATAATATTCGATTGATAATAATAAACGATTTGATACTAGAAAGTCTCAAACAGAGTAAGTCGAGGGTTGAGAAGTAAGTCCAAGTACAAAAAGGGGTCCTCCCCTCGAAAAATTTTAGAAATTTGACCTTTACAAACAGGGTTTTAATCACTTAGTCCAAGCGATAAGCGATTTGATATTAGAAAGTGTCAAACAGTGTTACTATAGTCTTGCATTAAATTCACAACTATGTGTAGTCCTAATTGAAGTATTTAAAACGATTCCCTAGTTTGTATTTTTTAAATTATACATTCTTAAAGAAAAATATGAGAGTAGAACATATATTACTAATAAATTAATGACTCTTTTTGTATGTTTATGTAGTAAAATTGGCCTTCAAACGGGAAAAAAAGGAGGTTTATAGGGGATTTCACCATACTTTTGATAACATTAAACTAGATATTTTGCGTAAATTTAAATAGGAGTGATCGGGACGATTTGATTTTGATAACAATATCCGATTGATAACATTAACCATGATCACATAAAGCGGAGTAGACTGTATAAAGAATACAGTGTAAAAGATATTTGTAACAACAGATTAAATAAAACAGACTGATTCAATACTCATGGGCAAAAATGATAGGGGATGTAAACTACCCAGATAAAATAAAAAAATCACCCTAGAAAAGGGGCAACCTAGAATGTGTTTCTGAGGCTCGAGAGCGCTGACAAAAGTCGACAGAAGGCAAAAGACAAATTCCAGTATAAATTATCATGTTTTAACTTATTTATAAAAACTGTGTAAGGTTTTTTCCTAAACAGGTTATCTTTCAAATCTGACCATAAATGAATCCGCCTGTGCTCTTATACACACAAAATGGAAAGATTACAACAATGCTTATATTAATTACGGAATAGATATATTTAGTTGATAGAGTTAATATCCATTTTAAGCTTATACGCAATGCAACTAGCATGCGAAAAAAAAATCAGCTCTTAACTTTAAAAAAAATAATATCAACTTACGAAAGAAAACAAACTTTTCTGTGCAGAAAACACCGAAAATTAATTTTCATTTCCATTTCAACAAGAATAAAATGCTTTAATTACACAAATAAAGATAGTCACCACCTTTTCACCTTGTTGCCACGTACGGTTGACATTAAGTTTCTGTCATAATTTAATTTAGAAGGGAAAAAGGAAAAACGCCGATTAAAATTATTTCCTCTAAAACTTCTCCTAACGAATTTTATAATATTTTTAACTAATAACCAGTGTTTCATTTTTATTTCGGGCTGTCTTCTAAATATAATATAAGAAAAACATAAAATTAACGAAATTATTAACTAAAGAAACGCGAGGTGAATCTATGTATATGACAAAAATTTGAATTTGAAAATATTTACGAGATACTTTTTAGGCAAGGAAATTTGACGAAAATGAATAAAATGTCAAACAAAGCAAATTAATTTCTTATACAAATAATTGCTTTCAGCTTATGAATAATTTAGAATAAAAATTTTCTCTCAAAAAATTTTAAGCTTCACTAAATTCAAATTTTTTCCAGAATATGAAATGAAATTAGATTAAAAACAGGAAATTAATAAAAACACAACTTGAGTGGCAACACCATTTCTTTTAAATTAAATGGAAATATTTGCACAAAGAATATTTCTCTCGCGATTATTTTTCATTAGCCTTTATTATAGAACCAAACAAAATGTAAAATAACAAATTAGTTTCCACATTACTGAAATAATTCAAATAAAAAAATTCCATTGCTTTTCATTTTTAATCATCATTATTGCTTTTATAACTAAAACCTTCGTTATTATTGTATGCCACAACATCCACAATGCCATTACAGACAAAATATTTTTCTGAGGAGTAGAAATATAAAACAACATATTTTCCTCAGTGTATAATGATGGTGAAAAAAATATGCGTCAAAGAATGGTTTTTGAAATTAAATTTATGGTTATGTCAGTGCAAAAAAATTAAAAGCTATCCGATTTTAAAATAACATTATTTTTAAGAATATACACACGTTAGGTTGTTTGAAATTATCGACCTATTTTGAGGCGTCTTCTAAAATTGAGAAAGGAGAAAAGCTGCTGAAAAACTTTAAAGAAAAATTTTGTTCTTATCAGACACTATTTGAGTGTAAAGGGGCTTGATTTGCTGTTGTGAAGTCCAGCAATATGCATTGTTAATTTGATATTTTTTACCTGTCACTGAAAAATCCTGTTTACGAAAGAAAATTTCCTTTTTGAAATATTGTGTGATATACTATTAAATCGTAACTTGACTCTTTCTATTTAGCAATATAGAATATACTTCTCAGTATCTAGCTTCCCGTATCCAAAAAATTACCACACATTCTCAAGGGTTCAGCAAGCAATATGAACACTCAATGACGCATTCCCAGGTAGGGGTGCCATTTAACCCCACAAAAAATACTAGAATACTTTTTGGCAAGCTATAATTCAAAACTTTTCTGGGGAGGACTCCCGTCCCCCATTTACTTAGGGCTTAAGTCATGGCGTAACTTAAATTGTCTTTCTTAAGGTTTAAAAAGGAACTTTCTGAAATCAGGGAGTAGAGTTGAAACTCCATATTTTTTTTTAATTAAAATCCCAAAATATTTTCTGGGAGAGTATCTCCAAGCATAAAACTAGGTATTTCGCCACAAAATTGTAAAAGCCTACGTCCAACAGTTTTACAATGCATTCACTATTGACATTTTCTTTTGATAATTTGTTTCATTTTGTAGGTTAAGTTGCATTTTGCAGGTAGTAATTAATAATAATGATTTTTTTTATCTAGCAGGTGTATATTTTATTTTAAAACGAACGACTTATGATAGTTATTCCCTATATTTATTGTTATTAAAATCTTGTTAAATGTTATTAAATGCGATATTATTAGGGGTTTGATAAAACTGGGGTTTTTTTACACTGAATCTCTAATTATTTTTTCTCTTCAGACTCTTTGAAAGGATTCTTGAAGAGTCTGATGTAATAATTCCAAGTAGAAAATTTGATAAAATGCTTATTAGACTTTGATTCGCCTTAAAATTTCCATAGACACCGAAACCTTCATCAAACATGCTTCATCGACTTCCTAACACGAAAACCCTATCATCACCAAGCACCTCAGGGAATACCCGGTTTAATAGAGGTCCCTCCCTACCTGCTTTACATTCGATTTAAATGAGGCAGTTTAATTCATAGATAGACCAAACAACCCTCGCATCAGTCGCATGCATATAAATTCCTAATTAACCGACAACATCCATTACAACTTTCCTCTCAACCTCATGAAAAGTTGAGAGAACCAGTGTAAATAACCTATCACGACCAAACTCAACAACAAACACTCAAAACGCTGAAGCTGTCAAAGCCGACCGATATACGCACGTCACATGACGTCACACGCAGGCTGCGCCAATCACGTCACGCCCGATCGGATGAATAATGGCCGCTCGAGCGCCAAACAATTTATTACTCACGTGAAGCGCGTTGCGTAATTAATGCATTAAACTGGCGTAATTAGTTAAATCTGCCGCCTCTTTTGTTCACCCAGGGACGGATGGGCGGAGATATGGGATTGGGATTAACAATTTTATATATTTCGTGTTTGTTCATGAATTTATTGGCGAGTTTGGCGTTAAATGAAGGGCTCTGGAGGGCCTCGGAAGATCATTAATATTATCTATTGGGTGTTGTGTTAGAAAGCAGTGCCGTCCGGTTTGTCTGTAGCAGGGATTTTCCAGCAATTCTGGAGGGATTTTTTTTAACGAGGATTTCCCTTCTGGTTGATTGATGAAGCATGATTTAATTTAGATGAATGTTCAGCTGAAGTTAAGTTAATCTCTTATAATTTTACGGTAAGGAAAGTTTTGTAGGACAGCGACACAAAATATTTGAGGTGTTTTCTGCAACAAAGAGTTAATTCCAAAATCAGAATTCACACCAAAAGGCACCACTTTTGCGGCAGCATGCGTTAGTCTCCAAGTTAGTGCTATTTTACAGCAATGTACAACTGGGTTGGTTACTACTATGGTCACCATTTTTTACCGCAAAACAAAGTATAAGAATAGAAAAATAACGAGACTTTACAAATATTCATTCCAGTAGAGTAAACTCATTGCTGCAGCATCAAACACTTCATTTGTATTATAACATGTTTTATGCATGTGTTGTATGCTTGAAGACATTCTAAATAAATATTACTCAATTTCATGCCTAAATTATGCATTTATTCTGAGCAGTGTTTTAAAATTTGCAATATTTCAGCACTAAAAACACAGTATATGATGACACCCTCTGTATATTTCTGAAACAAAAACCAAACGAGAACTCTAATTGTGATATTCGTGTTTAGCACATCAAAATCAATAGGAAATTACTTATGTAAAATAATATGCCGTCGCTTAAGGCGCAACATGACATAACTGACATTTTGGCCATTTTGAGTTATACATCAATCTTAATGGAAATTTCGGCCCCGGATCACCTGGCACAAACGGTTTTGCGAAAAAACGACTCAAATCGCTGCAATCGTCAATTTTGTCATTTTAGCATAACTGCACTCTTAAGGCAACATGACATAACTGCAGGCCTTTTCATTGACTTCTTATGGGACGCCGGCACAACGAAGCGTTTCATCTCAAACTCCCGTCAACAAGGCTTAAAATAAAGGTTTACAAACTATTATAATATTATTTTCTAAAAGCTCACTAAATTCTGCATTCAACTGTACAAAAATTTATTGGCTTAATGTATTTTTATTAATTTTTTCTTCGTTTTTGTCATGCAAACAATAGATTAAGTTTTATTAAACGACAAATAATCCTATTGAATGGGGTCCACATCCTGTGGGAAAGTCAGATAAAATATAATCAATGGAATCCAAGCCTCCAAAATGATAAAAGACTGTTTTTTCAAGCTGAATAAAAATTTCTGTATTCGATGTTAACTTGGAAACCTTTCAATAGCACCTCTGAATAGTACAAATGTCCTTCATCGCTTGAAAGAAAATATCCAATTAACATAGTATCAAATCATTTTCGTAAACAGTAGCAGATGTTTATTGGAAGGGTCCACTTCTGTGGGAAAAAAGGGTTTATGTTTATCAGTTAGTTGTCTGGACATTGAATTGAATAGACGTCTCATATCTTTCATCTTATATCAAATGAGCGTAAATATTGAAGCTCAAGACATTTCAATTCTGTCTTATTTCTATATGCTGTCAAATTTTAAGAAGAAGGTATGGAAAGTATTTTGGTGGATAAGATGGAACTTTTCAACCACTAATTCCTTACGAAATAAGTTCAAGTGAAAAAGAAAAGGAACAAAAATAAACAAGTTAAAGGCGTATAGTGGGTAAGGTAAGCAATCTTAACTCACAACATTTTTTTCATACAATTAGGAAGAATGTTTTTTAATGATGGGTTATTTTCGAAAAAAGGCTCAAAATTTGACAACTTGCTCTATAATTAAAAAAAAATAATTTTGTGCTTTAAAACAATTTTGACTATTGCATAGATCCGGTTATGAGGGAGTCTACTGTACTCACCAAGTGTAGTACCTTACCTTTTATATTCATTCATTTAAATATAAAAAGAAACTTGAATTATAATTCCGAATTTACTTACCTAAAAAGACTACACAATAAACTAAGACGGAAAATTAATTTAAGTAGAGAATTATGTATGTTTTTTATTACGGTAATATGTACTTGTTCTTAATATCTTATGCCGTAATTTAAATGTTTTAGTTATCTAAAAAATTTTTAGAATTAATTCTGTTCAATTCAATAGGATTCATTAAAATACCCTGTATAAAATATTGACTTGATACGTACTTAAAAAAATTATTACTCCACAATAATTGTTTACTTATTGTTATAATATTAAGAATTTTATTATCGATCTGTATTTTGAGTTGTGAACAAAGGAGCATTTAAGTTTTAAAATATTATACGAATTTTGTATTCCAATTTTCCTTCTTAAGAACTGTTTATTATTCTTTAGCTATAGAAATTTAAAATCGGAAATGGGGCAAAAATCAATGCATCAAATAAGTTAAACACAAATAAATATACGCATTATTTTAAAACTAAAATTATAATAATTTTTTAGTTATATTCAAATATAATTATCATAATAATTACCTGGATCACCCTAAAATAACGTTTATAAGATGTAATCAGAAGAACATAACTCCGTGCATTGTAGCATAACTGCAAGTCAACATAGCATAACTGCACGAATCCTTAAGTCAACATAGCATAACTGCACTAATTTTTTTATTAATTAATCCTGAGTAATGAAACTCTCAAAATACGTTTATGAGATGGAAAATGACTCTAAAACAACCTAAATAGTCTCGCACATGCTTTTTATTAAGAGCGAAACAGTTTTTTTCGTCTCCTGTAAAATGGGGAAAATGCAGTTATGCTATGTTGCGCCTTAAACGACGATGTGTTACTAACCGCAATAAAAACATAACTAGCAGTTCTAAACTATTTCTACAACGAAATAGTAAGTAGATTCATGGATAAAAGAAACCTTTTGCTGCAAATATGTTTATTTCTAACTAACAAATCAATCGACACTCCAAAAGATTTCCGGAATCAGAAAATACAGATCAAGAAAAGCAATGACAAGTAGTAGTACTCGTCAGATATGCCGCTCCTTCTAAGAAATCAGAGAACCTCCTTTAATTAACGCAAATGCGCTTATGATTAGGAGGTGCTCACTCAGTCACAAAATTAAATTACCTTTTTTGTTAATTAATACGGCGGCTTCATTTTTTTTTCGTTCGTGCTAAAACTCGATTTTGGAGGTCTTAAGCCCCGACCTTCGAGAGAGGTATTTTCCGGTAGAGGTTGTATATACGAAGAGGGAGCTTTGAACCACTGATGTCATTGAAGTTAGCGTGGCTGTCAGTGTGCTACTAAAACGGCAGTTTTCACAGCAAATTAATGTATTCATTACAGTTTGGGGCTCTCCATAAATTATGTCATACTAGGAGGGAAGGGTTTTTTCAATCAGTGATACTTTGCGACAAAGGAAAGAATTATTACGGGGAAAAGGTATTACTAGGATTGTGAAATCACACTGCCAATGAATTAAAACCGAACTCTACTTTTTCTGGAAAGTGAAGCTTTACATTACACAAACAAACGACATCAGCTAAGCTCAAATCGCAAGGCCTCGATAACTACATTTTCTACATTAGCCAATGAAACAACTATTTTTTTCTTCCTTAAAAACTGTTTTAAATTAGTCAGAAATGACTCGAATAGAATTTGAAGTGTTTATATTAATTAATATGTGAGGCTTTTGCTTTCCTAAAAGTTCCCCCATAACTAATTATAGTTGGAAGTTGTTCGCTGTTTCTTCCAAACCCGGGGTGATTTAAAACCATTGCAAATAAAAATCACCTTTGATGGACATTTTTTTCACTTTGAAAGATTACCCCCAAAAGATAAAAAAATCTAGTATAGGATTTTCTTTGCATTTTTCTCGTTTGATGAAATTTAGTCTGAAAAGCGGGGCTTTAATGAAAAAGCGGGACATTCGGTCAGTGGGACAGAGAGACAAAAAACGGGACGTCTGGTCACCCTACCTTAAGGAACTCTTTCAGCCACTTACCCATTTTGGGTCTAAGGGGGTGCCACACCAATGTTCTCCCTTATCATACCCCCTCTATGGTGTTTTCCGAGAATCCCACGACTTTTCCCAAGCGATTCCCTCTCTTTAATTTCACAATGGCTCGTTATAATCCTCGTTATGTGGGTTTTCGGTGTTGTCAAGCGATCAACCGCCGCTTCCCCGAGAGATTCACTAGTTCGCAAGCGTAATCCGCAGTTGCCTAGCAACTGATCACCACGATGAAGATTACTCACTTTTCAAAAACTTTTTTGTGAAGAGCGGAGATTATTAGGAGAAAAATGGCAACGAGATCTCCAGAGAGACATTTCAATTTGAACCATCGATTTATTTCTGTTTTTTAATGTTTGTTTGCTTTTGAATGCTTACTAACAGGCTGGGGATTTTCGGAAAAGATTATTGCCCTTTTGGTGGTTTATTAGAGTTTCGGATGGTATTGCATGTCATAGATGTGATATGATAACTGTTTCATCGAGTACTAGAATAGCGTTGGGAATCTATTACGTTCTATAGCGTTAAGTTATTCGAGTTAAGTTATTCATTAGTTTATGAAGTATATAGCATAAATGTTCTTTTTATAAGAATTTAAATCAACTACAAGGAATATATGAAATTAATATTAAACTTTCTCTAGGTATTGAATTTGAAGATATCGAGAGAACAAGACCTTAGTTGAGTAAAATGAACAGCTTATACCGAATATAGATACGGACTAGTAATATCATTGAACATAAATACCTTTGAAACAGGTTAAAAAAAGAAGTGGAACACCATTGAAAAGAACACCTCAAGGTAGATGAGAAATTAATTTAGAATTTTCATTGCATTTAGAAGAATGATCCGATCCCTGTCATGAAAGGGACCACTTAAAATTACATTGCAAAATTTTGAAGGGTTTTATACCCTTTATTGCCACCATGTCACAAGTTGTTGAATTTTAGTGACCCTCTCCTTCATTGTGATATCACAGTTTTGGAAGTGATTAATCCAATCTTTCAATAAACAATTCTTGTTTTTTTTTTCAAATTAATGATTTTATTGCTATCAAATCAAAACTAGCAATAAAAGAAATTACTCTTTCAGCATTGAAACAGTTGTTAAAAACAAGTTTTAAGGTGTGGTGTCAGAAATATAGACACGTTTAGAAGGTCCTCGCACATATAGACGACCTACTAAACGCTTGATGTTATTACTGAATGGTCCCTAATGACCAATTGTCCAATTAATATCAAGAAGTATAATACACCAGAAATTCTGCACCATACAAAATAATTAAGAGAAAAGCATATTTTTATTATCTCTGTCAACGTTTATGCAACAAGCATACTTTGTCTCAAATCTGTAATCTCCCCCGTCACATTTTGTTACATAAACAAGACCTCCTCCCCAATAACCGCGTGATGTAATTTGCGAATGACCCCAAAAGACCACCTGTTAAACTAATCTCTACCATTTTGAATAACACATCAATAACAGAAATCATGAACCAAGCGAAACATTATTTACCAATGACAGCATATTTTCCTAAGAAAAATATGTTCCCAAAACGATCATAAAGCTTAAAGATATCTTAAAGCTCATTCACTCTGTTTCACTTTCACTGTTCATCCTGAGTGATTCACTCCTGTGAATCGCTAATTTGCATATAAAAGAGTGAAGGAGTAAAGAGTGAAAAACCAAATCACACTTTTCACTTTGAATGATTCACTCCAAAATGAACACAAAAAGTGATATAAGCCTTTATAAGAGTCATTCACTTCATTTTACCCCTTTATGATATTCAACCATTCTCTCATCATGCGACTTCAATTCCTCCCTCTCCCCAACAGATTGTTCCTCCACCAATCAAAGGCGTCCGCGCGAGCTCAAGAGCAAGGGACGATGATGAGAATCCTAAACTATTCATTACGATCGCATGGTCTGTTCCGATTAAACGGCTTCAAAGCCCCCTTCCGAACAGACTACTCCAACCTATCTCCACTGATAATGCACTGATAGGCCGGCAGTATGCTAATCTCTTTACATATCCGAAATCCGCTTTAACTGTAGATTAGGTTACCAATTCACCGTAATTAAATCCCAACGAAAACTGCAAAGCCGAACGGACTGATGTATAGAGACTGATAGGCGATAATGATAAATGCAGATTTATTGGTGTATAGTTTTCGATTGGTTTAAAAGGACTGCGAAATAATTTCTCTGTGTACCACGCTTGAATTTGATGTGTTCGAGATAACAATCATTGGTGCAGTGTTTAATCTAGTTTTAGAAATTCAATAAAACTGTTCCAAAACGGATTTAACTTTAAACTGTTAACAAATAATTGAGAGTTACGTTTTACGAGGTAACTAACAATTAACTTTAAAGAGACTGAAAATGGAATTAAGTCGGAAAAACAATGATTGTTTTTGTTTAAAAATAATTATGAAAGCTTTTATAGCCATATTCATAGCCATCAGCGTCGGTGTTAACTAGCAGCTAAAGAAAGAAAAATTAGCTTTTCGCTTACTCTGATTGGTGGAATCCTTCTTTGACCAAGGATTTAACACCGACGCTGATGGCTGTGAATATGGCTGTTAGTGTGTTAGTCTAGATTAATTTAGAGCTAAAAGAACCAAACACGGGGGGGGGGGGAATAAGATTGTTTTGAAGGTTTTTTTTTTTAAATTGTACACAGAAAGCATTATTGAACATGTTACAAACGAATTCTTGCAATTCCTTAATGCAGTGGTGCCCAACCTGTGGCCCGTTTATGTGTTTGTTCCCTTCTTTTGAACCTGCTGAAGGACTAAAATAATTTAAATAACGATTCATTTTAAAATTTGGTATCTGTCCTGGCTCGCGAGGGTTTTTATGTAGGCAAGGGCTTTTGGGTGTGAGTTGTATGTAACTCATGTCAGTTCCAAAACATACAAAAAGTTGCCCTTTGAAGAAAAATCCAGACCAAGCTCAGTTTTTGTCTCTGCGGACATACATAATGTGCCTACAATAAGATAGTAACATGGTATTTGTGATTGTGAAGTATAGACAACTCACAGAACAAATTCCAAGGAGTGTGAAAGGAGTAGGTAGGTAGGACTTATCCCACCTGGTGTAGGAAGCCCTACACCAGGTCGAAGACACCATGACGCCGTAACAAATTGAAAACCCTTCCCTGCTCATCCGACAATTTCATGGTAAAGGGGGGAAATGCAACTTCAATTTGGTGAGATGCATTCGATTTGGTGAAATGAGTTATAGTTAACTCACTAAACCTCTTGGACACAAAAGGTGTGAGTTGAATGAAACTCATATTGTTAAGGGGCCCACAGACGAGCAACTTGGTCGTCAACCCGGTTGTCAACCAGGTTGATGCTTTTCCCACAGACGGCCAACCTGGTCGTCAACCAGAATGTAAACAATGAAGAAAAAATTAATCAGATTGTAACAAATTAATATATTTTGGTACTTTAATTGAAAAATTTTATTTTATTTAATTATTCTCTCGTGCTAGAATTATATTATTTTAATTTTCAATGCTTAGTTTTTTTTATTTTCCTAATAACATGTTCCGATTAAGCTCCGCCCACCAAGTTGACGATCAGATCATCAACCTGAAATTCAATCATCAACTTCCCCACAGGATAACCATAGACGGCCAACTTGGTTGCAAACTTCGCAAATTGACAACCCGGTTGACGACCAAGTTGCTCGTCTGTGGGCCCCTTAACATCCAGGGCAACACCCACCCGGTGTTCCTCAATTCAAGAAAAGGATGCCCTCATGTTAAAACAACAAAATTTTTAAAACATTTTAAAAAAGGTTAATAGCAAACGTCAACAACAAACGAGTAGAATCAGGAGAAACATGATGTGCATCAGCACTATGTATAGCGACTTTCGGTTAGTTCTTCATTTTACTTCATTTTGGAGATTCAGTGCGTGCCGCAACACATATTATGGCAGTCAATGTGTTAAAAAGAACTAATTTAAATTTACATTGATTATAAAACTCAATTTATTTGTTAATGCTTTGTAAAACTGGCAACGTTCCAGAAAAAATATCTCCCTACTTAATCACTTCTCATAAGTGACCAAAACCATCGACATTCCAGTCACATCAATTCGCTCTCTCTCTTCAAAAGGAGGCTCATCCTCCCTGATCCTCCCCAGAAGTGTCGCGAGATGCCGGCCTTGTCAGAGCGAGAGTGTTCCAAAGAGCCCTCGACGTCCCCACTTCCGCTCCCGCGAGTACACTTGTTGCGGTCGGCTGTCTTCTTATTCTTACACCCCACCGCCTTGATAATACGTTCTATTCTAGTAGTTGCGGTATAATCTTGGTATCACCGCAGTCTGTTTAGGGAATGGTCTGTCACCGTGTTATCTTTTTGAGTTAACCGAAGAGGAGTCAAAGTGTGACAGTTGGGGGAAAATTTGTGGGTTTTTTTGAGGATGTGGTTTTATATGCGGTGATATGTGAGAGTTCAAGTGTTAGATGTACCACGCCCCCTTAATTATCCAAAGATGACATGGTCATACCCTCCTAATTAACTAATTGTTACGTCAAAACTTGTATTTTATTTTGTAAACTTGTATTTCTCACAGTATTATGCCGTATATTTTAAGGTTTTATCTTATTCAACGTTTCCAAGACAGACCTTTTCGCCCAGTCAGTGTTATTCCTAGGATTTTTTTGGAGGAGTAAAAATACTCCTTGACTTTTTTAGGAGGAGTGAAATTCAATTATGAGGAGTGAAATACGGAAATAGCATAAACTACACATACAGAGATCCCTAAGCATCAGAACAATAAGTGAAAAAATATAATCTATTCCTCTCCTAAAACGACCAAAAGTAGGTCCAATCTTTCCAAATTTTTTTCCAGCTACGCCATTATGGCCACAAACCATTTATATAACGTTAAATTTCATAGGTATTTTCAAAGTCTAATTGATTGGAATCACTGCAAAAGAAATATTTGGAGGGGCATAGGGCATTTTTTAAGCTAAACCTTTGTGAAAAATTCAAAGAGTGAAAATACTCCTGGCTAATTTTTTAAAGAGTATTTCCGAATTTCAAGGAGTGAAATACTCTCTCAGAGGAGTTAAAAATATCTCTGCGCCCAGTTATACCTCTTTAAGCTTTATAATTCCTCTTAACGGTCCTTGATATATGAGCTGATTAGAATGAAAGTGGTGTAAGTCCACAGAACGTAGTTTTGAGTATTTGAAGGTTTTCTCTAATGGCGCCTGAGTTGTTTTTATGGAGTAGGCATTTTTAGGCAATAGTGAGTCTGGGGTATAAATTAATGAACGCGGGCATTCAGTCTAAAAACACCTTTATAATATAGTGATCCAGCTCCTCTTGGGTGGTCGACCCGTGGTGGTCAACCCATAACAGGACATATTGCGCCAGACACAAGACAAAAAAATATTTTAAGCGGGCAAAAGCTCTAGCTCCCTTGTGTCAAAAAGTAAAACCAGAATGCCAACTAACCCCGGTCTTCCCTACTACCAAGAGTAAAGTCAGAATCCATCATAGCGGTACAACCGTCTAATATTAGCCCACATTTCTATCAATGTCCAAAGCACGTTTAATTCTCATCACATTTACGCAAACTCAACCTGATATTCTCCACACACAACAACGTAAATTAAATTTCTCTGCGTAAGTTCAAACTTTCTGATCCGCGACCATCATAAAACAGCGAGGTACAAATTACACGTTCCAATACGATAACTCAATCGAACCTGTTGTCGTAGCTTCCGTGACGGTATCACGTTTCAATTACCTAAGTGCCCATTTCATCAATGGACGTCAGGAGAGAAAGAAAAATGATGCCGATGCCGACGTTCATTCGTCTCGCTATCTCTGTTGCATGGAATGAATGTATGAATGAAAACCCTTTGATACGCTTGGTGGAGTATTGATACCGTGGATGTAACGGGGGGTATTTGGACTAGTAGTGGTTTTGATGTGAGTTTTGAAGATTTTAGAAGATGTGCATCTATGTTTTAAATAGTCACGTTAATAATCAAAAATATGAAACACCACGAAGTTATCTAAATGTTTAGAAGGACGTTTGCTACATAGACTATAGTAGAAACATAATAGTCCATGGTAGACATAATACATAGTAAAAACTTAAACTCGTATAGTTTTTAAATAGTTAGATGGTAAGATATAATACATAGCAGTACAAATAATGTATGTGTAGATATAATACATAGTAGTAGTACAAAGAATGTATGTAGATATAATACATAGTAGATAATACATATTAGAGAGAAACATAATAGTCCATGGTAGATATGATACATAAGTAGAAACTTAAACTCGTATAGTTTTTATATACAGTTAGATGGTAAGATGGAAGAAACTGATAAAATTCAAGTCGCCAATGCTACTAAACAGGTTAAGAAATCATTCGTTGCTAAAAATATTGTTTATAGTACTGCAAATGGTCCACACAAAAATAAACACACTATATATATAAACACATTTAAGAACACATCTTTGTATTCAAATTAACGACACTTCCGTTGTGTTGTCGCTTTAACACCTTATTGTATTTTGTAGTGTTCTCAATATGTTTGAAAAGTGTTAGAAATGTGTTCTGTGCAGATATGTGTTCTGTGCAGATATATGTGTTCTAAAAATAAGGTTGTAGTAAAATAAATATGTTTAAAATCTGAAAGGGTTCTTAAATTTGGATCGAAACACTATAAGAACACATTTTCTGTCTCTAACAACACTTTTACAACACTACATTTTTCTCACACAATACAATCGCAATACAATCTAAACGCTTCTGTTTAAAAGTGCACATTTTTTACACATACATACATTTACATAGTATTTACTTATAGTTACAAAAGTGTTTCACACGCATTTTCAGTGCAACACTTCAGTTTTAGCAACACTTTTACAGCATTACCTTTTTCTCACACAACATAAGTATGGAGTAAATTTAGTTCTTTTCTATTTTCAAAAAAGGACGACAATTTCTGACTTTCAGGGAAAATATATCGAACACTCCTCGGCTAAGCTCACATTTAATTGACGTTACTAACTTGTGGGGTTTAATGTAGATGTCCGGGATCTCTGAGGCGAATAAATAACGCAGTCAAACCAGTCACACTTACTATCAAAAATATAACATTTATTTTAAGTCTCAAAACAATGGAATACTAATTTTATACATTTACCAAAACATATCTTTCATCACGCGTGAGCTGAAGCACGCGCGCTGTTATGTGCGCTGGTGCTGCGGCCATTATTGCTCGGTACGCCGCAGCACTAGTATCGCCCACAGTACCCCCCCTCAGTGCTCGAAAGGGATACGGAAACGGATTCGTCTTTCAGAACGACTAGTCTCCGCAGGTTGCACTGTGGCTACTTGAGACGGGCTTGACTCCAGCTGTGGTTGAAGAAGGAATGCTGGCTTGACTCGGTCAATAGCAACCGTAACCTTGCGATTACCAAGCTGGAGATGGAAGTTTTTGTCATTCCTCTGCAGGACCTTGAAAGGACCCTCGTAAGGAGTCTGAAGAGGGCGGCGCACGGAATCAACTCGGAGAAACACGTGAGAGCATTGGTCAAGTTCCTTGTGGACGAACACGTCTGGCTTGGAGTGGTTCGACGCAGGAATTGGCTTCAAGTGACTCATGCTTGTCCGAAACCGTTTTACGTAGTCGTGAAGCTGGGGCGGTGATGGTGAAGGCATACTCTCTTTGAAGAACTCTCCGGGCAGGCGCGGAGTGGAACCGTAAACGAACTGGGCAACCGAAGCGTCCAAATCATCTCGAACAGTAGAGCGCAGACCAAGCAGGATCAAGGGGAGTTTCTCGACCCAACTGTCAGAAGCTTGACAGCGGATCGCTGCTTTCAGCCCTCTGTGGAATCGCTCGACCATACCATTTGCTGCAGGATGGTAAGCAGTGGTATGCGACTTTTCGGTTCCCAAGAGGTTCGTAAACTGCTTTACGAGTTGCGATTCAAATTGAGTGCCCTGGTCGGTAACGATGCTTTGCGGACAGCCAAACCTTGAGATCCAACCTGAGAAGAATGCTTGTGCAACAGTCTCAGCGGATTGGTCGGGGATAGGTATGGCCTCCGGCCATCGTGTCCAGCGATCCACACATGTCAGGCAGTAGCGTTGACCTCGTGACGGTGGAAGCGGTCCCACGATGTCGATGTGGACTACTCTAAAGCGGTCGTCTGGTTCAGGGAAGCTTCCTAGAGGCGACTTAGTATGGCGAGTAACTTTTGATTTTTGACACGGCACACAGGTTCGAGCCCAGTTGGTACAGTCTGAGCGCAAATTTTTCCAGATGTACTTGGATTTTACTAGCTTGACTGTAGGGCGAACACCAGGGTGTGATAAGTTGTGCACGCTGTCAAAAACTTGTCGCCGGAACTCTGGTGGAATGTAAGGCCGATCGACTCCAGTGGAAACATCACACGCAATCCTTAGATTCGTTCCAGGAATCAAAATATCCTTTATATCTAGGACTGATCCTGGACTGCGCAGCAATTCTAATTCTGGGTCGTTACTCTGCCTTTCAGCTAGCATGGTGTAATTTATTTGGTTTGGGAACTCTATGCTGAAAATGCGAGACAAAGCATCGGCTACTACATTTTTCTCCCCAGGTAAATATTGGATGTTTGTTGAGAATTGGCTGATATATTCCAAGTGCCTCTGTTGTCGTGGGGAACATTTATCGGCTCTTTGCCGGAACGCAAACGACAAGGGTTTATGGTCGGAAAAGATGACAAAATTCCTACCCTCCAAAAAATAGCGAAACTGCTTAACAGCTGAATACGCAGCTAAAAGCTCGCGGTCATACGCGCTGTACTTGAGCTCAGCGGGATTTAGCTTACGCGAAAAATATTGGAGAGGTTGAGTGTTACCCTGGACCACTTGGTTTAAAACTGCGCCAACAGAGGTGGAAGAAGCATCCACCATGACAGAGATTTCAGCATCAGCGACGGGATGGGCAAGTAAGGTGGAGGTAGCCAAGGACTCTTTGCAAGCCTCAAACGCGGCTACGGCCTCGTCGTTCCACTGGATTCTAGTCGTGTCGTTTTTCTTTTTACTGTTGACGAACGCGTACAGTGGAGCCTGAATCTCTGCTGCCCTGGGGATGAACCGGTGGTAAAAATTTAGTGTTGCGAGAAAACGTCTCAAGTCCTTCACGGTCTCGGGTTGTGGGAAGTTAGCGATGGCCGAAACCTTGTCTGGAACTGGTGCTATTCCTGTAGGAGATACCAGATACCCCAGGAAGACCACTTCGCCAACACCGAAGGTACATTTGTCAGGATTGATCACCAACCCGTACTTTTTTAGCCTGCTGAAAATTTCTCTTAAGTGGTCATGGTGGGATTTCTCGTCATCTGAAACCACTAGAACGTCATCGAGATAAGAGAAGCAGAAATCCAGTCCTCTAAGAACTTCATGCATAAACCTTTGAAAGGTATTTCCAGCATTTCGTAACCCAAAAGGCATTTTGGTGAACGAAAAAGATCCAAAAGGGGTTGTTACCGTCGTTTTGGTAATATCAGATGGTTCGACAGGTATTTGGTAATATGCCCTCACGAGATCGATTTTAGAAAAAACTTTCTTTCCAGAGAGGTTGTGCGAAAAATCGTGTAAATGCGGGATCGGATAGCGATCCGGAACTGTGACTGAGTTGACCCGCCTAAAATCGCCACAAACGCACCACGATTTGTCCTTTTTGGGCACCATATGGATTGGGCTAGCCCAAGGACTGTTTGCAGGAACACAGATTCCATCAGCGAGTAATCGCTGAAATTCCTCTCGCACGACTTTCAGCTTCTCTGGTGACAACCGTCGTGGTTTAGAAAAAACAGGTTGACC
This sequence comes from Tetragnatha montana, assembly GCA_963680715.1. Classification (NCBI taxonomy): domain Eukaryota; kingdom Metazoa; phylum Arthropoda; class Arachnida; order Araneae; family Tetragnathidae; genus Tetragnatha; species Tetragnatha montana. Next base: position 7,840,323 of record OY796677.1, on the reverse strand, counting down.
TGTCGTCTGAATACAATGCGTGGTGGTATGCAATACGCTTGAATTAGACAAATTAGAGTTCAAAATTTCCGGGAACTCCTGCAGCAGGTCATGAAAAGAGGATTTCTTGGACACGAAACTCAAACCAAGGGAAGGTCCATTGACTACTCCTGCTTTGATGCTAAGTGTTGTTTCCCTATCTATTAAGCGTTTATTTTTTACATCTACGAGTAGACCAAATTTTTGTAGAAAGTCAGCTCCGAGAAGTGGTCTCGTGACGTCGGCTATTAAAAAGTTGAACGGGAAATTTCGACGCAAGCCGATATTAACTTTCAAAAACTGGGTTCCATAGGTTTTAATGCGAGTGCCGTTAGCGGCATATAAATTCACATCGTTTACAGATTGGCAAGTTTTAAATTTACCTCTGGGGAGTACCGAGACGCAAGCTCCAGTATCGACGAGGTAGCTCAACCTTGCATCACGATCGTACACAAAGAGACGACTGTTTAGGGCCTCGACATCCTCTGTCGCCGCGAGAGTCGGGGCTACAAGTTTTCCGAGACAAACTTGTAGTGCCCAGTGCGAGCCACTGCGTGCGAGTTCCCAGTGCGAGCCACTGGGAGATACCGATCCGAAGGTCATACGACTCAAAAGTATACTCCCAGTGGCTCGCACTTGCCACAAACTAAAATCCAAATCACAGCTAATACTTTCAAGTTGGGAAATAACAACCGTGTATGAGTTTGTGCATGTAGTAACAATCTATTGGATTCATAATGAAGAAATATCCGTTAGTATTGTATTTTCACGAAAATAAAAAATATATTATTGTTTCATTTTTAGAACCTCCTAAAAATATATGTTTTATTTAGATTTTTAACCAGAATAAATTATATTTATTGCACATAACAACTCATAACTTCTATTTAAAATAGGCCCGAGAGTCTCTTAACCCAAATTTTTATCAAAGCCTAAGTATTGTTATCGGAGAAACACAGTACTAAGGCTTAGTTTCATTCACCTCAATATTATACAGAACCAAAAACTTACTAAATACTAGACAAGTAGCTTAATCATCATCACTTATTATAAAACATCACGACCAGCATTAAATATAAAATAGGAGTATTTAATAATATGTTTAAAGCCTCAAAAAATTATTGCATTGCATTAAAAGTTGCGAATACCATTAATCATTTCAGTTATGCTAATCAATCATTTTATTTATTCATCGTTTTAAAACTTGATTGAATGAGTGAATAACTCTTCTTAGCAAAGAGTCACTTAAGAGTATGAGTCTCATATTTCAAATCCTTTAAAAACATATTCTTGAAGTAAGATAAAAAATGAGACGTTTATAATGCAGTGTTGGAGTATTTCAAAATGACTGAATAGAATATAATGCCAATTTTTGTAGACAGAGAGACTAATAAAAATATTACGGTTATAGTTAACATTTTTTTGAGACGCCTGAAATTTTTAATAGCTTCAAAACACATTTTCGCAATATTCTAAAAAGATTAAAATTATTAATCAGTGTAGTTTCTTTAGAATTTTTATTAGTTCAAAAAAAAAACATTATTCCCAAAAAGGGGCTTTTTAAAAAAGATAACAGATATAACTATTGTTTTATACTGTGTATTTGATTAAACCTTAACCCAAGTTAAAATATTAAATGAGTCAGTTTGAAATTGTTTAGTAAAATAATACTCCAAGAAAAACAATCATTTATGTCCAACCTAAGTATCATTAATAAAATTTCTGAAATATATAATGATGGTTAATGAGGTTGTTTTTAAGTTCTGGTGTATCACTAATGGGAATAACATCTCCCACAGGACTAACACTAATAGGAGAAGCTTCTCCAAAAAGATAGCAATTATTCTTTTTATATATAGACATCCCTACTAGGAGAGTATCATTATATAACGTGCTTTACATTGAAAATATTGTAAACAAGTTAGAATAGAAGCTTTTTATTGTAAGATTGTTTTTCGAAAAGGCCATATAGTTTATTTCCATTTTACTTAAAACTTTTATCATTTCGTAAATTTGCAAGTATTGTATTAACAAGTATGGGTACTGAAGTAAGTTAAGTGCATTGTTACTTTTTAACGAGAAGTTAAATCTGCCTGGGTTTATCTACTTTTATTTAGGGAATATCTGTTTCAACTTTTGATTTTAAAGATTTTTGCTTAACTTCCATTAGTACACCTGTCCTTTACATTTGTCGTTACCAAAACAATTTTTTGTAAATAAATCTTTTTCCAAATTGAAAAAATATTCATAATCTTACTTTCAAATAAACTCCCCTATACTTTCTTTGAAATTAAATGTTTGCTATTTAAAGTATAAAAACACAATTTCAAAGGTCAAATAAATATGCTCTAATTTGCCTCTTATACGAACAATCTTCGTAAAATTTCTCACTCTTAAAAGAACAAGAGGTTTATATTAAACGTCTTTCTTGATTCTCTAGATTTTAATGCATTTCAACTATATTATTTCAGTTTTACGAAAATAATTCTTTCACCACACCCCCTGAGGAAATATAAGAAAAAACCCCAAAACTATAAAAAAATCCGCTCCAGTCGTTTTGAATTTTTCAATCAACTATTTAACGCAGCATTTGTTTTATAAATGTAGCAAAAAAATCTGCCAAGGTATATTATATTTCTTCTTAAAGATTATTTTCTTTTTGCATTTATTTAATAAGCCACAGAAATGAGAGCTCCCCTTTTTGCATATTGTTTTCCCCGTATGTAATGAGAACTTATTTTCAACCTAAGAACCACTTATTTTAACTTCGGCTCTTTTGTAATAGGAACGCTTATAAAAATCTTGCTGATTTATTTAGCTAGGCTTGAAGACTTTTTTTACCGAGATTTTTTTTACGATATCGTGTTTTAATTAGCATTGCGTTTTTAATTGTATGGTTCATTACTTTCATCACATAAATGTTTTTATTTCAACCATTTTTTGTAGGGAAGGAGAATTACATTTGTTAAGTACAAAAACATATTTTTCTAATATGAAAGCTATAAACAATTTACCATGTATGATTAGTTTAACTTATCATTTAATATTCTTCATTTCTAACTACTATATTACTAATACCTTAATGATAATTCTGAAGTTTTCAAACAATTAATACTTTTATCAAGTATTTTATTTGTTTAACCAATTTCTTAAGGGAGAATTATATTTAGACTTAGACATAGACATAGAAAAGTTAGAGACATTTACTGACCAAGATTGGGTTGCTTTCGTCGAATTATATTTGTTAAGTAGTTTAAAAACAGACAATTTTACTATGTTAATGTCATAAAACAATTTACTTTGATCAGCTATATATGATTAGTTTAATCACTTAATATATTCTTATAATTTCTAAGTTACTATTACTTAAATATTCACTTTTACAAGCTCATAATTTCATTCATTTATAAGGAAGTTTTATGAACAAACACTAAAATTCAACAAAGAGTTAAGGCATGGCTATTGCATTTTAATATTTCCAAAATTTAATCATCACGTCGTAATTATCTGTATGTTTTTTTAGTTTAGCAGACCAGTCAGTCATATCTGCGAACCATCAAGTTTTCCAGAGCACTAGTCTGCAAGACCAGCAGATTTTTTTCCCAGTATTCCAACGCTGTATGTAAATGACGATGAACAGGGAACTGGAAATGTATGGAAAATAATTCCTTTCAGATTCAGAAAAAGAACAAGGGAATTGCAATGTGAGCAACAACACACGAATTTGAAACCTTTCCAAGAGAAGAAAAAAGCACGGCCTCCTCGTAAGCAGAAATTGAAATGCCGTTGCTCGCGGGCTAATCAAAATAAATTATTCCAATATTCATTTTCTAAAACAAGGAGTCACAAGCAGGGTAGTCGAGAGTACTTTATTAAAATGCCATAAAAGTCCCCCAAAACAAATAAACACCGCGGAAGATGAGGGTGAAAAAAAAGCTAATTTAATTGTTTCCTTCTCGAAATGAAACCGTCCTTTCACGTTCCCCCGGTGATAATTTATTCCCTTGTCGCAGAATGTAACTGCGACTGTAACTTCCGGAGGCATTTCCCAAGGCGAATTTGAATGGAGTTAAGCGATTTCTCCCTCGGAAAACAAAACTGCGGGGTTTCGCGTTTAGGCTAATATCGGAAAATGGGGCAATAACAAAGAAATATGGAAAGGGGGTAAGATGATTAGCTGCGGGTCCACGATCCTTTTGGCGATCGATTGGGCATATATTCTCTTTTTTTAAGGAATGTAAATGGCGTTATGCGAGAGAATGGAGGTATTATTTTATCGTTTCAGGTTGGACTCCAAATGGGAAAAGGTGCAGGGGAGAGGTTAGTCAAATCTCTTATTTGATCGGAATCTGGATTGTGTAAGGTATGGTATTTGTTTTGAGGTGCTGTATTCTTAATAGAGTTAATGGTGAATGTTTCCGGAAGATTACACTATCAGTTATCCTAGGTAATTTGACATTTTCATCTATGTCTGTGTCTTCCAATAGAGGTTCTTTACCCAAGTTACCAAGTAACAAAATGAAGCGATTTAAGAAGTTTTCCGTCAGACTCGGGAATTTAAGTTAGAGATCATTTTGCAAACTATGGTTTACGAAATTCTGCAACAGTATGTCACATTGTCACAAATACCTCGTTTTAATTTAACGGTACATGGAAAAGCATAGATTGATCAACGATGAAGAAATACTGAAGGACTCTGCTTCTTATTTATGATATTACGCTAAATTATTACATTAAAGAATTACCAATTCGTATTATTAAATAAACTTTCATGTTTAAAGACTTAAAAAAAGGTTCCTATGAGACCCCCCCAGTGATGAAATTCTATCACGAAATCAGTCAGTCTTTTGAAGGATTTCTATCTATAAAAAATTTGATGAAAAGAGACAAAAGATATGAACAAGAAGATATAAAGATGGTAAGTGAACAAGAAGATATAAGAGCAGCTTATTTCTCCACTGTCAAGAATCGTTGGAGTCTAGTATAGTTGCTTCTTAGGGCAATTCAGTGGTCAAGGATAATATCCAGTAGTACCCGCCCATTGGAAATAAAAGTATAGTTGCGTTATACGGAAAATTATTATTTTCTTAATTAAAAAAAATGAAAAAGTGAACCTCTGTTAATAGCGGACAGTGGCGTATATAGAAATGCAGTGGCGTAACTAGAGTTGACTCATGGGGGGTGTTACTCCGACCCAGTCAACCCCTCCAACATATTACTCCCTTTTAAAAATGTCTCATAATATAGGTATAATATAAACAATTATTTTTTGCAAAACTTCCGAAGGGAAAACTTTATCTAAGAGGCTTAAATTTCAAGGGAAAAACATAGTATAACAGACGTAAAAATTTTAGAGGGGGTTTGGGGGTTCTCCCCCAGAAATTTTTTAAAAATTCGTCTCTCAGTGTAGTGCTTAAATTCATTTTGAGGCCCTTTGGGTTACGTCCTGAAAGAACAGTTCCTTGTGAACCGCCTTCCGTGTAAAGGGAAATTTTTTCAGTTTTTCATGTTTTAGAAACCGTCGATGTAATGGGGGGGGGTTACAACCCTAATAACCCCCCCCCCTCGTTACGCCTATGTAGAAATGTATTTCTGGAATATACGCATGTGATTGGGGATAATTCCATGGATGGGCCCACTGTAGTGGATAGTGAAAAACCATGCTACTACGGAGTTGGACTGCATATCCTTTCCCAAAGATCCCAGGGAGCCATTCCGACCTCCAAAGACAGACAGAGAGAGAGAGAGAGAGAGCGAGCGGCGTAACCGATTTCGTCAGAGTGGGCTGGCAAGAGTCCAGGCGGCAGGTGCCAGGGAAGGGCCGGATTACACGAGATTAGTTAATGAACTTCGGGGATCGCTTACACGCCACGCGCCCGCTCTCAAAGGGACACCGATCCACGTCCTCCGCCGGTGTCATGGGGTATGACGACGGGGGTTCTCGACCTGTTGAATTATGTGGAATTCAACGGCCGCCGACGATAACTTCATGTAGATAATGTACCCACAGAAGTTGTAAAATTAACAAGTAAATGATGAAGGAAGTGGTGTAGAATCGACAAATAGTATCTTTTATCAATTGGGAAATAATAGATGTTGAAATGAATTTTGAAAAGATTTTACTGCCACGTAATTAAATTTAAAATAGACAGTGCTAAGTAGGAAAATTTGTTGAGGAATTTTCTTATTAGAGGATTATATTTAGGGAAGAAGTTCTAAATATTTCGGGGGGAAGGCGTCCCCCTCCTATCTCAGCACCGACTATACACTGGCATGAACGAGTGACTATATAGTCATACCTCCAGGAGAAAATCTTTGACAAAAAAAACTCTGAAAGGAAGCACAAAGCCAAATGATTTTGATGGCCACGAAAATTTTGCACAGAACGTTTGTTCATCGTTTATGAATTACCCTCACCCCTGAAGTTGAGTGGATAAATCCGTTCCCATAACAACATTGCAAGACGTCAGAAGTTTTTCTCCTGGCGGTATAACTATAGTATTGAATCGACAAATAAATAGTCTTTCATAAATTGGGATGGAGATATTGAGATGCATTGTGAAATTTTATAACAACATAAATGAATTTAAAATAGGTAGTGGCTGTAGTTGGAAAAATATATTGAGGGATGTTTTATTTGTTAAAAACCACATATTTAGGGAAGAACTAAATATTTCGAGGAGAGCTGTTCCCCTCCAATCTCAGCACTAACTATACTCTGGCATGAACGAATGGCCAGGTAGAGTGCTTCTTCTTACAAAATGTTATCCATTCAAGATTCATCACAAGATAAGGACTTAAAAATATTATTTTGGTAATAAGGATAAAAACAAGGATCTTTTTCACACTTATGTCACATAAGTGTTCTATTAATTAACCGCGTCAGCTAAAGCAAAGAATTGTTTAACAGATATTTCCTTTTTGAACAGTTTTCTGAATCTTAAAGTCGGCATTCTTTCTCCTATCTTTTGAACACATGAGAAAGTAAGTGGTTATAAATTAATAGCATAGGAGAAAACTTATGCTACAAACAAATCACTCAATAGCAAAATGATCAAAGAACAGCTGTAGTTCAGAAAATAGAAGGGGAATAAAATTTATACCTGTAACAGGTTTAAACAGATTATGCTTATAATTTTTTTTCTTTTTTACCATACTAATTTTCCTTGAAGCTGAAAAAAAATCCGCACATGCTAAAAAACAATAAATTTTATAAGTATAAACTGTTTAACCCCATTAAGTCCTAGCCACCCCAAATGTTTCAAATCTCAGGCGGCTTAGGATTGAAAGGGTTAAACCCGTATATTCCTTTAACCTCGCTATATCAATTTTAACCAATAACCCCACCTAGCAATTACATGATAAATACAAAAAGGAAGTAATTTATAGCCCACGTACCAGAAACATGAATGAATGATGATTAAAGGAAAAACTATACCATAAGATTTTAAGTAATAAAAAATTTTATATTTTCCAGTCCCCTGTTTGAATACCATCAGTAATTAAAAACGTAACCATTAAACATGCACATTTTTATCGCAAAATCAGAGTGGATAGTCGTAACAATTAAGATTTAAAGAAGATCTGTGTACCCCTTCTTATGAAAGAAATGTTATGAAAGTCGTGATCACTACATTTAATTAATCTGAAACGAATCGTTAACTACAATAGTTCAGAGAAGTAATATGAGATGTGATATCAGAAAAATCTAAAAACCCAAGCCTCTAACATCAAAAGAAATACAAAACTTAATTATGGACACTCAGATTTGGTGCCAATCGATTGTTTTTAGCTCCAAATGAGAACCATCACCCCCAGGAATAGGGTCAAGTGGGGTAAAATGGTTATAGCGGGATAAAATGGATATATAGGGATTTCAACAGTTTATATTTATAAAATTTAATGCTTTTTGCATGCTGATTTTTATTGAGGCTCAAGAAAATTCAGCATTTTAAAAAACATTAAATTTTATGAATATAAACTGTTAAATTCCCTATATCCATTTTACCCCACATTACCCAAGAGTTTTTCTCCTGGCGGTAGTACAGTAACCCTTTGCGCCTCACCCACTCCTTTACGATTGTGGTGATCATCATTACATCACATTAATCCATTGAAACACCCATATATGATCCCATAGAATCACTGTAAAGTATCATCCCTTCACACACCAGAACAAATGGAAAATGAAAGAGAAAACTAGTACTCACGGAGATTGCTGCCGGCGAAGACCACGTGGATCACAATCCCGAAGAACAGAACGACAAGCATGTCTTCTAATTAATCCACTTAACGATTAATCCACAATTAAAGGGCACAAACACACTTTCATTCAAAGAGTCACGTAGCGGAGAACCAGAGCAGTCCGAACTCAAGCTTTACCGAGAGAAACATCTCGATTTCCTGTGGGCAGAATCGGTGCACTACTAGTCAGATCTGAACACTAGTCAGTTCAAATCCTGATTACTTTGGTGGAAGTTGGTTTTGTGTGCTAACTCCTATGATAATCGATCAAGTTAATGTTGTTGACATTACCAAGTTTTACCACAACCCGATATTCTAGAACAGGAACGCTTTGGTGTAATTTTAAAAGTCAAATGAAAAGTCGAGAGATATGAATTTATAATCTAAAAAAATAAAGAGGTGATTGTAAAATACATAAACAAAACTTTACACACACAGATAAAGAATTACTTTTAGGGCTGTTATGTACTGTGATCTTGGATTACAAATTCACCTATCTATAAATATTGCTATTCGAATAATTATTATGTTACAAACTTATTTAACTATTAGTTTATGGGGTCCTAAGTAGCTTCGATTAATCCAAAATTGTTCTTTAGATTAAATGATTTTGAATTATTTTCGGTAACTTTTGTGCCTACACGTGACATTAGTACAAGATTTACCAAAAGGTATAAAAAATTTATCTGTTCAAGAAACTGTTTAGCCTAGTAAACCAAAATCTCCGCTTTCAAGCAGTCGTAAGATTTTATCATTTCAATTAAATCAAAAGTATTTCGACATGGATTCAATTCACAATCCAATCTCATGTACCGCATTCAGTCAATATATGATAGGTATCCAGTCACAATTTGTGTGAAGTATTTTAATGTGTGTTGATTGAAATCAGAAGATCAGCTTGAAATTTCTAAGCAGATTCTCTTTCAGATAGAATAACTTTCTTTCAATAACTTGGTTCCATAAAGTATTTAATGCAACGAAAGCTCTTGAAATTAATCACAGGTAAAGTAAGTCATGAACGAATATCTTGTTTGCGTGTGGTGCAAGGGAATAAAATTTTATCCAGGTGTGCTAAACCACTTATGTCTAAAGAGAAATTACTCCAACTAGTGTGCAAATTACTCACTCCAAATCCAGTATCTCTTTTTTCTCAATTCTCTTAGAGTGTAAGTATATCTCCGTTTTTACCGACACTTCTTTTAACACAAATGTTCTATAACTTATCCCAAATGAAGATATTATTCCAACGATTTTAAGTCTCGAAATATCCAACCACTCTCCGATTGGGTCTGTATTTTATGGAGTTTGTGTATCACAAGTCACTAAGATACAGGTGATTCAAGAATTAGAGAAAAGTTGGCTTTATGTTTTTTGGTGCACACTAATCTAATTAGTTGGTCTAAAAACACATTCACTAGGAGGGGGGGGGGGTTCTGCAAAGACACTGTATCACTTTTTCACAAAACAAGACCACACTACCACGATTTTTCGAAGCCTCAAAAATCTTATTCGAGGTTCTCGGTATCCTATGCAGCACAAAAGTGACTTCGTGGTATACTCCTCAACACAAACACTAGTTTTTTTTCACTTGTTCGCACCAAGGAAGACCATATAAATCCTTTGAGGTAAGTATCCTTCACTCCAAGGTACATAAATCGGCACCGAAAAAAAGAGAAAATTTCCTCAATTTTCCATTACTCCAGGCGTTGAAATCCAAGGTATCACATCGCATTCAATGGTAATGGTACTATATCCCGCGAATGGGGCAACGCAACTTGGGGCGTGGGGCTCTAAGGGCGGCCGCGAGCCGAATGAGGCGCGAGAGGATGCCGGAGGAAGGTGCTCCCGGGGCGGTAGGGGGCGCTGCGGGCTCCCCACAACAGGTGTCGCTCCCGGACGGTGGGAGGGAAGTAAAGGATTGAGAGGCGGGGTTCATCTCTTTTACTTCGGAGGCTGTAATAATGGATTTTTTTAGGATTCTGCTCCACACACACAACTTGTTGCCCTTCTGCTTAAAAATTCTATATTTTGTCAGATGTGTATGAATGAGTTATAATATTCTCTTATTATTATTGAGTTATTATTATTCTGCACAAAAATTCTGGTTTCGAATACCTTTTTTAGAACTACCTTAGGTGGCAGAGTTTCAGTCTAGATTTTTAATTTTTTTATTTTTCAGTGCTCCATCTTCCTGATTTTCAATACATCTTAGGACTTAAGCATCTCTTTGCAGTTCAGCATCTTTTTACCTTGTCCACTCTATGTTCTTTAACATCTTTTAATTTTTGAGCATTTCTTTGCTTTTGAGCACAAATATTCTCTTTAACGTCTATTTACTCTTGCGCATCCTTTTGCTCTACAGCATCCTCTTTTCTCTTCAACATCTCTTAGCTCTTGAGCCTCTCTGTGTATTTGAATATCCATTTACTCCTGAGTTTAACTTTCCTCTTGGGCCTATCACTACTATTTGGCATTCAAGTAAAAAATATTTGATTTGAATACCTTTTGATTCACGTTGTATGACCCATGCATAACTGTCTCGCATAATATATTAATTTATCTTGGTAAACCCCTTATTTTTTTAGAATTGTTGCACCTCCCCTCTTACACTTACTGCTTTAAACTTGTAATTAACTCTAATTAATAATTAATTACTTATGTAATACTTATCTAATTAATTAATTGAATATTTAATAATGATATTTTTAAAAAAAGTTTTGAAGAAATATTTTTCTTTAACGTAACGATTGGAATTTCAAAGAAAAACTTAATTTGATATCGAAAATTCGAAATACTGGTTAAAGAGAACTTCACTGCAAAATTAATTACAATATTTTATCAAAAACTTAGATGCATTACAAATTGTAATTAGAACTTTTCACTGCATTTGAGCTTAAAACTCGATAAAGGCTTTAATAATTTACGATCACTTTCACTACATATTTATTTAATTGCTTCCACACACCCCAAATGACCAACGAAAACCATTTTCCAACCTCCCCCCATCAGTAAAACCAAGATTAAATTTCTCTCTAAATCCATTCGAACTTCTCTTTAACCCAGCATCGGTTTCTTCGTCGCGCCCCAGAAAGCAAAACTCATTAAACTTGACACGGAATAATTATCCCTAGGAAAAGAGGAAAATCGTATAATTTTCCCTGGCCCCGCAATTATCGACACCGTTTCCCATTCGATACAAATTCATTAGCGAAATGATAAACGGCGGCGAGTTTTTCCTCTGTATTCGATTCGCCCAGATCGATTCGCCAATTATGAATGGCGTGGAGGTAAAACGAAAAGAGAGGGAGTATGGTGCGGGAACCAGCAGTGAGTGGCAAAAAGAAATCAGTGACTGGGGATGTTCAATAAAAGTGGGGATTTTGGAGTAATATTTTCTCCCTCTCCTATGCACATGAACAGGAAAAGGGACCGTTAATTGAGCTCTTCTGAGTAAAAACGAGAATGAGTAAAGAATTCCTAAGAGCAGAGAAGCTCAAATAGATGATAAGATGTCGAAAAACAATCAGGCTCAAGTGCAAGGAGATGATGAAGAGAAGAGAGAAGGGTAAAATCCTAATACCTATACGTAACTCGCTTGGTGCGATTTTCAAAAAAGTCGCTAATCACACCATGAATTCCAAAATGCAAATGTGAAATGACTAAAAAGCAACAACATTATAATATAGTATATAATTTTTAAAAATAATAAATAAAAGTAAGAAACCCTCCCGAATGTGTCGTAAAACATCGCAAAATCCATCATGTTACGTAAACTAGGATTAAGCCGAGAGTAAGCTTAAGATAAAAAGAAATGCCATTGAGGTTGAAGATGTTCAATAACAAAGGTATTGACGAATTTCCTCAAGTTAGCTCAACAACAATTTTGAAGCTCTTTCTGGTTCCCGGGAATAAGTATCATTGAGCTTTCTGTTGTGAAGCCTTTTAATAAACCACCAGGCTTTTAGAAAATATACTATGGTTTATTATTAATTTAGATTAAAGGTTACATCAAACGTTATACTCTCACATCTAAATTTATCCTCAGAGACATACAAACTACCATCACCAATTCAACATACTATCTATAATAAATTCAAAATTTTTAAAAAATTTTTTCCGAGTTACCAAGAATAGTAATAAAAATTTATAAATTTAAACTATGAGTATCAAACCATTTTTCACAGGTATGCTGAAGCACAAGAGTAATAAGATGCTGATGTGCAAAGGGATGACGAAGAGCAAAGAGAAGCTCAGGATCAAATGGGATGTTAAGGAGAGGAAAGATGTTTAAGAGCAAAGGTAGGAGATGACAAAAAGCTCAAGTGCAAAAATATGGTAAAATGCATAGATGATAAAGCATAAAGAGATGTTCTAAGAAGAGCAAAGGGTGCTGAACATAAGAAGGTGGATGAAGAGAAAATGGAATGCTGAAAAATAGTTGGGCACTCAAGGGCGAATATATTATGTAATGTAAAGGAAGGTCAAGGGTAGAAAATACTAAAGAGCAAAGAGATTTTATAGTAGAGTACGTTAAACGATAGGGAGAGATATTCCCACAAAATTTAAACATTAAGTTCAACAAGATTCAACTCCTATATGTAAGTGTTCTGAAGTTTAATTTTCAATGTAAGTCTATGGGGCAGTTGGAAACAATTTTGAACCAACTCCCGTAAAAGACTCTATACTAAACAGCAACTTAAGTTGACCCTACGACGTCCCTAACAAACAAAGTAGTTCCCATCGCGGTGTCTGAATTTTGAGTGAAATGAAGAACGTCAATTTAAAACTATGATTATTTTGTTAAACTTATGTATATATAGTGCTTTTCAATCACGATTTTCGAACCGAAACTCCTCCTATCAACACAACAGGCTTCGTGTTTACCGATTTCTCCTTCCGCATTTGTGACGTACTGGGTTCAAGAAACGTTACAGTCGAGTATAGTTACGAACCTAGATAAACTCGCAACCTGAATGAGGGAATTACATAGGTGAGAGATTTGCTTAATTTTACACTTTTTTGATACGTTATAGTTTAAAACTCTCAAATATCAGATTTTTAAGTTCAAAAATATGTTTTAAATAACTTAAAATTCGATTTTATTTTTGCCAAAACACTAGTAAAGTCATGTGATCAAAAAACGGGATTGGACTCTAACCGCCTATCTGGTTCGAGACTTCACGGAACCAACACGTGACCTACAACTGAGCTTGCAATGGACTCTAACCGTCTGACGTCACACGGAACCAACACGTGACCTACTGAGCTTGCGATTGGTTATCACAGATACTACACTAGTAGATCTACTAGTGTAGTATCTGTGGTAACCAATTGCAAGCTCAGTTGTAGGTCACGTGTTGGTTCCGTGAAGTCTCGAACCAGATAGGCGGTTAGAGTCCATTGGTTACCACAGATACTACACTAGTAGATCTACTAGTGTAGTATCTGTGGTAACCAATGGCAAGCTCAGTAGGTCACGTGTTGGTTCCGTGTGACGTCAGACGGTTAGAGTCCTTTGACGTCACAGCGCCGTCGAAACTAGTGAATGGACTCTAACCGCCTATCTGGTTCGAGACTTCACGGAACCAACACGTGACCTACAACTGAGCTTGCAATTGGTTACCACAGATACTACACTAGTAGATCTACTAGTGTAGTATCTGTGGTAACCAATCGCAAGCTCAGTAGGTCACGTGTTGGTTCCGTGTGACGTCAGACGGTTAGAGTCCATTGTGGAAAATAAAAGAAATCAGACTTATCTTAAAACCAAAACACGCATAAAACCACTCGTCTGTTTCTCTAGTTCTAGTGAACGGCCAGAAAAAGAAAAAATTTAAACTTTGAATCCTAATAATTCCGAAACCAATTAATATTTTTTGAAAAACAAAATGCCAATCTTTTTATAAAAAATATTTGTATGTGTGTTTAAAATATCATAGTTTTTTTAGTTAAAACTTTATGAATAATAACAGAATGAAGCAAGCTAATCATACAATAACATAGCGGGTCCAAGTGGGTCCAAGCGCTGTGACGTCACACAGCAGCCATAACGAAATTACTGTTTTTCCCGCCAATACTGGAAACGACATTTTAAAAATTAATATCTTGGGGAATAGTTTTCCGATTTCAATAATTTTTACGTCATTTTTCATGGATTTTCATCCTCTATCATAATAAAATTTAAAAAAAAACGTGCAATTCCCTCATTTCGGGCCATGCTCATTACAATAGAGCATTTTCAATCACATGACTCTGCCTAACAACGGCCTTAGCAACGTTGTTTTATTCCTCCAGTGACATCATGTGCGAATGCTCTATGGGAGTGAAAGTTTAAAGCTCTTCCTTCTGCATATTACCTCTACGATGATGAACACTTTATTTTACTAGTTTTCCCCGACAAGTTCTGAATCTCGGATTTCTATGGCTGCTGTGTTTATCCATAGATTGATTGCGCATACTATAACACAAACAAATCGAAACAACCTCAAACAAGGTTCTTGTTATTAAGGGCAGAGGGTACTTGTTAAGACTTATTACTCCATCTCAGACACATCGATTCGGTCGTGTCTGGTAAGAAATCGGAGAAGTAATCCTCGAAGGTTTGTCGCGTTTATGAGATGAAAGCGTAATAAATATGGCGGCTTTTATGGAAAACTTTGATATGCACGTTATAAAAATTTTAGTGTTACTTTCTGCGGCTGTTATGGGTTTCCCGGTGTGAAAATATTGGTTGTAAATTTTCGTTTGGGTAAGACCGCTTGATGGGTATTGCCAGAATGCGGAATCTTTGAGAGTTTTGGTTTTGCTGTAATAAATACCGCGAAATTGCTTTGAAGAGGATGGATTTGATGATATATAAAACAGGATTGTGTGTGTGTGGGGAAGAGGCAGAAATATGTGGGTGGGGATATTTGTTTACATATCTCGTTTGAAAATTTGAAAGTAAGGGTAAATGGGATCTCATGAAAACTTAAAAGAGATGGATAGTGAGACATTAAGAAAAGAAGAGGACAGATAAATCTATTGGGGAAAATATAAGATTATATAATTGAAGCAATTGAATACGAAAGGCTAGGGTTCAGTTTAGACTTTTACAATCGTCAGTTTTATGCGCTAAAAGAACGTCTGGGTGGAAAAGAGTAGATAAGACAAACAAAGAAGAGGTTGGGGAGCACTTAGTGTGGTTTGGGTGTTTCCCCCAACACTCCCTGGCCCTCCTTTGTTGGTTAATTGACTTGTCCTTTTGGACCATAAAACCAAAGTGTAAACCAACCTTAACTCAAGAAGAGGTAAATTTGATAAAAAAAATTATTGAAAAATTTCTAAAGTCTGGTAATCTCTTCTAGAAGTAAAGAGGGAGATAAAAGAAGTAAAAACAGAGAAGAGAGGGAGATAAAAGAAGTAAAAACAGAGAAGAGAGGGAGATAAAAGAAGTAAAAACAGAGAAGAGAGAGAGATAATAAGGGAAGACGTTCAGAGAGATCAAAAGGTAAAAATTATATCAAAACATAGAACCAAGATTGAAAGAAAACAAATATTAAAAGAATGGAGATTCAGGCACATATCAAGAGAGGGTTAAAGTGGAAAAAGAAAAGTTAAGAAAGAGAATTTCAGTTTGGAGAAATTTATCAACAATAGTTTGATATCTGACAGTATGATTGTTTGAATCAAGTATATGTCAAAAGAAAAAGTATTCACAAAATATTAAGTCACCTTTTCAATCTTAACTATATCACTCTTACTATTAAGTTTTTTTATTTCATCCACATCAAGATAAGTAGAAAACACTTCAACAAGGTATGGTCAAAACTGTTGATGGACGGATTGAAAATTTAATCAGATACAGCAGTTAAACAATTAAACCCCAACTCCAAAATAAAAAAATTATCTAATACAACCAATGAATTATCCGAAAGATCACACTCCTTTAACAAACTCAAGAATTACCCAGTCTTACAGAGAACAATATATCGATTTTCCCACTAACCGATTACGTCCCTTTCCACCTTTAATTCAATTGAAGAGAGAACCGAGAGGTCTAACTATTCAAAACCATCAGCCGCTGAATAAACAACTAAACTCGACCCAGCTCCGTTCGCTCTAATCAACTGTTGCCATCCCTCGCTTCATTTCGGAAATTAAAATTACCGCTGGGGGGAGGGACGAAACAAATTAAACTTTCAACGGAACAAGACAGGCAACGAAACAAATCAGAGGAAAGCAAGGAACTTCCATGGATACTCTCATCTGGTGTTAGGGCGGTTTTGCATGCAGCGTTTCGAGCGACGCGACTGGTCAAAACTTCCCTATCAATGATGACGTAACTACTATGTCATAGCGCCAAGAACCAATGGCAGGACCAGATTCTAAATCAAGGGTCGGCAACTAGCTGACCGCGTGAGGCTATTTCCTGGACCACCAAAACATTTTGAAAATTATTAATATGTATTTTTACACAATAAAAATTAGTTTAATCCACTTATAAATGGTGAAATTTCAAAATACTTCCTGGGGTAAACACCCATACCCCCTTTTTTTAATGTAAATCTTTTAATAATAGCATACACGTATTTAAGAAAGATTTCATTCCATGATGAGTCCATTCCATTTGAGTCTTGAAATTTAGGAGTGCTGAAATAGTAGTATGTAGGATCTTTCTAGTCAATAAGTTGAAGGTTTTATAAATGTTTTCGCGGATGAATACCAAATTCCTTGCCCATTATCTTCAACATTTTCTTGTTAATTGTCGGCCATTTGTTTGAGCAATAGTCTCATCAATGTTTTCTTAAATAGTTCATGAGTAACTTGACTTTTAAGTAGTTTTGTTGGGATTTAAAAAGGATTTTTTAGCAATTAACAAAAGTTTTTTTTTTAATTTAACAATTTAACTAAGCAGGTAGCGAACTCAAATTACATCTTTGTAAAAAAAATATGTATCTGAAGATAAGAATTCAAAGTAGTAATCAATTCTTATTTTTTCTCTGGACTTCGATGAAAGTTTTTTTAAAAAAGCAAAATTACTTCCCGATGGGAAATTTTCGACCATTTTCCCGATTGCGCCGCTCGAATTCCTGCATGTAGATCCACTCTTAGGGTTAAACTTAATTGGGCTTACGTTTGAAGGATGATGATATTCTTCTTCACGTAAAGATTTTTAGGGTAAGGGGCTTCTACTCCTGTAATGTTTTAAGAATTTATTGTTCGTAATGTAAAACTAAGGGCGTATTTAAGGGGGACGAGGAGTTAATGGTGCTAAAATGGATGTTAATTTTCAAAAATTTCAAAGGCTTTGGGTTGGAACAGATGGATAGATCAAAATTGCTCTCAGAAATACCATTTTGTCCTCCTCCTTTCTCTCCTATCTTCCTCTCACTTTCCCTTAATGAAGGTGAAAGAATGTGTAAGAGAGGAAGAAAGAAAGAGAGAAAGAATGAAAGGAAGAACTTTCTCTCTTTCTTACTCTCACCAGTTCTCAGCCGAAAAATTCTA
This sequence comes from Tetragnatha montana, assembly GCA_963680715.1. Classification (NCBI taxonomy): domain Eukaryota; kingdom Metazoa; phylum Arthropoda; class Arachnida; order Araneae; family Tetragnathidae; genus Tetragnatha; species Tetragnatha montana. The sequence continues at coordinate 7,822,572 of OY796677.1, read as the reverse complement.
CAAAATTGCTTCAAAAAAACTTGAAGAGAATTGAAACACATGGTCTGCAGAAAAAACCCTGCAGATTTTGTCTCTACAGAAAAATGTCTGAACACTTGGTTTGCAGTTTTCGTCCAAGATTTTCAATTATCAACACAGATCTTTTGAAGTTTTTTTGTAGATCAATAGCTTTAGTTTATTTGTTACTATCAATCAAGCATAGGTAGATCCAGAGGAGGCATGATATGATGGTAAGGGCAGTTTTCTCATTGAAGGTAAAAATGCAAGATGAAAATTTTTCATACCAAAAAATTAACTTGATGATTATGATCATATGATCATGCTAAGGATCCTCAATCTGCGTAATAGAAAAATTTCGGAACACATTTCTTGAAAATATTTTTTGAACTTTCTCCTTAAAGATCAACATTTAACTGAATCACGAATTCCTAAAATACTAATTCCTTCTCCTTAGCTAATTCAATTGATAAAGTGAAATCACATCTAGTGGATATAAGAAAGTGGAATTTAAAGTGTAATGAAATTATAAAAAATATTAAATTTGTTTTAAAAAAAGTATACAGTGGAAGCTCTTATAGCGACCTGCTCTTATAAAAATACTCTCTTATAAAGACCCAAAAATTAGTCTTTATAAGAGCACTTTTGTGCTCTTATAAAGACTAATCTTCGAATCGATTCAGCTTATCGAATACTTTTCTGGATCGGTTTGTGTGCGTCACACAAGAATTAGCCAATAAACAAATATCAGAGTATGACAAAAAGCACCAAGTAACGATCGCATCTTCTTCTCGCTTGCTTTGCCCGGGGTAACCGTCTACAATCCCAAACGAAACCTTTCGCTACCTAATGTCCTTGTTGATTTTAGACTTTAAATTTATTAGCGTATTCATTTATCTTTCTTTATTTCCAATTTTTTGACTTATATTTAAGACATAAATTTTTCAAATTGCATGCAGATGCAGGTGAAATTGGTGTAATAAATTTTGTTAAGCATCAGACCTTTCTAAGGAAGCTAAGCTATGCAATAAATTAAAATCAAAAGTTAAAAAGCAAACGCAAATATTTATACTCTGTAAAATATTGATCTTAAACTTTATATAAATTAAAATAAAAGCAAAAAATACGGTAATATATAACATGAAATTGGAAGTATCAAGACTTCATAAAATAAGAAATAATTGTTTAAAGTGAGGAAAGATCAATTGGATGATTCGAACTGTGTTCTAAATCCCAATGATATCGTTTTCAGGTTGAGATTAGTCTACTAAAAATACATTATTGAGGGAATCGAGTCCACCTTCCCGACAAGCATCAAAATTGATAGTTTAGCTTAACGAGTTTATTGCTTTTAAACGAGTGATATTCTACACTCGAGTGTATCACTCGAAGTTTGCTCTTATAGCGACAAAAAACTCGGTACGGATTAATTACGCTATAAGAGCTTCCACTGTACTAGTTTTTTTTTCCATTTTAGAAAACCTCTCGTTATAATTCGGCCATAAGATTGATAGCGATCAATAGTACACAGCTTAAGACCCTATAGAGCTTTTTCAATCACATAACTCGGATCTAACAACGGCCTTAGCAACAAAAGATGTTACAGTTTTTTGCCCTACAGAGGTTAACAGTTACAGAAAATGATTAGCCGTGGAATTCTTCTATCGGAGCATTAGCAATCACGTGATCTCATACCTAAAAACCGCCTTAGCAACAGATAAACAACGGCCTTAGCAACAGTTAAAAGCCCTACAGAAGGTACACAGTTAAAACAAAATAACCGGTTGTGACGTCACCTGAAAACACTCTATGATCAAATCAAATATCTTGTAGTTGGAAAAACATGCATTTCGAAAACTAGTTGAATTTAGTATAAATATATAAGTGTTTGATGGAAGAAAAAAACTACCCAGCAAATAATTTGGGTTGTTTCACGTGACAAAAATTATTTTTATTTTTGTTGCAAAAAATATTACTCACAAAATAATTATCATAGATAATCATAAATAACTACGATCACCAGTGATAATTAAAACGCGAATTTTCTTTCTGATCGTCAAACGACGATCCATATTTGATAAAAATAATGCTGCCTGATTTTTAAGTGGCAAATAAAAACTTTGATCCGATTTCCCAATTAAAAAAAACTGCATATAAATCAAAATAGCTTTCCTTTCTTTCAGACAGACAGTTAGGTCTTGAAACGGACACTGAGTTATAAAAACTTTACAAGCTTGACAAGCGAGAGATTCTATTAATAATATTTTCAGTTATATTATTTTACTGGTGATCACGTTCATGGGAGTTTAATTACAAAAAAAGTATTTTCACACATTTAAAATTTGAAAATCAAAAATCTGTTATTTTATTTTCAAGATACTTTAACAAAGATCTTTCATGTGAAATTTCAAACAATTTCGATCATTTTGACTGCGATTGGTCTAGAAACGTGACTGGGTCTCAGTCTCCCCCCCCCCCCTGTGGTCCCAGATAAAAAAAACTAAACTAAAACAATAAGAAAAAAATTGCATTGTTTTTAGGCTTACATACTTATTTTATTTTTATGCAGACTACTTTCATGTATTCAGCAAGGCCATGATTCGTATGAGGTGACCAAAGTGTCTTCCAGTGTGTGAAAAAGACTTTCAGAATAGTTGACCTTACAACTCAATTTTTTGACGTCACCACTTTCACGCCTGCCTTTGACTTAAAACCATCACGACACACCAGTGGCGGCTCGTCCATAGGAGCACAGGAGCACGTGAACACCCACAGAAAAAGTAGAACAAAAATCGAATACAAAGATAAATAAATATTAATGGAAATATATTCTCAATTTCTTTTTTACTCTCAGAATTATGTTTCTCCCCCCCCCCCTCTACTCAATAAGAAAAATTTACTACCGGAAACACGAAAGCAATCGAAAAAAGAACATAATAACATACATAACAGTACAAATTGACTAATTCTTGCCTACGTAAGTTTGTGAATGGGGGCGGTTAGGTGGGATATTCAATTTGTAGGTCCTCCCTGGTAGATAGTTTTTTAAAAATAATATCTTTAAAACTAGTACTGTTTGCCTTCTTATCTTCAAAATATTAAGATATATTCAACATTTAAACGCGAGCTTTTTAATTTCCTAATAAATTTGGACGACATAGACCGTCATTTTCATATTTAAATTGAAGCAACTATACCTAAAGTAACCAGCCTCTTGCCAATTATGTTTATTATTAAACGTTTGTTATTTGATTTTAAATTTTTGTATATTGTTTTTGTATTGTATTGTTTGTTTTGCATTATTATAGTAGTCTTATTAAATTTATCTGTCACCTGAACGGGACAAAAGTCCCCTTGGTGATAAATATATTACTTTGTCAGTTTTGTTGTAATTTTCGTTATGAAAAAATAAAGCTTATTATTATTATTATTATTATTATTATTATTATTATTATTATTATTATTATTATTATTATTATTATTATTATTATTATTATTATAAGCTGTTTTCAGACTTACAACTGATATAAAATAAGTTTAAAATAGGGAAGAAGGGGGCACATAATTTTTAAAAATTTGGACTTAAAATAACTGTGGGCAGTATAGAAATTCAAGTAAAAAAGGCGGTCTGGAGAATTTTTGAAAATTAGGGAAAGAAAATGTTTGTAAATTTGACTATTAAAAACAGTATTTTAACTCGTTTTTCACTTAGTCCCACTTTCGTAGGGGATGCCGAGGCCCCTCAACCCCCTTATATACGCCTCTGGTCCATGGAACTGGGGATTCCCCCCCCCTAAAAATTTGTAGAGTTTAACAAGCAAAAAAGTGTTTATCAGACACTTTTAAGGGGTACAGACGTTCTCTGTTGAGTGGTTTATCATCATAATAACACCTAAAATAGGGTCTAAAAAGTTATAGGTCAGGCTCAATGAGGGGGGCCGGACCTGCCCCCACCCCTTGGCTACGCTCCTGAATAGGAACTTCTATCTCATCATCATAGAAAACGATTTAAACTACTCTATAGCCATAGCCAGAGAAGGAAACGAGGGGGAATTAATGGGAGTTTTGAAAAAGCAAATGTAGCCTTTGGCTAAAAAAAATTTTCGTACTGATAATTTACCAGGATACAATTTTCCTAAATTTCAATATTCGCATTAATTTAGCTCACGATATTTGCCGTACCAAGTATACCAAAACATGCTTTTTTATAACAATCGAATAACCCATACCGGTGATAGTGTATTATACCACAATGTGGCTTCGAAACTGCGCATCCCGATAAACGTGAAATATTCACGTTCTAAGCACTTCTAACTAAAAGCGACAGAATTTTCAAATAAAAACAGTAGAGCAGTAGAACTTCTTCATATTTTTTACGAACGTATTGTTGGCTTTTGTAATTTATTAAATTTCCATATGATAAAAAGAATGAATAGAGCTGTAAGAAAAAATATCCTACTCGGTGTCGAATGCAAAAGACAAAGTAAAATACATATTGTGTAACTTAAGTGGGCTGGTAATGAAAAATGTGTTAAATGTTAAGATGATAAAAAGAATGAATAGAGCTGTAAGAAAAAATACCCTATTCGGTGTCGAATGCAAAAGACAAAGTAAAATACATATTGTGTAACTTAAGTGGGCTAGTAATGAAAAATGCGTTGAATGTTAAGATGATAAAATTAAGATTTAAAAAAGTAAAGCAAAATAAGATTTAAAAAAACAATAAATCAGTGTTTCTAAACGTAACTAATATAAGTTGTAAGAATTTTCTTCGGAAATGACGTTATAACAGCAATATTCATTCCAGATTACAAAAAAACGAGTTGAAACCCTGTTTTACATTGTCAAATTTCAAAAATCTCTCTGCCGGAGGACCACCAGACCCCCCCCCCCGTTTTGTTGGTACCGCAATTAATTTTAAACAATTTAATGCAATCAATGCCTCAATGATTCTTATCAATGAATGAAGCGGTTGGGTTTCCACAATCCTTCAAGTTATCGCTAGTTTCATAGATAAGAATCTTTGAGGAATACGCTGCAAATGTTAAAACGACCAGCTGACGTCTATTCCACCGCCCTACAGCCAGCTGACGAATTTTTTTCTTCTAGATATTGGGTCTACTATAATGTATCAAAGTTTTAGCCGAGAGGAAATGACTGAAAATTTTAATTTTTTTTTGTGGGGGGGGGGAGTGTTTGGGGGGCTCCCACCGCTCAACCCACCCACGGACAAGCAGCTGACGCTCACCAGGCTTTATGATACAACTCCCTGAAATTTTTCACCAAATATCGCTTGAGAGGAAATGACTGACAAAATATGTTGCTGTCTCCCGGTCTATTAAATCCTTCCTATTAATTTTGCAAATAGGTAGATAATTCAACCTCTAATCATCCATGTAATTTATTATTCTAGAAAAATAGTTGGTGACCAAACCCCACACGCACGAAGATAAAGTCTTGTAGGGGGGATGGGAAAATTAACTGTAGATGAGGTGGGCCGCGTTAGATTTTGTTTATAAAAAGTGGGTCACGATGCCTAAAAGTTTGAAAACCCCTGATGTAAAGTATAACAAACGGTAAAATTTCAAGAGGGTTTTTTGGGACCCTACTTCAAAAAAATTTTGGAAATTTGTCACCATCTCAGAGTTCCTAAAAAGTCACATTATTGAACGAATAATGTAATTTTCAGGATCCTCAGACATAAGTCGAAACAAGCACATATGATAGCTTCAAAACATATGGTTACCACCCGCCTATGATGGATCCAAGAGCCAAAATCCGCCAAAAATCCATTTTAGGTATGGTTTTCACTTAAATTCACCTAAAAATCATATAGGTATTCCACGGTCTTAGAATCATGCATGTCGTTCAGAAGTATCACATTCTTCAAAAATAACAGGGATTTTTAGCTAAATGACTCTCACATAGATGTTTCTTCTACCGTCCCGAATGTGTATGGAACTCCATTAACAATGGAGCAATGGAGGGCCTCTGGACCCCCCTTAAACAATTATTTGGGTAATTTGATCGAGGGCCACACACTCTTAGATGATGCTATGGCATGAATTTTATTGATAAGGAACAAAAATTTGTATCAAAATTCCCAAAAAGTCAAAATATCCTGAATTTTTGGACATGAGTCTATTTCAAAGCATATTCCACCAGTTTTCCATCATATAGCCATTTGTGGACAGTGTCCATTGAAAAATAACCTTTTAAAAAGTTCCAAAAGTTTTTAAAGAAAATTCGTATAAAAAACACGTAAATTTAAAAAAAAAAAACCTTTTGTCACCGCGTACTATTCTTTCTACATTAGGATTTAAATCTTTTGATGTTTTTGTAAGGTTTTGGGGGAAGTTTTAATTTTTTTATGCAAATTTTTCAAATTATTTTTTTAAATTGAAATTTCAATTTTATTTCACAACAAAATGCAATATTATTGGGTTTCAACTCTCAAAAAGAACCTATAAGCAAGTTTCACGTGTCGGTATCATTGTTTAATTATTTTTTCTTCAATTTTCGGCCATTTGTTTTTTTATTTTTAAATAATTATATTTTCCATGGCTTGATTCTGTCCTGTTTTTAGTATGTTAGTGTTAGGGTCATTCGATTCGTAAACGAAAATCGTTCAGAAAATTTTTACTGCAATTTGTCCGAGGTTAGGCACTTTTATTTCCCTATTAATAGTGACATAGCACATGCAATCACGGCTGAGTCGATCAATTTTACTTTTCAACAATTACACATAAGCCATGTTTTGCCATAGCTTATTTACTTGAACTAGAACCAGCATCGAGGAAGACCCAGTCCGTTGTAAATATCTCAAATTCAATTATATATATTTTAAGATTATTTAATTTTAGACTGGTAAGCTTTGTTTAACCTTATGTCATTCTCGCGGAATGTTTTTAACGTTTTCGGAAAAACATATTAACACAACCAAACAACCTTAAAGAGCTTACATTATCTTTAGATTTATTTCCACAACTCAAAAAAGTGTCCCAAACGGAGAGCCACTGGTTAGTTTATCAAACAGGCGAAAAACAAGGAGCTGCTGCTACAGCACAATAAATGGAGTAGCTGCTATTTGCATTAAAAAATAACGACTATACTTTGTAGCAGTTAAACACTGAACTCAATTGGTGAAAATGGAGCAGCTTTAACGTTGCAAGCCAATCCATTAGAATCTTTTAGAAGTATCAGCTTCAACATTACACGCTTTCAAATGAGAATCGTCTAAAAGTAGCAGCTTCAACGTTGAGAGGAGAATAGTAGCAGTAATAGAGTAGCAGTCAAAGCGGGTAGCAGTAGGAGTAGCGTTTAACGAAATAATGAACGGAAAGCAGGTCGTCTGTATTAGCTGAGTAGTGCTGAAATCAAGTTTAATATAATGAGGGAATTGCACGTTTTTTTTTTTTATTAATTTTATTATGATAGAGGATGAAAATCCATGAAAAATGACGTAAAAATTATTGAAATCGGAAAACTATTCCCCAAGATATTAATTTTTAAAATGTCGTTTCCAGTATTGGCGGGAAAAACAGTAATTTCGTTATGGCTGCTGTGTGACGTCACAGCGCTTGGACCCGCTATGTTATTGTATGCTTAGCTTGCTTAATTCTGCTATTCTTCACAAAGTTTTAACTAAAAAACTATGATATTTTAAAGACACATACAAATATTTTTTATAAAAAGATTGGCGTTTTGTTTTTCAAAAAATATTAATTGGTTTTGGAATTATTAGGATTCAAAGTTTTAATTTTTTTAATTAAGTTTAGCTTTTTTTAATGTAAATCTTTTAATAATAGTGTGGCGACGCGACGCTATAACAATAATTAATCAACAAGACGAGTAAGACAATGCTACATTTCATTTCACGCAGTGATTGAAAAGATGATATGTGTTATGAGTTTTAAAAAAGAAGAACAATAGCACTTCACCTGAAAAATAGCAACTTGTAAATACGCCTTTTCTGAAATATATTAAAAGTAATTTTTTGTAATAAATACATTCGTTATTTTTATTATAACCAAGCCTCTACATTTGGTGACCCTGATAAGCAACACGCAATATGTCGGAAACAGAAAATACTCAGCCAGCTCTTCCTGCACGTCTTCCACCAATATCTTCGGAATCATCTCCCGCAGCTCGGCCAACATCGTCACATGAAATAGCCCGGGTTTCATTTAAAGCTCCTCCGTTCTGGAAACAGAACCCACAATTGTATTTCGCCCAAATTGAAAGTCAATTTGTTATTGCGGGAATAACTCAAGATGAAACAAAGTACCATCATGTCGTTGCAGCAATAGAGACCGATGTAATAGCCTTAATTAGCGATATAATTATGAATCCTCCCAGAACAGGCAAATATGAAACCCTAAAAAAACGGCTAATAGATCAGTTCAAAGATTCGGAAACACACAGGTACAAGATGCTGGTGCAAGACCTCCAGTTAGGCGATGACAGACCCACCCAACTACTCCGAAAAATGCGAGACCTTTCTACCAACTGTCCGGAAGACCTGCTCAAGAATTTGTGGATGCAGCGCCTACCCACCACAGCTCAACAAATCTTAGCCGCCAGCTCCGAGGATTTGGACGCAGTAGCTCAGATGGCGGACAAAGTTATGGAGGTAACACATTCATCGGCAATTAATCTGGTGGAAGAAAAGAAATGCCAAGACTGCAGAACACTTCAAGCGCAAATGGAAGAGATGACAAGGGAATTCAAGAATCTTATGCGATCCAATAGAAGCCGCCAACGATCCCGAAGTCCATCTCATGGAACCAATTTCAGAACCCGGTCAAAGTCCCGCAGTAATTTCGAACCCACAGCAGGAATTTGCTGGTACCACCACAAATTTGGCAAGAACGCTCAAAAATGTGAGCAGCCTTGCAAGTTCAATCAGGAAAACTAGAAGGGCCATCGCTTGGGGCCACAAGCGACCACGGCCTACCTAAAAGACTGTTTTTGGCCGACAAATCAACTGGACTGCGTTTTCTCATTGACACAGGTGCTGAAATTTCTGTAGTTCCACCTCAAACCACTCAAGAAAAGAATCGCCAACATGGGAAAATGAAGCTGTTTGCGGCGAATGGAACACCTATTTCCACTTTTGGAGAAAAACTGCTTACAGTGGACCTCAACCTACGCAGAGCTTTCACTTGGCCGTTTGTCATTGCATCCATTTCTCACCCTATAATAGGAGCAGATTTTTTGAAAAAATTCGGTTTGCTAGTCGACATGAAAAACAACTGCCTGATCGACACAAGTACAAGAAGAAAAATTTCCGCTCCGGTAGTAGAGTCAACATACGGCACAATAACAGTCCTAGATGAAAACCAACCTTACAAACAACTTTTAGAAGAATTCCCAGAAATAACTCAAGTAAATCAAAAAATAAGCGTCAAGCATCAAGTGGAACACCACATCGAAACCACTGGACCTCCTGTTTTTTCAAGGCCACGAAGATTACCACCAGATAAGTTAGCCATAGCCAAACGAGAGTTCCAGTTCATGATCGATCAAGGAATCTGCAGACCATCAAAAAGTAGCTGGGCATCACCCTTACACATGGTTCCGAAAAAGAACGGAGACTGGAGGCCGTGTGGAGACTACCGCAGACTTAACGCCGTAACAAAGCCGGACAGATACCCTATTCCGCACATCCATGACATAACTCAGCAACTTGAAGGAGCAACTATTTTTTCAACCATAGATCTGTTCCGTGCTTACCACCAAATCCCTGTTAGAGAGGAAGACATTCAAAAGACGGCAATAGTTACACCATTCGGACTTTTTGAGTTTCCGTTCATGACTTTCGGCCTTTGCAACGCCGCCCAAACGTTCCAAAGATTTATCCATTCTCTTTTACAAGACCTCGACTTTTGCACGCCTTACATCGACGACGTCTTGGTCGCTTCTAAAAATGAAGAGGAACACCTTGATCATCTACGCATACTCTTCAAAAGGTTTCAAGATAATGGGATACGCATCAATCCTTCCAAGTGTAATTTTGGTAAACCAAAGATCAATTTCTTAGGATACCATATTACCACAAAAGGAATTCAACCCATGGAAGACAAGGTTTCCGCTATAACCGACTTTCCGAAACCAACAACAATTCAAAGTATGAGACGGTTCCTAGCAATGGTCAACTTTTATAGACGCTTCATTCCCCAAGCAGCAACCAAGCAAGCCCCGCTGTTCGAGTATATAAAAGGCGCAAAGAAAAAAGACAATAGACCCATTTTGTGGACTGAAGAAGCAGAAAAGGCATTCCAGCTATGCAAACAAGATTTGGCAAATGCCCCTACATTAGTTCATCCATCTTCATCAGCAAGTCTTTCTTTAGCTGTCGATGCATCAGATATCACCATAGGTGGAGTTCTACAACAAGCCACATCAAATGGATATTCACCCCTTGCATTTTTCTCCAGAAAACTAACATCGGCAGAAAAAAAATATAGCGCCTATGACCGCGAACTTCTTGCGGTATATTCTGCAATACGACACTTCATTCACATGCTGGAAGGACGGGAATTTGTTGTTTTCACCGACCACAAACCTCTCACCTTCGCCTCTCAACAAAAATCCGAGGCCCACGACAACTAAGACACCTAGATTTCATTTTTCAGTTTACAACCAACATCCAGCATCTGAAGGGAGAAGACAACGTCGTTGCGGATACATTATCAAGAATTTCAACTATAGACACCCCATCTCCAATAGATTACAGAAGTATGGCTGAATCCCAGAAAACTGATGAAGACTTGCAAGAATTTCTAACCCACCCTGAAAAAACGAGCTTAAAACTTCATCCCGTGAATTATCAACGCGTCAATCTCTACTGTGACATCTCCTCAGGTAATGCGAGGCCATTCGTACCAAGAAATTTTCGAAAGATCATCTTCAATTCCTTCCATCGAATTTCTCATCCTGGAATCAAATCTACACAGAAACTCATCAGCACAAGGTTTGTTTGGCCACTCATGAAGAAAGATGTTACAAGATGGGCCCGATCCTGTATGGAATGCCAACGCAACAAGGTCTCTAGGCACATATCAACACCTTTAGGATCGTTTTCACTCCCATCTAACAGGTTTGAACACATCCATATTGATATTATTGGACGTTTACCACCATCGAGAGGATACTCCTACTGTCTCACTTGCATCGACCGGTTTACAAGGTGGCCCGAGGCATTTCCAATCACCGACATAACCGCAGAAACGGTAGCTCGCACCCTATATGAAAATTGGATTTGTCGTTTCGGGGTACCAGAAAGAATAACAAGTGATCAAGGGAGACAATTTGAATCCAGCCTTTTCAAATCTCTGGCCGCGTTTTTAGGAGTGGAGCACCTTAGAACCTCTCCATACAGACCATCTTCAAATGGGATGATAGAACGCATCCATCGCAGCCTAAAGGCCTCCATCAAATGCCATGCAGACCAGGGATGGGCAGACTCTCTTCCAACAATGCTGATGGGATGGCGATCAACTTTCAAAGAAGACATCCAAGCTACTCCTGCGCAACTAACATATGGAGCCAACATCAGACTGCCCGGTGAATTTTTCACAGAAAGCAAATCTAAAATTAACCAGGAAACTTACGTTGGTAAATTGCAAAGGATCATGCAGCGTTTGAGACCTGTGCCTGGATCAACTCACAACTGTCAAAAAGTTTTCATCCATAAGGATCTGAAAAATTGTAGCCATGTTTTCGTTCGGCATGATGGAGTTCGCCATGGCTTACAATCTCCCTATCACGGACCCTACAAGGTATTGTCAAAGTCTGACAAACTCTACAAGTTGGAGATCAAAGTTTCATTGTTTCAAAGTTTCAAAGTTTCATCTTCACGCAGTGATTGAAAAGATGATATGTGTTATGAGTTTTAAAAAAGAAGATCAGCGTGGATCGTCTTAAGCCAGCGTTCCTTTCCTCTGAAGGTACAGACGCATCCACAGAACACCCAGCTTCAGACGTCCAGCCGCCTGTTATAACCACTAGGTCCGGCAAGAAAGTGCGTTTTCAGTAACGTTTTCTTTTCGTGTCAATCCAAGATACCTTTTTTGACACTGGAGGGGGAGTCCTGTGGCGACGCGACGCTATAACAATAATTAATCAACAAGACGAGTAAGACAATGCTACATTTCATTTCACGCAGTGATTGAAAAGATGATATGTGTTATGAGTTTTAAAAAAGAAGAACAATAGCACTTCACCTGAAAAATAGCCACTTGTAAATACGCCTTTTTCTGAAATATATTAAAAGTAATTTTTTGTAATAAATACATTCGTTATTTTTATTATAACCAAGCCTCTACAATAGCATACACGTATTTAAGAAAGATTTCATTCCATGATGAGTCCATTCCATTTGAGTCTTGAAATTTAGGAGTGCTGAAATAGTAGTATGTAGGATCTTTCTAGTCAATAAATAGAAGGTTTTACAAATGTTTTCGCGGATGAATACCAAATTCCTTGCCCATCACCTTCAACATTTTCTTGTTAACGGTCGGCCATTTGTTTGAGCAATAGTCTCATCAATGTTTTCTTAAATATTTCGTGAGTAACTTGACTTTTAAATAGTTTTGTAGCGATTGGAAACGGATTTAATAGCAATTAACAACAGTTTTTTTAATTTAACTATTTAACTAAGCAGGTAGCGAACTCAAATTACATCTTTGTAAAAAAAAATATGTATCTGAAGATAAGAATTCAAAGTAGTAATCAATTCTTATTTTTTCTCTGGACATCGATGAAAGTTTTTTAAAAAAGCAAAATTACTTCCCGATAGGAAATTTTCGACCGTTTTCCCGATTGCGCCGCTCGAATTCCTGCATGTAGATCCACTCTTAGGGTTAAACTTAATTGTGCTTACGTTTGAAGGATGATGATATTCTTCTTCACGTAAAGATTTTTAGGGTAAGGGCCTTGTACTCCTGTAATGTTTTAAGAATTTATTGTTCGTAATGTAAAACTAAGGGCGTATTTAAGGGGGACGAGGAGTTAATGGTGCTAAAATGGATGATAATTTTCAAAAATTTCAAAGGCTTTGGGTTGGAACAGATGGATAGATCAAAATTGCTCTCAGAAATACCATTTTGTCCTCCTCCTTTCTCTCCTATCTTCCTCTCACTTTCCCTTAATGAAGGTGAAAGAATGTGTAAGAGAGGAAGAAAGAAAGAGAGAAAGAATGAAAGGAAGAACTTTCTCTCTTTCTTACTCTCACCAGTTCTCAGCCGAAAAATTCTACAAAATTGCTTCAAAAAAACTTGAAGAGAATTGAAACACATGGTCTGCAGAAAAAAACCCTGCAGATTTTGTCTCTACAGAAAAATGTCTGAACACTTGGTTTGCAGTTTACGTCCAAGATTTTCAATTATCTACACAGATCTTTTGAAGTTTTTTGTAGACAAATAGCTTTAGTTTATTTTTTACTGTCAATCAAACATAGGTAGATCCAGAGGAGGCACGATATGATGGTAAGGACAGTTTTCTCATTGAAGGTAAAAATGCAAAATTTCATACAAAAAAATAAACTTGATGATCATGATCATCTGATCATGCTAAAGATCCTCAATCTGCGTAATAGAAAAATTTCGGAACACATTTCTTGAAAATATTTTTTGAACTTTCTCCTTAAAGATCAACATTTAACTGAATCACGAATTCCTAAAATACTAATTCCTTCTCCTTAGCTAATTCAATGGACTCTAACCGCCTATCTGGTTCGAGACTTCACGGAACCAACACGTGACCTACAACTGAGCTTGCGATTGGTTACCACAGATACTACACTAGTAGATCTACTAGTGTAGTATCTGTGGTAACCAATCACAAGCTCAGTAGGTCACGTGTTGGTTCCGTGTGACGTCAGACGGTTAGAGTCCATTGATAAAGTGAAATCACATCTAGTGGATATAAGAAAGTGGAATTTAAAGTGTAATGAAATTATAAAAAATATTAAATTTGTTTTAAAGAAAGTATACTAGTTTTTTTTTCCATTTTAGAAAACCTCTCGTTATAATTCGGCCATAAGATTGATAGCGATCAATAGTACACAGCTTAAGACCCTATAGAGCTTTTTCAATCACATAACTCGGATCTAACAACGGCCTTAGCAACAAAAGATGTTACAGTTTTTTTGCCCTACAGAGGTTAACAGTTACAGAAAATGATTAGCCGTGGAATTCTTCTATCGGAGCATTAGCAATCACGTGATCTCATACCTAAAAACCGCCTTAGCAACAGATAAACAACGGCCTTAGCAACAGTTAAAAGCCCTACAGAAGGTACACAGTTAAAACAAAATAACCGGTTGAACCAAAATAACCACCTGAAAACACTCTATGATCAAATCAAATATCTTGTACTTGGAAAAACATGCATTTCGAAAACTAGTTGAATTTAGTATAAATATATAAGTGTTTGATGGAAGAAAAAAACTACCCAGCAAATAATTTGGGTTGTTTTACGTGACAAAACTTATTTTTACTTTTGGTACAAAAAATATTATTCATAAAATAATTATCATAGATAATCATTAAAAACTACGATCACCAGTGATAATTAAAACGCGAATTTTCTTTCTGATCGTCAAACGACGATCCATATTTTGATAAAAAATAATGCTGCCTGATTTTTAAGTGGCAAATAAAAACTTTGATCCGATTTCCCAATTAATATAATAAAATATATAAATAGTATAAGCATATAAATAAAAATAGCTTACCTTTCTTTTGACAAAGACAATTCATAAAATGGACACTGGGCTTTTAAAACTTCAAAAGGTAAACAAGGGAGAGATTCTAATAATAATATATTCAGTTATATTATTTTACTGGTGATTACGGTCATCGGAGTTTAATTACATAAAGAGTATTTTACACTTTTAAATTTCGAATATCAAAAATCCGTTATCTTATTTTCAAGATACTTTAACAAAGATCTTTCATGTGAAATTTCAAACAATTTCGATCATTTTGACTGCGATTGGTCTAGAAACGTGACTGGGTCTCAGTCTCCCCCCCCTGTGGTCCCAGATAAAAAAACTAAACGAAAACAATAAGAAAAAAATTGCATTGTTTTTAGGCTTACATACTTATTTTATTTTTATGCAGACTACTTTCATGTATTCAGCAAGGCCATGATTCGTATGAGGTGACCAAAGTGTATTCCAGTGTGTGAAAAAGACTTACAGAATAGTTGACCTTACAACTCAATTTTTTGACGTCACCACTTTCACGCCTGCCTTTGACTTAAAACCATCACGACACACACACTATGCTAAAGATTTTGAGTTTTCAGAATCAGAACAATATTATTAGCCTTGGAGAAATATATAGCACAAAGAGTTAAAAAAAGTAAATTTTTGTGCTCCATAGACACATACATAAGAGTACAAATTGACTAATTCTGGCCTACGTAAGTTTGTGAATGGGGGCGGTTAGGTGGGATATTCAATTTGTAGGTCCTCCCTGGTAGATAATTTTTTAAAAATAATATCTTTAAAACTAGTACTGTTAAGCTGTTTATAGACTTACAACTGATATAAAATAAGTTTAAAAATAGGGAAGAAGGAGGCACACTAATTTTTAAAAATTTGGACTTAAAATAACTGTGGGCAGTATAGAAATCCAAGTAAAAAAAGGCGGTCTGGAGAATTTTTGAAAATTAGGGAAAGAAAATGTTTGTAAATTTGACTCTTAAAAACAGTATTTTAACTCGTTTTTCACTTAGTCCCACTTTCGTAGGGGAGGCTGGGCCCCCTCAACCCGCCTTATATACGCCTCTGGTCCATGGAACTGGGGATTCCCCCCCCCCCTAAAAATTCGTAGAGTTTAACAAGCAAAAAAGTGTTTTTCAGACACTTTTAAGGGGTACAGACGTCCCCCTCAACCCCCCTTATACAGTAGAGCCCCGATTATCCACGGCGCGGATTATCCGCGAGTGCCAAGAATTTTTTTAAATTACGAACCGAAAAGAAAAATTGTTTCCAAAGCAAGAAGCAAAAGAGAGTGACGGATTTTTTTAAAAAGGCATAACTGAACACTTTTTGTTAACAGTACAGTATATTGTTTTTTGTTTACTGTTCTTTATTTTAGTGATTTAGATGTAAAGCAAAGCTTTCTGCTGTACTCTCCATGTTTTAAAAGTTTTACATATCATGATTTTTGTACAATAATAAAGCATAGTTTTTATGCCGAAATATTTTTTTCGTGTTTTCCCCCCATTTTTAGTTTTTTTTTTCGGATTATCCGCGGTACCCTTGCCACCCAATTCCGTGGATAATCGGGGCTCTACTGTATACGCCTCTGGTCAATGGAACTGGGGATTCCCACCCCCCCCACCCCTAAAAATTTGTAGAGTTTAACAAGCAAAAAAGTGTTTTTCAGACACTTTTAAGGGGTACAGACGTCCTCTGTTGAGTGGTTTATCATGATAATAACACCTAAAATAGGGTCTAAAAAGTTATAGGTCAGGCTCAATGAGGGGGTCCGGTCCTGCCCCCACCTCTTGGCTACGCTCCTGAATAGGAACTTCTATCTCATCATCATAGAAAACGACTTAAACTACTCTATAGCCATAGCCAGAGAAGGAAAAGAGGGGGAATTAATGGGAGTTTTGAAAAAGCAAATGTAGCCTTTGGCTAAAAAAATTTTTCGTACTGATAATTTACCAGGATACCATTTTCCTAAATTTCAATATTCGCATTAATTTAGCTCACGATATTTGCCGTACCAAGTATACCAAAACATGCTTTTTATAACAATCGAATAACCCATAACGGTGATAGTGTATTATACCACAATGTGGCTTCGAAATTGCGCATCCCCATAAACGTGAAATATTCATTCCGAAGCTTACTCGGCGAGTTTTGATTTGAATACAGTCGATGCCAGACCCCCCATTCCGACTGCTGCCGACATCAATCAAAAGGGCGGCAAAGGAAGAAAACAGCGAGGAAAATTCCACGAAATTTCTCATTTAAATTCGGCGGAAAAAATGGCGAAAGAATGTAACGGGGCCATTTATTCTACGGTTGCAGTTAAACTGGGCATATGAGTAATCGAGCAATCTCAAAATTTCGGTAGTCAGCGTTTTTGGCCCCCCGACTGCATTCAAGAAGGTTTTGTTATTTTCGTTCTATATTACATTGCGGATAAACTGTAACTGTGCAAGAAAATGGAATGCACGGAGCATGGATTTGTCGGGATGGGTTGAACTTAACAATTTTTCTTGGGTTTTCTTAAGAGTAGATACGCTATATTTTTGATGATTTACACAATTACTTTTAATTATGGAGATATAATTTAAATTGTGTAAACAATGTAAATAGGGTAATAAGTAATAGTAAAACTAGGAGGTCTGGGGGTCCTCCCCAGTGTATTACCAGATTGTATACCCAGAAATATTCCCAGAAAAATTTCGGAAATTTCCCCCTCAACATGGTCTTTTAACTCATTTTGAGACTCATTGGATTACACTCATAGAGCACTTTTAACTAAAAGCGACAGAATTTTCAAATAAAAACAGTAGAGCAGTAGAGCTTCTTCATATTTTTTACGGACGTATTGTTGGCTTTTGTAATTTATTAAATTTCCATATGATAAAAAGAATGAATAGAGCTGTAAGAAAAATACCCTACTCGGTGTCGAATGCAAAAGACAAAGTAAAATACATATTGTGTAACTTAAGTGGGCTGGTAATGAAAAATGTGTTAAATTTCCATATGATAAAAAGAATGAATAGAGCTGTAAGAAAAAATACCCTACTCGGTGTCGAATGCAAAAGACGAAGTAAAATACATATTGTGTAACTTAAGTGGGCTGGTAATGAAAAATGTGTTAAATGTTAAGATGATAAAAAGAATGAATAGAGCTGTACGAAAAAATACCCTATTCGGTGTCGAATGCAAAAGACAAAGTAAAATACATATTGTGTAACTTAAGTGGGCTGGTAATGAAAAACGTGTTAAATGTTAAGATGATAAAATTAAGATTTAAAAAAGTAAAGCAAAATAAGATTTAAAAAAACAATAAATCAGTGTTTCTAAACGTAACTAATATAAGTTTAAGAATTTTCTTCGGAATGACGTTATAACAGCAAAATTCATTCCAGATTACAAAAAAACGAGTTGAAACCCTGTTTTACATTGTCAAATTTCAAAAATCTCTCTGCCGGAGGACCACCAGACCCCCCCCCCCCGTTTTTATTGTGAAGCTCATTGTTGGTACCGCAATTAATTTTAAACAATTTAATGCAATCATGTTTAAATCCTTCCTATTAATTTTGCAAATAGGTAGATAATTCAACCTCTAATCATCCATGTAATTTATTATTCTAGAAAAATAGTTGGTGACCAAACCCCACACGCACGAAGATAAAGTCTTGTAGGGGGGATGGGAAAATTAACTGTAGATGAGGTGGGCCGCGTTAGATTTTGTTTATAAAAAGTGGGTCACGATGCCTAAAAGTTTGAGAACCCCTGATGTAAAGTATAACAAACGGTAAAATTTCAAGAGGGTTTTTTGGGACCCTACTTCAAAAAAATTTTGGAAATTTGTCACCATCTCAGAGTTCCTAAAGTCACATTATCGAAAGAATAATGTAATTTTCAGGATCCTCAGACATAAGTCGAAAGAAGCACATATGAGAGCTTCAAAAAATATGGTTACCACCCGCCTATGATGGATCCAAGAGCCAAAATCCGCCAAAAATCCATTTTAGGTATGGTTTTCACTTAAATTCACCTAAAAATCATATAGGTATTCCACGGTCTTAGAATCATGCATGTCGTTCAGAAGTATCACATTCTTCAAAAATAACAGGGATTTTTAGCTAAATGACTCTCACATAGATATTTCTGCTACCGTTCCGAACGTGTATGGAACTCCATTAACAATGGAGGGCCTCTGGACCCCCCTTAAACTATTATTTGGGTAATTTGATCGAGGGCCACACACTCTTAGATGATGCTATGGCATGAATTTTATTGATAAGGAACAAAAATTTGTATCAAAATTCCCAAAAAGTCAAAATATCCTGAATTTTTGGACATGAGTCTATTTCAAAGCATATTCCACCAGTTTTCCATCATATAGCCATTTGTGGACAGTGTCCATTGAAAAATAACCTTTTAAAAAGTTCCAAAAGTTTTTAAAGAAAATTCGTATAAAAAACACGTAAATTTAAAAAAAAAAACTTTTGTCACCGCGTACTATTCTTTCTACATTAGGATTTACATCTTTTGATGTTTTTGTAAGGTTTTGGGGGAAGTTTTAATTTTTTTATGCTAATTTTTCAAATTAATTTTTTAAATTGAAATTTCAATTTTATTTCACAACAAAATGCAATATTATTGGGTTTCAACTCTCAAAAAGAACCTATAAGCAAGTTTCACGTGTCGGTATCATTGTTTAATTATTTTTTCTTCAATTTTCGGCCATTTGTTTTTTTATTTTTAAATAATTATATTTTCCATGGCTTGATTCTGTCCTGTTTTTAGTACGTTAGTGTTAGGGTCATTCGATTCGTAAACGAAAATCGTTCAGAAAATTTTTACTGCAATTTGTCCGAGGTTAGGCACTTTTATTTCCCTATTAATAGTGACATAGCACATGCAATCACGGCTGAGTCGATCAATTTTACATTTCAACAATTACACATAATAAGCCATGTTTGGCCACAGCTTAATTACTTGAAATAGGTACATAGAAACCCCACGTTAGGGTATTTCAAATTCAATTATATATATTTTAAGATTATTTAATTTTAGACTGGTGAGTGGTGAGCTTTGTTTAACCTTATGTCATTCTCGCGGAATGTTTTTAACGTTTTCGGAAAAACATATTAACACAGCCAAACAACCTTAAAGAGCTTAAATTATCTTTAGATTTATTTCCACAACTCAAAAAAGTGTCCCAAACGGAGAGCCACTGGTTAGTTTATCAAACAGGCGAAAAACAAGGAGCTGCTACAGCACAATAAATGGAGTAGCTGCTACTTGCATTAAAAAATAACGACTACTTTGTAGCAGTTAAACACTGATCTCAATTGGTGAAAATGGAGCAGCTTTAACGTTGCAAGCCAATCCATTAGAATCTTTTAGAAGTATCAGCTTCAACATTACACGCTTTCAAATGAGAATCGTCTAAAAGTAGCAGCTTCAACGTTGAGAGGAGAATAGTAGCAGTAATAGAGTAGCAGTCAAAGCGGGTAGCAGTAGGAGTAGCGTTTAACGAAATAATGAACGGAAAGCAGGTCGTCTGTATTAGCTGAGTAGTGCTGAAATCAAGTTTAATATGGACGGTTAACCGATGTAAACAACAACAAACAGTCCGACATTTTTAACTCTAGTGATAGTTCCGGTGTATCCCTCCGCTTATGTTTTCTATGGGAAAAAGGCGTAAACAGGCTCATTTCCTCAAATAATTTTTGATTAAAGTACAGTTTTAAATGTTTTCCAAATAGTATCATCCATAGGATAATGATGAGCTTAGTAATTTCGTTCATCTTTCTATCCATCAACTTAATCACAAAAAATATTATTAGATTAACTTTAATACGAATGGGTTGCTAGATTTTACGATTATCGCTCAGTTTGGCGGTATTAACGTTTTGTTTCTGTAGTTTCGTTACACGAGTTTTTTGGTTATTTAGTTGATATCTTGATTATTTAACTTGAAATATATGCTCATAGATGTAAAATATCTAGTAAATATCTTAGTATATATCCAAAAAATAAGTTTTTACATATGTAAATAATAAACACTGGCGCACATTGGCGGTTGCTGGCGCTCTGAAAAGATGCCAAAGTGTAACCCGGAAGTGCTTAAAGACTCATTTTCACTACCGCCCTCTATACTGAGTTTGATGGCTGCTAACCATCCATAATGGACAACTTGCACCTGTTAGGAAAAAGCCTAATTTTGTACTATATAGATAGATTGTCTTCTCAAATGTTGGAAAACATCAATTTTTACTCATATTATGTTTTTAATATTTTATTATTTAAGTTTAAAATTGCCTAAAAATCACGTGACCTCAAAACGCTATTTGACGTCACTGGGCCCGATGCAAAAGTTCATCGCTAATTCACAGGAGCTTTGGTATCGCACAAGTTTTGACAAGTGATCAAGGTAAGTGGAAATGATTGGTTTAAGAACTTAAAAAGTTTTATGTGAAGAAAAATGCTTCAAAAAAGGGTTTTTCAAAGCAACGATTTTTGCAGTGACGTCACAGGGCCCCGGCGTAGGAAAAATAGCGTTTTGGTATAGAAGTAAGTAGTGCGCAATTTAAACCCTTTTATTGTATCTGTTCAGGCCTAAAAATTTAAAAAATAAGATGCTTTCCGTCATAATTTGAGTTTTTCTATGTAATAAAATCAAAATTGAAAAACGTGCAAGTTGTCCATTGAACAAATGCATTTAAAAGTAGCGTTTATTTCACGACTTTTATTTCGAACCAACGTCTCTGGGTAATGGAAGTAAGGTGTAAAGTACCTCCCATTAGGTAAGTAACCATGTGAACTCTTACAGCTTACAGTATTCATGGAATAGAAAAACATTCATGGAAATATCTTAAATATTTGAGATGATATTATCATGTGAAAATAGCACTTTTTCAGACCTCAAAACATAAAAAGTTCCCGAATTTGCAAGTTTTTTCTATTTGTTGTTAATTAAATTTGTCCTTATTTAACTAAAAAATTAAAAACTATATGATAACGCTAAAACACTTGCAAATTTTCGAACTTTTATTTTTTTTAATTATTTAATTAGTTAAGCGCAAATCTCACCGGTTTCTCCTAATATAAACTATCTGTGGACAATATCCATAGAAAAATGACCTTTTAAAAACTCAAAAGTTTTAAAAAATTGAATTTTTAGTAAAAAAAATGGAAATTTTAAAAAATAACGCTTATTTTTTCCACGTTGTGACATATATTATTTAGGTCATTTCCAAATGAAAGCCATTGGATTATCTCTTTTTATATTTTTGTAAGGTTTTTAGGGGAGTTTAAATTTTTCACATAGGTAATTATTCAAATTAATTTTTAAAAATTGAAATTTCAATTTTATTTTAGAACTAAATGCAATATTGGGATTTAGCCCTCAAAAATAACATGCTTGA
Source organism: Tetragnatha montana (assembly GCA_963680715.1). Lineage (NCBI taxonomy): Eukaryota > Metazoa > Arthropoda > Arachnida > Araneae > Tetragnathidae > Tetragnatha > Tetragnatha montana. The sequence goes on along the minus strand of OY796677.1, from coordinate 7,800,432 downwards.
CATGTCTGTATCATTGTTTGAATTTTTGAGAAAATAAATTTCGGCCATTTTTTTTTTTTTTTTAATAATTAAGTTATCCATGGTTCGAGTCTGTCCTATTTTTAGTATGGTTTTATTGGGGTCGTTATTAAGCGGATACCGTTGAGAAACCTTTTATGGTAATTTGTCCGAGCTTCGCCCCTTTTATTTCCCTATTAACAGTGACTTGGCAAATGTAACCAAAACCATATAACCAAGGCTGAGGCGATTAATTTTTCTAATTCCACGCATTTAAATAAATATAAGCCATGTTGCACAGCTTAAATACTAGAAAAAAAGGACTGATGAAGGTTGCGTTGCATATGTTTTCTCTCTATATTAAAAAAAAGTAACAGTCGCCGCCGCCGCCGCCGCTGTTTCAGGAAATCTTCACTTTGACAATTTTGAATTGTCACTATGCAAAAACTATGGAACAGAAATTATTGAAATTTTGACCATTTGCAGACAAATGTATGAGTCTCCTTTTCGTTCCAATAGCTAATTAATGAGATAATTAGTTCTGGAATTATTTAATGTCAAATTCGAAAATTATTTTTTTCTGCTGCGAGTTCGCCCCCAGCAAAATCTATTCGCAGCAGAAATATGATTTTTTGCAGCCGCATTCTCTTAGATGTGAAGTTTTGCACCTCGTCGCCCTTTTTTCGAATTTCAAATTAGTTTTGGAGTAATAAAGTTTCGAAATTTTTGACGGGTTTTCGGTTTTTTCGTTATAAAAGAAAAACTAATCACAGTAGAACTATGATATTTTAAACACACATACAATTATTTTTTATAAAAATATTGGAGTTTTGTTTTTCAAAAAATTCTGATTAGTTTTAGAGTTAATAAGATTCAAAGTTTTAATTTTTTTCTTCTCTTTCTGTTGCCGTTCACTAGAGAAACAGGCGAGTTTTATGATGAGTCCATAGAGATCTAATAGTATATTAGAGTGGACGTCACGTGACCCAGTAATGCTATTGCATAGGAGACTCGGTAACCTACAAGGCGCCATGTTTTCATCGGCCAGCAGTATGTTATGTCAATGGGAAGGGGTCTCAAAAAGGCATTTAAAAAGTTTCCCAGCTAAAATATCCCTTAAAGACCGATAGAAATGCAAATAGGACCAAAAAATGCATCTTTTAACACCAAAATTACACACCTTTCGTGCAGTTTTCTTGGTTTTTCATCCCGATTTTTCTTCCCTAAGACTAATATAATTGTTTTCTCGTCAAAAACCATTGTTATGCAGATTTTGCCTCTTGTTAATTAGAATGGCTGCAAAAATGTTTTTTTAAAACACTAGTAAAACGAAAATATGCAAGAACAAAAGTAACACTTTATGTAAGTTTTGTCTTTTTTTATACACCTAAGGAATTTAATTTAATTAAATGTTAAGTTTGCCACTAAAATATTCTAAAATTCTTATTCTTAAAATATTATCATATTTTTATTTTTACTAGTGTTTTAAAATATTTCCGAAGCCATCCTAATTAACAAGAGGCAAAATCTGCACAACAATGGTTTTTGACGAGAAAACAGTTAAATTAGTCTTAGGGAAGAAAATTCGGGATGAAAAACCAAGAAAACTGCACGAAAGGTATGTAATTTTGGTGTTATAAGATGTATTTTTTGGTCCTACTTGCATTTCTATCGGTCTTTAAGGGATATTTCAGCTGGGAAACTTTTTAAATGCCTTTTTGAGACCCCTTCCCATTGACTTAACATACGGATGGCCGATGAAAACATGGCGCCTTGTCAAATCAGTGAAAGTCACGTGACGTCCACTCTAATATACTATTAGATCTCTATGGATGAGTCTAATTTCTTTTATTTTCAACAATGTTTTTTCTACAAAATGGTTGATGATTATTAGTAGACTTGCTGGATATTTCTTAACATTTCGATTAAATTATTGATAAGCTAAAAAAGGAATGTATTTCAGCAACATTTTTGTTGTTAATTTAGGGGAATAATACGAATTAAATTATTTATAAGCAAGAGAGAGGTATTTTCGGTATTACAAGAGGCTTAATTAAGTCGAGAAGAGTGTTAGGCTGGATTGTTGAGATGAACAAGCGAGCTCTGCTCGCTAAGATCGCGAAGCGATCTGAAAAGAACTGCGAAGCAGTTACGGGGGTTGGTGAGCGATAGCGAGCAGGGGGCAGGCCCCCTAGTCTACTAAATAAATCTTTTATTGAGTCCACAGCAGGCGGAGCCTGCTTTTACTCAGTGTGAGTTACAGGCCTTGAGTGGTTACAAATCTTGAGAGAGGGAGGAGCACGAGATGCATTTTTAGAGTACTGAGGTAGCCCAAAGGGGTTTGGGGATCTTTGTGGTTTTGATTTTATTTACTGTTGATTTATTTTATTGCTTAGGGCTTGCTGGCGCAGGGAGCACACGCGTGGTGTCATTTAATTTTAGACTGGTGATTTTTGTTTAACTCACTGTCATTCTCCCGGAATGTTTCGAACGTCTTTGAGAAACATGTTAACACGGAACAAATCAAGCTTTAAGTATTGGCTTTATTGCCACAGCACAGAAGCGTGTTCAAAATGGAGAGTCACTGGTTCGTTAGATTATTATCAGATATGACGGAAAAACGAGTAACTGCTACTATCGTTTAAAAATAACGGCTACCATGTAGCAGTTAAACACTGATCTATACTCTGGTCTCAATTGGTCAATATGGAGCAACTTTAACGTTACAAGCCCATCCATAAGAATTTTTAAGAAGTGTCAGCTTTAACATTACACGTCCTCAAATGAGAATCGTCTAAAAGTAGCAGCTCAGCTTCAACGATGAGCGGAGAATCATTTAAAAGTAGCAGTCAAAGCGGGTAGTACTGAAATCTAGTTTAATATAATTGAACAAATTCATTCAATAAAACATTTTGTTTGGCAATCTCAGTTAATTGTTTATGCTTTTGAAATGTACTGATGGTTTTGTTTTGTGTGATAAAGTGAAAATTTGACTACCAATATATTTGCCTCAGTCTTGTTCTTGTATAAAGTAAAAATATTCATTGAAGTCGCATGAATATATAAATTAATCATCTTACAAAGAGTCTTGTGATTTGGTGGAGTGTCTGAACTGCAGTGCAGTCCTTATGGCCATTTTTTCCTCATATTATTTTCTCCCTTCCAAGAAAAAGACTAAGATTCTAGGATTTTTAATATAAGACTTCTGTACGCGACTTCTTTTTACTAGGTTAACGTTACTGCAGTTCAGGTTCAGAACTTTTCACCAAATTTGTTCAGTAAAATGCTAGGGATAGTTTTACATTAAAAGTAGCCTCATAGGTAATAGTTATAAATTGTTACTTACAGGTAGAACCATGCAACATAAAAGAAGAAAATCCCGATAGTTTTATTTTTATACAGGAATAGAGCATTCGCACATGACGTCACTTGGAGGACAAAAACAACGTTGCTAAGGCTGTTGTTAGGGGCGGGAAATAGAAGCATCCAATAGAAGCATTTCGCACATAACATCACTGGAGGATAAAAACAATGTTGCTAAGGCCGTTGTTAGGTGTAGTCATGTGATTGAAAATGCTCTATAGAGCATTCGCACATGACGTCACTTGGCGAATAAACAACGTTGCTAAGACTGTTGTTAGGGGGCGGGAAATAGAAGCACCCAATAGAAGCATTCGCACATGACGTCACTTGGCGAATAAACAACGTTACTAAGGCCGTTGTTAGGTCAGAGTCATGTGATTGAAAATGCTCTATAGAGCATTAGCACATGACGTCACTTGGAGGACAAAATCAACGTTGCTAAGACTGTTGTTAGGGGCGGGACATAGAAGTATCCAATAGCAGCATTCACACATGATGTCACTGGAGGAATAAAACAACGTTGCTAAGGCCGTTGTTAGGCAGAGTCATGTGATTGAAAATAGAGCATTCGCACATGACGTCACAGGCTTGTGACGTCAGAGGCTTGGATGACAGACAGTATGATGGAAAACTATAGGATGCACATCGTTTATTTGTTTACTTTTGATGTGAATTTTGAAAAATAAGGATGTTTTATGTTTTTCTCCAAAGTTTACTTTAAAGTAACCTTTATTTACTCTAAAATAGCATCTCTGCATATTATAAGTCATTCAATAATACTACATTTTATATTTAGCAGTGTTCTAATTGCTGAAACCATTTCTGCCAGTGTTCTAATTGGAAGTACCATTCGCAATGCTACTAACATATTTTAAAATTCTTAATTATTTATTAATTATTCAATATTTAGTTTCAGTAGCATATTATAAGTATTTTACAGATGTATCGGACTCGCATATTGTTCTAACAAATGTAAACAAAAACATGTCACCTCGTAATAAGTCTTTTTCTAAATTTAGCTTACCACTAAAACACAAAAACATATGCACTTACCTTCAATAACTATTATTCTTTCGTTCCGATCTTTAACCGAGCCTAAAGAATCTTTTTAAATGAACTTTTCTTATAAAAACTAAATGCAGCGCGTATTCTCTATGGGAGCCTAATGTTAAAGAAAAGTTGTCTATCCTCCAAGCCAGCTTGATCACGTGATCGGAGACACGTGATTGAAAATGCTCTATACTCTATACTAAAATCACTTTGAAATAGGGAAGTTGACTCAGTCAACTTACTTACTCACTATACTGACCTCTGTATAATTGAGTTTACTATTTTGTTAAAACAGCTGCACAGCCTACGAATAATAATCGCGACCGCAACTGCAAGACCTCTAATGTTTGTTTACTTTTTTTTTTACCTGGGAGGCTGGACTGGATTTCTCCTCTCTCTTTAAAATTAGTTTCCAATCAGAAAATAAACATTCTGTATTCATTTTGAGAAATATATTCTTGAATTGAGAGTTACCATGAATCCTGATCGATTTATGCCAGGGTCAATGCCTCACGGAATACAGAAAACGGGTAATTTTCAGAATAGTGCGGAATTCAGATTCAGTCTATTACTCTATTTATCTACCTCCTATTTCTTTGGATTCTTTCTCTAGATTTCTGCGTGTAGTGATAGTTTCGTAGATTTACCAAAAAATTATCAAACTTCTGTAGTTTATCTAAACTTCGAAAAACTACTGTGTTCATTGATGCGAAATTTTCTAACATAAAGTTCTTATTTCAGAGAACCCATTGAGTATTTCCTGGCATGATAGTACCTGGATACCAGTGCTGAACACGAATAATGTGATGGAGTATTTCTCTGAACGTACCAATCCGTTTTATGATCGCACATGCAACAACGAAAATTTGAAAATGCAAAGGCTAGGCCTTGAACATTTAGGGTAATTTTAAATAATTCAACAATAATGTGTATAAATATTTATTGTTCTATATATTTATTAAATGTCATATTTATCAAATGTCTTTTCACCTGATTTTCAAGTTATTAATATATTAATCAATATTTTTATTTCAGAGGTAGATTTCTTTTAGTTATACATTATTGTGTTGACATAATTTCTATATCCTATTAATTTTGGAATTACACAGGTCTGCAAAAAAAAAACTTTCTAAAAGCTGTTTTGGATATTTTAACTGATTTTGATAATATTTAGTGCGCTGAATCCAAATATGACCTCCAAATTTCTCCTACACGTCAGGTTTTTCGACAATTTACGTTTTATGTTCATAAGGGAAATACCTCAAAATTAATGAATATTATAGACTAATAAAACCACTTATTTAATTCAGAATATTCCTTAAAACCTATTTTCCTATGTATTTTGGTGTGCTGAATCCAAGGCAATATCTCAATAAAAGTTAAATTAAATTTTTAAAAATAATTTTTTTATTCAAATTTCTTATAGAAATGATTTTCCTTATGGATTGTGCTAAATCCGAAAATGACCACCGCTTATTTTTAGGACGTCGTGTTTTTTACAATTTAGCTAAATATGTAAGAAAATACAATTTCAATATAAATGAAAATTTCTCACAGAAAGTTATTTTTATTACATATTTTTCATGATAAAAACAACTCCTGTAGTTTTCTTTAGCAGCTCATTAAAATATAATCCATCGTTCTCTCTCTCTCCAAGGCTCTACAGCCCCTGTTGGGCCTTGGCCTTCTCTACAATAGAATTCCACTTTGCCCTCTCTCCTGATTTCCTTTTCGAATTTTTTATTTTCATTTTGTTTAGGTCTTCTTCAACCTGGTCCAACCATCTTAGTTTAGGTCTTCCTCGTTTCCTATTACTATATAGTAGCTTTCCACTCATAATTTTTTTGCACATGTCCGTTTCCTTCATTCTTTCCACATGTCCAATCCACTGTATTCTCATAGCTTTAATATATCTTATCATATTTTTCCCTTGCTGACGTCCTCTCCTATTGGTTAGAACATCTGACTGTGAAGCCGTGCGTCTGGGGTTCGAATCCCCGTTTGGCATGGATGTTAGTTTCTGTCCTTATGTGTGTGATGAATGAATGTGGCCCCCCCTGTAAAAAGGGGCTGTGCCTGTGTGAATGTGTGTTGCGTGGGCAACAGTGCTTCACCTCCATGGCTTCGGTCCACAGGTGCCCACTGGGTAACTCAAAGTAAGTACTGCTTCGGCATGACATGGGTTAATGGACTAAAGTTACAGCTGTAGCGGTTATTATTAACCTGCCATTAAAACTAAAAATTTCCCTTTAATCATTCTTTCTATTTCATGGTTGTACCTTTTCCTCCATGAGTTATTTTCATATATGGCTCCAAAGATTCTTCTTATTATTCCATATTCAAATCTTCTTAACACACTTTCATCTTTGTTAGATAACACCCAGGTTTCAGAACCATATGTTATGATTGGCCCTATTAGGATTTTATATATCTGCAGCTTACAATTCCTAGATAATAATTTACTTTTTAGTAGTCTACTATTTGCAAAAACTGCTTTATTTCCACTTTGTATCTGTTTGTTTATAGTCTGATGGGTTTCACATTTATTGTTAATTTCATTACCAAGATAAGTATACGAGTTGGTATCCTTAAAAATTTTATCATCTATTTTTAGGTTCTGTATCTTTCTTCTTTCTTTAGAGGTTGACATAATCATGAATTTTGTTTTGGTTTCATTAACCTGTAGACCTATTTCACTTGCACAATTCCGAAGTTCCTTAACAGTTTGTATTAATCTATTTTTTGTTCTTGCAATAATTAGTATATCATCTGCATAAGCACAGATTTGTGTCATCTTGGTAAATATATTTCCTCCTTGATCAATTGACATGATTGCAGAATGCAAGGCAATATTGAACCGCACAGCTGATAACAAATCACCTTGCTTAACACCTTTGTTAAACTTAAATGTATCTCCAGTTTTTCCACCTATATTTATACTGGCCATAGTGCTTTTCATTGCATTACTTTTCAAGTTTTATTATTTTTGCTGGTATACCAAATCTGTGCATTGCTTTATACAATTGTTTTCTATTTATGCTGTCAAATGCCTGCTTGAAATCTATAAAAAGCATATACAGGGTGATTCAGATAATTGTTTCATAACTTCTAGGGGAGGTAGGGTACATCAAGACGAATAAGAATTCATGTAGGTTAGGGGGTTGCAAGTGGGGTCTAAGGGGTAAAAATCACGGGTGAAAATTAGCAAAAAAACTCGCATATCTGGGCAGAAAGATACAATTGTTTGATTCCACCATTTTTTACATTCAACCAATTTAAATTTTTCATGTAAAAACGAGATGCAAGTGTTTATTCTAATCAAAAACAGACCAATAAATGAAACAGGCATGCATTGAAAGTTGATAGACTGCAGTAGAAAGAGTCACGGCAAAAACATCTTAATACTAGAGTTTTGTTGGTTGTTTGGTTGGTTGGAGTTATATGGCGAAAAGAACTAAAGTCTCACCAAGGGACAATTGTAACTTTAATCTACCTACAACGCATGCTTCATTCAATTATTGGTCTGTTTTTGATTAGAATAAACACTTGCATCTCATTTTTACATGAAACATTTGAACTGGTTGAATGTAAAAAATGCTGGAATCGAACAATTGTATCTCTTTCTGCCCAGATATGCGAGGTTTTTTGCTAATTTCCACTCGTGATTTTTACCCCTTAGACCCCACTTGCGACCCCCTAACCTATATCAATTCTTGTTTGTCTTGATGTACCCTACCTCCCCTAGAAGTTATGAAACACTTATCTGAATCATCCTGTATAAATCAATATCATATTCATAAAACTTTTCCATAATCTGTCTGACTACAAAAAGCTGATCTACAGTTCCTCTGTTTTGTCTAAATCCACATTGATATTCTTGAGAATATTTTGTAAGTTGTGTTTAGTAAAGTTATCCCTCTGTAATTTTTACAATCAAATTTATCACCTTTTTTGTATATAGGGCAAATGATTCCTATATTCCACTCATTTGGCATTATTTCTGTTGCCCATATTTTATTTATTAATTCAGATATTACTTTAACTGCTGTGTTTCCTCCATATTTTATAAACTCAGCATTGATGATAATCCATCATTGGTTCATGAAAATCTAGCAAAGAAAAGAATCCCGTATCATAGTATCACTCTTGTACTACTGCATTTTCTCTCATAGAAATACACGGAGTCTGGTCGAAGTGAGGCGAGCCGAGACGCCAGCGCAATGCTGCTCACATTAAACTCTTCTCTGGGGATTTCTTTGACAGTTAGGGACTTATGAAATATGCATCTTAAAAGCCTTGATATGAACGATATAAAAATAGCTTTAACTAAAAATTTCGTGGAAAACACCTAAAATTGGGGAAAATAGGCCAAAATTGAAAATAAATATGTGTTTTATGAAAAATCCTGACGTGTAGGATTTTTTTCATTATTTTTCCCGTAATCAGCACACCAAAATACATAGGAAATCGATGAAATTACTCAAACAGCTTTTTCGTTGTAGACCTGTGTTATTTTTAATCAAGGCATCCCTTTAAACACAGATATTTATCATATTTATGCACTAACTAAGAATTTGTTCATTAAAATATATTTAGTTATAATTGTTTACCTTTTTCTTTAATTTTAGAAACATGGTAGGGATAGAATACGCCCTTCTTCATGTTCAAGAACCTATCTTGTATGTAATTAGGAAACAGCACAGACATTCACCCAATCAAGGTTTGCTTTAATACCTTCAGTTTTAATTTTTGCTCACTTTTAAAAGTTTGTTTAGTTGTAAATTTTTAAAGAACACTAATACCTTCCTAAATGTATTTAAGGTCATTCCATGAAAACAGGGACACAGAAGCAAAAAATTGTTTTCTTATTCAGTTTTTTCCCCAATTAAGTAGAAAAGAATGAATTTTTATAAAATTGTACTCAAATGTTGAGAACACCTTTTTTCAAATTTAATGTCAGTGTTTAATCATTAATTAAATTTATGTCAATGTAACATGAGTCACAAAATTTTTGTAACATCAGTCACAAGGATTCCATAATTTTTACAATTTGAATTTTCATTCTTTTCAATGAAATAAAGCCTTTTCATAAAGTTTAAAATATCCTCTTTACTGGAAAAAATAATTTTAGGCTGTAAGTATTAAGTTTAAAGAGCATTTTGAAGTAATAAAAACACTCTTCTCTGATGTCACTTTTGCGTAACATCAGTCACTTTTTCTATTAACCTTTCTATAGCAAAAAAAACCCTTATTATTTATAAAAGCAGGTATGGATAGCAAAAATGTATTCTATTAAATACTTAGGATCAATTTCGAAAATATAGTATTTGAATTTTTAGGCAGAGCTGAATTTATAAGGTCAAAACATAGTCGAAATGTAACGTCAGTCACTGTAGAATGACCCTTTGGTTATTGCTATCATATGCTTGAAAATTAGCATGAGTTTTTTTTCATGTATTTTGGAAACTCTTTTATAAAAATGGAAGTATTTTAAAATAAAACTATTTACTTCTCACTCCATCTTTAAAGTTATCCCTTCTTTGTTACAGTTGTATCTTGTGGTGTCCAACCTTATCTTCCCCGTGGGCTGCACTTCATAATCAGATGAAGCTCGCATGCTAGAATGGATACCAAATTGAAGGAAATATTGCTATTTAACACATTTTTCTAGTCCTTCGTCAGCTTCAAAACTAGGGAACATGCATGGGCCTCACAAATCTCCTTCGCAGGCCATAGGTTGGGCACCTCTGTAATAGACTATAATCAGGAATTTATTAATTTTGAAGTACATTTTTTGGTATTCAGATGCAAGTTATAAAAATGAAGTCCATAAAAATTTAACATCAATTTGCGTAACTAAATCAATAGTTTTTATCCTTGTTCAATTAAATTAAGTTTTTGTAACGTCATCACAAAGGTGTGTTCTTATTAAAGTTGTATTTCAGAATATGGAAAATATTCTAATGCTGGTATTCTCTGCAGTAACTGCTTACCATGTCGTTCACTTTGCTTGTCTATATTCTTCATTTCTCACAAAACTTGTTTTTTATTGTAAATCTGGATACATTACTTCAACTTGCAAGAAAAATGGGGGGGGGGAAATTTTCTACCATGTATGATAAGAACTTCTACATTCAGTTTGGACATGTACCTCATATCTTCATATCACTCTCTCAGCAAGTTTAATACTATTTTGTGGTAAGGAAGTGACTATTATGAAGCTTTTCTTAGCATTCCCAACTTGTCCAACTTGTCAAGCACTTAACCAATGTATATTAAGATATTTTTAATTAAACTTGTTGAGGGAAGTCTTCTCCATCTAGTTAAGTTATGGCAGAGATAGGGGAATTTCCACTATATCTCTTTGAAACTGAAACACAGGGGTGGAAAACCAAAAATTCCTTTTTGGAGCAGTTTTGGAGCAAGGCTAATCAATTTTTGGAGCAGTTTTGGAGCACCTATTAGTGTTTTCGTATCAGGGTATGATTTGCATTTTTGCAGCACCGTTTGGTGATTTCGTATCAAGCATTTTTGTAGCATTACACTTTCATGTTAATTCCCAGAGCAAAACGAAACTTTCACGAAAGTCATGATTTTCCCACAATAACTCATGATTTTTCTTGGATATAGTCTGGAAGGTAAAAAATAGTAGGGATTATCTGGAAAAATCGCAGGTTGTGCATCCCTATTTTTGATAGAGGCTCATATTTTGTAGAGAAAAAGCGGAAAATCGCGATTCTGCGGATGGTAATCATGATGGCTGAAGATTGGCTCTTTCCCTGTTGGTAGGATTTTCAAAATTTGAATCAAATTGAATGGAAAATCATGTTTTTGAAGCAGTTTGGCGCAAAAATGGGAATTTTGCTGGTTTTGGAGCAGATTGGAGCAAGGCATCCATTTTGGAGCAGTTTGGCACAGTTGGAGCAGATTTTCCACCCCTGGAAACAGCATGGTTTACTTACTAACGAAAACCTCGTTTGATGAAATGCTTGCTTCACATCATAATCATGCTCAAAGCAAAAATTTAGATCCATTTCCATACTGTATTAGTCATAAATTCTTTAGCTTCCTTATTGATTCCATATGCTACCATTTCTTTTCCATTAATAATCTAAAAAGACTGCATGATATTACTCATAGTAATATGCAATAGTGCAATCCTGTGGATCTATTGACTTGTTGTCTGTAAGATCAGATTTTGTTACATTGGCTATATATATTTATATTAATGGTTAGATTCACCAATTTAATGATACTCTTCCAATCATTATTGCCTTAAAATGCAGATCTTGGTCTGTTTTTAGACTGCAAGTCTGGCAAAAAAAAAACAGGGCCTCATTTCAACTTTTGTAGTCTTACCTGAGTGAAAACAACAGTGTGGTAAAGATCATTAAGGTTGAAAGTAATCAATAATTAGCTACATTTTTAAAAGGAATCTAAGGAGGTCGATATCGTCCACTTGAAATTTTTAAAATGCAATAACAAACTTAAACTTTCTTATGCACAAAGGGCTCATAGTAAAAATAGAATGTTGCTGTGTTGACTTCTGTATTTATCCTAACCTATACTACGTTAACACAGCAACCCCAAAGCACAAAACATTTAAGATATATCCAAAATTCATCATAAGTAAATTTGAAATGAAAGTGGAAATACCTGGCTATTTCACCAAAGTTCTCAATTGTGCTTTTACTTTTTTGACCTTTTCTCCCTAAAAATACATAACTTGGTATTGTTATTTTACAGTTACTCCCATATCAGACTACTACATCTTAGCAGGGGTAGTGTACCAAGCCCCTGATCTTGCTTCTGTTATAGGGTCTCGAATGGTAAGATGCTAGATTATGTGTAATTTTCCCATTAATGTTTTCTTATATTAATTAATAATACTTAAAAATGATAATTTCAGGTTTTAAATGTGTATCTAAGGAAGATAAGTTTAAATTCTGTTTGTTCTAAAAGTTATCAAATATTTCTCTTGGATTTTTTCCATTTTAAATTTTCTATTTATCAAAACATATTGATCTTGCAAACACTCAGAAAAAATCAAACAACACTGTTATCCTTAAAAAATGTCTAATCATGCATTGCTCCAAAAAAATACCAAAGGAGTGTAAGACAAAATAACCTAAAGACTCTTCTGAAGTTAATGAATATCTTAGTTAATGTAACAAAAAAGTTGATAAATTTTTCTTTGTTTACATAAGCAATTTAAACCAACAATTTTTATTTTACTAAATAATAATTTTAGCTTTAACTGAGTTTTTCCATTATTTAGTTAGTCTTAGTCCACATTAACTTAATCAGGACTTAATTTAACTCTATATTCATAGCTATAATCAGGACTGAATTTGATTAATACTCTGTTTGACTTATGAATGTCTATTCAAGAATTTAATCATTTGTCTTGACTATCAGATAAAACTATTGATTATGATAATTACTATTGTCTATTTTTTAACCTATTTAAATTAACATTGTACATTTCTTCTTACTATGATAATTATTTTTGCCCATTTATGTAAAGCTTGTCAATCACAATTTATGAACCGAAAGTCATAACACTTAAAAGTAACTTGTATCACTTAACACTTAAAAAGTAATTTGTATTCATTTGAACAAATTAGGTCTGGGCCTTAAGATTTTGACAGTATTTAACAAATGGTGACAATAATTGTGATCCCATTAAGTTACATACTTAGTGTTCTATAAATCACGGCTTACTAGATACTATACAGGCTAGCCGAGTTTTCAACAATGAAAACCATTTGACAACTTTTCCCGCTTGGATCGCCACAAGTCCTACCTATATCACCCACCGCTTTCAACACTGGATAGTATGCTTTGCCAGTTTGTCCAGTATTGCCATCTGGATTGTTAATGATTTCCGTACTCGGCTAGCCTGTATAGTATCTAGTAAGCTGTGTATAAATCCACATAATAAGTTTCGTGTTTAATATATTTTCATACTTTTACAGCTAACTACAGTTCACCACTTGCAATCAGCATTTGAGGAAGGTATTTCAACATTTTCTGTATTTTTATTTATTTCCATGTGTATACTTCAATATCTTCTATGTTATTATTCAAAATTAAAATCAGTAAATTTATTTGTATCTGTGGTATTCTTTCACTTCATTGAACTAACTGTGCTTGTACTAGTATTTATATTAGTAAAAAAACTCTTAACTTAGTGAGGTTTTTTTTTCAAAATGATTTTCTATAAAAATGCTCTTATCAATTTCATTAGCATGAATTAAATGGTATAAAAAATCATTGCTGCTTCACATTTAAAAAGTTAATAGTTAATCACTTGTTACACTTAAAAAATTTTTGTATGATTTCTGAACTACTATACTTTTTTATTATTGTCAGGATAAGTATTGTGCCCAGTTTAAAGAAAAAAAATTAAAGCTTTCATATTTAGAAATATCTAAAATTGAAATATAGCTTCATATTGAATAAATCAATGAATATTGTTCAAGCTTCTAATGGTTTTTGTTATCTTAACTTTCAGCTGCATCTTATTCTCACTACCACCCATCAAAAGGATATTGGTGGGAATTCAAAGACAATGAAAAATTAGGTATGGCAAACATTTTAAGTATTTTTTTTCATCTAAAAACTGAAGCCTGGTTTTAGTTTCTTGTGTTTTATCCACTTTTTTACTCATTGATGATCAGGGATTCATCCAGGTTTTTCTGCCAGGGTCCTGTTTTAGGAGTTTTGTAAAAAATTGCTAGTGCAACCACAGCATTCATAACTTTTAGAATGGGCCCAAAACTGGCAAATTCAATCTCTAAATTATAGAAACACATTCTGAAACAATTTTCAAACCACTTTTGATCTTTAACTTTTTGTGAAGAGTCTATTTTTGGAAATTTGAATTTTGTGAAAGCTCCTTTTTTGAAGATAAGAATTTTGTGAAGGGTCTGTTTTTGAGTATCATACTTTTGTGAAGGGTCCTTAAACGGATCCATTATTTTCAAGATGAACCCCTGATGATATATTACAATTATCACCCAAGTGATAACATATCTATCACAAACTGATCTGTATTTTTTTTTATTATCTATACTAATAACTCAGAATCCTCACGATTTATTGAGACCTTTTTGCTACTGTGGTTTTCTGCTGAAACCATAAAAAAAACCTATTTTGAATCCAACATTATAACTTATTTTTCTCATTTGTAAATCAACTCTTTCAGTTTCAGTATTTGGAAAAGGACATGATTTTTAAATTTAAATAAATTTTTAACATTCTTATCTTGTGTTTGGCGCGGTATGTCCCTATAGAGACCTTGCACCATAAAACCCAAAACTACCAACCAGTTTTAGTAGATTATCATATGTATTACACAGACCTCAAATATAAATTTGTTTTCAAAATAGGTTTACTTAATGTTCAGTATCAATTTAACCTATTCAACAAAATTTCACTTTCAATTTAAAACATTCTTAGTGAATACAATTCAAAAATTAAATGTTAAAATCTCTTTTTAAAACCCTATGAAGGATGTATTTTTGATTCTGCTGGTAAAAAAATTGGAACACTGTAACTACAGACATAGTTTGGGATATCTTTTCCCAGAGTATTGTGATAAAACATGAAAATTCTTGCACAAACATTGCTTTCAGAACTCTTTTTGAAGCAGATTTGAAACAAGTTCTCTATGATGACTGCCAAATAGAGCAGTCTTTCCAAGTGAAACAGTTAATTAACTCTGTACCTTTGAAATGTCATACTTTTAAACAGATGAAACAGGATATGTAAAACAGACTGGTCAAACATTTGAGTTAGACTAACTTGAAGATATCCTAGAACCATATCAAATTCTTAAAAAGGTTCTCAAGATTGTACACTGCTTTACTCTAAATTATCATTGGTAACTCGATGGAATTTTTCCCCAGCAAAGTTACACCAAACCTCTTGTGTCAGGGAAAAGGGAGTTGTCAAATGTTCTGTTGTAAATTTGTATCTATGTGCAATTTTATTCCAAGATAACATTATACCAAATAGAATAATTACCATTAGAGTTTGTTTTTCCAAAATCACACACAATATACAGTAAACCTCACTGAGTGACCACCCCTAATCAATGACAGGTTTTTGAAAATACCACTTTTTCCCCCCTATTCTTCTAATATTTAATTATGCCTTAATGCAACGACCAGCAAAAACCTGACACCCCTCCCTGTGAACAGTTTTCTCAATACGCAGAAATCTTTTACAGGTGTTTAAAGCTGGGAAAGGAAAAAAACAGTATTCCCATTCAATAGACTACCAATAACAGTTCCACCCATTCAAATTAATTTTGATATCATTCGTTCTACCATTGAAAGATTTGGTATAGTTAGTGCGTGTTTTATGAATCTAAACTATCTATTGAAAGAGATCAGATGATTTTGTTGCCTTGCAACCCTCCCTTCCCTTTTCTTTCAACATGTAGATTTATTGCTTCCTCCCAAACAATAACAAGACTAGCAACTAGTGACATTACTCAAAAGATAGTTACAATTCCATTATTGGACAGAAAACTGTCTTTGGCATGTATCCCAGAGTTTAGAAAAAGTTAGTTATCCACTTGAATTACTTTACTTTAGGTTTAGTAGTTAGGAACAAGAGCTTTTAACATGAATCAGAAGAGGGTGTTTCTAACTGTAGAACAGCACAACAAAAAAAGTGATACATCTAGATCAACGGTGGGCAACCTCCGGCCCGCGGGCCGGATCCGGCCCGCCACGTCATTTGGTCCGGCCCACGGAACATTTTAAAAATTGTACTCAAAAATCACATATTATTCTTGTCCAGATTTTTGTAACTTTAACATAATTTTTGTTTCTAATCAAAATATTAATCTATTGTAGATTAATGTAACTAACTTTATAATTATTGTATG
Source organism: Tetragnatha montana (assembly GCA_963680715.1). Taxonomy (NCBI): domain Eukaryota; kingdom Metazoa; phylum Arthropoda; class Arachnida; order Araneae; family Tetragnathidae; genus Tetragnatha; species Tetragnatha montana. The sequence goes on along the minus strand of OY796677.1, from coordinate 7,784,120 downwards.
TAATATTATTCTAGTCCAGATCAGTGGCGGATACAGGGGGTGGCACTCTGGAAAGTGCCCCCCCTTGGACCCAAAAATCATTCATAAGTACAAAAAAAAGTCCCAAAAAGTACCCAAAATGAGTTAAAAACCTACTTTTACAGGTAAAATTTCCAAAATTTTGACATTTTTTTTTCAAAAGATAAAGATGATGGTCTGAAGAAGTGCCCCCCCATTGGAGCCGTGCTGGATCCGCGCCTGGTCCAGATTAATGTAACTTCATTATAATTATTTTATGTAATCTAGATATTGTACAAGTCCAGATTAATTTTTAACTTTAGAATTAAACTTCATAAATATATATAATAAAAGGCCTCATTTTTTTACTTAAAGAATATTACCTATTATCTACTCTTTGGCCCTCCACGACATTATAATCTTTGAGTCCGGCCCGCGGATTCGAAAAGGTTGCCCATACCTGATCTAGATATTTCCTTCATTTTAATCGAATGTAACATTTTATTCCATATTTTGTATTCATAATGTGTGGGAAACAATTGTTATAGAGCTTTTTTACCTATAGTAGTTTGAAAAATGTTTTGATTAAGTTGTAAAGCTGTCCCTTTCTGATTTTAAGGTTACCCTTTCTGAGCGAACATCCCTCTTAATGACCGATTTTTCTCAGAACGGAAGGTCGCTCAAGAGAAGTTTTACTGTACTAGTTAGTTTAAAAGGAAGAGATAAACTAATTGATAATTTGTACAATGAATCTGATCACAATACTGCTATGATGGTAGTATTAATTAGAAATGAAAATGAACCTTATTTAAAAAAACAGCTTTTCTATTACCTTTCAGAAAAAACCAAAGCAAAGGAAGAGCCTGGGTCTGCCTTCCAGCGGAGGAGAGTGGATATCCTCCTATCTGAATTGGCCAAGAAGTTCCCCCCGAAGCTGCCTTCTCCGCCACAGCTTGAAAAGCAGACTACTGGTAAGCAGATTTGTCTTTCTTTCAATATCCTCTATCTTCTTATTTGAATTATCTGTTATCTCTTTTACTTTGGGTAAAAATTGTTTATTGACAGTTTCAGACTTATTACATTTTATCTCAACATAGTTTGTATTTTCTTACACAAAAACATTGTCTACCTATTGTTCTGTGTTCTGTTGCCTACAAATTGGATTAATGCATTGCATGGTTGTTCCTTTTCATTCCTCAAACAAATTGAACTCATATTAAGCTTTTACCTAGACTTACCATATTTTCTTGAGTCCAACCCAGAACATATTTTGAAATTACTCAAAAAGTACCAGAGATTTATTTACAATTAAAAACTAAGTGAAAGACATTTAAACTAAAAGAAAACATACGTCTAAATAGAAATATCAAATTTTATATATATTCATGTGTACTTTTTACTTATTACTCTTTTGAAAAGTTGCTTGTTTGACTTAATCTTATCATAAAATTCACAACAAGAAGTAAGTTCTTAATTAATTGTAACATTCAAAAGATGTTTTATAAAAGATACAGAAAGTTCAGCAGACCAAATGTTTCCCATGATTAAAAAAAAACTCTCTAAACAGGAGCAGATGTTCCAGGCAAACACATTGCAAACTCAATTATTTTATAAGTATTGCTACAAGAAGAATTAGTATTTTTTTAACACCTAAAATATTGCATTCCACTTTTCTTCAACAGTATCTGGTAGCTTTTTAGAACTAGAACCGCAGTCTACACTTTATTTTTAAATAACCTTGTTTAACAATGTACTGTCTATCAAAACAAAGTAATTTCAAACATCTTGGTCAAATTTTTTTGATAAAAATGCCTCTTAAATCTTAAATGCATGAAACACCTGACGGCACTAAAAGTCTCTAATTGTACAGGGTAATCCCTGAGGTATGGTAGACCTAGTTTTACTCAGAATTTGCAATGTTTTTATACACAAAAAATGTTTGACCTTGAGTTAGAAGTTGTGTTTAATGAAAAAGAGACTAGTGGACATCTTAAGAACTCAACTTCTTTAAAACGATTTTTATTGTTATCATTAATTGGTTTGCTAGAATCTTTCTTTAAAATCTCTTTAAGTCAATTTTACTTGTTGGAAGCTATTAGTGAAATCTTTGTCTTGCATCCCTTTTTCTCAAGTAATAAACTATCCTAAAAATATCAATGTCCCAAGCCCCAACTACATTAATTTTACTCCTGTGGCATTCAAATAAAATAACCAAGAATTACAGTTTAACTGGTTATTTAACATAATATTTTGATTTTTAATAACCATACCAACATTAACAAATTCATGGTGGTAACTTCTATACTTACAAGGAAAAATGTTTCTAAGGTCTATTTTATTCTTACCTTTGATACATTATTATGCATTCATTCGATAACTTTATACATTATTCACCAAATAACAGTTTTATCCATCTATGATATGTCTTTTTGGAAAAATGTCATTTCTGCCAGTTGGTAAAAAGGGTTTTTAGTTTTATAGACTGTTGACTTACTGAATTTCAAGAAACAGTACCAAACCCTCTTTAGCATCTTACATCTGTTTAACATGTTGACTGCCATATGAGCTACATTTAACTCACACCTTTTTTTTGTGCAAGAGGTTTCATGAGTTAAATATAACTCCTTTCACACTCCTTCGAATTTGTTATGTGAGCTGTCCATACTTCACAAATACCATGTTATTCTAATGTAAGCATATTTTGTATGGCCTCAGAGACAAAACAAACTGAACTTGTCTTGGATTTTACTTCAAAAGGTAACTTTTTGTATGTTTTGGAACTGAGACAAATTTTCATGTGAAATAAACTAGCCCCACAGACAAAAAATGTTTTTCATATTGTGGCAGTCAACGTTTTAAAGCCAATGGTTAGCACTATCTTTGCAAAGTTACCATTCTTACACTGGTACAATAACTTCATCACATGCTTTCTTGACGTTTGGTTGTTGTCAGGATCCAGTCCTAGTGTATAAACACAACTGCTCTCAGACCATTTCAGCATTCTTGCTTGAGCCTGTCCTCGGGGCTATAGCCGAGTTTCCTCTCGCTTTTGGTTCTATCAAGACACTGACAAAGAAGATCCTTGGTATCTCAAAAACAGCTGTATGCCTGTCTTGACCTTATTTTTATTTGTGCACATTATATGTTGTTTCTACATCACATTTAGAAAGCACAAAGTATTTCTATATCTTTATCTTTTTAACATCACATATGACCTTTCTTCATTTTTTTCCAGAAGAAACAGCAGCGGCCGCAGCAGCAGCTTCCACTACAGCCACTGCACCTGTCACAGTAAAGACGGAGCCCAAAGTGGACATAAAGACTGAAAAGGCGGACACTCCTCCAGCCTCTGTGTCTGCTCCGCCCACTACCACTGCAGCCTCCTCTGCCACTGGAGGAGCACCAGCCATAGCCCCGCCCTCCGTGTCCCTCCCTCCTCCTCCACCACCCCCGCCTCCAGTGCCAAGCCCCGCCCAGAGGCCTACTAGTGTCAGTAGCATGAAGCCACCTCCAGAGAAGAAACCAAGGATCGTATGAGCTTTTGCTCATTTTTTTTTTTTTTTTTTATTTTGTATAGTAGGACTGAATTCTGTGAAAATTCAAAGAACTGTGTTTTTTCAACTTGTTTGTAGAATTTTGTGGGACTGCATTGTAGATGTTTTTGTTTGTATAGAATGAAGGTATGTCTCTTTTAAAAATGTCTGATTATTTAGTAGTGACTAACACAGAACATAAGACCTGAAAAAAAATTCACATTAAAAACTTAGCTCATTTGCACAACAGCTCATGTGGGCCAAGGCCTATAGTTTGTCTTTTTTTCGCTAGATGGTTAATGTAACTCTAAATGAGCCAGGCCATACACTTCCTAGGGTTGGGGAAGGTATAGAGAGGGAGCTAAACTGATGGTTACTATAACTATCCCACCTCCCTTCCCTCTTCTTAAAAGCTTCTTCAAGTTACCTTCAGCTAGCTTCCCTGTACCCCTACTCAAACTTGGATGTCCATGTTCATTTTCATGACCAAAAGCCCTAGACTAGACAGTTAAGTGGTAAGCCTCAGACAAAACCCCTAGTTTCCAAGCCTATTTGGTTCACAGTATGTTGACCCATTGAAAGTAAGAAAAGCTGAGTTTACATTGCTTGCTCAGCCCATATATTGAATACAGGACCTTTAGCATGGGGGCACTGAGCAGTTTGAAGAATCACATACATTAAAATGTTTTAGTAAAATAATACATTAAAATGTTTTAGTGAAACAATACATGCTATTATAAAGTTTGTGAAATGAACAGAAATACTGTTTCTATGTTCTGTTTTTTCCAAATTTAAATTATAGGTACAAAATGAATTCACTTTGTTGAACATATCTTGATCCTTCTTTGATGTCAATGGCTGAATCATTTGTAGACTTTGGCTTACTGTACTGTAATTCTACACTATAGACAAACATACACTGATACTAATAATACTACTAATTATACATTGTAATTCATACTGTTCTTGGTATGACTATCCCTCCCAAATTTTAATTTGACTTGTTTAAAGACAACTACACTGTTAAGCTGCTCTTATAATAAACCTTGTATAGAGTAACACATCATGTTTTCAACTACCCTGCAGTCACTGCAGGCTTTCACAATATTAACTATCCTACATAAGAGGATTTATATTCTACTGACTCAGTGGAAATAGCAAAGATAATACAAGCACACCATAAGATATATATCATTAGAGGATACGACACCACCACCACCATAGAGTACACTTTAGATATGTATTATTGAACCCCTTATTACAAGCTTTTTTAGTCCTTAGTAAACTGTGCTTAACATGATTTCACATTTTTCCCTTTGTCCTTCTTATTAGTTAACAGACATTAAATTTCAGTCTCTACTTCTTGTGTACTAACTCACACAGTAGAGAAGAAAACTTAATCTGAGTCTTCAGTTCTTACTCATGGAATTTGGTGGGAATTTTACTGAATTCTATTTAAGTTTTTAAACCAACAAGTTAATATTCAGGTTGCATCTGTTTTATGATTTAGTTTAAAAATTGAGAAGCCAGACTCCTTACTAAACCTTAAAAATTGACCAATCCCATTAGTCTCTACCTTGTTATGATTTACAGCAGTTGTACACAGAATCAGAAATCTAACTTCAAACAGAAAGTAAATAGTACTACCAATCCTTTTCCACATCAAACACAATCAGAGGTTAGCTTTTGTCCTACTTAAAAGCATTAGAGTTCACTTACACTTGTAAAGGGCAAATTATGCCCTCTTGCTATGTTTACATTGACAGTTTATTTCTAAATCAAAGTATGATGAATTCACCTGTTTATAATTCATTGTTCCTTCTAAACCTGTGAAAGCAAATCTTTCCCTAGAGCCCTGTTTCAGGCTTCATTTTTTTTTTCATGTTTAGGACTATCTGAAACATCAGGGAATGCACCATCATGTGAGCATTTTAAATCCCCAAAAGAGAGAGAGTAATGTCTTTAATATAAAATTTTCTATCTAATGAATCTCCCAATAGAAAAATCCTATTTTCAACTTTTTAGTCTAGTGCCAAGGAAGAGACTAGGCATTAGGGTGGTCCTTATTTTTAAAGTTTGGAAATCTTTATGCGTCGCCCCCCCCCCCCAAATTGTTCCATCATACAAATAAATGATTTTTGCAAAATTTTAGCTCAATCAAAAAATAATAACACGTGCCCCCCCCCAGGCCTTAAAGTTTCAAAAAAAAGCTGATTTTATTGAATTTTTTTTTAATTGATTTTTTTTTTTTTTTTTTTTTTAGCTGAATTTTTTTTGCATGGTACAAATCGTATAAACACCCTCAAGGGAGTTTTTGAATTCCCCATGAGTGAATCGCTTTTTTTGTTAAATTACATAGAATGTGGGACTTGCCAAAATTTCGAATATTTTTATTTCTTTCTACATGATAAAATTTTATTTTCAGCTTGAAATTCGACAGAAATGTTTATTTTGGGAGTTGGAATGGACGGTTAACCGATGTAAACAACAACAAACAGTCCGACATTTTTAACTCTAGTGATAGTTCCGGTGTATCCCTCCGCTTATGTTTTCTATGGGAAAAAGGCGTAAACAGGCTCATTTTCTCAAATAATTTTTGATTAAAGTACAGTTTTAAATGTTTTCCAAATAGTATCATCCATAGGATAATGATGAGCTTAGTAATTTCGTTCAGCTTTCTATCCATTAACTTAATCACAAAAAATATTATTAGATTAACTTTAATACGAATGGGTTGCTAGATTTTACGATTATCGCTCAATTTGGCGGTATTTACGTTTTGTTTCTGTAGTTTCGTTACACGAGTATTTTGGTTATTTAGTTGATATCTTGATTATTTAACTTGAAATATATGCTCATAGATGTAAAATACCCAGTAAATATCTCAGTATATATCCAAAAAATAAGTTTTTACATATGTAAATAATAAACACTGGCGCACATTGGCGGTTGCTGGCGCTCTGAAAAGATGCCAAAATGTAACCCGGAAGTGCTTAAAGACTCATTTTCACTACCGCCCTCTATACTGAGTTTGATGGCTGCTAACCATCCATACTTTAAATTTACTTAATAAAATTTCCTTTCAGAATTTTTTTTTATTTAATTTTTTCCCCATTTTTTTGAATTTTGAAAAAAAATTTTTAAGAAAGGCAGTTATGTTGCACATCAAATCAAAGATAATAAAATTACAAACAAAATGGCACTAATTTCAGGTTTTTAAGTTGTATAGACCTCTTTTTAAAGTAAATAAACAAAACCGGAAGGGTGGGCTGCGAGCTTCCGGTTGTGTATGGGCGCCAAAAATCGTGTGTTTTCGCTCTTTTGGCGACATAACGAAGTATGGTTTTGAAATTATTTCCCATAAAAACAAAAGTAAACAAACCCCGATCGGACTATTATTTTTAAATAAAACGTTTAATGTGTGAATCTTTTTTTAACTTTAGAGACTGCAAAAGCTTATTTAATCCCAAAGTTGACTAAATTAATTTCAAAGTAAAAAAAGAAGAATGAAAAAAAAAACCCGGCCTAAAGCCAACGGAAACGGAACAGAACAGTATATTCCGTGGTGAAAGAAAAACAAGGTAAGCTTTTTTTTTCTTAATAATTTGTAAAAATTAACTATTTTTGATTTTAATCAAGTCTTACTATATGATTACTTATTCCATAAGGAGTTTTAAATTGTCCAAACTCACAATGTCTCGATCAATTTAACCATGATTTATTGAAATGTAACTCGAGAAAAATATTACGGTTCTACTTTGTTATTTTGGTAGATACCTTAACAATTCTTCCCCCAACTTTGGTTATCGTAATATTTATACAGTTTATAAAATAAATTGCTGAAATAAAACTGTGATCAACTAGTCAAAAGTTATTGAAATTTTTAGTAAATTGGTAACTTTTAAGCATATTAATATATGCTCTTAAAAGAGTGCTTTGAATTATAAATAATACATCCCACAAGCTAAAAATAGATTTTCTACATGACAACTCATTTAAACTCTTACTTATTATTTGATATAATAGAATTAATTGATTTATGAAATAAACGATTTTGTTTTTAAAAAAAATTATCTGGAAGTAAATGCGTTTCTTCCATTCTAGGTTCTATGTAGATGTTAACACAGCCTCTCTTGATGTGTCTGGACCTCAGACCTAATAAAACTGCTGCAGAAGTGACAAAGTATTTTTTGAAAGGTAAAATGACATTTTATTGAAATGTAGAGTGTGAATAAGTAGAATGCTTTTAATATAGTAATGTACTTCACAAGGATAATATTTAATGAGTTTCTAGTTTTGCTGATAGATATTACAATGATTAAATGTTATGTTTTAGATAAGATGACTTTGTTAGTTTCATTTGCATATTTGATCAAGTTTAGTCATGTATTTTTGTCAAAAAGGACTGTTGATAAAATAAACAATTGTGAATTTAAAATTTTAATCAAGGATTAAACTGATTTGGTGTGTAACATTTTAAGGTAACGTGATAAGCCATTAAACAATTCGCCAAAATCAAAACAGTTACTAAAAAATTTTCAATGCTCTACTCATCTATATATCTTTTTCTGTTTTTTTGGTGACAGTCACAGTTTTAACATTAATGAAAAAAGTGGACAGCTTAATACCCAAAAAATCTACCCATTTCATCATTAACTAATTTATTTTTGAAGTATGCTAATTTTATTCCTCTTATTATAATACAGTAGAACCTAAATAAAGCGGCCCCCTTCTGAGACCAAAAACATGGTTGTTTTAACAAAAGAAGGGAATTGTACTTAACGAATAAAACTATTACTGTGATAAAACAATCAGTACTTTTATCAGGTCGTATCATAGGTTCTAATATACTAATATAATAATACAAGCTACTATTATAATACTACTAATGAATCTTCAGATAAATTAAATTAGAGCTCTTTAACTTGGTTCCCCTCTTTCTGTATGTTGCTTAAGTTTCTACAAACTATGTTTTTCAATTTAATGCTTGCTTTCCTTGTACTCAATACTATTTACAAATATCATTTTCCCATTATTTCCTTCAAATTGTTTAAAAAACAGTAAATATTTTAGCTTAATAATACTAACAACATGTTGTATTTAAAGCTTGAAGACTTTTACTGTTGGATTGAGGTATATTCTGAGCCTATATAAATTTGATTTAAAATGCAACATTTTTTTAGATAGTTACATGCCACATTTACAAATATTTTGAAGAAAAAAACATAACTCAAGCTAACCATAATCTGTCAGATTTAGATAAATTGTAGAGGTAAGAATAGAAATGGTAAAAGTAACACGATACTCCTATTTCATCTCGCTAAAATCCTATTCATGGACAAATTGTTACACCGAAAGACTATTTCCCCACCAAATTATTTCTCAAAATGGACCATTACACTAACAGAATGTTTTCCAAACAAGATGCTTCTCCATATTCCAGTACACTCACTGTAAAGAAGTTTCACAGAATTCCACAACACTGTCAAAGCGTTTCAACGAATTGATCATTACACCTGTCTTTACAGTCAGTTATTAAGTCCTGTCGGTGTTATGGAATTCAGTGAAACAATTGTCAGTGAATTGGCTTTTCAGTGTAATTGAATTGGGGGAAAGGTCTGTCGGTGTAATAAGGCCATTTAATGAAAAGAAGAAATTTGTCTGGTGCAAGGTTCTCGATAATGTGGCTTTTGATGAGATAAGTGTGATGATTGCAATAGTAAAACTAATGTTTAATTCTTCAAGATAGACTTATGAACAACAGCCTGAATGTGGATTTAGGAGTAATTGTTTAACTGCATTAAAGTATTGGTCAAAATTTAACTTCACTCCCTGAACTGGCAAAAAAAATGGAGTGAAGAATACTTATAAATTAAGTAAAATCTTAACCATTTGCTAAGGGGAAATATCAAGAATGAAAATGACATGGGGAATGTGTTAAGTTATTGTGAACAACTTTTATAATATTCTTTGTTTTTTTATACAGGCAACATCTATCCGAGTAACCCATGACTGGGAATTCCAATTACAACAACGACGAAGGATTCAGTTGTTCTTTCATTCATTCTTTCATGCAGATGAATATTCATCTTTAGAATGCACATGGATCTTCATTCAAGATCATTTTAAAACTGAAAGGACCTATGTTGTGACTCTGGCATATCTTTGGAATGTGATGCTATTGTGTGTACTAGATTTAACATGTAGATTAAAAGTACTGCCCACATAATTCTAAAAATATTGATGGTTCTCAAATAACTTCTTTGAATAAATTATGTTATTTTAATAAAATATTTATTTTAGAATAACTTTGTGTTCATTTCTTGTAGCTAATGAAAATGGTACTCTAGGCTAGGATTAGCTGAGTTCTCCCTATATTTAACTTATTGGCAGACTTTTACTAATAAAAATATTTAAAGCAGCACTGCTTGTTGAGATATTTTAGTTATTTATTTTCATATTTGCAAATATATGTTGATTTATCAAAAAAAAACATATTTGGAAGTTGCTTGCGCCCCAACTTATCCTAGAGTACCGAGAAATTTTTTCAAAATATTTGATATTATCTGATAATCAGTTGAATTTTCAAAGCATACTGCCACATGTGGGCTTAAATCTTCTACTTAAGTAGGAATAAGGATTGAAACAAAGTATCATTGAAAATTGGCAACCTTTACTTTTGCTCGAGTTTACTATATCATTTAAATGCAAATTTCGATTTTTAAAAGCAAGCTTATGGTTTTGTCTTGGAGAAATCACCATAATAGGACATCAATAAATCATGAGAGCTCAAAAAGAGGGAAGGGGTCTATTTAAAATCTCATGTCAACTTTTAGTTTGGAGATAAGCTTTTTTATCATTTTTACCACAAGTTTAGGGAAAATATCCATATTAGTCAAAACAACAAATCATTATCCAAATCATTCATGATAATTACAAACATAATACCACTTTTTAAAATTTAAGTTATAGAGTAAACTCCAATGAGAATTTGAAGGGGGGAGGGAGGGCTCCATAATCTCGCCTCACATAATTTATGGGTATCCTCAAATGTGTTAGAAATTGTCAGTTTTGTGTGATTTGGGTTCAGTGTCAATTATGAGAAATTAGGTTTAACCAGTGGTGAAGCATGAGTTGCAAACAGGAAAAGCGCTATGTAAACATGACATACACATTTACAAAAATTATACTTGAAACATCCAAGAAGTTACAAATTTCAAAATAAAACTATAAACACTAATATTACAATCAACCTAACATATGGCAAAATAACAATCAACTTCCAGTGCTTCTCCTCTTTGCAATTCATGCTTCGCCACTGGGTTTAACATGCATTTCAAGAAAAGTTATATTTTAAACTAAATATATTTGCAATGCAAATTTCTTAAAAAAAATTTAATGGAAAAATAGGACCTTACCAGAGGGATTGAGGTTGTTCTCACAAGCTACTACGATTAGTTAAGTGAGTAGCAAGGATCGACTTCCACTAGTTTATCTGCAACATTTTACGAAGTGAAACCAATCCATATGACTCACACCCAATAAACCAATCCAACACAAGGAGAAGGCAATGACCTTCAAGCGAAATTCCAAACAAACTTTCTGCCTCTCCCTGGGAGGGAATGAGTAAATGGATGATGCAATACCATGAGGGGATCAACATTTATACTACATTTTAGCGAATTCCAATACACTGAAAAGCCATTTCACAGAATCGACCATTACACTTGACCAATCATCCAATGATTGGTAATGAAGTCATGTCCGTTTAATGGTCGATCCAGGAAAGTACAAAGATGTAAAAAATCCTAATCAAAGTAATAATTTGAAAACTGAATGCCCTTTCCCTCCAACTTTATTGTTTTTTGACACTGAGAAGCATATTGTTTTAATTTATGTCTCTCTAGTGTCATCAATAGGAAGAAAACAATTCTATCATCATCCAATTTTAAGAAATTTAGAATATAAAAAAGAAAGTGCAGATCTAATATAAAGTTTATTTTGAGGAGTCGTAAAATACTCCATCACTTTCAGATTACTATTGTGAAATAAAAATCTTTTGCAAAAAATAGTCTAGAAACAGTCTCTTAAAATTGGAAGATGATTGACATGCTTAATTCAGCACTCTGAAATCTGAAAAAAAAAACTCAATGTGTCAAGATTAGAAAATTTGAAAGACAGAAAAATGAATCTTAATACAATCACACTTAAATACTGTTATTTAGAATGAAACACAGACATTGGATTTAATTTGTTTTTTAATCAATCCTAAATGGACATAAATGCCCATATGAAATACAGACTTAAAGAAACTTCAATACCTATATAATACCACCAGATACGCTACATTAATAATGGAATTGGAGAATTAAAAAAATAGGGAAATTAAAAACCTGATTTTACAGTTCACAGGGCAATGAAAATAAACCCTGATGTAGTATCTTCTGTAGTATTATTACTACCAGAAATACTATAATACAATATATCTGTAGCTGGGTTTTTGTTTACTATCAAACGGGTAAATAAAAAGAGACAGATTGGTCGCCGCTACTCCGGAGTGGGAAATAAAGTAAAAGTAGTCTTTCCAGATTTCGGTTTTGATTAATTTAAAGAAAATAATATGAATAAATTAATAAGTATTAGCTATATGCTCGTTAAATCCAAGAATAATAAAAACAACACACGACGGAATACAAACAAAAACAAACACGGTCGCCAATAATAGCCAGATCAAAGAATAGCCAAATACAACGCCAAAAGAAGTAACCCGGAAGTAATCCAAGCGCCCGGATCGTAGCGCCACCAAGTTCCGGTTGAAGAGGTCTATAGAACTGGAGTTACTAGCTTTTTTAAAATGCAGAAAAAACAACTTTACAAGTTATTTTTACTTTAAAAAATTTTTGCTACCGAAAGAGGGGTGATAGAAGAATGGAATCTGGAACATTATAACTATAACTATGTTAGATTTTCATAAAAAAAAATCAAGAAGAACATGGGAGGGTTTAATCTTTGGTTTTTTTGATGTTTTGTAAAAAAATCAGCACTTTTTTGAAACTTTAAGGCCTGGGGGGCACGTGTTATTATTATCCGAATGAGCTTAAATTTTGCATACATTATTATTTTCTATAGTGACACAAAACTAGGGGGCGACACCAACGGAATTCCCCCAAAAAAATTTTACCATACAAATAAGGACCACCCTACTAGGCATAATAAGACTATCTGATTTAATATCCATGAGATCATTATCAAACAAATCGAAAATACAATACATTGAACTATGTTTCAAAAATTTATTTTGTCAATGCAATAAAGAGATATTAAGTTTATATTACTCAAGCTCCATAAAAACATTTCTCATCAAAATATATTGATATGTGAAGAATAAAAACTCATAAATGTCCTCCCATGGGTGAGATATTCATCTGGAATATTTCAAGAACATAAATTCTTGTTTAAAAGAGTTTTCAGTTTAAACTTTTAGTTATCTGTTTTACTTGGTATACTTACATTAAGATATCTGTAAAACAAATTATGAGAAATCCATCATAGTACTATTAATTCTTGTCAAGCCTGCTCAGAAGGTATACAGGATAGGGTGATTCAAAACTCATGGGGCAAAAATGAAAGGGTATTCAAAATGAATTAAAAGTTCTTATTGTTAGTACATTTTAAAGACAACCTCTTAAGGACAAAAACCTTAAACAGTCTTTATAAATAACTAGTACTATGGTGGATCCATGGGGGCTATTGGGGCAATCCACTTTCCATCCAAAGGTCCAAAATGTTAATTAAAAGAGCTAAACTCAACTGTAATGTGTCAAATATCAAAAATATTTCTGGGGGAGGACCCCAAACCCCATATTTGCTTTGAATACAGTATTATACTCAAAATTTTTACATTAAATAGTTCAAGAGTCAAAAAATCTTACACACCAATATAAGACCATTCCATTGGGGTGTTTTTGTAACCTGTTGAATTTTTAGCTTTACAAGGAGGAAATTTTACAAATATTCTGGCAGGAGTCCCCTAAACCCCAATTTGTTTTTGCTGGAGGCTAAGTATTGTTAAAGTTTGCACAAATATTCAAAACAGGTTTTTATATAAAAGGCCAAAGCCTCCCCCCCCCAAAAAAAAAAAAAAATTGGTGAACTAAAACGAGTTTAAATCCTGTTTTTAAGGGTCGAATTTTCTGGGGAGGACCACGAGACTCCCCTTTTAATCTTGCTTCCCCCAACAGAAAGTCTTAAAATGTATATCTGGAACTGGACAGAACCGCCACTGCACCCCTATCATTTTCGCTCATGAGTTATGAATATCCGTGTATCATCCGACGATAAAAATGTAACATTTCTGACACGAGCTTGAGTTGAGGCCCTCAACTAAAAATTTTAACTATCTTTCTCAAAGCTTTCAGCTGTGTCTCTATCGCTCAGCAGACCATAGACGTAGCTCAAGAGAAAGTCCCTCCAGCTCTCGGGCACGCTTTGCAGGAAGGAGTACACCATTCTGTGGTGGACGGGGGCAGACACATAGAGAGAAGGGATGGTCTCGTCCAGAACGGCCGACTGGATGTCGCGGAGGATGGGAGAACCTTCCAGGGTGTCGGGGCTGCTCAGACCGCAGTTCCGCATGGCAGATTCGTGGTAGCTGAGTGGAATGAAAGTTGAATAAGTGTTGCAGATTCACTAGTACTATAGAGCATTTTCAATCACGTGTCTCCGATCACGTGATTAAGCTGGCTTGGAGGACAGACAACTTTTCTTTAACATTAGGCTCCCATAGAGAATACGCACTGCATTTAGTTTTTATAAAAAAAAGTTCATTTAAAAAGATTCTTTAGGCTCGGTTAAAGACCGGAACGAAAGAATAATAGTTATTGAAGGTAAGTGCATATGTTTTTGTGTTTTAGTGGTAAGCTAAATTTAGAAAAAGACTTATTACGAGGTGACATGTTTTTGTTTACATTTGTTAGAACAATATGCGAGTCCGATACATCTGTAAAATACTTATAATATGCTACTGAAACTAAATATTGAATAATTAATAAATAATTAAGAATTTTAAAATATGTTAGTAGCATTGTGAGTGGTACTTGCAATTAGAACACTGGCAGAAATGGTTTCAGCAATTAGAACACTGCTAAATATAAAATGTAGTATTATTGAATGACTTATAATATGCAGAGATGCCATTTTAGAGTAAATAAAAGTTACTTTAAAGTAAACTTTGGAGAAAAACATAAAACATCCTTATTTTTCAAAATTCACATCAAAAGTAAACAAATAAACGATGTGCATCCTATAGTTTTCCATCATACTGTCTGTCATCCAAGCCTCTGACGTCACAAGCCTGTGACGTCATGTGCGAATGCTCTCTTGGACCTAGCAACGGCTTTAGCAACAGACGCGTTGATCAACAGCAGTTAACAGTTAAAAGAAAATTACTGGTCGTGGAATGCTTCTATTGGAGCAATCACGTGACCCCACACCTAGCAACCGACGCGACGTAGCAATAGATACAGCTCGTGCAGAGACCAGTGGGGAAAAAAAATAACCAACCAATCTATGTATGTGTTGTCCTGATCCACTCTACTACACACAACAATAAGAATACATGATTCCTATGGGCCCTAATTATACTTTTGTATTAGGGACCCTTAAAAGGCCACATATTTTTGTTAAATCCCCCCCAAAAAGGCTGTATGTTTAATCTGACTTATTTGTCTCCATGCGCAGCAGGTTTTGGGGAAAAGCCTCCTTCTAAAACCGAATAGGAATTAGTATTAAAATGCGTCAAATTTCCAAATAATTTCTGTGGGAGAACCCCTTCAAACCCTTTTTAAGTATAGAGTTGTATGGAAAGGAAAGGTTGTATGGAACCCTTTTTAAGTATAGAGTTGTATGGACTCGTTGTATGGAAATATTTGCCATACTTAAAGGTTCTGATCGTATTCAGAAATTAAGAAACATTGCATTCGATGAATTTAACAAATGGAAAGTTTGAGATGCTGTATAGAAAAAGACAACATTTTGTTCATTTGTGCTTAAAGGTAGAGGACTTGCAAAGAATGCTACTTTGTTTTATCTTATTATTATTATTGGGTAATTGTCTTTCATGTGTCATTGAAATAAATCTTTCAGAAAACTCTAAGTGCTATAGGGAAAAATTTATTTGGCTGCTCTAAGTTTTAGGTTCAGTTGTGTTAAGATTCCTTAAGAAATATTTCACCAGTGTAAAGGAGTTCAAATTGAAATACTATATACACTGAAAGAGAATTTTTCTACTCTGATCAGTATCGATAGGATTAAAGAAGATTAATAAATTATTAGAGTAGGGGGATTTATAAAAAATTCAACGAACCCAAAAAAAAAGCTTTTAAAATACTCACGATTTCAAATTAGAGACATTGAGTTATTTAATAAAAATATAATTTTTGTAAATGGTCAAATTTGTTCAAAATCGGATTGTAAAATTATGATTTAAATTTTTGTCATAAAAGTGGAAAAGTTATATCCCTAAGATCGTATAAAAACTAGTACGTATCTAGTATTTCTGGTAAAATTCATCCTATCATGGAGTAAAAGGAATTAAAAATAAAACTACCCCTAGAATATACGTTGACAACAATTTTATAAAAACAAGGAAATACTATTCAAAAGGTTCCGTCCGAACAAGAGTGCTTAATGTCAGCTTCTTAGTCTTCCGCTAGAGGGCAGCACCACTCTGAAAAGTGGCACCGCCGAGCTGAAATGGTACCGCGAGGACGATTTCAGAGGAGAAAACGCACTTTTACCCAACAGTGTAGCCAGAGGGGACATGGTTCCCAGTACTCAGAAATTTTCATTGTTTGACATTAGGAAAAAAAAGCTACTCCATATACTCCTCTCCAAATACTAATATCACCACCGAAATTTTTTCTGGCTGTAATCCTTTGACTTGAAAAATTTTCAATGTTATTTGGGTCTAAAAAAATTAACTTCGTGGAGCACATAGAGTTGTGAGGCATAGCACAGTGGGCTTTACACTGGTAATGGAGTTTTACACCATCTCTTAAATATCAAAATCTTTAATTTTAACCTATTGAAAATTTTCTCCTGAATCAAAAAATATGCTTGTCTTTTCCTAGAAAATTTTGTTAGTTAATTGTAAGATATATTTCATTTCAGAAAAGCTCTCGTCAAAAGTGCCTCTCGGAAATGTGGAAAACACCATTTCCTAATTCGTATATATTTAAGCTTTTAACTTATTTATTCTTCTTCGTGTTCCTGTATATTATAACATGTTGCTTCTTCCTGTGTAATTGCCCGGATTGTTCAGACTCTGGCGAACGATGTAAATTAAGTGCTAAATAAAGATAAACACATGTTCCCTCACCTCCAAAAACGTTCCTCGGTGATCTCCTCCCTCTGTCGAGGGGTGAGGGCGTCCCACATCTCTCGGGCGTTCTTCTCGTGCATGGCCATGATGCCTGTTGCGCGGGCGTAGTCCCCGGGGCGCACGCACACCACTCTCACCCCCGAGGGGCCCAGTTCTAGCCTCAGGGCGCGCAGGAAGCCCTCTAGGGCGAACTTGGAGGCGCTGTACGCACCCAGCCCCGGGTACGCCAGAACGCCGTTCACGCTCGTGAGCGTCACGATGCGACCTGGATGAGAGACAGATTGTTATGGTGGATTTACATTCAGGGTTGGAAAAAAACATGTTTTTTTTTTCAAAAAAAAAACAAAAAACGGTTTTTTTGTTTTAAACGTGTTTTTTTTTGTTTAAAACGTTTTATTTGTTTTTTTTACCCTCGACACAGAAATTCTAAAAAAAAACCCATGATTTAAAAAGAATTAAATTAAGTTTTTTAAAATTGAAAATGTATTAACAAAGCTCCCCCTGATATCAGACGGCATCTTGAGCTTTTTAGCACCTTTTTCTTGAAGCTTGGCTGAAGCAAAATGATTGTTTTGGAAATATGTTACTATGTCAACAACTTCAGCTTTAACAATAGAAATTTTGATATTATTTTGCTAAAATGTATAAGATACGAGCTGAACATTCATGTTACCTATTATAATATTATTCCTTCCAGTCCTTTTTAGTTCATTGCGTATTTTGACGACATTAGCAGCATTGATCGTTTAAAATATTAAAATCAAACAAAGAACAGGTCAATTATAAAAAATATGATTTTTAAACAAGTTTATTTGTATTTTTTATTAAATAACTTTCTAGAAAAAAAGTCAAATAAAACAGTTGGAAGTAAATATTAAGTTTTATATACTAACTAGCTGATATGCCCGCCGTTGCTCGGGGGACAAAAGGCTTATCAAACTGTGTGTTAAAATAAATAAGAATTATCGTTTGCTGCAATAGAGTCAGCAGTCTTCCCGCTAGGATTCTTTTTTGATGCCATACCACTTCGTTAAGATGTAAAAAAAAACTTTAAAAATACCACCTGTTTAGATTTAATGTGTGAAATCCCCATCCCCGTTTTTAAAGAGTAATTTTTCAAAATAGAAAAAAAGTCAGGGGACCTTCTGAACCCCATTATTTTTTTCTCTTTTGTCCTTTTCTCCCTCCATCCATTTCTGCAATTTGTATAAATGTATATTTGAGGCAAATTTCTCCACCTTCGCTTCACAATAAAGATATATTATTGAACAGCAATGTCTAAAGATAAAACTTATTTCCCCCTCATCCCGATAAATTTTTATAAAATACAAAACAATTAAATATACTACATACTTTTATACTTTTTTAAGATGTTAAACAAAATCTTAAAAAAACCGGTTTATAATTAGTGTTAATAACCATTTTTTAATAATGATAATTTTTTATAAATCAGGGGGAGACCCCCTGAACCCCCCTTTGCTGATTTATCACCAACTCATTCATTGAAAGAAATTTCAAACATGAAATAAAAGTAAACATCATTTGAAGCGATACCAACTACTGAAAATGCCTCTGTTTGATTTGAATTTTGCTGGAAATACTTAAATTTGATTAAATAGAAAAAATAATGAAATTTTTCAGTGGAACGGTTTTTGGTTATCATAAAAAAATTATTTAATCATCAAAAATTATTTCTTCATCAGAGCTTTACAAAATTCACCTGTTATAAAACATTTTTAGATAAATATTTCTAACAATAGAGGTATTGCGTCACCTGAAAGGAGCAATAACCGTTATCAATTTAAAATTGAAGGATGCGCATAAGGATTTAGAAAGGGGGCAAAAAAGGCTCCTTGGAATGCTTTGATTTTAAAAATTCTTTTTCTCAAACCTTCTTGGTTGTGTGAGGAACAATATGCTAAAATTTCATAACAATCACATTAATAATGTGGATGCTAGAAATGCAAGAACTAAAAACGGGAGTAAATATTCAAACCCCCGTGCACACCCTCCAAAATCGAATATCGAAAAATCCAGAAATTACTTTCTTTGAAATACTCTCAAGAAGGTATTACCAACAGTTAACTTCGTAATATCGATTTCTCGGTACTGTTTTCTTCGAAAATGTAAAACTTGGTTTATGCTCAGCAAAAACGGGTTTTTGGAATATTCAGACCCCTTAAAATTCGAATATTCAAAATCTGAAAAATGCCTTTCTAGGTATTGTTGCTATGTACTTTCCTGCGAAATAACGAAGATATGGGGTCATTTGGGACGCCGCTGGGCTCAAAAACGTCGAAAACGCTCCAAACCCCCCTGTGGGTTAGAAAAAAGAAATTTCGAAAAATCCCTTCTTAGTGCGCGTATACACCGTAAGGTCTTCGACCCTACCAAGTTTCGAGTCTTTAGCCCCGGTAGATTTTGCTGTGCGTTGCTGAGTGAGTGAGTGAGTGAGTGAGTGGTAAAGCTCTTTTATTATTATAGATAAAATCTGTTCATAGAAAAAAGAATTGCTAAAAAAAGTACATGTGTTTTAAACAATGTTTTTTTTTTTTGCTTTGTTTTAAACGTGTTTAAAACAAGTGTTTTAAACAAAGTGTTTTAAACGTAACAACCCTGTTTACATTACCCCGTCAAAAGCGACAATAGCGGTGAACAGCGATTCAAAAGAACCAATAGGAAGCCTCGAAAACGACCGCTTTTCACCGCTAATGGTTGCTTTTGACGCGTTGGTGTAAATCCACCATTAGAGGTGCGAGTATTTCACTCATGGGCGGTTTTAGGAAAGAACGTTTGGTCAAGAGTCAAGACCTTTTATAAGGGGTGCTTCTGACTTCAACTCAAAATCCCGGAAAACTATCAGACTAACGAACCTTTTATCCGGAATTCCAAATTCCGGAATGCTCCAAAATCCGGCACGTTTAGAGATTTTTACAGGGGCGCTTACTTTGTTGTTTTGCGTTACTGTTTTTTTTAACAGTTTTAGTTCTAGTACTGTTACTAGTAGGTACAACACCATATCTGAATCAATTGGGACTGGAATCCATATTTGGATAATCAAAATTCGGATAATTGGATTTTTTCTGAAAAAATGGTCTATTTTAATTAACTGCTGTATGTTTGTTGAAAATGAGAGAAAAACTATGTTTTTAAGAGATTTTTGGTGCTTTTTCACTACTGTAATTAGTAATAGTCTAAAGAAAGACTTAGTAGATGTAATAGAGAGTTGCCAAAATAAGTAGCGGTATTATCAGGTGTTATACAAGCAATTTTATAAGCAGTCTCTTTAGTTGTGAATAGAATTAACACCACAAACATTCATATTAATAATTATAAACATATAACCTATTGATTACAATAGTAACGTTTTAATTTTTTTAAATCTGAATAGGTAAATATTAAATTTATCATTGTGAAATATTTATCGATTTTTTTTTTTTTTTGAATAATTATAAAATTTTTTATTTAACGTTTTCTTTTAACAATAACAACATCTTTAACCATTTGAAACGATAAGACAAGTAGTAAGAGCTATTTAGCACTTTCTACAATGAATTCCTTGTCTTGAAAAAAACAATTCTCAAAAGAGCTCTAAAATATTAGTTTTCAGAGTAAGCCTCCCAAAATCAAGTTTCACATAATCGCTGATAAAAAGGAAAGTTTTGATTTCTCTACCTTTGAGTGGCTTGAGGAGGGGGATGAAGGCCTTGGTGAGGTTCATGGTGCCCAGCACGTTGACTCTCACCTGTCGATCCACCTGTTGCGCAGTCTGCCACTCGAAGGGACCGAAGACACACACCCCCGCGTTGTTCACCAGGGCCCACAGTTCTGTATGGAAGACATAGCTTTATGAAATACACTGGCCGATTTCCAACCACTTTCTTATGGTATACATAGTCAGAAAATTTTTAGATCTTTAGGATATAGATTATTACTTACGGTCTCGGATATTGAAAACTATTTGTATTTAGGGGCATTGATCTATTCCAGAAATTTTTCAGGAGATGAAATGACAAATTTTACCATGAGGGGTTTTTTAAGAACAGCTTTTCTTAAATTTAGATGTGATATTTGAAAAAAAATCTATATTAAAGAGTAAAGAAGTGTTCAAAAGCAGAAAGATGATCAAGAGCAAATAGATGGTAAAGAGAAAATGAATGCTGATGATGAGTAGAGGGATCTTCAATAGCAGAGAAAAGCTCAAAAGCAAAGAGATACTCAAGAGTAAAGGAATGGCCAAAAGAAAAAAAAAACTTCTCAAGAGCAAAGGTATTGTAAAAAGATGCCGATGAGTAAAGGGATCTTCAACAGCACATGGAAGCTCAAGAGTAAAGTGATGCTTAAAAGTAAAAAGATGCTCAAGAGCGAAATGATAGTTAAGAGAAAAGGGGTGAGTGGAAGTAAATGAATCTTCAAGAGCAGAGAGAAGCTCAAGAGTAAAAAAATGCTGAAGAGCAGAGGGAAGCCGAAGAGAAGTGAGATATTTTTAAAGCAATGTGCGGTGGAACGAGATAAGATGGTCCTTTCTGATGGAAGTACGATTTTCTAGTATATTTTTCTATCACCGAAATTGCAATAAAGAGGAAAGTAAAAACAATCCAATTCCAAGGGCACAAAAGCTATGACTATACTCACCCGCATTCTCGGCCTTCAGCCTCCCCTCGACAGTCTCCACCGCCTGCCGGACACTCTCCCCGCTCGTGACGTCAAGGGGCAGGACCTCCACCCCGTCCGGCAGCCCCGCCTCGTCCGGCCTCAGGCATCCGGCGAACACCCTGACCCCTTTGGAGGCCAGCCCCAGGGCGGCCGCTCGACCAATCCCAGTGTCGCACCCGCTCACTAGAACAAAGGGGCGGGGCGGTACTCGGCGACGCTGCGGGATCAAGTAGATGGTGATACATACGAGGATGATCCAGATGAGATATATATGAAAACTGGACCAGAACTGGATGAGCGATTCTGGGAGTAGGCTCGCTGATGGAGACGGCATTGTTGGGATGCGTGTCTTGCAGAGACCAACCTACGAAAGAAGTCTACAAGTTTTCGAGACCTACTTCCTGAAAAAGAAATCCTGGGAATGAGATCTATAGAGCAATTGCACATGACGTCACTGGAGGACAATCAGGCCTGACGAAAGAGGGGGAGCGAGGGGGTACGATACCCCCGGGCCCGGGCCAAAACCCAAAGCTTTTCATATTGAGTACTGAGATGGATATCATTTTGAATATTTTGGAAATTAATTTGTTCACATTAAGGTCCAAAAATGAGTAAATTCCCAGTTTTCTAGGGCATATTTTCAAAAATTTTATGGGGGAAGACCCCCAGCCCCCTTTATTACTTGTTACTCATCGTATTATCAAGAAAACGATACTTTTAAGTTGAGTGAAATTCAGATCTTGCCTAGAAATATTCTAAAAATTACATTAAGCCTATGAATGCATGGGTGGAGGTACTTCAGAAAATTTCGCCCCCTACCTCGAAATGAGAATATGCCACTGGGGGCCCGCTTCTCAACCTTGTACCCGGGGCCCGACTTGGCTCTCGGCGGCCCTGAGGACAATGTTAGGTGCGGGGGCACCCGTTGCTATACAGCGGTTGTTAGAGGCGGAGTCTTGTGATTGGAAAAGCTCCAATAGAAGTATTCGCTCATGACGTCACTGGAGGACAAGAATCCGTTACGAAGGCCGTTGTTAGGTCCGAGTCATGTGATTGAAAATGCTCTATACTAGAGTGAATCCTGTAACTAGCTTTCAAAATTTATATGCCCCCAGCAAGTCCATACCGGACGGAGGACTTCCCCCAGTATTGGGAGGTTTAGGGATTCAACCCCCCGAACTTTTGCAGTGTTTTTTTTTACTGAAAATTCTGCAATTTATAAGGAGAGGTCCTCTTCGGATGTAACCCAAAGGGCTTCAAAACACTAATTTTTAAGGGGCTAATTTCAAAATTTTTTGGGTGAGAGAGAGCCCCCAACCCCCTTGAAATTTTTTTTAAATATATTAATACACTACTTTTCCTTGAAGACCTACGGTGGACGAAAGGAATTAAATTTCGAATTTCTTCGAAGAAACTCCCTAGATTAAGTTTACTAACATTAGTTAGAGAGAACACTGTACTAATCTACTCGTATAAAGTAAAACATGTGGAGCCCCTATTATTTTCAACCCCTTGAAACAAAGTCTAGTCATGGGCTTGACTACCTAACTTGCAAAAAATAATAATTGGGGGGGGGGGGTTATAGCTGGAAACAAAAATTGGATGTAAGTGAATAAGTGTATGTTACAGTCAATCTGATAAATTCGGCTGTAACCGTAACAGTGGCTGCTATTGCATATATTTTAGTTTTTCTTCTCGATACCATGACAATTTTTCTAAACTATTTAAAAAATGGTTTGGTTATTTTACTTTGGCTAGAAGAGCGAAAAACTAATTTTGTTTCACGACCCCGTGTTATAATTTGGGGAAAATGTCCCCCTCGGAAATTTTCCAATAATATTGGCCAATGAAAAGGACTCTAAAACTACCCCATATCCCCCTACGATTTCTTTGTACCCAGGGCCGGACTGGCTATTCGGGAAAATGTCCGGTGGGCCGTTTTTGGGCCACTGACTACAATTACGAATTTTTTAATAAAAAAAATACAAAATTGTAAAATTATAAATGCAGCCTAAATGTTTTACTCTAAAAATAGGACACAAACTGTTTCTGTCACCTGTTGTATCAGTTGACCCTGTTCTGATGATATTAGAAGGGCCGTATCAAATTAATACAGAAGAAGAAAGTACGTACCAAAAGATTCGTCAAAATCTCGAAGGGATCTCGGCTCCTCTCTCTCAGGTGAGGAATCGCGACTGGACACCCCGACACATTTCCGACGGTCCCATCATAAAAATAAAACAACAAGAGATAGGAAGTCTCGCCCAGGACCACTTTCGTCAAAGTACAGAAAAGACCGAACCGGTTTTTTTAGTGCACAACTTCTATCGAAATAGAGAGGAGAAAGAAAAAAATATCATTTATCGTATCTTGCCGCTCATGAAGTAGATAAAGAAAAAAAAAATGAAGCAATATGTCACAACATCGATAAATTCCAAACGCTTGCACAACATGGACCTACCTAGAAAAAGATGGAAGAGACCATTCTAATTAATAGCTAGCCAAGGATATAAGCGAACTCATTGGGGAACCCCCCCGGAACTATTTTAGGGTAGGGGCGTATATAAGGAGGCCCTCACACCGAAATTCGAGCTAAGTGTACCAAAACGAGTGAAAACCACTTTTAAAAATTCAAATTTCCAAGTATTTCTCTGGGGGAAAACCCACAGATACCCCCTTAGCTTTGTTTTGACAGACACCCCTTTTCGTACTTGACGGAACTCTATTGTACACAACTTTTATCATATTGAGTTCAGCAAAATGGAAATCCTACCTAAAAATATTTTAAAAAACTACATTGAACCTATTAAATATGCATGAGAGGTGCTGATAAATAATTTGGGCTCCTCTACCCCGGGCTTGATAATGACTAAGTTTTTTTTAGAGAATTACTTTTTGGCCCTTCTCGAAATAAATTTCTACATAGCCACTGTTTCAGGATATTCAAATGCTACTTTTTAAAGCAATCAGAGAACAGCATATACCCCCATATATTTTATACTCCCATAGGGTCCTCCTCCTAAATCCTCCAGTGGCCAGGGGGTATTTCGGGATATATACTCCCAGAACTCAGGAATTTTCCTTTTATGACCTTAGAAAAATGGTTATAACTTCTTCATACCCCCCTCAAAATATCAGTAATATCCCCTTCGAATTTTTTTCTGGCTTTTACTGGACAGTGCAGTCAATAATTAGCTTATGTGTGTGATCCCTTACTCTTTAATTTTGGTAGGAATTTAAAAAGAAGTCCAACACCTCCTTTCGTTTCTAAATAGTTTTACAACCTCATCGTGTTTTTTACTCACCCTAATTTATCCATCTATTTTTATTATCAATTTGCATTATTCTTTTACTCTCCCTCATTCCCTTCTTTTTACCCTTCAATACCTCTCATTCGAAGTAGGAAGACAGAAGGTTAGCAATAAAGAAATATTGTTATTGATTCTCCTTATGTGCCACTTAGGCACGAGAAGATATATGTATGTTAGTATGTTATTGATTCTACATACCCTATGTAAACTGATAACTAAAGAAAACTTCTTAGGAATACGTGAGTTTCATTTTATTTTCAAACTCACTATAACAGAACAGTTATTTTTTACGATTAAAGAACTTACTCCTCTAAAGAAAATGTAGATTACTCCTCTTTAATGTAGTATACCTAACCTTCCTGCATGAACCCATGTATTTCACTCAGTGGCGTAACTAGAGTTGACTCATGGGGGGGTGTTACTCCGACCAGTCAACCCCTCCAACATATCCCTTTTAAAAAATGTTTCCTATAGTCTGTGTAAATAGAATCGGCGGTTGACCTTGAGTTTTTTCTCCATGTATTTCTTCTGCGTTGCCATGGTAAAGCATGACGTGAAACCGCCGATTTTATTTACACAGACTATAATATCAGGCGTGGATCCAGCACAGCTCCAAGGGGGGTGGGCACTTTTTCGGACCATCCCCTTTACCTTTTGAGAAAAATGTCAAAATTTTGTAGATTTTCTGAAAAGTATCACTCAAGATCCCCTTTTGATACCGTGGGGGGTCTGGGGGTCCTCCCCCAGAAAAAAATTTTGAAATTTGACCTGTAAAAGTAGGGATTTAACACATTTTGAGTATTTTTGGGACTTTTTTTCGTACTTATAAGTGATTTTTTGGGTCCAAGGGGGGTCCCCCCTGGATCCGCCACTGCCTAATATAGGTATAATATATATATGTTTTTTTTTGCAAAACTTCCAAAGGCAAAACTTCATCTAAGAGGCTTAACTTTCAAGGGAAAAACACAGTATAACAGACATAAAAATTTTAGAGGGGGGTTTGGGGGTTCTCCCCCAGAAATTTTTTAAGAATTCGTCTCTCAATGTAGTATTTTAAACTCATTTTGAGGCCCTTTTGGGTTACGTCCTAGAAGAACAGTTCCTTGTGAACCGCCTTCCTTGTAAAGGAAATTTTTTTCAGTTTTTCATGTTTTAGAAACCGTGGATGTAATGGGGGGGTTACAACCCCAATAACCCCCCTCGTTACGCCTATGATTTCACTTACACTTAGACAATACTATTAAATTTCACTATTCATTAAAGACAAATGAAACACGAAATTTCGGAGCCCAATGGCCATACTACAAAAAGTTTAGCTAAAACAGTGTAGGACCGAGGTACAAGACTTACAAGCAGAGATATTTTTAACTCCTCTGAGAGAGTATTTTTACTCTTTGAATTTTTCACAAAGGTTTTTAGCTTATAAAATTCACTGCGTGCCCTACCGAAATCAACAAATAATATTTTTCTACTCAAAACACCAACTGATCTCAGCGGAGACATTTTCACCAGACCTCTGGCCAAAGCAAATTGCCAAAAGCCACGACACCCTAATTATCATACTTTTTAATTGTGTTTTCATACAGCCATAGTAATTTTTCTTTATTTATTGTTCTGATGCTTAGGGATGCGGTTTTTGTGTCTCTGTGTGTAGCTCATGCAATTTCCGTATTTCACTCGTCACTCCTCATAATTCAATTTCACTCCTCCTAAAAAAGTCAAGGAGTATTTTTACTCCTCCAAAAAAATCCTAGGAAAATAACACTGCTTACAAGGCTCCTATCGTCCAAATGTTGAAAGAGTACTAATAGGTCACGATCTATACACTGAAATAGAAGTTTAGCTTAAACAGTGGTTAACTACTGTATTTTTAATGCCAAGACGTGTAGAGAATACCAAGAAAACGTTTCCACATAGGAGTAGAGTGTTTTAATTGATACGTTCTTTTTTTTTCTTCCAACAGCCAGGGGCATTCGGAGTGTCGGGAGGCTCTCGGCTGATTATCAAAAAATGTCACGTTCTTCGGATTGGAATTTATTGACTTTCTCTAATGGAAGAGCCAGAAGCCATATCTTCTCGATGGGCCTAGTTTCGTTGCAAGAGTTCTATAGGTTGAGATAATGCTACCAAAGATCCAAACGACTCAAAGATAAAACTCCAGAATGTTCTGATGAGAATTCGCAATTTTTTTTAAACTTTAAGCGACCCAATCATCCCTGGTTTAGCTGTTTTAAACATTGGCGTCGTCAGCAACTGGATATTGGAGAGGACGTCACAGGGAGATTCGGGGTTTTTCTCATTTACTTTATTTAAAAAATCCGTGATATTTATTAATTAACTACTCAAGAAATAATATTTTAGCGTTTCAGCTCTTCAATGTTTCTAAGATTCTGAATAATCTAATAAACTTCTGTCCAAAGTTTTTGCGAATAGTCTAATCTAAGTTTATATTAAAAAGGAGGTCTGGGCTCCTCCCTCACAAAAGTTTTGGACTTGACCCTTAACAACAGAGTTAAACTCATTTTCTGGTGTTCTGAGAAATCATATTTGTTTTCAAAAAAATATTCACATTTTCTGTGTCTGTGCTGTATTTGCTATTAATTACCAGTGCTCTATTTGGTGACTAGCCTTTTTTTATTGCTTGAAACTTAATATTTCGGAAGGACGTTCCAAATATTCTCGGTAGGAAGAGCGTCCCCTCCCCAATTAACAATTAAATCAATTTCGGAATCATGGGAGAGTATGAGGAACATACCCCTCACATTAGTACTACTCAATGCAATTGGAAAATTGGAACCTTATTTTACAGACTGAATACATTCAAGGAATTTTTGGGTCTCCCCAAAAGTTAAAAAATTAAGAACTTTAAACGATTCCTAATTATTGATGAGGACGCGTCTCCCCCGGATCGACGCCGGTAATTTTAAAAAGTTTTTTCATGTCTTTACCTTCTTAAAGCATTCATTTTCTTTTAAATCACGCAAAGGAAAAATTAAACGTATATTTTGTTAGAAGCCAAACGAGATTGTTTAGAAGAGCACAGAAGTCTTACTTATAATGTGGTAAAGGGATATTTTTCAGTTGAAATACTCCTGTGTTAGTGTAACCTCTGGTTCATATTCTAAATAAATTAAATCTTCAATCTGGTCATTTAATCTATTCATTTATGTACCTTTTTTTGTATGGTACAGGAGTTTCTGAACCTGGTTTACTTCAAATAAACGATTTAGCATGTACGATAAAAAAATTAAAGGAAATTCTAGTAAATGTGCCGTTATACTGCTCGGAGAATAAATGATGAACATCATAATGTAAAAATACAAATCTTACAGACACTATATCAGATGTATTATATTACAAACCAGACTTTAATATTTTACATCTCAGCAAGTTGTTGGTAATATCTTTAATGACGCAGGGGTATTTAGCAGTGATTTTTGATCCTGAATATATAAAAATCCAACTTTTGAGTCTTTATGTTTGGTTGATTGCTAAGGGTTGTGGCTCAAGATCAAAGGGTCCAAATGAAGACATATAGAGCCAGTCTTTTGAGAGATCTGACCTTTAATAGTTTTTGGAGCAAACTACAAAATTGTTCAATGACTTGGGTCAAATGTCACTTTGGGGGCTTTAAAGATGAAAAACCCCAATTAGAATTTGTTTATGTATGGTTTAAATTTGTTTTTGTAGTCTATATACTTTATTGAAGCAAATGAAGGTTCGCATTAGTTTAGCATTACAGAAATTATTCCCAGCATTTAAGTGTTCAGCAACAATTATGTAGTGCTTCCCCCAAAAATCCTATTTTTGTCAAGTTAAGCAACTTCATAATTCACATCAAATGTCCTTGATGATGAAATCGTTTTCTATACTTTTGTGCAAACTGCAAAGCATAAAAAAGAATGCAAGCTGTAGTTCAGTGCCCCTTATAATTTTATAGGGGAAAAGAACTTCCCTGATTTTGTGAATAGCTGATCAGAACTTCCAGCAGATTCTGTGGAAGAGGGAATAATTAAGTTTGTTAGTTAACTTCATTACTGTGAAAGATACACAACTGTATTTGCACCCAGGGCTCTATTTGAAGTGAAATGCACCAGAGCAGCATTCTGCCACCTGTTATGAGAAAAATTTTACAGCAAAAATACTTATATGTATAATTACACATTACTTGGCAACTTCACAGATGGTTATAGTTCCAGCACTGTCAGTACCTCTTACGAAATTCATGCTTTAAGAAAATATTCAATATCAAGGGTGTTTTCAAATGACAATATTTTTCAATTTTCACTGGTGTAAATTTTACTATTATTCTATAAACATTTGTAGTAAGAAAAGTTGAGATTGTGCTTTTTGCTGCAGATTATCTCTGGTTTTAGTACTATTATTGGGTTGACGAAATATCTTTCTTTCTGGATCCAAGGGTTTTCTATAACTACTGAGTATTTTAAGGTTGATAGCAGTTTTTTTTCCCACTTCAGATGATTTGTGAATAATCTTGTGTGATAAATTCCACATCAAGAGATACCATTTCAGCACAAAAGTCATTTATTCATATTTATAAAATTTTATAATTACACACCTTCTCATAATCACACGAAACCAACAGGATAAAAACTAAAAGGGAGACAAAAATAACTTTCAATAAATAGAATAATATGTAACATCTTAGTGAATGAATTCGGATTTGGGAAACTTATCACAGGAAACAAATAAGATAGATGCCGTTAAGTAACACCAAATTAAATAAACCTTATGAAATGATAATAATGAGTATGGAAAAGTGAATCTTTGGTCATGTCTTTTGGGTAACTGAATATTTCCACTTCTTTGAACAAGGAATAGAGAAGCGGTGAGTAAATATATAAGACTAGACTTTTGTTCAAACAATGCTTATTAAACAGTAGTTCAGTCTAACTTTTACGGTGAAAGATAAAGAACTAAAATAAACACAAATGAAATGCATAATGATATGCAGGCACTATCTCTGACCTGCTTTTTAAAATTATATGAAAGAATGATAAATTTAAAATAATCAATACTTTTTCAAACTTGAAATTGTAATAAAGAATGTAATGTATTTAAAACCACAAAAAAAGCGATTACTTTCGCCTTTGACATTTACCAAAATAGTCATCTAATAAGTGAATTAAGAGTATAGGGTGTCAAAACCATTACAACAACACAGTTCATTATTTCAAGATTGCTTGGCATCACTCGGAAATAGGCAGGAATCATCAAAACATCCATAGTTTTTTTATAAGAAATAATATGCATCTATAACACACAATTTCCACAACAATATAAGTAAATAGAGGCTTTTTATATGAGCACTGACTAGACACACAATAAAATGGAGAGATTTTTCTCTGGACGGTTTTTCCAAAGAGGCACGGAGGTCCGAGATAGATAATCTCGATTGCACCAAGTGCACTGGATAAATAACACAATTGCACTGAGAACTTCAGCTTAATCACACCAGGTTTGAAGCAAAATGTCTGTATATAAAACTAACTCAAATAACTGAGTCAGTTAATGACTAACTTGCAAAAATACAACAAGAAACTGACTAGTGCTGAGAAAGCTCACCATATTCTAGGTTGAGCTATTCTTTTTTCAGTTAAAAATATCATTCTTTACAATTATATACTTTTTTTACAGTAAGAGGAAAATTTTAACCAGTTCTCACACCTTTAAATTCCAAAATTTTTAATTTTCCATGGCAGAGAAATCTTCATCATTATTTTCAAGCTGGGTAATCAAGAAAGTCATTCAGCATCCTTACGTTATTGTAATATATATGAATGCAAATTAGGCAAATTTTTTTGTTTTTATGTAGTATTATCAATGGCAAATTATAAATTCAAAAGGTTGTTTTAAACTAAGAACTGTTTTACAAAAGCTACTTTTTGGCTATTGTGTTTCATCAGTGCAATAGCTGAAAGGGAGCCAAGGCCAATAATGCCTATACACATTTGTTTTTTGTGACCAAGGACTCAGGGGTACAAGGCATATGTCTCTGTTAGGTTGCCAGCCTTACACGAGGAGTGTTGTATATAAGTGTATTACTATAAAAGGAATAAAAAACCTCAACTGTGTTATGTATATACTCAACTTCTTCACTGAGTACTATTACCTATTTTGTTATAAACCAATAAAATCATGTTAACTTTGCTTAACAGAAAATAGGATGTAATGCAATGTATTTCAAGGCACTAAACTTCACTCACCAGCTTGCCATTTATTGGTGGGCAAATATTTAAGGCTGGCGAATAAATTTTGTCTTATACACAGATTGGTGCCTTAATCCACTGGTGAGTAATAATTTAAGTTAGGCTAGTACATTTAGAGCTGAAACTTCATGCACTGATATATTTGATACACTGTCAAGACCAAATATAATAATGTCAAACTGACAAGTTACCGGACACGCTTTACTATTAAACAATACAGCTTGTTTGTAGGCAGATAATATGCATTAAGCTAATTAAATTAAATCCAATGTAATATTCATTAGCTCCATAATACAACTCTATAGCAGAGACTCCAACCTCCAATGAAGATTTTGCATAGTACTGCAATGAACCCTTTATCAGGATATCTGAAATCCGGAATGCCCTCCCCCCAAATAGGCACCTCTTAAATATTCTTAAATAACTTCATTTATTGTCTTGAAAATACTTCTCTCACAGATTTTATGCCAAACCTAATGAGTTTCGACTACAGCTTTACTTTTCTAAGCATACAATCTGACTATGGATTGTTCATAATTATACATACAATTTCATGAGGAGGGGAGTCAATGGTAGGGAGAAAAAGCTCTCATTTTTGAAGGATCATTATTGAAGGAAGGCCCTATTATTGGCTGCAAAGTGCTCGTTCGTATGAGCCGTTACTTTACTACATCATTTTTTTCAAAATGGGATCTCTCCATTGGAAGGATTTCCGTAGTTTTTGTGATGACTTCTGTAATCAGTAGAATGATAACAACCGTAAAACTTAGAGTCTCTGCTACAGGATGCAACTATTATAAGTCATATTATACTAAAACCAACATCTTCAAAAAGCGATTCAGCCGAACAGCCCTCGGTTACCCAGCAGCCCTATGCAAACGGACGGAGGAGCGTCACGATGACTTGTGGCTGACAGAGCTGAGCATGCGCTGGATGCGCTCGTCGTTCTTGGCAATGGCGGCCTTGAGAGCGCTGTTGGCGTCCAGCTGGTTTTGGACCACCTGGTCCAAGTCATCCAGCTGAGCTCTAAGAGGCTCCAGCAGGGATTCTGTGGCGCTGAAACAAAGGCACACTTATTTTATAATTCTTAAATTGTCTCAACTCTAGAGTACAGGTGAACTGTTATGTGAGTGGGAGGGGAGAATCTAAACTATCTCTCTTCCCAAGGGATACCCCTTCCATCTGTTTGTTTTCTTCACAAATACTTACTACGATTGGCCTAATAAACTCAAATGTATGACCTCAATCATAAAGGTGCAACAATAAAAATCATATGGGCATGTAACAAAGTATTTATTTAAAGGTTGTTGAGTTAATTGATTACATATCCTGGTTTGGATATTTTCTTTAAATTTTTAGAGATAGGTTCCCTTGGTCTTATCATATCTTAACCAGTTTAATCATACTCTCAAATGAAAGAAATTATTTTTCATACTGTACTGATTTTGAAGCAGAAACAAAAAGCTGTTTCTTTGGCACAAACAAATTTTTAGGGAATATACTTTGATTATATTATTCAGAAGGGTAAAAGGTTAATCACCTACACACTTCCAACTTGAAAAGAGTCTTATTTCAAGGGTAATAAGAGAATAAAAACTTGGTGAAAGAGTAGAAGATTGTACTGTGGCATAAAAGGGAGTTTTATCAGAGACCCTTGGAAGGTAGACAAAACTAAAATATCCTTCCTTAAAACAATTTATATGCCAATATTCTTTCCCTTAAAATAATTCATGAAGAAATTTTTCTACAGAAAACAAATGTCAAGCTTTTTTTATCACAATCAATAAATGATGGTTTGATACAAGCTATTTTTTACACTGGTAAACCTTACTTTAAGATACTTATAAATCAAATTAATTCTTGGAGAATTTCAGGACAATTAGATCAAGAAAATGAGTGAAGTAAATATTTGGTACCTGCTTAAAAACCTATTGCTTTTTGAAAATACCTAATTTGTTTTTAAAGGTTGCATTAAGTTTCTCATTTGTTAATTGATCTAAATTCAACAATAAATAATACTTCAAATTCAAATGCCATTGGAACCTGATAAGAATTTTCTTTTCTGTTGTATATTATTAGAAGATGATGAGGATGGATTGTTTTGTGGGTGTAGATAATCTCATTTACATATTGTAGTTATCTGGTTGTGAAAAGTCTTGAAAAATATGTTTGATTTTGGTCCTTATTGGATAAAAAATTAGAAATAACTAGGTATTTAAATCAAGAAGTTTGAGAATTGGTAGTAATGTAAAACTGTTGTCTAGGTTAAGTGCTTCTTAAAATTTGAAATTAAGGTGTGTGATTTGTGTTTAAACAAATGGTTAGCTAATAGTTATTAAACTATACAGATGCAAAAATACCATGTTTCATCACCTATTAATTCTTACAGAGAGAGATATTTTGACATTTGATTTGATTATCAATTATTTCTTTAACAGACCAATCAGTTTCCCAATCATTGAAAAATAATTATCAAAAACATGGTGTTAATTGGTTAAAACTGTGAATTTATCAATAAATATCAAGCATAAAAATGAGACAAAACTTATTTGCATTACCTAAATTTACCTTTTAAACACTTAGCCATGCTACAAGTTCAGCTTAGAGATTTTGAAAGGATGCAACTTGTGTATTTGAAAAAACTTTTAAAACCTGAATACAGAACTTATGAATAAGAAAACAGATCGTAAAATTTTGGGGAAATTTTCATTTGGATAGAGAAATTTGTGAGTAAAAGATTTTATGCACCCTTGCATTAACTAACTCCATGGCATTACAGCCTGTGATGGACTATGGCCTCTCTAACCATTTTCCTCCAAATCCCTCTGTCTCTTGCCTTTTGTTTCCTATTATGGACTTTTAGAATTTTAAGGTCTTTCTCAACCTCATCCAAGCATCTCTTGACTGGCCTTCCTCTTTGTCCCTGGCACTGGCCTTTGAAAATCTTTCTAGTGCCCTTTCTTTCTTCTTCCATTCTCTCGAGGAGCCCCAGCCATTGTATTCTTTTTGTCTTTACATAATTAATTATATATTTTTCTTTAAATAGTCTTTCAATTTCACAATTATATCTTTCCCTCCAAAAGTCACCCTCCCTCAACAAAGGTCCACAAAAAGCTCTTAGAATTTTTCTCTCCCAAATGAACACCATCTTTTCTTGTTTTTGAGTTTAGGCCCAGGGGCCTAACCGCGATCTCATCGCCTATAGTTGCTATCGACAATAGGCGAGCGAGAACACGTTTTTCTCTATGCGAGACCTTCCCAAAACGCGCTTTTGGCCCGACCGCGAACCGGTGGTAGAAAAGGATTTACTGATGCCTCTCGCTTTCGTCTCGAGAAGGGAGCTGGCCAATCAAAAGAGAGCATCCTATTCGAAGGTAGTATTCATCCGCATGAGCTGCAATATCGTTCGCCATCTTGTATTAAGTTTCGAACCGTATTCGGATTTCTTTTACACTTTTGGTGGTCCGTTAAATAGTTCCAAAAAATATAAAACAGCTGTTAATTTCCAAAGCAAGTCCTCAGACATTAATCTAGTACTAAAGTAATGGACATTAGTGTTTATACAAATTTGTAGGATCAGTGTAGAATTACTTGTGACGTTTTTCCATAGATGGCTCCACTATCACGTTAATGAATAAATCAATTTATAAATGGAAGGGCTATACTTTTCAATTTGTTTTCGTTTCTTAATCGTGTTAAAGTTTCTGAATGCATCCCTAAAGTCCCAGCCATAATGAAAAATTGTCTTCGGATTTAGAAAATACAAACAAAACACTACACCGCATCACTACTCTTCCCAAAGTAAACCGTGCGCAGACATAGAGAAAGAGTTCTTAAATAAAATACTTTAAAAAGTACAATCGAAGATTTTTAAGCATAACCTCAAAGAATGATAAGGTTAAAAACTAAAAGAAACGTCATAATATAAGGAAATAATAACAAAAAAACGATACATAGCGTACACGATAATTGCGAAAAGACCTTTACGATTGCTCCGAAGCAGTCGCTTCGTAGGCGAGGTTTTGAATGCTTCACGGTTCGACTATCTGCCGAACTATCGTAATGTGACGTCACGAGCTCGCCTAGACTGGTTTCGTCTACAGGCGATGGGATCGCGGTTAGGCCCCAGGTCTCTGCTCCATAGATAACTGTTGGTCTGATTACAGTTTTATAAACCTGAAGCTTTGTGCACCCTTGCATTAGACCTATCAAAACCCACATTCAAATTCCCCAGAGAGAAAGAGAGGGAAATACCTCTGCTCCTTGCGTAGCTGTTGCAGGTTGGCCCTGTGCTCATCCCTCCACGTGCCCAGTTCCATGCGCATGGCATCCACATCTTCTTGCAGAAAGTCCAGCATGCGGCCCAAGGGGACAGCCGAGCGACTCAGCGACTGCACCCACCCACGCAGCGAAGACAGCTCCTTAGAGGCAGAGTTACGCTCGTGCTCCAGACGGTGGCTCGCCAGGGGGTCCTGCACAAAACAGTAAGCATTAACCACTGGTTTCAGAGCCGTAACCAGACTTTTGTTTCGGGGGGGGGGGGTTGACTCAAATATTTTCTGAGGTACCTCCTTACAAGTACTTTTATTTGTTAATTTTTGGATGACAACACTGGATTGAAATTTTGATGCACTAAATTTCAAAATTGTATGAACAATATGAATTCCAAGCAAAAGGGGGGTCTGGGGGTCCTCCCCAGAAAAATTTTGGAAATTTGCCCCTCAAAAGAGTGTTTTAGCTCATTTCTGAGACCCTTTAGATTACACCCATAGAGCACCCCTCATTGTAAGCGGCCAAATTTTCAAGGTTAAAAGAAGATATATATTGTAATGAATGGCGAAATGTTAAGGGGGTTTTTAGGTTCCTACTCCAGAAAATGTTTTCCCCTAAAAGTGGCATTTTAACTCATTTTGAGACACTTTAGGTTACATTAAATAGGACCACTCCTTGTAAATCACACAAGTTTGAAGGAAAAACCGTATACTTAATAGATTTCAAAATTTCGAGGGGGTTGTCCCCCAGAAAAATTTTGGAAATTTTACCCTTAAAAGTAGGGTTTCGACTCATTTTGAGGCCCTTTGGGTTATACCCGAAGAGGATATCGCTCCTTGTGAGACATAATTTTCAAGAAAAATAGCAGTATAAAAATTGATGTCAAAATTTCGGGGGGGGGGGGGGGGGGGTTTGAACCCCTAAACCCCCCCCTTGGATACGGCCCTGACTGGTTTCATGCAATTGCATCACAACTCGAAAGTCAATGAGTTCTATAAGTCCAATATTGAGGGTTCAGTCAAAGAATACAGATCATCCATGCTTTAGATATGGATTTTTCTCCCAGTGACTTGCACCTAAAGAAATTCCTGTCTGATCATTGGAATACTATAAGACAAACGCCAACCCATTCTTTGGTTGAACTCTTGATACTTCACTTTTTATAATTCTTCCCACAGTTTGTCAAATGCTTTATTTTTTATCAAATTAATGGCTGGTTGGTGTTTTATGGCACATGATCCATAAAAGGATATTATGCACCAGACAAGACAAATTACAACAATTTTAGAAGGTTAAAGGCCTTTGTCGGATGTACTCTATAATCTTTCATTGAAAATAAAGAACGTGTTATAAAAGGAGATGTAACAAAAATACAGTTAAAATTTGTGCATTTAAAAACAAGATTTCTCTGAGCATTAAAGACAGGACATTCACAAATGATATGTTTTACAGTAAAGGTGACCCCACAATGAGAACATTGGGGAGCCTGCTCCCTAATGAGTAAATGGCGATGAGTGAAACGGGTATGGCCTATCAAATTAATGATGAAAGTAGCTGGCCTACTGCTATACCCTATGCAATGAATCTTTTCACACTTTTGTATTTTGATTTTTCAAATAGGTCTAGGAAAAATCACTTTTTACGACACATCTCTGTCCCCAATTTCTATTCTAAATATGCTTGTCTAGGTCCTATCATTTTTACAGTGAGTTCTGAAACACTCTGTATATCCAACCACTATGTAAAGCCAATAATTCATTTGTTATAATACTAGAATACCACAATGAATGATCATTCAACCAGCTTTCTAGGTTTGTACTTACTTAGAAAATCAATTTGAAAAGTTACTAGAATAGTTAAATTTATTCTTTAATAGTCTGAACATTTTTAACCTCAATGAGTTTTTCTTAATACATCTTATAATATTGCATAAACAAAACTACTACTTTTTAAAGTAAAATATTACTAAAATCAATTCCTCTGCAAATGAAATATTTTTCCATGTGCAACCATTAAATAATATATTTGATACTTTAAACACTATACTAGGTGCTCAATAAAATTTAAAGTCACAATATAAGTGGTTGATATTCTTGAATAAAAATATGATTAAATTGTGTTAAACAGTTTCAAAACCAGTCATATGCAACTTACAATTTCTGCTTTTTTGGTAGGAGTATGTTGACTACCTCTTTCCAAGTCTTTTTTAGTTTCCAGCAACTTTTTCACTAGACTTCCTGCAAAAGGATACACTCATTTTAACTTATGAAATTTTACAAGACAATATGAATGACTTTTTAAATCAAAAGTAATGTTGAAATATTTCCATTAAAATTATAAGTGAGTAATTATTTAAATCATGAAAGAATATACCAGAAGTCCTGATTGTAAGCCAAATTTCAGTAAGATACAGCCTATGAACCTTTTCATCCTTTCTACTTACTGAATTTTTTCATATCAGTAAATTATTCAAATTCATCTTAACCAGATATATTTAAATAAAAATGTGAGAAAATATTTATATTTATATCTGGCTTGCTTGCCTTGGCAGACACTAGGGTTAAAGTTATCATAAGATAAATACCATTTGAATAATAGTATAAATTAAGCAGTTTTTTTTTAGAAAACTAGGTTTTTCTTAATGTTATCAAACTACACCGTAAATATCAGTACTTTGTAGTAAAGTTATTCTTTGTTACCTTTATCCTCTTCAGGTGTTTCAGCAGGCAAAGATTTTGTATTTTGCTAAATAAAATAAAAATTAGTTAATAAGCTTCATAATTCACAATAAAAAAACTCAGTTGAAAGAAAAATTCTAAGCAGTTAAGTGTGCTAATATCACACATAACATATTTCAAAAGTGGCTATAATAAATCCCCATTTAAATAAATTAGGAGAAAATTACTCTACTTGAAATTAGTGCCAGCATGTTTATTACAACTTCATTTCTAAAACACACTGTAAATAAGATGGTTAAAAGATAAAATGAAACAATATAAAAGAAGTTTAAACCATGATATTTTCTAACCTGGATTTCTAAGGTGTCAGGAGTTTCTGACTCCAAGACCAGAAATGTTTCTTCTTCATCATCTGAAGGTTGAGATTGGTCTAATATCACATTTTCAACAGGCTTTGCTGTTTTAGGTCGTAACCTGTAGAAAATAAATCATTAAATGAAATTCCAATTCATATAACTGTTTAGTAAACAGTGAAATAATAGTAAAAAATCTCAAAAATAATTGTAAAATGGAAGCTTTTAGTACATAATAAATCATCAGATTTTACAATTTTTTTATGAAAGGCTTTCAAATTGATGTTGGCATGTTTATGACTAGTAAAACATTTAGATTTTAAATTTAAGAGAAAGTTATTTCATTACAGTTTATTACTAAAAATAAGGAATAAAGGTTTAATACTGTAAGACAATGAATCCATAAAATAACCAAACCATTGTACAGTATTTTTGATGAAAGACTCGTTTTAAAACAAAGTATAACAACACATTCAGATTGGAAATTAGTATTTTTAAAGAGTATTTATGAGTGTTTTTTATAAGAAAGTATAGGCTATATAAATATTATCTAAAGTAGTTAAAACATCAATTATTTTGAACTATGATTCAACTTAGTGTTGCATTCAAATAAAAATCTTACTCGGGTTCTGTATTTTCCACAACATGCTTGATACGTATTCTAGGAGGAGCTGGTCTAGAACTTGAAGGCCTGGCAGAGGGAGGCCTGGTAGATGGAGGCCTGAAACTAATTATTTTAATTGTTTAATAAAATTTATTTTTGAATTATCATTCAAACACAGCCTATTAAATTTTCACTAATGAACAGAATACAGATTAATTTAGTTTTGGATAAGCTAGAACTTCAATGCTTTGAAAAAATAATTATTAACTTATTTTAAAGAACTGTAATAGGATTTATACACATTAAGTGTTAAAAACAGAAACACTTAGATGTAGATAGAATTCCTGAAATTTTAATACAGCAACATTAAATTACAAAAGTTTAAATATTAAAAACAAATTAGCATTGAATTTAACAAATATTATTACAATACTAAGATTTTTTTTAATCTAGTGAACCTTGAAGCCTAGGCTGTTGAAATATAAATTCTTCATGGACTGCACAAGACAAATTTACTTGTAAAGGAGGGGTTTTGATTGGTTTGATATCTTACCTCGGCACAAGTGTGTTTTCAAAACTCTGTTCAGAAACTGTTGGCACAGCAATTGAATGGGAGGCAATCATAGGTTCTCTAGGCACTATAAAAGTTAATTA
Source organism: Tetragnatha montana (assembly GCA_963680715.1). Taxonomy (NCBI): domain Eukaryota; kingdom Metazoa; phylum Arthropoda; class Arachnida; order Araneae; family Tetragnathidae; genus Tetragnatha; species Tetragnatha montana. Next base: position 7,744,451 of record OY796677.1, on the reverse strand, counting down.
CATTATTTTATATTGATCTTACCAGGAAGTACTAAAAATGCATGTTAATATACCACCTCCAAATTAAACTGTATATATAGTTTATTATAAATATTACAAGTCTTTTTTGCAAACTATGATACTTTAACACTAGAACGACGGGATGGGCTTTTTTGGCCCATCGCGCTGTTTGCGGCTCAATCATTTCAACACTAATCAACCGAATGGCTTGAAATTTTCTGACTTTTCATTATTTGACTCTACTAAAGTGCATACCAAACCGTTTTCATTTTAGTATCCTAGGAGCAAAGATAGCGAACCGTATACCTAGAAAGACGGAGTGGGCTTTTTTGGACCGTACCACCACTGCTGTGTTTCAGTAGTTTCGTTCCGCTCGTATTTCCATGAAACTTTTCTATAGAAAGGGGGGATCTTCTTTGTTTGTTATCTCTTACAAAATTCTATTCAATTCGATTCGGTTTAGAACTTCCCCTTCGCAGTGGGGGGTTGTGGTCGAGGGGAGGACGTTTCAAAGGGTGATGAATTTATGGTACCTAACCCACCATAAAGATAAAGGTTCTCACCATTGAATTTTGGCCTACAAGGTGACCAATAGAGTTTGTTTCTCATAAAAGAAATACATTTTACAACTTGAACTGTAACAGCTGTTTTCTTTGAATGGGGAAACTGCTAACCTTCACTCCCTGTTGAGGAATTGAAAGGTATGCGTCCTGAAGTGTACCCACATCCATAATTGGGAAAAGGAAGGAAGATAACAACTGAAAGCTATTTTACAACAGTAAAACTGTGTGAAAAACTAAAATACCAAGCAACTAGCCTGGTTGGAACAACTAGAAGAGACCGTAGAAAGGTTCCGCCAACTGCAAAATTAGGAAAACAAAATCTTTATTCAACAATTGTTTATTTAAAAAAATAAAGACATAACCTTAACTGCACAACACCGAATTATAGACAACTAGAAGGAAAAGAAAAAGCCGGATACTATAGCTTACTACAACGAAACTTATGGAATTGACATCATTGTGGATCAAGTGATACGACTGTATAGCACCAAATCAGGCTCTAGCTGTTGGAAGGTTGGCCTATGCAAGTTTTCTATAACATATTAGATATCTCTGCTGTAAATACATGGATCTTATACAAGGTAGTAGCCGGAAAAAAGAAATTAAGTCGTAGAAATTTCATCTTGAGATTATGTGAAGAGCTCCGTCCCCCTTATGTGTCTGCCAAAGAAACAACCATTTCTACCATAAAAAGGTGGAAAAAAGCATAAAAAGAGAAGACAGCAGTGAGAAAAGGGTTATTTGTAGAATTATAGTATCCTCTAAAGGTTGGTTGGTTGGTTGTTTTGGGTTTTATGGCGCAAGGTCGTATCCTCTAAAGGAAACCATACATTAAAGACATGTTTGGACAGTAAAAAATTGAAGAAAAAATTGAGAAATGCTTTGTATCCCATTACTCCAAATGTGCAAAATACGAATAAACAGGTCAGTTTTAAAAACTTTGCTATATTTATTGAATGGGTTTTATTAATTATTCCTACCAGTGTCATTTATCTAGAGTAGCAACTCATTTACCAGATCTATGGATAAAAATATAGCGAAAGCACTTTTCATGCCCATAATTACAATTTATTTTAATAATTAAAAATTATAAATCCCTATAGAAATCTGAAGATTGAGTCCCTATCTTGTACTCTAACAGTTATTTATATGATATTATTACATTTTAGATGTATAATTAGCTCCGTATGCAAAAAATCAGAGATGGGCCAAAAAGGCCCACTCAGTCTTTCTAGGTATACAGCATAGTGCCGTCTTTCTAGTGTTAAGAAAAGCATTTAGTTTCAGTTTGCAACAAAAAATTCAGATGTAGATTTCATTTATGAAAATTTGAGCCAGTAGATAAGGCTTTTAACATGTTTTTAAAGGATTATAAGTGAATGAAATTCATAGTGAAATGAATACATGAATTCATAATGAATGAAATTCATTCATATTTTGATAGTCAAAAAATATGGATAGTATAAAAGATATTAAAAAAATATTGGATGCTAAAGTATCCAATACATATTCAGAAATATCATTTCATTTAAATATTTATAAAGTAAGTGAACTCATTCAAAAGGCTACAAAACATTAGAGTTTGAAATCCTAAATTAATGCAAGATCCAATTTTTATGATTTAAAATGTAATTAAAGATGTGATGGAAAACTTCCTACCTTCACTAGGTGAATCAATGTCGGCTGTAAAAAAATAGTTCATTACATATCATATTATATGGAAAAAAAATGTCATCAATTAAAAAAAAAGCTTTCATTTTAAGGTCGTAAGACTAGACAGCAAAAGAAACATTCTAGTTTCAAGAAAACTCATTTTCCACATCTTGGCACTTTTTGCACCATACAAAAAATACAGCTTTCATCTATACTTTTTGGCATCTTTTAATGTATTAGCTTTTGTTATATGCTATTTTTCATGGTAAAGAAATTAAGATATAATTTTTACTTTATTTATTAAACTGAAAACATAACAGTAATGATTCAAACTTTTAAAGTGTTAAGACATATATTTATCTTTATACAAAATGTTTCAACTTTCAATAATGTTCTTGTGAATGTTGAGTTTTGAGTGATTGTTGAACACATTTAAAAAAAACTCTGGTAAATTTAAGTCAAGCATTTCTAGTAAAACACTAGCTTACTAGGTTTGGTTCTTTTACTTCTCGCAGAAGGGGGGCGAGCACTTCTAGTAGAATGTGGACGATGGCTCTTTTCCCGCTGAGGCTGAAAGGAGGAATAATGTAAGCACAAATTCATCTAGTTGATTTGTTGAATTCTTAACTACATTGAATTTTCTTGCATATCAAACTCAATATAAAACTGTCTCAAGGAAAGCAAGTAGTAAGAACCCTCAGACCAAAAAACTTGAGATGAACATTAACTAGAAATAGGTTCAAGATAAGAGTTCAATTTAAATTATTCAGCTTTAGAACATTATAAGTTAAAAAATGTAACATGTCACTTTTTAAAATGACCCAAGTGTATGTAGCTACCAATTCAAAACTCAAGACCCACAGGAGACATTAAGTTTAACCAGAAAATATAATTCATGTGAAACATTAATATGAATAAAAAATAATTTTAAAAACCTCATTATATTAAAAGAAATGAGCAAAGCAATGGAATACAGGGGGTACTTTTAAAACAAGACACTACTATTTTTATAGTTTTTATTAGCAAAAGAAGGGTTTGATTATCATCCTTGTATTTTTTGATTAATAAAACATGTCAAGTCAAAACATAACATGAGGAAAAGAGAGCTTACTTTATCTTTGAGAGAATCACCTCCTTCAATTTCACCAAGATCCTCCTAAGAAAATATATGTAACAGATTATGAGACAGTTTTGTGTTACAAAAAAGAAAAAATAGATTATAAACAAGGATCTTTTAAACTATTACACATCTCCCACTCCCTATATAAGTATTCAGCAAATTTGGCAAAGAATTGAACAATATGAAATTTATGAAAAGCCACATAAAAATGTCTAGAAATTTTAAAATGAAATGAGGTTACAGTGAATTAACACCAAAAAATTTAATGCGTAGATTTAATCCAAGGCAACTTCAACTAGCCTCAATGCCTTCATTTTTTATAGTGTTAATACAAGTGTCTTTCAAAAAGAACCCCACAGCTTTTATCATTGCAACTTGAAAACACAAGCTGTTGTTAAACCTTAAAAATGGTAAAAACCACCAACCAAAAATGCATATGTAACCCTTGTGGCAACAACTTGCAACAAGCTTCTAATCTTCATATAAAATTCAACCCTTTTCCAATCAATACATTCAAATATTTTGGTGACAAGTTGGTTAGGCTAAGAGTTGAGGAACACAGCAGTTTTTACTTCTTAAAATACTCAAATTTTGGAGATTGACCCTGGCTCAGAGACTCGCTCTTAACACCTTAAATGGATAGTATGAACTTGGCGAGTAAAGAGTACAAAAGAAAGAACTGTTTAAAACCCACTGTATTCTAGGTTCATTGAAATTGAAAATGGATAATACAAAATACTACCATATTATACCTTTTCATGAGCACTGCCATTCATCATGCTGGTCGAGGGCTCTGGCTCCATCATGATCATTTCAGCACCAGTGGCTGTTTCAGCAGGGACCACGTTCTCTGCATTCTCTCCATTAACTTCCCCACCGACAGAGATATCCGGCTCCTCTGGCTTTTTCTTGGGAGACCTCTCCTTTGAGGGTTTCTTGGTCTCCTCTTTGGGCTTGGTCCGATCACGGGACTTTTCTCTCCTGTCCCGGGACTTCTCTTTGACCTTCTCCCCATCCTTGCTCTTGGATCCAGACTCTTTGCTCTGGTTGGATGGCGTTCCCTTTTTGACCGGGTCAAGGGTCTTTGTGAGGGACCTGGAGTGGGACTTTTCATTTGCCCCTTTCTGTAATGGGGGAAAAACTCATTAATTTTAATTGTAATTCAAAGCATTTTTAGCACTTGTATACAAATTGTAATACTGTCCATTTTTAAAGAAAATTATTTAAAGGTGCAGAAAATGCCTCAGGGCCAAATATTTCCATAGACCACAATTTTTTTTGTACAAAATTTCACCAGAAATGTCCCTGTACTTTTATTTCAGTTTAAGTGACTTGAGAGAACAAGTTGGTAATAACTCCTCATAAATATTTTACTTACAAATAAAAATTGATGGAGAGCAAAATTATCCCCTTTTACAAAACTTAATAAGCCAAAAACATTGATGTGATTAAACAAAAACACTAAAAAGTTTTACACTCTAAATCCATAACCCTGTAGTTTTCACCTAATTAATGAAGAAGTTGGAGGCTATGATGCAGTAACTAGCCAAAATATGTCACTACTGACAGTTGGATTTGTAGAGTTTTTTCCTTATAAACTTTGTCAAACATTTGCCCACAACTGCCTGAATTTCCCCCCTGACCTCAATCAGGTGTTCAGACATATTCTGCCAAATCCTGGTAGATTAGATACTACGGAATTTCTAGGGCCCTCAATCAGAAAATAAGAAACATTAGTATTTGGCAATCTTTTATATAATAACACACACTATAAGCATCTTCTTTCTTTACATGCTATTTTGACCTAAATCCAAAGACTTAGTAACTTATAAATATTGCAAATCAACAGTTTGATAACTGATTCATTAAAACTTCAAAAATAAAACAATTATATACATCCTGACTCTTTTTAACCTAAATTGACAACTTTATGTGCAGCAAACTTTTTCTTTTTGAGTCCAAGTAAAATATAAATTTAAATTAATCATAAAATAGCCTTAAACCAGTTGTAAAACACTTGAGTAAACTTTTGGTCTTGAAAAAATCATGACACAAATATACTACCTATTGAGTACACCATAATTAATTTGGGAATGCTCTCCTTTTTTACCATAGAATTAATACATCTAAAAATGTAAGAGAACTAAAAGCAAGCAGTATTCATTGATTGATCATTGCTGGCATATAAAATGATGGTGTATGTAAGTATTTATAAAAATTAGTATTTGGGAAAAGACTTGGAATAAATACATAGTAGTAGTGACTAATTCAAATGAAAACCAATTATGAGTAGCTAAAGATTTGCATAATCAGTGTTCAACAAATCATTAACTTAAACATTTTTAGATGGAAATTCTTACTGAGCGTCTATCAACTGAAGCTCGTCTATCCTTTGGTGCTTTGGTAGGAGAAGATGGTAGCTTGCCACTCAAAACTTTCTCAACTGCTTCTTTACTGTCCACCTATAAGATTGTTATTGTTAATAAATAAAATGTAAAGGATATAGAATAATAAACATATTATTTATCTGACGAGACAGCCAAGGCACTTGATCCTTTAAACAGCACTTTTCATAAATCTTCAAAAAGTTTATAAAATCTTTTAATTGTGCTTTCTATTCTAGAACCATCACCATTAAATAGATCTTACCAGTTTAATACCACAAAACAAAATTCTACTTTGAGAGAGAACAGAATGTTCATGACTTCTGATATACAGTCCTGATCACTTTGTGATATTCTTATAAGTTTTATAACAATGCCTTGTTTGAACATTTCTTTAGAACTAGTGACCAGGGCCATATCCAAAAAGGGGTTTTAGGGGCACAAAAATATTAAATTTTGATGTCTAAACCACTTGAAAATTTTGATGTTTTTATAGTTTTTGGATGTTGGAAACATCCAAAACAGTTTAAAAACATGGATAGGTTTTTGGAAACAATGTTGAGACCACCTCCCTAACGAAATTAGTCTGGTTATGACCCAGCTGGTGATCTTTATTTATGGTGTATTATATTGTTATTAAGTTCTAAAATTTAATTATGTACAATCAAAGGGTAGTAACTATAGGAAAAGTAATCAATCAAGTGTCAAAAACATGTAAAAATACTCGAAAAAGAAAAGCAAACATAATTCATTTGCATATGATAAAAATCAAAATTTAAAAAACATACAATTTTGTTTCTGGGATACTTGTGTCCCTTTTGTTAGTGTCTAGAAGATGAATATAGAAAAATGGTGTTTAGTTATATATACAGCAAAAGCTGGTTTTGATATATAAATACCATATGTATTTCTTTTAATTTTTATCATGTGCAAATAAATTAAATTTACTTTTCTTCTTAGAGTATAGGTTTGCACAGCCAGTTCAGCTATCAACATGTAAAAATTAAAAGGAAAAATAATAATCAGACTTAAACACAAAAAAAATACCATATTTTCAAATTAGAGAGATTACCTTATTTTTTACTGCAGTTCCAATTATTTGGAGGAACAGATTTGTTTTCTGAGGATCATGACCAGCTACTACTTTACTTGGCTTCAAGTTAACTGGTTGATTAGTAGCTATAGCTGGAGAGATTGAAGCAGGTAAGTGTTTGTGTGTCAGATACTTATTATAATAAAATATTTTCTACTTAAGTCAGTTACTTCTTAGCAATGGTTTTTAGTTAGATGAAAAGGAGTTAATGGCTTAGTAATTAACTATATAAGACATTACATTTTTATGGATATAAATGTTATTAAAATGTGTAAGGATGCCAAAAGAAAGAGCAACTTAAATAAAATTAACTTACTTAAAACATCTATAGCCTTTTGAAGAAAAAGAATTTTGCTCTCTTTGTCCTGTAATAACAAGATTATATTAATTTTTCAGCTTCTCAATTTCCTATGAATTTTTTTATTTAAAAATATTGTTATGTTATTAGCAGATCTATATGTGTGAATGAAGGATCATTCTAGGGGCATTCTCTGAAGCCAATTTAGGCAATAAAATTAAAACTAAAGAAATGTTTCAAAATAATCACTTTAGAGTCTGCCGCAGTTTACATTTCTTCGCTTCAGCTTTTACTTGACCATAATTTTTTCACATGTTTTCAATACTTATAGTTATTTTCTTTTAATCTATTAAAGTTTGTGAGTTTTTAGGTGTTTTTTAAAATGAACTGGTATGTTGTAACTACTTCCCAAGGAAGAGATACCATACCTTTGTTTTCATAACCAACAAGTAAAATGAATTATAATTGTTAAAATTTTGACATTGTAGCTTAATTGTATTTTCAAAATATAATTGTGTACCTCCATTTGAACTACCCACGAGCCACCACTGGAATTTACTCAAGTTACTAGGTATATACTATCCACTTAATAAGCCACTCACTCAAAGTTCAATCACTTATTGATCATTGTATAGTAGTAATAATTAATTCAATTTGAAAACTTGGATACTGTCTAATTTTAGAATTTTTCAGTTACAACCAACGAAAATACTATTTTAAATACAAAATTATGATCAGCTTAACTCATAATAAATTATTGTTGCTGATTTTCTATGGTCGAAAACAACGCGATTGAAATATTTACTAACAATTTGATGGAGCAGGGAAGGTAAATTAATATTTATGCATGAACTAAGAGCTAAAACTAAATGACACACATTTGCTTAGAAGTGAAATTCACAAGTTGTTACCTTGACATTGTCCGATTGTAATTCCTCGGGGGTATAAAGACCTTTCAGAAATCCCGAAGACTTTATAACCTTCAAGAAAGAAAGATAAGTTTACAAAAATCTTGAAAGAATTCAAAGGAAATGCGTAGGTGGTTTTAATAGTTAATGACTTACATTTGTTATTATATCATGCAAGAACCTAAACGGTGGCTTTTTAAGCGATTTTTCTGTAAGTGCCGGTTTTCTTATCACAGATCCAAGGATATCTTGAGTTTTCTTAATAACAGAAGGATCAATTTCTTCAGTCATCGTGTGAAATAAAAGACTAGAAGTCGATCAAGTGAATAATAATCATTTCAAAAATTTATGTTTGACAGCTCTTCCAAAGAAAAACGAAACGCATATGAGGACTTTTTACGCAGCTTGTTTACATTGACATTTAGAAACTTTAGGCTGTATCGATAGATAAAAACTAAAAATCAATTTGTTTCTTTTTAAATATAAATTAGTGTCTAGAAATGTTTTATTGATTCTTTTATTTGTATGACTTTAAATATATTTTATTTTGATGTAATATTCAAGGATATCATCCAATTAGAGTTTTCAAAAGTTTTGCTAAGCTGTGTGAAGATCCAGGTTTCGATCTTCTGGTTGTCTGCAAAATTTCATTTCAGATCAAAATCATGAGTGCTGTTTGTGTTGCTCTCAAAAGTAGATCATGCTCCAGTGTGTTTACTTCGTCACATGGTGAAAGCCTTCGAGTGACACCGAGTACTATGAGCTAATTCGGAACTTGTTTCATCGTTTACGCACTTCATAACGGTGCGCGATCTTCCAGACCATGTATAACTCATATCTACTGGCATTATTATGATTTGATCTTGAACTCATGCAGCAAATCATATCTGATACCTCCGTTTGGGTAAAAGTTTCTGAAGGATGCGAAAACCTAAGGTAAATTTTCTATAAACATTAACTTATAACTTTGTCAGTCACAATCAAGTGTCATTTGAACTTCCGCTTTTATTTGTTTAAGCTCTAAATGTTTTTATATCTAATCTAAGGTATGTTTATGCTGTCTATGTTCTTAATTGGCTTCAACCGAATATTAACTTCACCAGATTATTCGGAGAATTCAGTTAATGTTTCAATAGTTTATTAATATTAAAGTTTACCAATTTAAGGAAGTAAGTATTATATTAGTTCTTACCCAAGTATATATGTAGGATCTTTCTTTGGTATTATGTAATCTAACCTAAACAACGTTTATGCTGTCTGTTCTTAATTGGCTTTAACCTAAAATTAACTTCACACCAGATTATTCGGAGAATTCAGTTAATGTTTCAATGATTTATTGTTAAAGTTTTCCAATTTAAGGAAGTAAGTATATTAGTTCTTACCCAAGTATATATGTAGGATCTTTGGGATTGTCTGTAAATTATGTCACACATTTTTTACTCCCCCTCGTCAAAAAATGTAACACTTCACTATACCCCTCCCAACATTATGTCACATGTCACACCTTCGTACCAGAAATTGGTACAATTTCCTCTTATGGACACCACAAATTAAAAATACTGTTCATTAATTTAAAACTCATAAATTAAAATGTTCAGTTGTATCAATAACTGTTTAGTTATATTAATAAATTCATAAAATGTGGTCGATAGATAGTGAATAAAACAACTTGGCGATATTAAGCAGAAACATTAACGGAATTGAACCCAGAAATTTGTCAGGCACTAAGTTGGCTAGAATCTGAAAACTTATGCATTTTTATTCAAACAAATGTATCCAACCAATAATTTCAAGTAACTCTTAATTTTGTTGGCATATGTTTTTAACTGAGTCAAAACAACTGTGGTAGTTGACGTTTAAGGTTGAGGGTTATCAATAAGTAGCTGCGTTTTTTAAAAATCTAAGAAGGTTGAAATGCTCCGCTTGAAATTTTTAAAACGCAATTATAAAACTTAAACTTTCTTATGTATAATTGAGTGCTCCTAGTACATAGAGTTTTACAAATACAAGGGTTTCTTTTTTTACTCACATACACATTACAATTACAATACACATACAATCACATACAATTTACAATCACAAATTTTTATTACTCACATACAATACATTACTCACATTTTTTACTAACTACACAAAGTTTAGATACAGCAACCCTAAAGCCCACCAAGATATCTCTGAAAAGCATCTAAAATAAATTTGAATTGAAAGTAAGAGATACCTGGTTCTTATCCAAAGGGCCTCAATTGTTGAACCTTATATTTAGTAGGTATTTAATAACAGGTTCTAGTTTATGTTTTGATTCATAATAATGTAGTAAATTTGTAACTGGTGAACTCCTTTACCTGTATATGTGATGCTTTATTCACAGATTAGGGGTTTTAGAAATATTTGTGTTCTAAGTATTCTATTGTTATGTCAAATAGATTAATGTGTTTTCTCTCTAAAGATAAAATAGGTTATACTCTGTTTTGGTATCTCCCCAAGGCCTCTAAAATACATAATTATCAGAGTCAGGTTTTTTTTCTGAAGAAGCATGGGCAGTCATAGGGGCAATGCCCCCTAACTCTTTCAGAAAATTCCAATTTTTATGGGTAAACTATGTTTTTAGTCAATGACATAGAAAAAAAATTTTTGGAGGGTGAAGTTGGGATTTCAGTTGAGGGATTATAGTGCAAATTTAGTCCTTTTCTCTGTGGTCAAAAACAGAAAATTTCTTACTTTTTGGGGGATATAGTCCCCTTTAAGGTTTTTACTGTACCCCCTCAGGATGTCCCTTCTAAATCTGCTCAAGTGTAAAAGTAATTACTTTTAATCGAAATGTCAATTTAGAAAGCATGATAAATAAAATACATTTCAAGAAGAGGAGTGCTAGTACTACTAGTATCCTTGTGAGTGAGGTTCAATCACTGAACATGATCTAGTCGTCATGATGGCTTTTAAATGCTCGGAACTAACTCATTTGTACTGTAAAACCCAAACACTCATTTTGATACCAGTGCTTGCAAATTCATCAAATATTCATTACGTTCCAACTTAACTTTAACTGTACAGATCTTGATAAGAACTTGTTCCTCAGGGTTTGTAATTAAGTGCTTCGGTTGGTACGGGGTTTGATCATTTTGTGTTAAAAAGAAGATATTTTCATTATCCAGCATCAATGCTGCAGCTAAAACACTCTACTCTCCCCACCTTGCTAGAATGTATTATGAACATGGAGAGCACACTCTTCTGATAAATTTCGGGGTATTCTGTTGTTCTTTCTGGTTTACAGTAACTATTCAGTTAGAAACAATTCTCCCTGAGGAATTTACATTCCCCTATTTGAAGTCTATTTTTTGTTGATTAAATATCTTAAATTTTTTAGTCTTTGTCTTGTACCAAAAATTTACTCAGAAAAAGAGAGAAGACTCAAACTTTGCAAAAAAATTCACTTCAATTTTATTGTACTGTATAAGATGATGGTTGGTTGATTTAGTTGGGTTTTTATGGTGCAATGTCTGCATTAAGACAGACCATCAACCAATGAGTTTATGTTGTTGTGGCAAAGAATGAAATTGTGCCATGACCATCTCTTTGATGTTGTTTTTGTATTCCTCTGTGGTTGTCTTGGTCTTTCCTTTTCAAATGAGACTACAATATTGCATGGTGGGGAATCAAGGATGATTGGGCAGCTGAAGACATGATTAGACTCTTTTCACTTCAATGTCTTTAGAGATGAGAAAAAAGAATGTAATAAAATCTAACCTGTTCTAAACGTCGTCCAAGTGGGTGGTTTTAACCAAGTAAACCGAAAAAATAGGTAAACCATATCGCCTAAAGTATTATCATTCACAGGCCATCCTTCCCTTATATTTCTTTGCTCTTAAGCATCTTCATCAGCTCTTCAGCATCATGTTCCTCTTAAGCATCTCCTTCGGTTCTTCAGGATTATGTTGTAAATTAGCATCTTTATCAGCTCTTCAGCATCTTGTTGCAATTTAGCATCTTTCTCAGCTCTTCAGCATCCTGCTATTCAGCATCTCTTTCTACACTTGTTAGGGTCATCACATGGTCAATATTTTTTTATTTTGATGTCGTTTCGTTTGATTTACCTTTATCCCAAGTACCTACTCAAGCATGGCTTCAGATATCTTAATTTCCCCCCTTTGTCAAAGGGGATTTACTTAGACGTATAAAATTTCTCCTTTTTAATTACTATCCGTATCCATTAAGTTTAAAGTGTTTTCTTGGAAGTTTTCTGAATTATTATTCGCATCGTTAAAAAAGGTTGGTTTTGGTGTACCCGTCAGAAATTGAACAGGGTTTTACCTCGTTTTTTGTCCACCTAGCCCAAATTTCTAGGGGGCTTCGTGCCCCCCCCCTTACACCTGGAATTCACGTGACCAAACGCCAGCCGATTCGGCCTCAAATCACATTGACGTGTGCGATCAAGAACCTCAGTAGAACCAGATTCTGCATAATCGAGAGCAAGTTATGGTCATGACCGAGTTTCTCGGCCCGACTGTCATTGTCGCCTCCACTTTCCGTTGTTTTGTCGTTTATTCCGTTCACTTTGCGTGGAGTTATGAGAGAGAGAGAGAGAGAGAAAGCGATCTGTGTGTTTGCATGCGGCAAACGAGAGAGTTTTTATTTTCCCGTTCGTCGGAACTTTCTTCGGTGTCACGCTCTTGTGGCAGTCGGCTGTTCGAAGTGTATGTGATTGATGCAATAGGATGACATGATGTCGGCGTCTTGTCGCAGGTTTCCTTGTCAGAAAGAATTGGATAATCGTTCTGATATCAGAAGTTTTGTCAGTGTGGTTTGCTGTAACAAGAACGCCACGTTTTGGAAATCAAATCTGTGGAGTTGCTCAAAGCATCCCAGTATAAAAGGAATGATAGGTGATTCTGGTCTGAGCCCGACCATTTCGAAATGTTTTCCGTATAATAGGCAATTTTAAATACATAGTTGATTAAAAAATTCACTGAAATTTGAACCCAATTTGTGTCAGGCGCGGATCCTCTTGGACCCAAAAAAGGTTCTTGAAATTAGTTAAAACCCTACAAGTCAAATTTCAAAATTTTTTTGGGGAGGGGCCCCATACCTCTTAGTGGGACTATAAAGAGATCTTGAGTGATACTCTTTTTAGAAAATCTCTCAACATTCTGTGTCAAAAGGTAAAGGTGGGAGACGGTGTGGAAGTGGAGCCATGCCTGATTTGTGTTTTCCCTATGAATTTATACTTAAATTAAATTATATTTGTAAGTGGAAAAGGGGTTTTTAAAAATAATTTGTGAACCTTTGGAAAACTTTACACTGGATTCATAATAATTTTGTAGAAAATGTAACTTAAAAATGTAAAATAAACTGTAACTGTAAAATATAGGGGAAAAGTTGGTTTTCTGAGTAAAGGAGTCGACAGGTAAATTTTAACACAGGGTGGCAAAATACCTAACTACGGCATTAATTGTGACCCTAGGATAAAAACTGGTTAGTTAGTCAGTTGGATAATTGATTTTTATGACACAGGACTAAAAAACTGTTGAGACCCTTGTCTTTAAAGGTTAGTCTCTTAATGCAAAAGAGAACTATGAATACTTTTATGAAAAATTCTACCCAAAAGTGTTTTAAGTGCCTCAGAACAATTAGGTTGGGGATGATACCGCCGGGGTTCTACCCAAATAAGCACTGGCAGTTAACTTTACACTGGATTCATAATAATTTTGTAGAAAATGTAACTTAAAAATGTAAAATAAACTGTAACTGTAAAATATAGGGGAAAAGTTGGTTTTCTGAGTAAAGGAGTTGACAGGTAAATTTTAATACAGGGTGGCAAAATACCTAACTACGGCATTAATTGTGACCCTAGGATAAAAACTGGTTAGTTAGTCAGTTGGATAATTGATTTTTATGACACAGGACTAAAAAACTGTTGAGACCCTTGTCTTTGAAGGTTAGTCTCTTAATGCAAAAGAGAACTATGAATACTTTTATGAAAAATTCTACCCAAAAGTGTTTTAAGTGCCTCAGAACAATTAGGTTGGGGATGATACCGCCGGGGTTCTACCCAAATAAGCACTGGCAGTTAACTTTACACTGGATTCATAATAATTTTGTAGAAAATGTAACTTAAAAATGTAAAATAAACTGTAACTGTAAAATATAGGGGAAAAGTTGGTTTTCTGAGTAAAGGAGTTGACAGGTAAATTTTAACACAGGGTGGCAAAATACCTAACTACGGCATTAATTGTGACCCTAGGATAAAAACTGGTTAGTTAGTCAGTTGGATAATTGATTTTTATGACACAGGACTAAAAAACTGTTGAGACCCTTGTCTTTGAAGGTTAGTCTCTTAATGCAAAAGAGAACTATGAATACTTTTATGAAAAATTCTACCCAAAAGTGTTTTAAGTGCCTCAGAACAATTAGGTTGGGGATGATACCGCCGGGGTTCTACCCAAATAAGCACTGGCAGTTAATGGATGGACAAAGCCATAATGCTAATGAATACGGGTTCATCGATTGGTGCCTCTTTTTATTATTTCGCACGATCGTAAAGGCTTTTAAAGCGGGTATCACGAAATGACACAGGTGTTTCTCATCATTCGGGGTGTTTTCACCCCACCAAAAAGAAATTCGTGTTTCTGTGGCAACTGATTTGTGCGGGTCCCAACGGGGTACCACTCTTTTATCGTCTGAGTTAATGGTTCATAATGAAGGTTATAATTGCACTTTGGATATTACCTTTTTATACGAACGTAAAATATTGTGCAGGTACCATTGCATGCGTGTTGACTCATCTGATTTATTAAAAAAAAAGTCCAGTTTCATTCCATATTCCGGATATCCCTCAATGTATGTAAATATCCCCTATTTTATCTTCAATTGGGTAATTAATTCCCTTGAAAAGAGGATTTTTGTCGGAAGAAGTATGGTGAAATGTCATTACGCGAACTGTTCAGTTTGATTTTTTTTACTTAACTGATATTTAAAAATTGATATTTTTTTTTGTTTAAATTTCATGTACCAATTTTTTTGGTCGTGAAATCTATGTATGCTAAAGGCTCTCTAAATATTATTTTCATATGTTGGCAGCTACGCCATTGCATTGCTACAGTTTGCCAAACATGGAAAACATGCATAGTACTAGTTCTTATAGATTTTGTAATCATTTAACTATCAGGTATTTGGGTACAGTTGGAAATAAGGCACTTGGGTCTTTCATGGCATGCAGAAATTTGTGACCCGCTAGGTAAGCAAGAATTGTGTAGTTTGTACGGTCATGCTTTTTGCCGATTCAATTTTTATGACTATCAATGCAACATGAGGGCAGTCAATGGAGAAGGAACCCTATATCTATCTTCATGTTGGGGGCGGTTAGGTTTCCAGAAGAAGGGTGCCACACTCCAACCCTTTCATTCATTTGTGGGGTTAAAAGTTCATTCACACAGTTTGACTTTCGATCTTCATTTTGGAGGAATCATCCAGAGTGAAAAGTGTGAATTGATGTCTCACTCTTTACTCCTTCACTTTTCAATGTAAACTATAGCGTTTCACGGGAGTGAATCACTCTGGATGAACAGTGAAAGTTAAGCAGTGTGAATAAGCTTTTAGCTCTCCCTCTTCGTTTCACCCACCGACTCCCTTCAGTGCTGCACTGGTCATAATGCTCTGATTTTACAAGCAGGTTTTGGGTACCGTTCTATGCAAGTTGTTTTATCAGTAGATGATTATTTATGTGCTGGCTACCTCCTCTGTCATCTCATATAGCTGTGCTGGACACAGGTTAATAATTAGCACTCTTGGACCAATCGCTAATGAAACCTTTGGATGGGCAGCACTTAATGAGCCGATTTAGCCCCAACAAAATTCGATTTATACCTAACTCAAAGTTGTGGCTGCAATAGTGTGGTGCTGGTAGCATGTCTGACTGTGAAAAGTTTTATGCTTTGTGGCTTTTGTTTGGGTAGCTGGCTATGGGATCAAATCAGCCTTCTCCCTCTAGGTCTAGGCTTAAATGAGCATAGAGTTCGCTTGGGAATTCAATTGGGGGGGGTCCAGCGACGGGCTAGCCAAAATCATCCTTGACACAAGTTGGTATTTGGCACTACTGACCCAAAGACAATGAACTGAAGATGGTACCCACCTAATGGACCACTTTGACTTTTTGACTTCACTTTGAAACATAATTAACCAAGAAAAAGAAATTTTGTAAATATTATCGTTCTATAGCTTTTGTGCGCTCCATCTCATCAAATAAATAAACGTGTTAAGTTAGATTCTGTTACCATACAACCAATACGGGGAACTTGGACCTATGCCCCCCTTGGCGTAATGATACATTTTCACTCACAGTTTGCACTCATTATTTAGCTCATCAGTGTTTTGACTCTACTTTTGTACTAACATAACGTTCTTTTTTTTTTCCAGCGGGAGGAGACGGACGACAGGGGTCGAGGAGGAGGGGCTGGCCGCGTGCGCGCCGTCGCGCTGGCGGCCGGCGCCCTCGTGATCTGGTGCGTGATGTACGCGCCCCTCGGGGGGCGCCCCCCCGAGCCCCTCCCGGAGGCGCTGGGGTGGATGGCGGCGCAGCGCGACCTGGCGCGCTTCGTGCGCCCCGGCAACGACACCGCCCTGCTGTGGCCCTCGCCCGCGGGGCGCTGCGGGGGCGAGGGCGGCCCCTTGCTGGCCGCAGTCGTCGTCTGTTCGGCCGTAGCCAATTTCGACGCCAGGAGGGTGATCCGGAGCACCTGGGCCTCGGAGGCCTCCACCAAACTCAACAACATGCAGGTTTGTTAACGTTTTTTTTCCCTGTGTTACCACAGGCGCGGGAATGGCACTTTTCCAGACCATCACTTTACCTTTTGAGACAAAATGTTGAGGATTTTCTGAAAAGGGCGCATGTTTAGAGTTGCGTATGCTTGGCGAGTTTTGGCTGCCAAATCATTCACTTAACATGAGTTAGGGTTACCATAATAATGATCTTTAACGCTAAAAACTTGGCGCATACGCAAGTATAAACTTGCGCCCTGAAAAGTATTACTCAAAATTGCCTTTTGGTACCGCTGGAGGGTATGGGGGATCCTCCCCCAGAAAAAATTTTGAAATTTGGTCTGTATAAGTAGGGTTTTGAGTACTTTTTGGGACTTTTTTTCTTACTTATGAGTAATTTTTTGGGTCCAAGGAGGGGTACTGTCCAGAGTGCCCCCTAGATCCGCCACTGGTATACCATGGGTCTAATCCAGTTCGTCAGAAGACTGTTTCCCACATCCCCTTCAGAGACATGGTAAACTTGTGAAGGTGGCGATAGATGGTGACGGCATCTATCATCCGAGGCTTAAATCGGACTCCTGCCATTCATGGGCCTCACTTTCTCAGGAGCCGCACCCCCTTTGCCTTAAATCCTGTACGCTTTGCGGATGGAGCTTGAATATTCCAAGTGGCATTAGAAAAAACAACAACACAGTACCAGAGGGTGTTGGTTGTATTAATGTTGTCTATTTTGTCTAAAGCTGTTATATATGTGTGTGTGTGTCCCGTAATGGGGGGTTTTATGTTGGTCTCCAATCGTTTGGAGGCATCAACCAAGCCGAATATCATGCAGGACCTGTATGAACTTACATCACACATTTGAGACACAATATTGGGGATATGTATACCTCCATCGCAGGTACAGTTATTGATAGCTTATTTTTGTTGGTAAGTCTAAGTAATTCCATGTTATTTCTACGTCCCTCCAAAAACATTGTTTATGTCATATTTTTAACATAGTGTTGCATGCCCAATATGCCGAACCTTGAGTGGACATATTAGAGAATGACCTTTTACTTACCTTTTCTGCTCTATTAAGATTATTCAATTCATGCCTATTGGTGAACCATGAAACAGTCCTCATCCGGAGGACATTGAGGCTTTGCTTTTCCCCCAATTTTTCAGTATATTTAATTTATTGTAAAGATATACGTATGATGTTTCTAGAGACATCAGGGACAACATGCCCTATCGAATCTCTACAGAATTCCTACATTTTCACCCTCCTTAATCTACATATTAGCTGGTTAGAATGAAAGTGGTACAAGTCCACTGAACGTAGTTTTGATAAAATCAAGGTTTTCTCTAACGATGTCTGTGTTATTCCTATGGAGAAGGCATTATTCCAGGCAACTCTTACGGGCAGCTTATTGAACTTTTGACTTATGCAACTACTGCTCTAGGTAAAGGACCTAAAAGAAATCCAAATCCACACTTATCTCAATTTTTGTATTTTTTGTCTTATACCACTTTCATCCTGAGCAGCTCATATATAACTAAACCCCTTTGAATTTACCCTAGATAGATCATGAGGATTGTGTTTAGCTTAAGAGCACTGCATGCATTGGTGACGTTTTCTCTTTCGTTTTCAGGTGTTCTTCCTGCTGGGCCTCTCCACCAACGCCACCCTGAACGCGCAGGTGTCCGAAGAGCACTCCCTCCACGGTGACATCATCCAGGAGGACTTCCTGGACACCTACAACAACCTCACCCTCAAGACCGCCTTCCTGCTGAAATGGGGCGTGTCCCGCTGCGGCCCCGCCCGCTTTATCATGAAGACGGACGACGACATGTTCGTCCACCTGCCCAACCTGGGGCGCATCCTCCACAAGGCCAAAGGCGAGAAAGCCGAGCGGCTATTGGCCGGCTGCCTTATCCGAGGGGCGGTACCCGTGAAGGACCACCGTTCTAAATGGTTCGCCCCAGACGCCGCCTTCCCGGGGCGGGTCTACCCGGACTACTTATCGGGGACCGGCTACGTCATGGGCAGGGGCGCGGCCAGGGACATCTTCGCGGCCGCCATGAGGACTCCGTTCTTCTTCCTAGAGGACGTGTTCGTGACGGGGGTGTGCGCGGCCAAGGCGGGGGTCAAGCCCCTCAACCACGAGGGGTTCAAGTTCTACAAGCGAAAGAACGACGGGTGCACGTTCAGGACGTTGATCACGGCCCACCGCATGAGCCCTAAAGAGCTGGAGAAGATGTGGACTGCAGTCAAGGATCCGTCCCTCAAGTGCAAGAAGGCGGGCTGATGGGGCCGGCAGGAGGGGCTTAGGAAATGAGGGCGTGGTCTGAATTTCTTATTGGGTGGAGTCATGTTAATTATGTTCATCCTTTGAAAAAACACTTTTGTAGTAAAGTGGTGACTGTTCCTGCTGTCTTAGTCAGAATTGTTAAGTTTGAATAAACGAATTTTTAGCTTTTGATTCTTTAGCAGGCACTTTAAACAGATTCTCTAGTTGGGCCCCTTAGTTACTATGTAACCAATGAGGTAATAGTGTTCCATCCCAAAAAATAAGATGCATTGGTTGTGGCTTCCTCATGAGCCCATGATCTGTTAGTTCTAAAAGTCTTTCTCAGAAGTTGATTTTCTACTCTTGGCAAACGTTTTATTATCTAGTTTTAGACTTATATAGGACATCCCTTTAATCCCTTTTGATGGTCAAACTGGTGACCTGATTGGTTACATGGTAGCAAGGAAATCGTATGACTCTCCTTTGTTGAAGAACCATTTTAAACTCGCCAAATACCTGCCCTTATAAAACATGTTTCTTCTGGATGGAATTTGAATGTAACTAACGTTTCTTTTGCAAATTTGTTCTAGATATCAAGAATGGCTACTCCACCAGCACCACTTTACTATAATCAGTCAAATAATTTAATATCTAATTGACAACCTGTTTTAATCTTTTTTGTCTCGTAAGCCAGAATTAGTGGCCTATTGGAGCTAGGTTAATGAAAACCAGTAACATAAACAGCCATTTTTTTTAAATTATTTAAGACTACTCTTTACAGCAAAATTGCCCCTCGTTAGAATAAGCCCCTCCAGGCCCCCCCATTGAATCTAGTTTCGCTGGAAGGGTGGGTTGTGAGCTCGAGATGGCTCTGAGTCGTTTTAAGTGCCAGGAGCTTTCATTTTGAGATCGACTTTGAGCCGGAGCTACAGGTGATGCAGTTCTGTTTAGATTCCATTATGTGAGTGTGTAACAACTTTTCTAATATAGAGTGCATGACGCGTCAAAAGCGTTACGTTTGTGGTACTTCCGGTATTATCTATTACAATTGTTACAATTAGTAATTGTTTCCTATTTTCTAAATCAAATCGTATGTTTTCCATCGATATTCGTCATATTTTCTAAGAACCAGTGTCAAAATTTTATTTTTGATAACTTTTTACCTTTTTGAAAACCTTAACTGATCGAAATTATGCTTTCCTACTTAGGGATTGATAGAACCTTTGTAGTGTACCTTTTAAAGAGAACCATTTTATCTTTGAAAAATAAGTAATTTCACCAAGAATTCATGAGCTTTCTATGAAACTTCAGTTTCGAAGCTTCCGTAACATTCTTCCCACGACCGCTTTTGCCGCGTCATGTAAATCTGTGTGTGTGAATTGAAATTGGAATCTTAAGAACACCAATGCCTGTCGGCTCCTCTCAACCCTCGAGGCAGAAATCTGAAGTCGTATCCATAGTGACCGCCCGAACCCAGTCAAAGTTCATATCCGCCTCGATACAACGATTAAAAAATGGGCACGACCTAGTCTATATGAGCGCTGAACATGGAAGTGAGAGTTGGAGAAGTGCCTATACGAATTGAAGTCAGCCGCGGAGGCATACATCTATCCAAAACAAACGTTGATATTTTAACTAACTTTGTTTATAGTTTGACAAGTGTTACGTAGTGGTACAGAAACCCTGTAAATTCTTCCTTTTTGACTTCGTAGGTTCTGCAGTGATGGAAAAGAGTTTGAGGCCTGTGAAACGCCATCAGTTAAACCAAAAGCTAAGCGTGCTTCAGGGCACTTCTCTATATTCTTTCTTCCATGGTGCTGAAGCGAGCTTTGAGAACATCGTCGTATTTGTTATAAATCAATAGCTCCTCTTTGGGTTGATAGAGTGCTCCAGAGAAGTTTATTTCTCGAGTCATTCCAGTGGTTTTGTTTGATTTCGGCTGCGGAAGAAAAGTGCTGTGTGTGTGAACACTTACCTATACTAGACTGCAACGTTTCTTGACCCTGGAGAAACAAGCTGTGAGCAAACAAAGAAAGTAGTAGTTTGGTAGACCTATGTAGCGTCTTTTTATCACGATTTGCGTACCAAAATTCCTCCTAGCAACCCATCAGGCTTTCTGTATACTCAGTTTTTCCTTCCGCGTAGTGACGTCTTAGGGTCAAGAAACGTTGCAGTCAGTATAGGTTTTTCCTGTAAATAAACGAGCTTCATCTGATGGGGCATCCATTTTTGGTGGTTTTTGACTTTTGTGGTCAAATTTGTTTTCTATCGGCTAATTTAATTAGAGTTATCACTGTACAATAACTAGTAAATACTAAAATATCCAATACTTTACTAACCAACTTTCCTTTACCATGATAGGAGATTTCTTCAGAAGTTTTATTCCTATTTATTACCTTGTTTCATTAACATCTGAGTTTTTAATAGAGATGATCCTTAGAATGTTTTAATTGGGTTACATCGCCCCCTAGTGAATAACAACTGTGAATTAGCGTTCTTATGTAGGAAAAAGTGGGGGAAATATGGATTGCAAAAAGATGAAACAGTTCATGATTATAACGTTTTAGAGTTTAAATAGATTCAAAGATATCACAGTCTAGAATTGAAATTTGCAGAAAAGTTTATAGCAGTTAAAAATTAGCTCTCAAATAATCATAATGTTTTGAAATTATCCGAACTTTATTCGAAGGTGGCATTATATTTTTTGTTTTTAAATGTATTCTTACTTACTGTATAATAAATTTTAATTAATAGTAATTTTAATTTAAACCTCTTCCAACTTATAAGAAAACTGGATAGAATTTTTCCTGTAGTGAAAAGTCATTAAAAATCCCTTTTGACCGCAAACGTCAATGACTGCCATTGTCACGCATTCATTTGTTGTAAAAGCTAGCTTCCAAGTCATCATGCTAACCAGTCCATCCATCCTGTAGATTCCCTAAAGGAGCTGTTGTGTTAACTTTCTTTTTTTTGTGCATTGTGACTCTGAGGACTGTTTGAATTGCTAAAATGTGCAACTTCCATTGTTCCTTCCCCCTCTGAAGGTTCGAATCATCATCATCATCATCTGCATTGTTGGTATTTTTTCCGAGACGAATCATGTAACATGCATAACCATTTTGTTTTGTGTGAATAGCAGAAACTGAGATCTCATGTTTATTTGATACAGAGGTTTGTGTCACCACTGGACTACCGTTACTGAAGGTGTCATCTGATGATTACCTGCTTTATTCAAATGTGCCATTAATATTCAATCTTAACTACTGAATATGTATTATGCCCAATTTACACGATGCCAGTGGTGATAAGGTCGCCAGTGTCAGACGGGAATTTCTCAACCTCAGCACACTAATGCTTTATTACCTGTCAAAACGTAGTTCTTAAATTGAATTATTAACAAATCCTCTTTGAGCGTATAAGATAATTTTTATTTTCTTCCACAATGAGGATCGTTTCAGTAAATAGAAATCTTCATAATTGCTGGCTGGAACGTATAGTAACTGGAATGATTCTAAGTCAGTTCCAGGCGATGCTTTTTTATAGTTACTAGCATGCCATGGCTGGAAAGCTCTACTTAGCACTCCGACATTAGCATCGTGTAAATTGGGCATTAGGTTCAACCTGATCGTAATTTTCTTTCCTATCATAATTAGTTCCATTTAGCTACTTAAGTCAACAGCTAACTAAGCTCTACTCTTATCAAAAGCTTCAAACCCAAACCAATTAAATTTTTAGTTTTTATGTTATTCTCTTGTTTTTCTTAAGTGGCCTATATGCTTTTAAAATATAATTTTACTGCTAAAAATTGAGTAGTCCGCTATATTGACGTTTAGTTGTGCTATTATTCTGAATGTAGATTACTTCAACTTACGGTTTTGGAAAGTTGTTCCTATAAATTGTTATGTACCAAGGTTTTGGTACGTAATAAGCCTCTCATAAAGATTCGTGTACCACAATTTAGGATACCCTGATCCAAAAGTGTACTCCATTATTTCGTACACAGAGTGAGGATCTATACTCAAAAGATTTCTCGTAATAAAAGTTTCAAAATCGCTAGCACCAAAAGAAAATATAATTATTTTTAGGCCTCCTCAGGGTCAGCAGCACATAAGATACTCCTCTCAGAGCTCTGTCCCCACCAACTCGAATGTAGTGTCACTCTGTGTATCTTGTATATCTGTGATGGTTCAAAACATCGTTTTTCTCCAAATGGAAACGATACTCGTGCAATGTTCGCTGGCTCTGTATATGCTAGCTAAGCTATTTGATAGGTCTGGGTCTGCTTCTGCTCTCAAACTACCTTTTGTAACATAAAAACGTTCCTAAATACTCCCCCTCTATCCCATCACATCCTCAGGTGTGTCCTTTTGGTACAATAATAATACTTGCCTAATAAATGTCACGAAGGAACTAATAAATACTTTCATATTACATGTCAAGCGTCATATGGTAACCACTGGTTTTCATTTATACAATAAGACATCATTGTCACATCAGTTAAACTCATATGGCTTGTAAATGCGTATGAGTAATTGCAAATTTTTACCTATGTAAAATATAAAGATTTTTCTGCAACATATTAATTGGTTTTTCAAGACTTAGGTTGTGGGATTTATAATTATCTTAATAATATTTGATTTCATTGACACAAAATGTCTTATTTTGGTTTTTATCTTTTAAAGTGCTTTCCCTTCAAATGGTAAAACAGTGCAACTTGGGTGAATTATCTTTCTTCTATACTAAATCTGTTTAGCTTTTTTAATTTGATCCTTTTAGCTTTGAATTACCCTAGTTGCACTGACAAATTGTGAATGTTTAAAAAAAATATATACTTTAAAATCCAAATTCCAGACTATCTAAACCTAATTTTTAAAAGTGAAATGTAAGTCTAATTGATCTCACTGTTGTGACGTCACACCCGAAGGCATCGAAACCGAAACTCCGTCTATCACGAAAACTACCGTGTGCCGTGTACTGCCTACTTCAAGGGCCTCGGAGCCTCTCGGTGTGACGTCACACCACTATCCTCGGTCACCGTGTTCCTATAGCAGTACCTTCCAAACCTTGTGTTTAGTACAGCGATAACAATGGTTTTAACTAGCGATAGGTAAAACATTCAGGTAGGTAACATTAAGTAATATTGTTGGACAATGGACTCTAACCGTCTGACGTCACACGGAACCAACACGTGACCTACTGAGCTTGTAATTGGTTACCACAGATACTACACTAGTGGATCTACTAGTGTAGTATCTGTGGTAACCAATTGCAAGCTCAGTTGTAGGTCACGTGTTGGTTCCGTGAAGTCTCGAACCAGGTAGGCGGTTAGAGTCCATTATCTTTTTTTTGCCTGTCACTAGTTATGACGTTGGAGAAATTTCTTTGTACGACCCATGTTATGTTTGATTGAGTTGTATTACCATATTCTGTTGCAGGTCTGGAAAATCTGCTGCTGTTTCTGCCAATTTATAGAAACGCTATTTAGTGTGTGGTAGCATGTATGTGTATAGCTTTTCAACATATACTCAGTGACTTTTTTAAAAGAAAGATAATATTTCATGTGTAATCATAGTAAATAGTGAGATTATGCGAGAAGTTATAATGGTTTAGTGATTTTTTTTATAGTACACTCTTTAAAGAAATGTAAAATTATTTGAAATGACACAGCTTTTCTTACCTCATCCTCATGGCACATCTTCTCTAACTTCAAGTCAACTAGACTTGCTATAGTTATACAACTAGACTAAGCTCTCCAAAATATTGGCTAGCTTTTTAGCTTATTATTTTTCTCCTTATTCCCCCATGTTGTGCAGCCTTGAGGTGATAGTTAGGTTTTTTAACTGCTTATCGTCATTGTATTCAAAGTCTTCTAGTAATTTTGTAAATTGGAAGTAAAGAAAATTTACGCACAATTCAAAGCTAAATGCACCATTTCTCTAAATAAGATAATTGAATCAAAAGCATATCAAAAAGATATAAAGGACTTGCGATTTATATAAAAGAAATTAATGACATTTTATAGGTTTTTTAAAATATTCCAATCAAGATAGTTTTATATGAAGTCTGGTTAAACAGCTTTGACGTGATTACAAGTAAAAACCACTAATATTCCCTGGCGAAGTAGATAATCCTTAAAAAGTAGTTAATCCTAAATTTTTAAAAAATTTTGCTTAAAATGCATATATTTTTTAAAGAAAACTGATATTCATACATAAATTTCGTTTTCCTGTTATGCAACAGAATATGGTCTGTATGCGTTTGGTACTTAACGATGGTTACTTAAGTTAGATGTAAAAAAATATATATTTTAGTCCTGTTATATAAAGACTTGGAGAGTGTTGATATTTGAGCTTTTTAGTGTGTTGAATTTTTATTTGTGAGGAAACAAGTTTTGAGTGATGTTGTTGTACATATAAGAACGTTTGATTCGCGTGAGGTGTGTGACGAATTGCCTTACTTAACGACGCGTGTGTGTGTTTTCTTCAGTTTCCGAGACTTTTCTCATGTCAAAGTGATTCCATGATGCATTGTGATAATTTTGCGCTGCATATTATTTAATCGGTATATATTGTTTTTTTCCAATTGTTGCTATTGTTTTTGTGTCGTTGTTGTGATTCCAGTTGACTTGGAAAATCTCCAAACTTTGTGCAGATCATTTATTAATAAATCACAGATTGTATTTAAATCAACGGGGTTTTGTGCTTTAATGCGTGATTTTATTTGTATTCAGTTATTTATTTTGTTTAGCGCAGTGGTTCCCAACTCAAATATGTCTGAGGACCACTTTACCTAAATTTGAACCTCGTACGGACCATCCCTATCCCCAACTTTAGCTTTTAAAATTTAACCTTTTTTTTCGGTGCATTCATTCCTCACAGAGGGTCTGAAATTTTTTTTTTCTGAAGTAAGAGAAAACGACTCTTAAATATATGTTTCTTAATGGAACTGGAAATCGAATAATGTATTTAACTTAAAAGATAAATTAACATTACTTTAATCATAACAGTAGTATTCCAAATGGAGCGATTAAAAAAGAAAATAATAATTTCTTTTTTAGAACTTTTGCATTTCCGGCAATAAATTTTTCTTATATAAATGGGGTTTTTTTACATCTATGGTTTTTTGACTACTTCTTGGATTGTGGGATAAGAAAATTATTATTTTTTAAATTTCAACACATTTTTGGGATAAGTTTATGAACCTTCTCACGGACCACCTGTTGGGAACCACTGGATTAGCGTAAAGTCAAACCGCCAGGAGAAAAAGTTTGATGTTTTAGTTGCAATTGTTATGGGAACGGATTTTTCCACTCAATTTCAGGGGTGACGGTAATTCAAAAGCGATGAACAAACGTTTTGTGCAAAATCTTTGTGGCTATCATTTGGCTTTGTACTTCTTTTCAGGGTTTTGCTTTTTTCTCAAAGTTTTTCACCTGATGGCGGTATGACTATAGGTAACTGTGACCACCTGAAACCTATATTTTTTTAGTTACTTTTCTTTAAGTAAAAAAGTACCGATTAGTTTTCTCTTAATCATTAGAATGACATCCAAATTTTCAAAATTTAACTTTTTTATAGCGTTACCTTTTTTTTCATCGAGTGAAGTGCTTTAAAAAAGGATAAAAAAAAGTATCAAAATTTTCGAACTTTTTAATAATAATAATAAATTTATTTCAAATTATAAACTTATATATACCACAAACGGACACGCAGGTGCCCTTCCAAGTGGTGCATAGGTCACGGTACATTTTAAACGGCATAATTTAGAATTTTACAAGTTTTGGTACATTAGACTTAGCCAACATTCACGTATTGTTAGTTTTAACGTGTCTCGACAAAAAAAAATATCGTAAGCCTTGTACCAACAACTGGCTGTCTGTCAAAACTTATAAGTATTCAGTTCCTGCTCTTATCCCACATCCACTACGTATAGAATGACAATAAATCTTTATCCTTAAAATTATTTAGGTGCCATTATTCACATTTATATAAAATCTTGGGGGTTTATGCATCTTCCTCCATGTCACGAGTATTTTTCATTTCAGTGACCCTTTTCATTCTTTTTGATACTGAAAATTAAACCAAATTTTGTTTCTAGGATTTTATGTGGGAAGAGGGAAAAGCCGCTTTAACATAATAACAGTAGTGAAATAATAGCTTTTATGGTTGATGTCACAGTCAAGACTCGTAGCATAATGTCACACTAAGCATAATGTAACCCCACTATGTGGGACTTATATAAACACATACTGTCACATCACCCAGGTGTCACCTACTTGATCATCTCGGGAGGGTTACCCCAAAGTAAAAAATTTTATAGGATTATGCGATCGAATTTCAGACTCATGCGACACCCTTTTTCCTATGGCATTATGTTATCAAAAACTACCTAAAAATTGTAAGGTCACAGATGACAATGAGGTTCTGATCTTAAATTAATATCGTTAAAGAAACAAATTGTTTACGGTAGATTATTTTTTATCAAATGGGATTAAAAATGGAATACTAACTTGAAACGAACTACTTGAGAGATACTGTATCGGAAAAAATTGATTGTCTAAAAAGACGAAAACTATAGGGATGACAACTACGCCATTGAAAAGGATTCGTATGGGAGTTTATGAGAAATAAATGTAGTATTAATGATGAAAGAATTATCAAATTAAAAACTGAGTACTGTAAATGACCGTGTTTTCCGTGTAATCGGGATTTGCAGATCATACTTCATTAGCCACTTGTCTTATTAGCGCGAGTGGTATTCGTCAAACAGTTTGGGCCGGATTTCCTACGCGTCAAAATCGCTTCTTCCGGAACCAAGACGTTCCATCTCCGGGTTCCTCGTCATGTTGTCTCTTGATTAGGTGACCCGGACGATAATATTGCGTGGGCCAACATGCTAATAAAGAGGATGATCTCAGATAGGAAGATTCTATATGCATATCACTTCTCGCTCGATTGATAACGTATCGAAAATGTCTGGTAATTGAGGTTGTGTGTTGTTGTCGAACTGAAAGGCTCTATCTCAATGGGAAAATTTATTTGAAGAATATTTAACAGAAGTTAAGCTTGTTTTTTCTTATTTACCAAAAAGGATATTTTACATTCTACTTTTGTCTGAACTTTGAAACGTGTAATTCCTGTTCATTGCCTACATTAGAAATTTAAAACGCTGAAAAATCTATTAAAAATAAGTCATTCAAGTATTTTATCAAATTTTATTTTAAAGAGCATTTGTACTCCAGGGCAGGGAGGGGCAGCTGCCCCCCTGCCTATATTCTCAGTTTGTTAATTTTTTTAAAAAAAACTTTATTAAAGCAATAGTACATAATTTTCCTTGAAAATTGTGTGGCTTACAAGAAGCGGTTCTGATCGGCCCAAAGAATCTCAAAATGAACTAAAACACTACTTTCAGGGGCGAATTTTAAAAAATTTTATGGGGGAGGACCCCCCAGACCCAACATTTTTAAGCTCACATTCATTACCCATAATTTTACGATAGGTATGCAAAAGTTCAAATCCTTAGTATAAGTACCCTAAAATTTAGCGTGTAAAAGTACTTACTCTCCATGGGGTATGGGAGGGCCTGGGAAATAATGTTGAGTCAACCCCTAGTCACTAGTATTCGCAACATCAAAAGCAAAGTTAAGTATCCTTGCCCCCCCCTAACATGAAACCTGGCTACGCCCATGTTTTTTACCTATTGTTATCGACAGTTGTGAATTTAGGAATTTTTTTATGGGTGCTGAGGTTCAATAAAGTTCGTATCCCCGTGGGTTAACAAAGATTTTTATTTCTTTAATTGTCTTTATAAATCCTTTATTTTTACTTTTTTTTACTATTAACAAAGACTTTTAATTCAAATGGGATAAGGGATTTTTTTTTATCCTTTAGTCTCTCCAGATTTGTTCTGATGTATAGGATATTTTTTCACATATTTTGGTAATTTTGTCTCAATAATTTTGTCAAAATTAAAAAAAAAATATTAGTTTGATTTAAAACTCTGAAATATATCTATCAGAACCATTAAATTCTGTCAATATATGCTAAGTGCGCAAATACCCGCTCGAGTGATCAATACCCCTTCAATTTTTCGATTTCGCATTGTATGAAACAATCGAAAATATAGATGTTTTAACAATATCCATGGAAACATAATATTATACATTTGTGAATTCATTATAGTAAAAATTGCATAACATTTGAGAGTCTGCAAAATAACTGGTATTTACTTGCCCTGTTTCTAATCACATATTTTCAACCATTTTAAATATTGCTTTTTTTTGTTAGTTTTTACATTTAAAATTCAGAACACGCTGAAAAGTCTATCGAACAAAGTAAATTATTCCAATACCTTACCTTTCTTCATGAGTTTTTCTGGTAAAACTTTTAAAAGCTCACGAAAATATTTTTTATTCAATCTGTTTGAATAAAGGGAAGTTAGATTATTGTATGCTTTTCTCATGGACTAGTATAATCATGAAAAGATCTAACCAAAAATCATTGATTCTTTCCATCTGCTTAAATTTACTTTTTTATTTTTTCTTTATTTCAGAGTTTTACTCAATTAGAAACATGAACGTAGCATGTGTAATTTAAAGAATTTGACAGTAAATATAATTAGTAGACCAGGTTTATCTTTTAAACTGTTGGCAAAATTTTGTATGTTCAGTGTTTAGAGTCCTTTTGAATGATATTTAAAATTATTTCCATTCAGGTTATAGGATTTGAGATTTTGTAATACCTTATCAAAATACGAGAGAAAATTATGGATTATCTGGTCTGACTTATTTGAAATAGCATTTTAATCACACCTGTGGTTAAAAAATATTGACTATATTGACTTGAGTTGTTTTCGTAACCACAACAGCTATTTCACAACATTACGAAACGCAGATATTCACAGATACATATTATTAATTAATATGTAACTACCCATTGTTGTGTTCTATGAAATTTTTTGTAATGAACAAAGGGAGCCCATTTTGCGTGCTATAGCAATTGATTTTTTTAAATCGGGCCCGAAAAATACGTTACCTAAAAGGTACAAATGAGATTGGCCCAATTCCAATAAATGATGAGTACCTACTACATTTTGAGTTTCTGTCATTCATTATCCGGTTAAGTGTCATTCATTTCTTAAATGTCAACCAATTTCCTGCCATTCTGAAACCTAAAAAAATCAGTTTACCAATACTTAAACTGATAAATTGCTGAGATAGCAATTAGCAACAGTTTTTTTTAAATTTAACAATTTATATCTAAGCAGGTAGTGTACTCAAATTACATATTTGTAAAAAATGTGTATCTGAAGGTAAGAATTCAAATTACTAGTAATAAGTACTTAAGAGTTGCTCTGGACAGATTGAGCTGGAGGAGGCGTGCTGTCGAGGCAGCCAGGACCTGTAACATTTTGTTGCGCTTTTAAAGAAGAATAAGTACTTATTTTTTCTACGGGCCTCGATAAAAATTTTCAAAATTATTTGGACCATTGGACCCCCAGCAAAATTACTTGCCGGCCCCTGTTGTATACTCTTTCTTTCGGCAGACCACTTCTGAAGCTCTCAGGGACCACCTGATGGGATGCTCTGCAGTGTTGATTGCATTCTGCTGAACCATTTGTTTTTGTGTTTCTGATCACGAACCACCGCCATGCCCTGGAAATATCCCTGGTTCTCTATAAAATAAAAGAAATAAAAGAGTCTTAACAACGGAATCTTCACTAAAACTTCCCTGCTGATTGATTGGATCCCGCCGGCCTTCTCCCAATCTGTGTTCCAAAAGGCGAGCAATCGAATTTTCGGAGGAAGAAAATTTCGGGGAACCACTCGACTCAATCGGATTTCGCAGACGATGCGAGGAGAAAAAATTCCAGATTAATCGATAATCCAGAAATAGCCTCTCAGACGGAATTTTCCACTGACGGACGACAGAAGAAAAAAATAAAGAGCCGAGTACTAGTGTTTACATTTTGCTTTTTCACGAGAGGAAGAACAGTTATACAGACTCAGCGATTTGATATGAAAGGAGCAAAAGGAGCTGAACGCCTCGGGACCCTCTTCAAAATCTGTAGTCGAAACCCTCAACAAGTTTTTAGCCGACGGGCCACATTAACTTAACGTGACCAGATTTTCCAAACTAAAAATCCGGACATAGTATATTGAGGAAAGTTTTTGCATAGATTTAAAATGTTGACGAACGAAAGAATTTCATTTCTCAAATAAATGAGAAATAAATTGGCCCCATTTTTTTTTTGAGGGGGTTGGTTAACCAAATATCAAATCAAATCAAAGTTTATTCCCAACAATAACAATATAAGATAGTATATACAATACCAGGAATGATATAAATAGGGAAAAAATTATAAGGGAAGAAAATACAAAAAGTAAAAGAAAAAAGAACAATCATGGGAGAAAGGCTTCGCATCCAAAGATTAAAGCCTTCTCTTTTCAGATTTCATCCTTTTTAGTTTAAAACGACGCAAGCTGCAGTCAAAAAATATTTTATTTTTGAATTAGAAAAGAAAAATGAAAACCAGCTAATGGAAGCTGAAGGATCAGGGTCCGGAGTTAAAAGAAGTCTTGAAGACGGAGAGGACGACAAGAAATTTAGGTAAGACCTAACTTATGAAAATAAGGAATCGGAAGAGCTTCAACTAAAGAAAGCGTTTGAAAATGGAGTGAAACAAATAAAAATAGGATTCAGATGTGTAATACCAGATGAAGACATAATTAAATACTCTGAAGTAAAATCAGAATGTGAGGACTTTATGGAGAATTAAGGGGACATTAACAGAACTGATTAACATTATCTGAGAGACATTAACAGAACTGATCTTTTGTAAATAGATAGTCTTATTAGTATAATTCCTTTTCGTATCATTAGATGACAAGCCAGCCCTGCGTGGTTCAGGCAATTCATCATTTTTTTTTTTTGTAAATAAAAATAACATCCCAAAGGAGCCAAAAGTTCGTCCATGGGGTGTTACTATATTGTAAATGTACATGGAACAAAACAGAATAAAATACAATCAATGAAGGAAATAAAATACATAATATTTTTGACACTAACTCCCCTTCACATTTCAATATTCTAGATCGAAAATAGATTATGTTAACTTTGTTGTATTTAGTTTTTTAGGGGGTTATCATAAATATCATGCCAAATAAGAGGAGTTGGGGCTATCTTCCCCAGAAAATTTGGCTCTTAATAATGTTTTAAACATTTTGGAATAGGAGGACTGACCAACACCTTGCTATACGCTACAGAATATTCCATAGGAACGAGCTAGTACAAACTAATACAGAATTCAAGCTGAAAAATAACTCTTGACACCCACACTAAAAAATCTGGTTTATTTATATTTTTCTTCTTTGATGGAACTTATCATAAAAGTGGGACTGAGGTGGGAGGACAATGAGACAAAAAGCGGACAAATCTGAGCAAAGTTAAATTAACTCGACCACTTGTTAAGATCCTGTTTCTCTCCAATTCCATTTCATTCACAAAACCGTTTCTTTCCGCAACTTCTCTTGGATGTCTAGTGGCGGCACGTGCGCTCACGAGACCTCGCGTGCCTCCCCTTCCACACGCGACGTTCGTCAAGAGGAAGCGATCAATTGCATCCGTTCCAATCGTTCCGAGAGAATTTTTCATCCCGTTTGAAGAGGTTTCTGGAGGAGTATAACTGTAGGATGCTCTTTCTTTTTTTATTGTTTAGGTGCCATTCACAAATTATGGTGTACGTACACATTTGAGAGTATACAGAGTGAATCTGTAAAAAGTAGTTACCTGTTTTCTAATTTGATTTCCAATCAGTATAGCAATATTTTTTAAAATAAATAAAATTAAAATTATTTTAACAGTTTTTTTTTCTTTGATTGTAGCTCTAGAGAAAGATTCCAGTTAGAAATATCAAATAAAATCTTCGATGTGCTTAGGCTTTTACATTTTGTTCCTAAAGTACATTAATGAGGTGGTTTTTGAGAACTTTTCCTAAAATGTCAAAAATCAAGATTTTGTCAACAATTTTGTTTTTGGAAATTCATTAAAAATATAATTTAATAGAGATGGGAATATAAAAAACAGAACATCCGCTATACTACACAGACTACAATAGCAAGAAATTTATTGCGTATAAAAAGTTTTCTCTTTCATAAAAAAAATGTTCAAACAAAGGGTGGTACGTACGCAGTTATTTTTAATTAGCTTCATGTAATGTAGTTCACTTAATGTAGATTCTTTCATAGCTTTAGAATAGTAGGACTTCTATTTAAACATAGAGTTCAATAATAGAGGATCATCTGCTTAAATTTCAGTCCTCGGAATGTAAGATATTAAAGTTCAAGTAAAAATTATCGAGATATTCCGCGGTGGACTCATAAATTCGAATCAATCCCTATTCAAAGGGATTAGGATGTCCATATTTGTCCCGTTATAGTTTTTTTGTTTAAAACCCCTTCAGTTTTCCCTATTGGTCAAATAAACTATTCCAAAGATTCAGCTCCAACTAGGCGCGGATCCAAGGGGAGGCACTCAACTCAGGACAGTGCCCCCTTGGACCCCAAAAATGTTAAAGAAAATAACTGTAACTAGTGTGTTAGTTGTTTTTGTTTGCATATTCCGCCATTGATGACAACAGTATTGTACTCGTGTTATATTTTTACGTAGTTCAAAATTCAAATCAGTCTGTTAAATAAAAGATAGAGTAAGCACTGTGCCTAAGTTAAATGTGTCTATTTATCTCTGCTAATTGAGAATCTGCTTTGCTTCTTAAAATGCAATAAAAAAAATTCGTAAAATGAGTTCAAACCCTAGTTTTACAGGTCACATTTTTTTTTCTGGGGGAGGACCCCTAAACCCCTTAGTGGTACCATAAGGAGAT
Organism: Tetragnatha montana; assembly: GCA_963680715.1. NCBI lineage: Eukaryota > Metazoa > Arthropoda > Arachnida > Araneae > Tetragnathidae > Tetragnatha > Tetragnatha montana. The sequence goes on along the minus strand of OY796677.1, from coordinate 7,710,531 downwards.
CCTGAGTGATAATTTTAAGAAAATCTCCCAACATTTTGTGCCAATTGGTACAGGTGATGATGATGGTGTGGAAGTGCCCCCCCCCTTGGATCCGTGCTGGATCCTCGCCTGGCTCCAACCGTTAATATTAACCCGAACCGCAATTAAGAATCTTTTTCTCCGTACTGGAGAGGGGTTTAGAAAATTCCTACACTAAATCTTGCAAGTCACACCAGAAAGATAATTTGGAAGACTTTTTAGTGTCACGCTTCCGTTCCGACTCCTGTCTTTTGTTTCGGTCTGACAGCATAGAAGTGAAAAAATCGTGCCTGCATAATCACGTGCGCCATGCGACGTTTTGGCGGAGTGCCACCCCCGAATGCTAGTTAAGCGACGACTCCCCTTAGCTATTTCCGACCAGTTTTTATTTTTTTTTCTCTGTATAAATTGGCATCCGGCCTTTTTCACTTTCGCGTACCTACTTGTGAGAAATTTATAATTAACGCATGTATCGGTGACAATATTAGATGTATTTTAGTCGGGACAACCCTTTTTAAAGTGGTGATATCACCATGGTTAATAGTGCCGGAGAACCAACCTTCTTCCAACTTCTTTAGCATAATTTCAAAACTTTACTCCAACCGACCTTCTAAAAGAGTTTATTTATTTTAACTCAAATTTTTACTTTCAATTTTATTTTTATAAGTGCTTGTGAAAATGTCAACGCTTGAATATTGTGTGTTTTAGCAGAATTTTTTTTTCTTTTGTTTAGTTGCAAACGTTGCAAATTAAAATCCAAATCACTAAATTGGATTTTAATAATTCAAAAATAAATTGTTTTAGTGTGAACACATTCTTACTAAAAGTAGACTAATTTACTTTTCCCCAGAATTTTTATAGCTAAACAGTTAACAGATAAGTGTCAGTTTTTAAGAAAAGGTGGCATAAAAGTAGGGTGTAAAGTAGATATCTCAATAGAAAAAAGGTAATCAGAAAATTTTTTAAATTCCTAAAGTTGTATACTGCATTGTTGACATTCATTGTATTTAAAAAGATCTTTTAAGAACATACGAGTAAGTTTTGAAGCATTTCTTAGGGATCTATTATTCTTCAATCAATAAAAAACTTTTTAAAAGAAACCAAGACCTAAATTATAAAATTGTGTGGAAAAACTTTAGGACATTTAGAAAAAAAACTTTTATCTACGAACACATCTTTATTTGTAAGAGATAATAAGAATCTCTCTATATATAATGAAGGTGTCCCTGGGTTCCTGCCTGGGTTCCTGGCTGGGTTCCTGGGTTTGTCCGGAACAGATTTGGCTCAATTTCTCCAAAACTACCCGTCCGAATCGAACCAAACTTGGTACACATAGGTATGGGGACGGGGGAAAGACAATGACATCAATTTCTAATTCCTAAAACCACCCCTTCACCCCCTTTTAGGCCTTTTTGTAAAATTCGCCTTATTTCTCCACTTAAGAAGATCTGTTTAACTCGCATTGTTGCAAATAATACAACAAAAACAATTTTAAACATAAACAAAGTATTTAAAGATACAACTGGACTGAAATTGTTTTAAGAACGTTATTAATAATTAAAGAAATTGAAAACTGTCCTTATAAAAAACTTTATGACAGTATTTTCATTTTAAAAACTTCATTTTCCTTGAAATTTTATGTTGAAACTGAAAGTTTAGATTGTTGAAATGTTGAAATTAATCTTTAAACTTGAATTATTTTAGTGTAGCTTTTAAAAAAGTTGGTAATAAAAACTAGATCAAGTTTTATTCTCCATCATTATTTTTTCCATGATAGCTTAACGATATTTTTTTTTTCAATTTAAACAGGGGAATGTTAAATATTTTTATCTATGCAGTTGTTTTTTATTAATTACTGGGAAATTCGTCAAAATAGACAAATGGGAGTAGTATCTATATTTTCGGAAGTTGTTGAATGAATTCCTTTCCAAGAATTTTTTCGTGATGCACTGCACCGGGAACACCTAGATGAAATGGTGCCAGGAACACCGGGTTGAAAAAGGTACCAGGAGTACGGAGATGAAAAAGATACCGGGAACACTGGGATAAAAATTGTACCAGGAACATCGGGATGGAAAACGTACCGGGAACACCGGGAGGAAAAGTACTGGGAAACTGGGAGGAAAAAGGCACCAGGGACACCGGGATGATTGGTAATTGCTGATACAGAAAATTAGATTCGCAACTTGAGAGAGCATAAAAAATAATTTTATATACTTCACCCGTGCAAGGCCGGGCAAATCAGCTAGTATGTAATAAAAACTTTGTCTTCAGATAGTGTTTCGTTCTTCTTCAGATAGTGTTTCGTTCACCTCTGAAATACGTTACATCTTTATGTTTCATTAGATGGATGCAAATGTAAAAAAAGTAGAGCTTCAACTTCATTTTATATATAAAATCCTACGAAACAATGATATAATGATGTAGCTTATCTATATATGTAACTTATTCAAACATATAATTCTTTCTGTTGAATATGAATCTCTAACTGCTTAATTTATTATTTGAAATGAATCCTTGACTATTTATCATATAAATTTCGTAATAACAAAAAACTTGTCTCCCATCTTTTAGCAGTTTTAAATTGAGAAACATGTCAGAATGATGATGATGATGATATTTGTGAATGGTTTGCGATTGTGTGTTGTGCGAGAAAAAGATAGTGTTGTAAAAGTGTTACTTAAAATTTCAGGTACAAAAAGTGTGTTCTTATTGTGTTTCAATCCAAATTTAAGAACACTTTCATATTCTAAGCAAATTTAACATACTATTTTAGAGCACATTTCTAGATAGAACATAATAGAACAAACATATTCATAACAGTATCACAATACAATAAGGAGTTAAAGCTTTCTACGTAACAACACATTTAGAGGACCAAATAAAATTCTAAAATGTGTTTATTTTTGTGTGGGGCGTTTGCAGTGGATACATCGACGTGCCCTTTTTCTCATGGGAAGTTTTATGTGGCATTATCCCAAAGATGGATGTTTGATTGAAAATATTATTTTATAGGGAAATATTTTAACGTCAGAATTGTAAATAAATTTATTTATTTGTAATTAGTAATTTTACCTTCGATAATTTTGTTATTTTATATTAAAACAGTTTTTACACATAGCTTTCAAATTTAATGCCTTTAGAAAAAGTATCCAAAGAAAACAACCGGGGGTTGGAGAGCTTCAGCGAGAAGGGGGACGAAGCCCTCTATAATATTTTTTTTATAGTGCGATAAATTTTATTTTCGATTTATTTCAGGTGATTAGAGGATGGGAATGTTTGAGCGTGTTTTTAGAATCGCAAATAATATTTAAATAAATTTATATACTTTTCTGATCTCAGTATCTGATCAGTGAAATGTTCATAAAAATTTTTAGGCTAAATTAGATTTTATTTCTATCAAATTTCAAATTATTCAACTCTGTTCTCACAACAATGGCAACAGGAATTTTATCATTTTAACCTATTCACCATGCTCCAGTCCCCCTTAAAGGCTCTTCTTTTCGAATCTTAAGTCTACACCGGTCTATACTGATTGATTACTACACCAATGAAGAAAATTGCGTAATATTTCTGCTTACATAAATAGAACATTCATATTTATTAAAAGTTTTCTAAACATTCAATAAGTGGAGTAAAGCGAGTCGCACTTTTTTCATTTGAGCGATAACGATTCGCTCTTCTATACTACTATTTACTTTTCCGGCACATTATCAATGATTTACGATGGGTCGTAAAATGCCATCATCGGTGTGGAATAAAAAACGGCGTCGCTTTACGACACCGTCGACGAGGTGTTTTATGGGCCGAGACAATCGTCGGTCGTGTCATCGACTTCTTGAGGGCGACCTTTGTTACTTCTGTCACCCACATCTCCTTTATCATTCATCCAAAAAATATATTTTCGTCCAGTTTTCTGACGTATCGAATTTCGAAACTAACATGTTTTCTAAATTGGAATATACTGGAAAAACTGAAACTCATATGACACAATCGTCCGTGGCATAGCCAGAAAATTTTTTCAGGTAGTGGTATTTGAAATTGGGTGAGGGATTTAGGTTTTATTTATAGATAAATAAATATAAAATATATATTTATTTATATCATATCATTTTAGAGTTTCTTATATTTTTATTTTTTCCTTTTCCATATTTATTAGGGTGGCCCTTATTATAATGGAGAAAAAAAAATTTCAATATTTTTTTGGGCACCCCCCTCAATTTTTTTCCTTTTACTATGAAATGAAAGTGTGCAAAAGGATTTTCCGATATTTTAATATTAACCCGTGCCGCACGGCGGTTGAAGTTTGAATCCCATAGCGCGTCATAGTAACTGGCTTAATGTGGGAATAGCTTCTCCGCTCGTTTCCTGAACTTCAGAATGACAATTGATTTTAATAATTTCAGCATTATTAAGGGTAAGGAAGATGAAAATACTACATAAAAATATTATTAGTAGATAATAGCAGTACATTTAATAAAAAGGTACTTCTTGAAAATAAATTGTAAAATCATCCAATAAAATTATTTCACATAGCATAACGCAAAACAATAACTACACTTTTAGATACAATAACTTAAAAAATCCGTTTAATATTTTATACACATTTTCAATATAACATATTCTATATATCTATAACCTTTATTAAATTCTATGTAATATCTTAAAAAAGAAATAAAGAGTTTATTCACTTTTAGGACCAATTATTCAAATTTACGCTTTAAAGTAGAATTTTTGCAATCGGGGTATTGTTTTCCCTTCAACACATTGCAAAAGGTACTGTTTCTGCTCCTCATCTATTGTGAGAAGTTCATTTAAATTTCGAATTAATTTTACACCCCTTTCAACTGTGTCATTGACAGCAGACAAATTTTGAAATGTCTCAGGTATTTAGGTATGAAAAGTCATCATTCCAAAGTTCTGGATTGATGTTAAAGAAACAAATATCAACGTTCAATCTCTTAATAAAATTAAAGTTTTTTGGGAAATAAAGTCCTCAATTTTTCCCTGAAAAATAAGGAATCAATCCGTAATTAGGTATAGTAAAATTTTTATATGTGAATATTCCTAAGATAATCAAAAATAATATTTATGGCTAAGTTAAAAAATCCCAATAAGATATTTTAAGTAAACTGAAGCGGGCAACTTCATTAGGATAAAATAAAAGATGCATTTTCTTGCAGTATTAAGAGTATCAGGTTTGAAATTCTTGATTATGCGCTTTTTTGATTCCACATCGACGTTTTCATTAAAATGGATAGAATGCATATTCTTCATTAAGGTACAACAAATGATTGACAAATTTCGTCACATCAACCAAAGAAATATTTTTGTTAATGGTCTTGTAAGCCTGTAATAATTTTAAATCATTTAACACTGATGGCCGATGGGTACTTCCTATCCCATCCCATCACATAGATCTTCACAAGAAATAAACAATTGTTTTTTTTAACCTTTCAATTTCTGTTCTTTTAAAGCCAAATGGTTTTTAAACATATGAATGACAAAGGATTTTTCCCACTTAAAATGATTTTTTTAGTCTTGTGTCTGGCGCAATATGTCCTGCTATGGACCTTTCACCATAAAAAAGTGAACCAACCAATCTAAACTTGAACATTTTCATGGAATAAGTGGCTTTAGCCATCCATCTGGTATGATGTAGAGCTAGTGGTCTAAATTTAAATAATGTTTCTGAATTTCCCCATAAAAATTACACACAATTCAATTACCTCCTTATAATCATGTTTCCGTTCTTTTAGGGCATTAACAAAATATAATAAGTAGTGCTCAAAATTTATATTTGATTGATATTTCCATCAAATATTTTTCACCGTCTTCCTTATTTGATACCATTCCATCTTTCCCTTATTTTTTTAAAACTAAGATCACATCTGGACTTATTTTAATTTGGCCAGTTCTTGCTCTAAACACACTTCTTAATATCAATTAGTATATGTTATAGCGACATGTGAAATGCATAAGCTGTCTGCCCGCATAGTGTTCCAAAATATTGACAGTATACCATTAACCCATCCAGTGTGGGAACTGGTGGTGTCTGATGAAGAGCGAATTTTCCTAACTATAAATTAAAATTATCAAATTTTATCAAGTTTTCATGGATTTTAACACACATCTTCATCACACATGCTCATTTTGTGACTCGTATTTCATCTTTTTGTCATTCTGATCTAGAGGAAGCGAGCGGACAAGCTCTTCTCCTACTATAAGCCATAGTTACTATGACGCGCTATGGGATTCAAACTTCAACCGCCGTGCGGCACGGGTTAATATTAAAATATCGGAAAATCCTTTCGCACACTTTCATTTCATGGCAAAAGGAAAAAAATTAGGGGGGGGTGCCCAAAAAAATTCCGACTTTGAAAAATAAGGGCCACCCTAATATTTATATCTCAAATTCACCTAGGCTAAAGAGCCAGATAATAGTCCTCAGGGAAGTCATACCCTTATGAGGTGGCGAAACCTTGTCTTTAATATTACATAAAAGAAGTAAAATGGATAAATTTCCTTTTAAATGAACATTATAGGAAGGATTTTTTAACACCAAAGCATCATATCCATTAATTGAAAGCTTATGTTTTTGGAAATCTGAAATTCTCTATACTTCAGAACTTACTCTTATATAATACTTAATAATATACTTATAATAATATACTTACTCTTATATAACTTACTCTCCGTATGCACAGGTAACTATACCGGTTGTTAAACGGCAGTCGAACTTCTGATTGGTAGTTAAAGAAAGAAAACTATAATTCTCCTCCAATTAGAGATTTGACTTCTGGTTAACCAACGGTCAAGTTACCGGTGAATACGACTGTGAAATGTAAGACCGCTCTGATATTAACTCCTATAGTACTATTAAAGTAACATATTTGCACTAGTCACGTTTTGTAAAACATATTTTTACATTGTCTGATATCTGAAGTTCTATATTATTTCAGAATTTTATACTCAGTCTAAAACGTAAAAGCGTTTGGGAAATGAAATAAGTTCCTGTTTATTCAATTCGTTATTTAAATTTTGGTTGAGAATAGACCGTATATGGGATTTTATTAAGCTTCTCATTCAACTTCTAGAGATAACAGGGAGAGCTAACAATTGGGCCACTTGCTTTTAATCGGCTCCAATATAAGAGAAAGTATCCTATAACGTCATAAAATCTGAATGACAAAGAAGGATGTCACGGAAACGTGACTCTCTGTGAAATGATAGTTTAAAAATATGTGGAATAGTTTGCATGTAGTTATGGTATCTTATCTGGATGCTTCTTTCTAGAAAAAATGCACTCTAGTATCACTACTTTACTTGTCTACTATAATCAGGCATCCAAATTCAGATAAGGTTTGGTTTGGTAAGAGTTAAATGTAATGGCACAAAACCCCATTGGAGCATACCGAGCCAACAAGACCAGGTATTTAAAAATTCAGGCTAAAAAGCCACCGTCGAACGCAATCTAAGCGCCATATTCAGATAAGTCTATAAAGAACAGACAAAACAAAATAGTAGGTATCTTGTGTTGAAAATTTTTGATTAGGATACATCTTCTCAATAATTGTTTTTCACAGAGAATTGAAATTGCTGAACTAAAAATTCTTTTGTAATAATACTAGATTGTAAAGTTGAGAGTCAAGATAAGTTACAGTATCTTATGAGTCAATTTGACACGTCATGAAGTCCTTTTCCATCGACCATTACTAATGAATGAATTAACGTTTTAAAATCTGTTAGTCTGCTAAATTTTATTCGTAATTTTTAAAAGGTTTTACTTTCAATTTTTATTGTCTTTTCCTTTGAAAAGCAAGCAGACGCAAGAAAACGAAACACATCATATCAGCCTTCCGGAAACTTGATACGCGAATCCTTTTATTTCGCCTAATCTCTGCTAAAAAAGAACATCCCTTCTGCTTCGAGCCGCTTATTCTGATCAAAAGATAACACCTTTCCAAAACTGAACGGTTTTTCAGAAGAACGATATGAGGTTTTATCACGCGACGTTTTTGTATGTATCGTCAGCTCGACGAGATGCGCCCCTGCGGATTATATTGATGGGTATCTCGTGATAAATTCATGTGGGGGAGCTGCTTGCTGTGCGTTCCATTACCTAAACGAGAAAAAGAACAAGAGTTCTGCAATAATTCGTCCATCATTCTGATGAATAATACACAGGCGTCCTGAGTAAAAAATCATTTTTACTCCCTCTGTTTCTTGTAACTTGAGCTTTCGATCACGGGTTTCAAACTGTAAATGTTCACGCAGAGGTTTTTTGCTTCAAGTTATTATGTTCCGAACGTATTTCCGAAATGAAATGGGATGGATCGCCAGGAATTGTACACAGTTACAGATAACCTACATTTCATAGAACTAGTAGTATAGTACATTTGAGAATGTTCAAGCAAGTCATTATTTAAATGACTTTCATGTTTTCCGGTTTGAATTTTTTTTTCATTTGTTAAAGCTGTTTTCGAGATAAGTTTCTATTTTCAAGCTCATGAGGCATAAAAGCTGATAATTGTATTTATTTCATCTGTTATAAGCTCAAGCATAATTCTCATTCCTAGGTTGTGAGTATTAAAGATATAAATGTTGTTGATAATAATGTATTACACAGAGGTAAAACTAAAAAGGTCAGTTTTCACATTCAAAAAAAGAAATTACGCTAGGAATTTTTGTCAAAAAGGGCATCTTACAATTCAAAATGTAGTTGTTTGTAACTAGTCCTCCAAGTAATTTAAACTGAATTACCGATTATTTTTTAAGAGTTAATGTATAAGCTACCGTTTGAATTGGAGTTTTGAAGCACTACGAATTTCAGCGTACTCTATCATTAAGATAGAACAATAATTATTAATTTAAATACTTGATTGTTTTTTGGAGTATTCCTCTACCATCTAAACTGGAAATAAAGAACCTTTTAACACTTTGGAATTAAACTTCTACTTTCATTTTGAAACAGACGATCAAGATAGAAAATTATCACACAAAAATTACTTAGAGTGACATGGGGAAGCAAATGAAGTGACGAAACAATACAACGGTTTCAATTTCAAACAATTATACAAAAAAATACTATTCGTCGAATTGATGTTAACTTCACCTTTAGTGGTTTTAATTTTTATGGTATTGCAGAGATGAGCTCGAGTGCGTTCTCTTCTACATTTAAAACACTATTGTCGCAATCTTTCCATGAACAACGGAGTTTCTGTAGTAAGCATTACCAACAAGTGTTATTTCCTATGAAGATAAATACATCTTCAAACACCATTACAAACTGCGAGTAAATTTGCTAAGCAATTCTTTGTAAGTAACACAATGCAACAACAGATAGTAAATAAATATTTTGGAATGATCGGTACCACCTGTTCACAGTGTAAATTGAAAGTATGGTTAAGTAATCACTTCAATTGTAGGAAATGAAATTAAACAAACAATGATAATAGTAATTGAATTGGTTAGGTACTGTATAAATTTTGTTTGCACAGATTTTTAGTTTCAAGTCTTATATTTATCTTCTTCCTGCGATATGGATATTGTAGGTATTTGACAATATATTTGTTATCCCAAATGGAATTTCTCAATCTAGTTTCAAAATTGGTGTTGCTAGTATCAATTCCTCTGCAGATCCTATGTGTGCGAGAGAGACACTATAACTTATCGTTAAGAATATTGCATTGCTAGCATTAGTTATAATTAGTTTTATATGAATTGAATATCACTTTAGTTCATGGAATTTTGCTTGAAGATTTTATTTCAATTGAGCATTGGTATGAAAAAAAGATAATCGATATATTATAGTTTTTTTTTAAAACGCCTAACAACTGACATCAGCATGTCATAATGGCTAACACTGGTTCAAACTTTTTCACTCACTGGTGCTTTCTGTTTTAAGCTATGGCTCTCCTATGGTCAGTAACACTCTTTAATCATTTAGAACACATACAAAATCATTTCATTCGAAAACTGTTCAATCTCTCGACTTATAACCCCAGGATATATTCTACGTCTGGAACTCGGGCAATCTAACCTTTCAATCATAATAATGAAACTGATACTAAAATTCTGGATTCGAATATTGAAAATGCCAGACAACAGATTGACAAAAACAACTTATTTTCAATACTACTACAACCAACCAATTAAATTTAACTGGTCCCTAAATATTAAATCTATATTAGATAACTCTGGTTTTTCTTTTGTGTGCTTTTCCCAAGACCATGAAGTAGCTTTAAAATTTTTGCCTCATATAATTCTGAATTATATTGACCAGTATGCACAATTAGATATGCATAGCATGATTAATAGTACATTTTATCCACACTATAAACATATTAAACATAATCCTTTCATCGAAGATTACATTACTGCAACAATTGATTTATCATCTAAGAGAATTTTATTCCAATTAAGATTAAACCAAGATTCATTATATTTTGAAGGCAAAGTTTTTAAAATACACCCCGACCGTTTTTGTCAATTCTACAATCTTAAGAACTTTGAAACATGGGAGCACGTGTTCTTCGAATGCTCAGTATATGATTTTATCGTATTAAATACCTATCATCTCTAACTCATTTCCGTAATAATTTTCTAATTTTCTCACCTACTCACATCGTAAATTTCACTTAATAGCAAAATTTATTAAATCCGCACAAGGTTTGAACAAGTTTTTATTGGAGAGTCTGTCTTTAGAAGTTTAATCTTATTTTAAGATTATTTGTTTTGAAAATATTTTATTTATTCTTGGAGACAAATGTTGTTTGAACTTGTTATGAAAGGAAATGTGTTGTGTTTAAATTCTTGTTTATTACTTTTGTCTGTTTGTTGAAAGCATTTGTATGTATTTGTATCCACCTTTGTTAGCGGGCTTCGGCCTGAAAAACAATAAAAATTTCTTCTTCTTCTTCTAATGGCTAAGTATGCGCAAAGCTTCTTTATTACTGAAGTAATTTGGACATTTAACTCTCAATAAAATATTTCTTGGCTTTCCTTCCTTTTCTCCGTAATCTAAAAAGGAATATTCCGAGTTCTCAATGCAATCAAAATTTTTATACTAAAGCAGACAATTCAGGTAAGAGAGTTGTATTACCCCACTTTTTATATCTTAGTTATGATAAAATCTCCATGGTAACGTTCTTCTTTACAACATCTCAAATTGTGGTATTTAAAGATTATTTTTTCTCTATTTAGAAAAAAAGGGAAAATAAGTCACCAAAAGATCATATAAAGAGGAACAAGTTTTCCAAAAGTATCTTTTTTTAGCCTTTCTGTTATATTCACATTCACATCCATTAGCGTCGGTGTTAAATTCTTGGGCAAAGATGGATTCCACCAATCAGCGAGACTAATTTTTCTTATGGCTTTGAATATGGTCTTTAGTCTTTTTATAACCAAAGTACTACAGCAAACTTTAAAGAAAAATTATCTTCTGCAGTCTAATTTTCGCTCTCTTGTATCTAATATTGAAATGTATTGGCAGAAATTTATTTTGATAGATAATTATGTCTACTTCTCTTTGTAATTTATCTGTGATATATACTTCAACTTCTACCTGTAACAAGCGATTCTAAACATTTTGTGTTAGTTAGAGTCATTGGCGTCGTCGGCTCCTGAAAATTGTGTGTGGGGACGACCCAAGAATTTGAGATTTCTCCCCAGAAGGATTTTACAAAACCATACTTACCCCAGAAATTAATTTTTTTTTGTTTAAGCCCCGTTCATGATTTTAAGGAACTCATTTTCAGTGTTTCATCTCTCAATCCCTAAATAGTGGAGTCGCTTGTGTCAAAACCCAATGGTGTAAAAAAAACTTTTGGCAGAAGCTTAGTGAGTGGTATCATTCGATTCGTAATGACGTCTACATTAACGTGGTACCGGGTGTTTTTTCCGAATTCCGTGCAGGGGGTTTCTATGACGTCATGAATGCAAGATGGCCGCCGCAGGAAAAAAGCTGTAAATGGCGATCTAGCAATGTTATCGGAACTATTTTTGGACAAAAAGCTCAGAAATATATATTTTTATCGAATAGCTACAAAGATAAGCATCTAAATCGGTTAAAAATTGCGTTTATGACGTCAAAACCAAAAAATGGCTATTTTCACCAAAAATACAGTATTTTGTCATGTAATACTTTAAATAGATGCTATTTTCAACGTGAATGTAACGAAAATATGTTCATAATAAAAAAACCAACAATGAAAATTTCATTGATGGTCACAAAAGGCGGATATGGCGTCATAAATCCAAAATGGCTGCCACATAGAATAAAATTTTTTATTTTTTTATTCAAAAATTTTTTAATTGGGAATTATTACACTTATATGAATGTAATAAAGGTATTTTGAGGATAAAATTTAATAAAACATTTTAAAATTCTTGAAAATAGCATCGAAATATTAGGTGTGAAAGACAGAACTACAGTATTTTGTCATGTAATACCTTAAATAGATGCTATTTTCAACGTGAATGTAAAGGAAATATGTTCATAATTAAAATGCCAGCAATGGAAATTTCATTCTTTGTCACACAAGGCGGATATGGCGTCAGAAATCCAAGATGGCTGGCATGTGAAATGAATTTCTTTAGTTTTTTACTCCAAAATTTTTTAATTGGGAATTATTATTCTTTTATTAATGTTGTAATAAAGTCATTTTAAGGATAAAATAATTCCCAAATAAAAAATTTTGGAGTAAAAAACTAAAGAAATTCATTTCACATGCCAGCCATCTTGGATTTCTGACGCCATATCCGCCTTGTGTGACAAAGAATGAAATTTCCATTGCTGGCATTTTAATTATGAACATATTTCCTTTACATTCACGTTGAAAATAGCATCTATTTAAGGTATTACATGACAAAATACTGTAGTTCTGTCTTTCACACCTAATATTTCGATGCTATTTTCAAGAATTTTAAAATGTTTTATTAAATTTTATCCTCAAAATACCTTTATTACATTCATATAAGTGTAATAATTCCCAATTAAAAAATTTTTGAATAAAAAAATAAAAAATTTTATTCTATGTGGCAGCCATTTTGGATTTATGACGCCATATCCGCCTTTTGTGACCATCAATGAAATTTTCATTGTTGGTTTTTTTATTATGAACATATTTTCGTTACATTCACGTTGAAAATAGCATCTATTTAAAGTATTACATGACAAAATACTGTATTTTTGGTGAAAATAGCCATTTTTTGGTTTTGACGTCATAAACGCAATTTTTAACCGATTTAGATGCTTATCTTTGTAGCTATTCGATAAAAATATATATTTCTGAGCTTTTTGTCCAAAAATAGTTCCGATAACATTGCTAGATCGCCATTTACAGCTTTTTTCCTGCGGCGGCCATCTTGCATTCATGACGTCATAGAAACCCCCTGCACGGAATTCGGAAAAAACACCCGGTACCACGTTAATGTAGACGTCATTACGAATCGAATGATACCACTCACTAAGCTTCTGCCAAAAATTTTTCGAAACATGACATAAGCGACCCCACTAAAATGCGTACTTAAAAATAGCATAACATCAGATTTTTAATTCATTAAATTTTTAACTTGAAAAAAGTTAACAATTTTTTTAGAGACATTTTTGTTGTCTTCTTTCTGAAGTTAAAAAAATTGTTTAAAGTTCTAAAATATTGGGGGGACGCTTTTAAAGGTCTTAAAAAATGGGGGGGGGCATCCCCCCGTAAACGACGCCCGTGGTTAGAGTTAGTGTCTCTGTGGAAGTGTTATTCGTTAATTAAATAGATTTTCTTCCTCTGTGTTTTAAATGAGATTTTTCAGTAAATGCACAAAGCATTTAGAGAAAACAAGAAGTTTTATTATCTAATTCTTTAATACCCTAAATAAACGAGCTTTACCTAATTTGAAAAGAAAATTCTGCACTCCATTATGTAAAAAAAAAACTAAATAAAACCACTTTCCAAACAAAATCTATGTCAATGCTATTCATTTACTCTTCTTTCAAAAGATAAAGTGACAACTTAGAATTCAATTGCAGCTCTTTTGTTACCAAAGAGTTTAACGCGGCGGCAACTTTCAACAATCCCATTCACAGAGAGAGACAGATAGTTGCGTGTGGGTGAAGGAAGAGATGGGAAAAAAGATCCCTGTGTTGTGGTACCGTTTCCCTCGTAACATCGATCACATCTCGAACTTCAGGGGTGGGGTAAAGGGCAGGGCCGAATCTGACCATAACCGATTGGCCTGACTCGCTCGATTAGGATGATGAATATTAGAAGAGTAAGGAGAAAACGATGAAGAGGATTTAATGGTTTTTAGACAGGATAGATAGGGAGGGGCTATCATTCAATTTGATAAGAAATTCATTGTCCGGCTGGCACTGTGACAGTTTTCGCAACCTTGCTTCGTTCTGGTTACACAGTACCCTATATTTTATTGGTTTGTAAGATGTACGAAATTGTTATAAATAAAATCAATAGATTGTTTTAGGTTTGTGGAGTTATTGATGTACTGATGAATGTATAAATGTTGAAAAGGGAATAATGTGCAATGTGCAAAACTCAGTATCAAAATGCGTATTACAAAGAAATAATCTTGTTCTTGTAACACTCTAGTTCATCTAATTACACATGTGTTCTCTGTAGTTATTTTTATTAATTTCTGCAGTTTAATAACCTTTGATACTTTCTATTATCTCTTATATTTTATGGGTGCTTCATTAATATTTCTTAAAATGGACATTTCCCTAATTAATTGGGGTTCATAAGGTATTTATGCATTCTTATTTAAAGAAAAGGGGAAATTTTTAATAATTCCTTGCTCAAATTAAGACTTACTATAGGAATGTAAGAAATAAAAGCTTTTTTAATATCTATCGCCATTGAGTATTATTAGAAGAACAGGAGAAAGTGTAGAAGATAATTTGATGTTTTTTAGCTGATGGAAACCAAGATAGATATAGGGTGGGGCATTGTTCAATTTCATAAGAAATTCATTGTCCGGCTGGCACTGGGACAGATTTAACAACATTGTTTAGTTCTACTTTATAAAAGCAATACATTGTTTTCGGTTTGAGAAGTTGTTAATGGTGTGATGGGAATAATGCATATTGCAAAATTCAATATAAAAACGCGTATCAACAGAAATATTATATAATGTTGTTATTTCTTGTTCAACTGCTACCTTCCATTACAATCCTTTTTCTCTTTTTGTGCCACTCACTCTCTCTCTTTTTTTCTCTAATTTTCTATGTACATTTCAGGAATGATTTTTTGGAAAGAAAAACATTTGTGTCAAATTAATTTGCGGTTTATAATAGGATTTTATGGATACGGATTTAAAGAAAAAAAGGGGATTTTTAAGAATTCATTTCTTAAATAAGGTATTTTTATAGAAGTATGCTATCAAAAAATTTTTAATATCCGTCATCCTTTATTGAGGTTATAAAAAATTTAATTGTGGAAAGTTTTTATACCTTTGTGATTTATCTTTCAGAAAAGCACTGTTTTTACGACAAAATGCCTCTACAAAGAGTCTTATCTTTATTTCTAGTTTTAAATTATTCAATTCGTATTCATCTCCTATGTAAGGATGATAACATCCAACTGAACACATCCAATCCTTGAACTTTCTTAGCGTTTTTTCTTTGTATCATTTATTTTATTTTAAGCCTCTAGTTTTGTTAATGCACCCCAGTTATTGGAAGTAAAAAGAAGTATTCAATGTACTTAGGACTAATTTAGTTGTTAAGGTCTTTTTGAAAATACCCCTCTACCTTAAAACGGTTTTATGTCCGTTTTATAGTTTTTAAAGCTATGTCTGAATTAAGTATTTTTAATAATAAGTACTAATAAATTTGCCAGCAAAAAGGGAAAATAATAGAATTTTTTACTAAGGGCTTTGATCCAGAATATCATGATATTCTCAACTTTGTGTTATACATTTAGCTACCCATTGAGCAAAGAACCGAAATCCACCAAATTAAATAGTCAGTTTAAAATAGGAAATAACACATGTAATACATTTTATTGCGTAACTTCCAAATTTTCACTGGCTCTTAAAAACCCTATGGTCTATATAAAAAAAGAACAATTTTGATGCATGATTCTCCTTTAAGCTCCTGAAGTTTCAGCTTTTTAAAAATTTTAAAAGCACTTTAAATTGATAATTAAATGATAATTTTGCTGTCTACACCACAAAACTGAGATTGAATTTTGAAATACAATTCCCATGAATTTTTACAAATATCTCTAGCGATATTGAAACAAAATTAAAGTGTTGGTGATATCCTCTTTATTCAACAGTAAATTTTTTAATTGCTTTGTCAATAGTATCCTTCTCAAAGACCCAAACGATGCCCTATCACTATAAATATTCAGGGAGATATTTTGCCAATACGGAACTTAGCTCATACCACTGGCCACCCGAAAATATGACCACATACCATGACCACCAGGCGAAAGTGACGCACACAGAGGTGACAAAGGCAACGAAAAGAATACCTCACGGTCGCAGGCTAGCTCGAAAAAGCGTTCTTTTGTCTACGTAATTCCAGCAGCGCTTTTCAAGCAGAACGTCATCTCATTATGAAGACATTTATAACCATCGGCCATGGCGCATTTTTTTGTCGGACGCGCCGCATGGTGAAACTCATCAGAGCATAGTGACACAATTTTCGCCTGTGGAATTATTAATGCTGTTTGGGGAATGATGGGATAAAAAGAGTTCTTTGGGTCATTGGGTTCGGTCCTTATTAGTGTTGGTTCGTCTTTTTGTCATTTTGTGAATGCGCCGCGGTCGTAATTAAGAAGATTCCAATTTGGTGGTCAGGGGTTTTCAAACTTTCCTAAATCATGGCATCCTTTAATGATTCACAGGATTCCAGTCATAAAACATCGGGGTACCCAAAAGGTTTCGAATTAACAAATACTATGGGCTAATTTGTAACCACGTAATACTAAATATTGAAAGAAGAACACTGTAAAAAAACTGTCGTTTTTTAACAGTATTCTGTTAAATTTGCTGCCAGAAAATCACTGTAATTTACGTAGGGAAATCCTGTAATACAGAATCCTGTTATTGCATACAAACCTTCTCTGTATAAATAACAGAATATAATACTTAGAGAGAGAAAATATCTTGTATAAATTAATTTAATCGAATTAAATGTATAGCTCTTAAATCAGTTAGATATATCAAACGATAATTTGAGAAGTTGTTATTGCAATACTCAAATTTTGGGTGTGATTTTCTTGTGCTATTAGGGAGTTCTTGGAGTTCTTTTCAAGTTGTGTGTTCAGGATTGTCAAAGAAACTTGCCCATTTTGTGTTTCTCATTTGGTCGTACATTTACTTTAACCTTTACGGGTGTTTTTTCGGTACTTTTACCTTTATGACGGAGAGTTAAAATCCCAAATATTACTCAAATAACTTCCTATGAGAACTTAAAAATTAAAAGTTTTTAATGTTCTCAGAATTCATTTAAAAATTTTAAAATCCCATAATATCTATTTTCCCTATATTTTTAAGTACATATTTTGCACTTTTTATCACATAATACCTAAAATAAATACATATTATCTGTACATATTTTGAGTTTTTAATAACATGGAAATCACAGCCCTAGCGATGAGTGTATGTGTGATCCTTCCTCCTCCTCCTTGTATGAAACGTGTTTTTGTGCTGTGTGTGTGAGGTGCCCCCTTTCGGTCACCACCTCCTGGTTTGTACGCGGTATAGAGTGTTTTCAGGTGACGTCACAACCGGTTATTTACTTTTAACTGTGAACCTTGTGTAGGGCTTTTAACTGTTGCTAAGGCCGTTGTTTATCTGTTGCTAAGGCGTTTTTTGAAATGGGATCACGTGATTGCAAATGCTCCAATAGAAGAATTCCACGGCTAGTCCTTTTCTGTAACTGTTAACCTCTGTAGGGCAAAAAACTGTAACATCTTCTTTTGCTAAGGCCGTTGTTAGGTCCGAGTCATGTGATTGAAAATGCTCTATATATTACAAGTATATAAACGTATATAGTATAAGATTTCACACACATATTTCATTTATCTTATTAAGATGTAACTAGAATAAAAACCATAAGTAGAACCCGCCCACATTTCTACAAAACATTATCCTTTTTTGAATGAATTAAGGTCATCCGAAACAATGCTTCCTTACCTCAGATACTCAACGCCAACGGAAAAGGCGATATTAAAGGAAAGACAAATAAAGTCATGAATATTCAATCATCAAGTGGGTGAATGGAAGTCAGTATCTTAAATGTTAAGAAAGAATAAAATTTGTTTATTTCGTAATGTATTTGTTTTGAAAAGAAAACAGCTACTATTGCGGACCTAACAGCAAAAAAAAAATAGATTATGTTACAAAACAGATATATTAGCATTGTTTGGTCTTAGTGATTAGAAAATATGCCTGAATTCGCAAAGGATTCAACAGAACCTATAATCATGGATATATTTTGTTGTGTATTCAATCAACAAGTACCTATTAGTAGTTTTTTTTTTCGTATTTTTTAGCAATTTATTTTATATTCCTGCATTATCAAGTTCTGTAAAGATTTATGCGAACTGGATTTTTGAAAAGTTTTTTATCCTACCTATTTAAATAATGTCTTTAAAAGAACTGGAAATTTTATATCTATTTTTAAAGTTGAGGTTTCTATAAAGATTACTCGTCACATTCTTAGCATTATCAAAACAGAATTTTCCCATCAATCTTCATTAGAACTGTCATCTGTACCATGAACTGCTGTAAGATGTCTTGTTTAACGTTAATGAAATACTATTATCTTCATTTTACTCTGCTCATTATTTAGAACCATCGGACGAAAACGACAGATATCCCTCGAAAGCTGATGATACTCAAAAGATAAATTTTATTTTAAGCTCCTGGTACGAAATTTGTAGTTATATGTTATAAGTAACCAAGAATCGCGTTTTCAATATTCTATTTCAAAATATTATCCTTTTGTTGTTTAAAAGTACTTATCAGATTATTCTTCCAATCAATCAGTTAAGTTGTCATAATTAGTTTGTCATATTAAATGTTCATAATTAGTTACATTATGTCTTGCTCAAATTCAACCAAATATAACAGTGAACAACAATCTGATTACGATTAGTACTCTGTTAATCTTGAATTGGAACAACTTTCAGATGGCATTTTGTAAGTTTGTTTTGCTGCATACTGTGTACCCTCACGGAAAAACTAGTTTTACAGACTTCGGCAGTGAAAAAAAACTAATGTTATTCCCCAATTTCAAATACCTACCTACACATTCAACATTCTTATTTATCTAACTTCTCGCATTCAAAGTGGTGTTAAAATAAATTTCCCTCCTACTTTTACTTTTTGTGTTTTCCTTCAATTTGTTTCTATTTTATGTAGTATTAGCCATTGGCCTAACTCTTATGTATTGGCCTAAGCACCCCAGCTGATATCTTATTTTATTTTAATATGATCGCGAGGGGCTTCCAGCGAAACTTAATTCTGTTAATAATATTTTCAAACTCTATATTCGCGTAAAAGCCGACACCCCCTTTTGAATCGGAAAGTTGTCCAAAAATATTCGGCTTATAAGCGGAAAAATATACGGTACTTGTTTTTTTCCACCGAATTCACAATTTAAATCTTCTGGAGTGGAGGTAGTTGACGTTTTATTGCGATACAGGGCAGTGGGTTTTCATAAGAAAATGTATAGGGAAAATATAGCATCATCTAGCATTTTTGGTTCGACTTCATAAGACTAAAATTTTAGTCGCAATTTAATTAACTTATAAAACCTTTTTTTTATGATGAGAATAATTAATTCCTTGTGAGTCACCACAAAGCTTATTGTTTTGAAAAAAAATTCATAGATTTTCTTCAAACAAAAAAAAAATAGTTTTTTAATATAGCTTTCCTACAGAATCTTTATCTCTCTTTTTGTAGATAAGAGGTAAAACATTTTTCTGATGCCTCCACAGATCATATTAGAAATTTGTTGCCTTTTCTTTTGAGATCTTCCTGAGGTTCTGATCTTCCTCTCGAAGAGATTTTCTTAAGAACAGTAGTTTTTCACAACAAAGTTTATTGTTTTAACTGTATTTCAGATCGAGATTTATTATTCTTCGAAGAAATTTTTTTTAAACAAGTCCTCAATAGCTCGTTTACAGTTTCTGTAGCTCTCCATTTCTAGAAAAGAAGTAAAATAATTTCTTAAGCCTGCTCAAAATCACATTAAAGATTTGATGTAACTTTATGAAGAACGTAGTTTTTCTTAGTCACTTAGTGAAACTTATAGATTTGTATAAGAATCTAGATAGAAATTTTCTGAATTTCAAAAAAAATCATAAGTAAATTTTAATAACTGTCCTACAGAATCTAAAGCTCTTATTCAGTTAGTAAAGAGTAAAACTTCATTTATTCTGATTATTTCATGCAGGGCCGTATCTAGGGGGGGCTTAAGTGTTCAAACCCCTCCCGAAATTTTGACAAATTTTTATAATGTTTTTGGGTCTAAAAGGGATTTAAAACCCTACTTTTAGGGAAATTTTCCAAAGATTTTCTGGAAAAGGACCTCAAAACCCTCCTTTTATTTTTTCCGTTTATTATACTATAGTGTTTTTCCTTGAACATTCTGCCTCTTACAATGAGCGTTGCTCGTTGAGTGCAATCCAAAGGGTCTCAAAATGAGCTAAAACACTATTTTAAGGGGTGAATCCCCCAAAATTTTTCTAGTGGAGGATCCCCAGACCCCTCAATTTTACTTAGAATTCACATTGTAAACATTATTTGGAAATATAGTGCACCAAAAATTAAACCCTATGTGTAAACTTATTGTATGAAAGTACTCGTAAGGTATATTAAGGTATACTACTCAGAATATTAATGTTGAGGCAAAACCTCTCCCGAAATAAAAATCAGGTTACAGCCCTGCTTCCATTGATCATACGCATTATAAGAGATTTTATCATTTCATGGGAACATCGATGTATAAGATTGTGATACTTTCAAAACCCTTTTTTAAAAAATCTGAATCGACTGATGGAGGATTTTCCTTACATTTTTATTTTACAGATATCACAATCTTGCGAATAATCGCTCGAACCTGTGGGATTTCTTTCAATCCGATTGCAAGAACCTATCGATCCCGCCATGACGTCACGCAAGCATTCTTCAAAACGTGTTCGAAAGACTTCTATTTTTTTTTTTTTTTAATTTGTTCTCCTCCCCTTCTTGTTCACCGTTCCCAAGTCTGGACATTGTTTTTAAAAGGAGCAAAAAATAACAATAGAGAATTATTTTTGAATTTTTTTTTTTAATAAAGATTTATATCATCCTTTTAAATAAACTCTTTCAAACAAGATAGAAATCGTCTCTTTTGGCTGTATCAGCCTGTTCTAAAAATAATAACACAGATTTCAAGAGTTTTTACGCAGTATTTTGAATGTATTGTCACAAACTTTTACTTCTCTACTCCCAAACACATTGTTACAAAACTGATAATGTAATTTGATAGCTAATAATTCCTATTTATTGAACTGATAGATAATTTTACTGTAAAAAGGATGGACAAAACGCAAAAGCTAGGATTACTAAAAAATAATACACAATTCGTTTAGTTGAATATAATCTCAAGTACAACTCCTTTTTATTGTTCTTTTTGAGCTTCGAATATATCATTAAGCATAGAATTTCACAAGCTGCACTGTCACAAGTCTCTTTCGTGTCACACTAGTCTTCATCTACTAGTTTTGTAATGGTATCACCCGTAATAAAACTGTATTCCATGGACCCATCTAAAACATTACCTACAAAAACAACTTATAGTTTTATTTATTAGAATAGCAAATAATTTCCGCTACAATACAGACATTTTCCCCCGATAAAATTTCAGAAAGTGAAGATAATATTTATACGTTCTTTTATATTTGTGCTGGTTTATTGTGTTTCCATGTGTTTTATCACTTTTCTGTTTATTATGT
The DNA here is from genome assembly GCA_963680715.1 of Tetragnatha montana. NCBI lineage: Eukaryota > Metazoa > Arthropoda > Arachnida > Araneae > Tetragnathidae > Tetragnatha > Tetragnatha montana. The sequence goes on along the minus strand of OY796677.1, from coordinate 7,688,548 downwards.
TTCTGGCATTTAAGTATGTACTAAATGAATTCGTTTCTGTATAACTGTAAATTAATAAATAAAATAAAGTAAACATATTTTCCAGAATTATTTGTTTTTCTTCCTTTAATCTGTCTTTCTTACGAAATTCACTTTTCTAATCAATCGGAAATAGTAGGTACTATATTCATAATTTTATTCCAAAACCAATTCAGAAAAAATTTTATAAGTAACACTGAACCAGTATCAGATTACTTTCTGTTGAAGTATTTCAGTAGTTCGCGAACAGCTTTTCAAAGCACTTCGTAAGTTTATTTTGCAGCATACTATGTTATACAAAGGAAAAAACTGGTTTTACAGGCATTGACGATTAAAAATGAAAATTGTTGTATACCTATTACCTAAACTTTTACATCTTATTTGATATATTTCTACAAGGAGAGTTCTTTGTACCAATAAAAAAAAGATTTAATAAGCAATTGATCTAATTGAGAAAAGTATAACACATTTTTATAGACATTTAGTAGATTTCTAGATTGTTTTTAAGTAATTTGTGCAATTAATGTGTTTTATGACTACCAAAAATTATTAGAGGGCGAATAATTTTAAGAATAAATTCTAAGACAGTTTTTCTTCTTAAAGCTATTTCTGTATTAACATTTTGTCTAGATAGCTTCTCTACATTATTAACTAAAATTGAGGACTAAATTCTTTTGAGTCTGCAATGAGAGATATTTTCTAAACAGCAAAGAAAATTCAAGCAATGTATTGGTGCTCTCTATAAAATGAACAAAAGAAAAATTCGGAACCCGATATGGAATAAATGCGCAGGCTGCAGTACAAATATCCCAGACAGAAAATAGTTCCTGTTTCTTTCTACTCTTTTTCCTCGTACAAGTGCACCTACTTGGTGCACCTTATCTATCATTCATTCACGGTGTGGGTCGCATAAAAATGTATGCAGATAATGACACTTCTAGGCATACACAGTGAACGAACGACGGCCTCCTATATATACCTACTACTCGACTCAAACCTGCTCCAAAGAAATAACAAGCGTTGTCATTGATAACAAAACCCACATTAGAACTTCTTTGAGAGCTCCATTAAAAGTTTTTCCACGGTAAAATATGTGATAGATGCAGTGACTGACAATTCTGGTTCCAGAGATATTTTTATCAAGACCCCTCAAGAACATGTACTCACAAGACTCCCTTACTTTCAGTACATCATTTTTTTCACGTCCTTTTTTTAAAGATTTACTTTATATTTCTAGTAAAACGTGATCTCATACTATTTCAACGAATTATCTCCTTTTTATAGTGTTACCATATTTTTTTCCCTAAAAAATGATTGGTATTCATTATAATTCAAATTAATTTATAGAGAAATTTAAACTAAGTGGCAATAGGAATGAAATATAAATTGAATATGAATACCTCAATTAAATTATTACCGTAAATATCAGAAACAAAAAAATCTTTTTACGTTCCTGTTTTATAATTACTTACTCTTAGAATTTTACTGAAATGTTGTAAAATTTTCCCGTTTATTTCGTTTTATTTCCTTTTCTTTTTTTCTTGTACCCTCATCCCTTTACTTTCTTCATTCTCTCTTCTCTTTAATTTCTCACTCTCTTATTCCGAAACCAGGTTGAAGTGTATAAGATTAAAACAGGAAGGTGGTTTTTAATGGAAGCACAAATCTATCAATCAATATGAGTAAGTGAATTACGAGACTTTAAGAAAGCTTCAAAATTAAATAAAAGCAGCAGAAATTATAGTTTTCCAACCCAATCCTTGAATACTTAAGCAAAGAAATATTAGCATTTTTAGTTTTGTCAATGCCATTTTGATTTGTATAGAATGAGTGTAATACTGTAAAAGAGAAATCTAAAGCTAGACCAATGAGATACGAGTTTGTTCAAAAATTAAAGCTCTTTTCAAAATGTTTTTCCCCTAATAATCAGATTTTGCTCCTTACGTTCAACATTCTACTACAACAAAAAATAGTTAATTCCCGCTTTTTATGGGTCAAATTTCCTGGGGAAAACCCCCAGACCCCTTTTTTCAAACATAAATTTCTTAATAGTAATAATATAATAGTTATTAAGAAAAGGTTCATTCAATGATATTGAGTCTTACAATTTAGAAGGAGCTCTGAAATATTAGTATGTAGTATCTTTCTAGTCAATAAATCAAGGTTTTGAACATTTTTTCGGGGAAGAACACCAAATTCCTTGCCCCTCCCCCTCAACATCTTCTCGTTGACGGTCGGCCATTCGTTTGGGCGATAGCCTTATCAGTGTTTTCTAAAATATTTTATGAGTAACTTGATTGAAACTGTTTTAATAGCAATTAACAGGGTTTTTTTAACAATTTAATTAAGCAGGTACCGTACTCAAGTTAAAACCTTTATAAAAAATATATGTATCTGATGATAAATATTCCAAGTAGTAGTAATAAATACCTATTTTTTCTCCGGACCTCGATAAAAATTTTCAAAATTATTAGGACCCATAGCAAAATACTTGCCGCATCCTGCGCTAAACCAAGGTTCTCGCTGTATCAAAAATCTTTATAAACAAGTTCTTCTGTATTGAGAAACGAAAGCTCAAATAGTTTTGTCAATGCTCAGTACATCAGGCGCGGATTTAAGCGCCTGCAATAATGGTCTCGGTGAGATGCAACTCTTTGTACACATCTCATCAAACTCCAATCCATCTCTATATATCAATTGGGGTGAGAAATGATCCATCTTCACTGAAATTGCTTCTGTCATAACTTTGGAAATGAATTGTTAGTAATTAGTTGCAGTCCCTGTCGCCTAGGGGACGCCCTAAAAAGTAAACCGTGTTTTCATTCACCTAAGAACTGTCTCAAAGTCTTTAGAGTTTAGAAAATGTTTCAAAAAGACACACAAGGAGTTTCGGACTTGTATCACTTGGCAGGAAGATTTGTTTGGTTGTGGTTTTATGGCGCAAGAATCAAATTAGATCATATTGCGCCAAGAGAGACATAATCAGAAAAAAAAATAATTAAATAACGAGCATTGGGAGAGTCAGATGAAAAGGCCATTGTCGAACACAATCTATGCGTAAGTGTAAAAAGCAAGATGATATAGCAAGTAATTTTAAAAAAAATATACATACAGACATTAATAAAATTTTACTATTTTTTTTAATTATTAAAATTTTATTAATTTTGGTGCCGCTGGCTTCAGAACTCCGAGAGGTCCTCTACAGCATGGATGCATTGGAACTAGCGGATGCAGTTCTGAAGACGCACGAGGCCATTTAATTTATATACGTCCATGGACACGATAAAAAAAATAAAACAAAATAAAATAAAATTTTACTATGATGACAGAAAGTATAAATATGTATGTGATGAATGAACTGAATTTAAAATTAGATAGTAATTAATTCAATAGTGATACTAATAAATATATTAAAAAGGATCAAATGTTATATAAAAAAATATCAAAAATTAAGAATCATCATAATGCTTTAATATTCTTTCATAATCCGCCTTTCGAATTTTATAAGGGTTTCCGTCTCTTTATCAGTAGTTTTCAGATAAACCAAATCCATCCGGCAGGAAGATAGACTGCAATAGAACTGCGTTTCTCATATTTATCATGATCTTATTTAATCCTTTGTGATTTAATCCATCCGTTAAGTTTTGTTTGATAGTAGATCCTGGTGACTCTTACTTACATAGATGCTCCGATTTGAACACTTTTTTAAACGTACTCCATCATATCTGCCAAATATAAAAGTGTATTTTAAAAAACCCTCAAAATCTTTTATTTCGCAACAGGAGAAATTCAATTACCCTTAACACGCAGTAAAACATTTTAAAATGTGCTACCTTTACAAAAAATATTATTGTAAATTTAGCATACAATTTTTGGAATTACTTTTATTTATTTATTTATTTATTCAAACACCACCATACAGAAATAAGATTCCATTTACATGGGGAAAACACACAATACAAAAAAATGAAAGGAGACATAACACCAAAATTAAAGCAGAGACAACACAGTTACTTTAAAAACACCTAGGCTCATACTAAAAATATCCAAATGATTTAAAAGATTATTATATAATTTATAAAAACAGTTAAAAGGACAAGAGTTGAAATCAATACCAATTAAAAACAATTTTCTATTACGTAAAAAGCAAGGCTGAGCCAGAATGTTACAGCGGGACAGCAAAAAAGGACAATCAATAAAATTATTAAATAACTTAAAGAAAAACAACAATAAAAGATAATTTCTTCTAACCAGAAGAGTGTTTACATTAAAAGAAGTGATGACATTGGTTACTGAAATAATAGGATTAAAATCCCGTGTATATTTTCTATATAAAAAGCGAAAAAATTTTCGCTGTATTCTCTCCAAATTATTAATTTGAACCATTGAGTGAGGGTTCCAAATCACTGAGCCATACTCAAGAACTGATCTGATTTGCATTTTATATAGAGTTATTAGGGTCTCACATTTTGTAAAATCCTTTGAAGTTCTTATAATAAAACCCATTAATTTAAAGGCACGAGAAATAATATTATCTATATGAGCATCAAAATTCAAATTATATTTAAAACAAACTCCAAGATCCTTTATAGAAATTTTTCTTTCAAGTACTGCAGAATCACATAAATAAGAATGGTGAGTAATATCTTTTTTTCTACTAAATGACACAACAGCACATTTTTTAACATTAATTTTCAAATTATTACTAGCACACCAATACAATAACTCATCAATATCTCTTTGTAAGAGATAGCAATCAGAAAGATTTTTAATAACTCTAAAAAACTTAAAGTCATCTGCATAAAATAAATAGTTGCAGTTTTTAAAGCCAGCAGGGAGATCATTAATAAATAAAATAAAAAACAGAGGTCCAAGTATGGACCCCTGGGGTACCCCAGAAGAATTAGAATAATCTGCAGAAATGGCTTCCCCATAACAAACATTGTTAATGCGTCCAGTAAGATAACTCAAGACCCACTGAGCCGCTTCGCAGGAAAAACCAAGATGAAGTAACTTATTCACTAGAATACCAATATCCACAGTGTCAAAAGCCTTTTGAAAGTCCGTATAAATCACATCCAACTGAGCTCCCATTCGAAAAGCACTCAAAATCTCACTATGAAGACAAAGCAAATTAGAAACGCCAGATCTCTTTGGCACAAATCCATGCTGATTGGGATCAATTAACTTCTCCACCCTGCCAAAAATCTGATCCTGCATTACATATTCAAAAACCTTAGAAAAAGGGGAAAGTATTGACACAGGTCTATAATTCTCTATATTGGATGATGAACCAGAATTCTTAAAAATAGGAATAACATAAGCTTTCTTCCATAACTTGGGATACATATCACTTGCAATAGATTTGTTGTAAATTATAAGTAAAGGATAAATAAAAATATCTCTACAGGCCTTCAGTATAAAGCCAGGAAAGTTATCCCAGGACAAACTTTTTGACGGTCTAAGTCTAGATATTGCTTTAGCAACATCCTCAGAATTAATACGGTTAAGTTTAATGACGTCGACCTCATTCAAATCAGAAATAATAGAGAAGTCAGGATTCGAGGATGAAATGTGCACCGAATTGAAGAATTTAGCAAAACCCTCTACAATAGAATTATGCCCTACAAAATCCTGACATCTATCAGACATTTGATCACACACAATATTACTTTTTTTAGTTTTCACATGTGCCCAGAAGGATCTGGGATTATCCAAAATATTTTCTTCAATTCCAGAAACATAATCTTCATAAGCCAATTTTACTGCGCTTTTCAATTCAGCCCTACATTTACTGAAAAGTCTATAAGACTCAGGAGAAGGATCTTTTCTGTATTTGTTACGAAGCCTATTTTTAGCCCGCAGAAGTCCAACAATATCCCTCGAGAACCACTTAGGATACCTTCTACCATTCCGAGTCCTACATCTAGGAACACAACGTGACAGAATGTGATTTAACCTATCATGAAAAGCTTGGACCGTATCATCAATGTTACTATATTCGTTTAAAAAATTCCAATCCATCTCATCAAAAGCCTTATATAGTAGAAAATAATTAGCTTTTTTAAAGTCAAATTTATTTTCACAGTAATTTAGTTTATGTTTAACATTTTTCTTTACCCCTAGTTCACACCTCAGAGCAGGATGGTAATGATCCTCAGCCAAAAGCACCTCCTCAGAGCGAGAGACAGAAATATCAAAATTACACAACACTAAATCCAAGAATCTGTTACAACTGTTAGGTATATTATTAAATTGACTCAAACAATGGAAATCCAAAAAATTGCCTACCAAAGATTCAATAGAACTAGAATTATTCATTACCAATTTAAACTCATTAAACATAAGAGTAGGAATATTAAAATCACCTAAAATCAAGATATTAGAAAAATCCTGCTGCAGTTCATTATCCAAACGATTAAAAACATCTTCATAGACACTCAAAGGAGAACCGGGGACAACATAAATCACAAAAATAAAAAATTTTCTGTAATGAGCTGTCACACACAAAGCCAAAGACTCCACCGTAGCAGTACACATACAAAGGTTTGGCAAAACCTTTACAGAAAAATCACTAAGGCAAGCAATAAGCACTCCCCCTCCCCTTGTGCGAGATTCACCAAGATTGCGATCAGCTCTAAAAACTCTATATCTGTCATCAAAAAGCTCATCCGACAAGATATCACTCTGCAGCCAAGTTTCAGAGAGGCATATTATATCAAAATTTGATACAGCAATACTATGATAGAATTCAAGAACCTTTGATCTCAGGCCGCGAATATTTTGATAATAAAGCTCCATCCTGCCGGAAGGAGATAGTCATATACTATTTCCAGTTGCATTATTTGCAGGCATGTCAGATTCACTATTTAAACAATCAGGATCAGAATATATTTGCTCCTGCTTCAATCTACCCATGAATCTAGACACGATGCTGCCCTCAGGCCACAGATCACCATTCAACAAGATATCAATGTCACCCTCCAAAACTTCGACATGGAAGGAAGAGTAAGAGTTAAACTTTGTTTTCATTTTAGTTACAACCAAGTGACTCAAATTCAAAGGTGATAAAACCTCCTTTACCTCGTTAACTCGAGTGGAGTGGCTAAGTCTCGAAACAAATAGAGCTGCTCTTTTAGGATATTTCACGGCAGACTTCAGTGCCGAAGATCTACCAACACCACTTATTATTAATCTCTGTCCAGTTGTCTTGGAAATTCTGGAGCTTGGTGAAGGGACTGGGTTTACATCAGAACTAGGTGATCGATCAATCAGTGTTAAACCTGACCTGGCAGCGGCTGCATAGCCACTAACTGGCTTATTATTTGACTCAATTTTCTCAATTCGTGCATTCATTTCATGTTTCATCTCCAGAAGTTGGTTAGATAACACATCAAGTCTTGCCATGACGGTAGAGGACATTTCCTTTTAAGAAGAAACACCAGTCATAAACTGACCAGATCCAACATGATCGATGGACTTGAAAGATACCAAAATGTTATTTTTAATAAGGCCAAATTCTGATTTATCCGCAGCAGTACTGCTTTTCTTTTCACACACTTTCAGAAATATTTTGGAAAGATTGTCAAGGGCGGATTCCAGGAAAACAGCATCAAATATCTGACCCGACTCAGATGCCGACATCATGTCACCGGTAAATAGAACTACTTCAAAATAATGATCACACTATCAACAAAACAAGAATATTGGTTTGGTTACGATACCGCTTCAATTCTGAATGATAATTGCAAATTTTTAGTTATATGTTTATCAGTATTTTGGATTTGTTGTCTATCGTTAACAAATTAAAATGTAAAACACTTGGGTATTATAAATTATTTTGAGAAACGGATTTAGTGGAACATGTATCGAAATTTGTGTATTTCGCTTCTTGAACAGTTCGTATATATAAACTTTCAAAGTGCACTTAGTTCTACTTTATCGACTTTTTATGTTTAGTTCTTTGCAACCAAAGTTTGCTTGTGAGATTTTAAATTCATTGATGGTGGAATGAGGCATTGACATTCGTATCATTGATATTTTAGGTTTTAGCGAGGTGAAATTGGTGCCCCAATTTCCAGGACCATTTCAAGTTTTCAGTGACTAGTGGATCCGTGCATGGAGATAGATCATATACATAAATACACCAATTTCCTGACATTTCTACGTTTCCAAAGTCTCGTAGGGACCCCATATAACATTAAATTGTATGTTACTTTCCATAAAAGTTATTATTCCATTCCGAGAAAAACTCAAATAACTCCTTTTCAACATTTATTCTGAGTAACTAATAAAACTTTCAGTGGGAGGACAACCTGTTCTTTGACATTTTCAAGTTTCCAGCGACTCGTGGAAACACTGACTGTGTGAAACATAAAACTCGTATATTTCTTTCCCATTCTATTTTAATATTTTATCTTAAGAGAAATTCAAACTAACTTCTTTACAATATTCCTGGCCTGCTCATACTGATAAAACCTTCAGTGTGTGTGAGGACAGCAATAAATCTTTCACATCAAAACCACATGCATTGCCTATGCATGAAACGCCGCGTCCTTTTAGTGACCATAACTCAAGTCCAGAATCCCCGTGTTGTACAAGTTTATTTCTCGCCTTTTTCTCTATTTATTCACGCACCCATTGTCTGCCTGACAATGAACTATGAGAGGTTTTGATGCAACGTTTCATCGATACGTGCTAGGAGGGAAAGAAACTGTTTCCAAGGGTGACATCTGAAGCGACTTGACTATATTATGTCTCTGAACACATTGTCAGAAATTTTATGGAGATATATACCGTGATTACTTAGGTATAAACATTAATTAGTCCCCATATCTACTCATGAAATATGATTTTGTATTTATACAAAGTAAACTATTTGTAATTCTCAACAAAGGATGAAGTTGTATTGTTCGACAGATAAACACTTGGCTTTGACCATTGTCAAAAGAATTCAAAAATGCGTTACAAGAACCTGTTACGTTAAAAATAAGATATTGATTGTGAATGTGACAAAAAAATAAATTAAAATTAATCTGTTACTACTACTAGTATGTTACTACGCATGACTCTGAATAAACTGTCAAGGATTTTTCAATATTTGAACCTTGGGTAAAAATTATTACAAACAAATATTAACTATCCCATTCTCTTGTCTTTATCATCAAAAATGTGTTACATGAACCGATGACTCCTTAAATTAGAGGAGTCTAAATACAAATACTACAAGAAAAACAATTGGTTACCAATTATTCCATAAGGGAGAATTTTTAGTTTTTCTAACATATAACTCTGTGAATGTGTCTGTAAACTAAAAAATTAAAATCAATCTGACAATGAAACATACTTTTTTATTGTTCTGTTTATTTTCAACTGTTCTTTCCTTTATTGCATCAGACGGAGGGATATGAAAATCTTTTTTAAATCTCAAAGAAGACTCAAAACACAATTTACTCAAAAATTACCAATTACTAATGGAAATAAACACTCTAAATACAAAGGCTTAAATTCGACAAAAAATTCTGAAAACCAATCTCATAAAGATAGATAGCAGTATCGTTTAAGAAAAAAAAACTAATAATAAATGTATTGCTTATATTGATGAAGTAGAAAATCTTAGAAAATCAAAAAATGATTACTCCCAATTTGACACTCCTATGGTAGGAAAAAATTCTTCAAAGGGAAGGTGTCATCGCCAGTATCCAGCCTGTAGACCAAAAAAAACCCCTGAAATTCGTGTTGAAGTTTATCAAAGTTTAACAAACACATCAGTATCACTAAAGACTTGATTCAGTTTATTAAAAGAAAGTGAAGAAGAATGGTAAATAGTACTGTACTTTCTATATCACAGTGTTAGAAAGTATGTATGTTCCAGGGCATATTATTTGGGTCAAATTAGCTCCTATATGCCTTTTTACCATGCTTGATAATAAACATATCAATATCACCAAAGAATTGACTCAGTTTATTAAAAGAAAGTGAAGAAGAATGGTAAATACTGTATTTTCTATATCAATGTTTATCAACGTGAGATGAGACCAATACATTTAGTGCAATTAAAATTAAATTAAATTAATTTTTGCAATTAAAAATTAACTCGTTCAGAGTTAAAATTAAACGTACATATATATTAGCAACTCTGAAGATGGGTTTACTCATGGAAATCTTGAAATGCGTTTTGTTCCTTGTGCTATTTATTCATTGGAATAAATTGTTTACAATGCTTGAACTTAAATAAAGTACTCTATTCCCCAATAAAGAATATCAATGCATGCTAACTACTAATACTAAACTTGCACGTCTCAAGATATAGAATAAAGAAAAAAGTAAGGATCACACATGATCTTTTGATAATAAGAATTTCACTTCAAACTGAAGACTTTCAATATGGCTTTTAAAAGGGTTTGTTGGTTACTCAGATTATTGTAGCCCAAGAACCAGATAAGGTCATATTGAGCCTACTTTTAAAAGAGAATCTACAAATCTAGTAATACAAAGAATCCACTAAACGTTCAAAGACGCAATTTTTTCAATTCAGTAATTTTCGTACAGAAAGTGTAATGTTGAAATAAGATAAGTATAAGGTCAAAAGTGTTTGCCTTCTAACACTTATATGATAAGTTTTAAAAAAATGTCATCTAATAAGACCATAAGTCTTTATTGAATTGGTGTCAATTAATGCACGAAGTTTGAACCTTATAATGAGATACACATTTTCCCAATTTCCAACATCGTCCACTTTTTGTCATGTATGACTAAATTTCGTTTACTTCTAGTTGTAGTTATGTAAACTTGACTTATTTTGTATAAGCTGTGCTAAGGGATGCCTCTCCCTCTCAATCGTAAATACAACTTGATTTTAACTGGTTGGTAATGAATGCCTATTTCAAAGTTTCTTTTGGGCTCCAGAATATTTCCACCATCTTTTCTTGCACACGTCACTAATTATTGAATTTATCTCAAACATTCTCTAATGGTGTTTTCGAGTTCTTTCTAGAATCAACATTATATTGTATCGATTTTGAACAATTTGCAGATTATTTTCGTCTTTATGTGGCGTGTGACACCCCATCAAAGTAACTATATGGTACGAAAACAACAAAACGTAAAAATAGGTTAAAATTTATTAATAGAACATCGATCTTCATAGAAGGATATTAAATAGGTTTCGTAGAATTTATTACTAGGTTACTGAATTGTTTTTGCCATTAATGTATTTGCTAATTAGAGATTCTTAAGCGTTATTTAAAGGAAAACAAGTGTCAATCAATGAAGGTGTAATTAGCTAAGTCGAGGGAAAAGAAATGAAATATACCATGTATTAGAAAGTCTTAAAACTATTTTTGTAACTTTTTTTTAATCAATATTAATACGTGCAGTAATTTAATACGAACCAAAAGATTTAAATTCAATGCACTGTGCGCACACAGCAAACACATTATTTGAAACAATAATATTTTTGACAATTCTCTTACCATTTCAAGACTAATATCGTCAAACTGGGTTTTGAATGGGAAATTGGAAACTCCTATTGTCCTATTTTATGAAAATCCTATTAATATTAACAGTAGGTATAATAAACTTAAAATTTAGATGGGTATCATAACGACCGAATTTGAAAGCATTTCCTCATATTTTAAAGCCAAAAAGCGAGAACTTTTTGAAAATTTCCAGTTTTTTACCATATTTCTGTTAATATTTCCCCGAAATGTAATCACAGAATCACTTTACTATCCTGTATAACTTACAATCTTGTGCCTTTAGCATAAAAAACGTAATATCACTGCTTATATTTTGTTTTCTTTTGTTCAGTATTTATACTTTTTGCGAACGGGAAATTGTTAAAATTGCATTGCATTATTAGCAGTGACAGGAGAATTAAAGCTGCTCGCCCAGTAAGCAGTAGCAGTATTCTAAAAATCTCAGAATCGAAATTATTGCAGCAATCCGGATTCGTGACATAGAGCTTGAGAGTTCCATCTGTGTTGTTTGTTAGTCTTGTTATAGGTAAATACTGCATATTTATGCAGGCGTAGAAAAATGGTTCGAAAATCTAAATATTTCAATTACCCTCTCACGAAGAGATTATGGAATGAATATCGGGGTTAAATCATGTATTGGAATAGTGAATCCTAGTCTTAGAATTCTTTGTTTGCATGCCTGATTTGTGAAAGATGGAATTGATTTAAGAAATCTTTCTTTGCATTGGAGATGTATGGTGTAAAAATTAACCTTTATGCGAGGCCATCTACATCATTTATAAATTTAAAGGCGTCTCAATTGTAAAGTATAGTAACTGTTGTGTTGTTTTGATTTTTAAAAATAAATAAGGAAAGATTACATCATAATATGAATATGAATTCTTGTTCAATTAATTTCAAATTCTTTATAACGTTTTGCATACCTGATTTGTGAATGATGGAATTTTTAAAAACCATTCTGTACTTGGAGGAGATGTATGGTTATAAATTAACCTGTATGCACGATCTACAAAATTAATAAATTCCAAGTGGTCTAAATGAAACATATGTTTTGTGTCGATTTATTTTTTAACATTAAACAAAACAATATAAAATACAATGTGACCTCTTCTTACCATGAGATGGTCAACATTTTATAACTCCTAAAAATGTAATATAGTTCGTTTATTTAAGTTTCTTTGGAGCAGGGGCCTTTATAAGACCATTATGCGCCAAACGTCAATGGACAAATTCGCTAGTCATAATGACTTTTAACATGCCAAATCCAAAAACTGTATTAGGTCCTGAGTGAAACATCTGCATTCTTTTCAACTTTTCATACTTAAAAATAGTTTTACTAGCTTGGAAAAGTTTTTAAATTCACCTATTAAATTTTATGAATACCCATAATGGGATCCCAATTAATTCTGGAATGGTCAACACTTCTATAATTAGAATTTCTGTAAATTTTAGGAATTCGATATTTCTGCCTTAAAAGGGGCAATTTGACCCGTCATAATTATTAAACTTTATTTTAATCTAAATGCACTAACATACCATGCTCTAAACTTGAAGAAGTGGGATAAACCGACAGCATACTCAGTGACTGTACAATTAGTTATGCAATCTATAAGACTAGGAATATTTTTTGATACTTTATTTCATTATTCTGAACAACCACCGCCATTTGCTTATGAACAGTATATGCACTGTTATGTAACTGAAAGACATCAATACATAAATTTCAAAGTTTCCTTCTCCAGAAACTACTATTCATCCTGTCAACAATCATTAAAAATAACCACTAGGTTTAGTAAATTGTAAATTTATAATAATAGTTCCTCTTTCAACTCTATTGTAAACAAATGGATAGCTTTTATATAAGGAAAAGCTTTCTTCAAAGAGCACTATCTCTTTAATAGATCAGTTGAAATCACCACTTTTATATTTGAAAATGCAACATACTTAAAAAATAATTTCGAGACTTTGAGCTTATGATAAAAGATGATTAAACTTTTATCTTCTATCCAGGTCTAATGATTTACCAGTTCATAACCCGTAGTGACCTTATTACTGCACCAAAGTGAGACCCGCAGTTTAACCAACTCTGTTTTCATAATTTTTAATTCACAACTTGATCTTTAAATACGTAAGTGATCAAAATCCTCTTTTAGTGTGAAGTTTTATGGCGCGAGGCCTTTTTTACCATATTGCACCAAACAATACGAAAATAAAAATATCGAACAATCAGAAAATAAACCACTATGATGAGAAAAATAAGTATAGACAGTACCTTTTCTATAATTTACCTTTTTCATAATACTGCCTATCAATAAAATTCACACCATATATGGGAAAAACACTCTAAGTACTCCTATATAAAAAAACTGTAGATAATTATTAATTATATTTTTCTTATTAAGATTAATATATCCTCTGTTCAACTAAAAAAATCTATCACTTTTCTTTTCACCATGAAGGAAAATTCTTAATGTAAAACACTATATTTTCCAAACAGGAAAAAATTTAACATCTTTATTTACTATCTAAAATATAATAACATAGAAAATGAGTTCAATTTATATTATAACTCTCACTCTCAATTAATAACAACATTTTAAAAATATACATAATTTATTTAACATTCTATGATAAAGGGATAAAGCTATTTAAAAAAAAACAGAGATTTAAGGAATGCATAGAAACTAAAAACTCTTCCAATTTCTACTTTTTACCAGTTTTAAAAACTTTAAACTTTAAAATACTTTATGCTGGGAAAATTTTTACTTAGAAAGAATATAAAATATTTTTGGGGAAACACAATAAATTGATATTTAGGGTTTAATATAGAAAGTGGAATTTTCGACACAAAATTAACACATACCTGCGCCAAATAAACTACTACGATTAAAATATTCTATTTTAAATTAAAAATCTTCTGTTTCCATTTCAAGTAATTAAATAAAAATATTAATAAAATGCAAACGATTTTTTTTTTCATTTCTCTTTAATAATCTAATTTTCTTAATTGGGTATGAACCAAGTGCGTAATTCCTCCTTTTACCTTACTTAGAAAAAGAAATGAAAAATATTTTTAAATCTAGAGTTAGTCTTTAGTTACGAACTTTTTCTTTTTTGGCTGCAGCCCATAGCGCATTATGGAACTAATAGATGGCAGCACCAAAATAAATAAGGGTTGTAACAGAGGAAGATTTCACTTTGAACTTTATTATAAATTTTAGCCTCCTTTAACCACCCTTAAATAATTTCTGATTAATTTTTCGGACATCCCGACATTTTGATAACTTTTGTTCTTTTGTCATAGAAAATCTCAAATCGGTACATAAAAATTAATTTAAACCAGACAGCACAGTGTGAAAACACCTCAACAAATATCTTGTTTATATTTACCTTCGTTCAATTTTCGATTGAAATCGCTATCGCCAAAGCGACCCAACTTGGTCAGCAAGTGTCTCCAAACAGTTCTATAAACAGTTCTATCGCTATCGCCATCGTAATACACGATATGGGAATTTTTTAGATTTTTAAAATCTGCTTCATGGTTTATTTAAATGTAATGAGCCGTTAAAGCCATCTTTTATGTGAAATTGTTCATCTAGTTTGCTAACCATATAGTTTAGTTTTATTTTAAGAATTTACTAAGGGTTTTTAAACATTCTGTTTTATAATCAGTGCCATTGTTATTTTTAGCATTTAATTGAGAAATAAGAGCATTATTTTGGAACAGATTCGAAACAGATCCTCTATGGTGATGATGTCGGGATTTTGAATCAGACCCGGTGGCGTAATTCCAAACCCCAATGGAGAAGGAGTAGCCATTGGCAAACTTCCAATCTGATCCCGTTTCTCTTGAGCGCGGGCTTTTTATTTATTCATGTTTCACCCCCACTCCGCCACTCCCACATTGTTTCCGATTTTGTTTTCAGTTTTCACTGTAAAATAATTCTTCCTTCCTTCGTTGATTTCGTCTGCTATCTCTGCCTTAGTCATTTTTCCTCGCATGTTGAAATTATGGAGAATGAATTTGAATTCAGTCTAAATACTGAGGCAGTTATCAAAATAAAAACTCACGAAGATTTAGGAAATAATAATTTCTCAGTGGAACTTCGTTCTAACACCAATGATCCAGAGTCATTCAACAGATGGTTGAACTCTTTTTCAGAGCAATCTAAGACTAATTGGATTGTACGCTCCTCTGTTTCTAGTGAACGATCTTGTTTCGCATTTTCAAAAGATTTTGTTTGCCACCATTCGTCAGTCAATAAGACATCAAAAGTAAGTAAAATTTTATTTTCTCGGCATGATCTTTCTTTACGTCCATAAAGATCTGTTCAAAAAAAATTTTTTTTGTTGATACCAAAGGAACTAAATGATAAAATCTGGCAAAATGTGTCTCATGAGGAGTTTTACAAATTGTATTAAACCTAAAAATTCTTGTTTTAATTTGTGAAAGAAAATTTTAATTCTTGATGATTTTTTTTATTTTACACAACATAGTTATTTTATAGCTTATTTTACTAAAGATCTTGGAAAAATTAAGTGCATTATTACATAAATTTTATCTATCTAGGTTAAATGAGATACCAAAGATTAAAATACCAAAATTTTAAATCAATGCAAAAGTAGACATGCAAATCAATTTCAGTGATGGCATGCACATATTTACCTTTTCAAAAGTTATTTATCATTTGTGCAATATCTAAACTCAAAATGAACAAAATCAAAAGACCAAGTTTGATTGAAGCAACAGTTGACTTGACCCCTCAACTGATTCCCCTTACTGATGTTTGCATCTTATATTTTTTATTTATTGCAGAAAGATCCTGCTGTTCAAAAAAATAAAAACTGCCCAGCAACCCTTAAAGTACGAATTAAGAGAGACACCAGAAAAACTCGTAGAACAGATCCTTATGTTAAAGAGGGCCTTCTTTGTTCAATTAGGATTCGTTTCGAACATTCCCACAGCTTGGATGTTGCTGAAGCTTGGGGCTGGTTGAAGCGAAAAGATGATACAAGAAAAAAATTTATTGAATACTTCAATAATGGTAATCAATAATTCAGATCAAAATTGTTTCTAAAATATAATCCTTGAAAAATATCATGTAAAGGAGATAATGTATTCTAATTTTCAGAACAAATCATATTTAAAACGGTGTGAAACTGACTTAAGGTTTATTTTTTGGATCAGGTCTCAGTCCATCTGAAGCAATCCACTTGCATGAGGATTTCCTGCTTGCTGATAGGCCTGAATCACTAGCAGATAGATCAATAAATCCACCCAAAAAATGGGTTTACTATCTTCATGATATCTGGAGAAAAAATGAATTTGGAAGCGCCAAGAAGGATGCCAACTTTTTCGAGTAAGAAATTTATAATTCAAATATAGGGCCGTATTCAGAAACTTTTAACACGAGTCGATAACGATTCGAGACCGAGAACGACATCCAAATCGATCGAAAACGATCATTAGGATCATTTGGTGAAAAGAAATTCGCGTCATCGCTGGGAGGTTTGCAAACCTCCCAGCGATGCGATTCGCGAAGACCAATCAGAGTCCGCTATATTACTCGTTTTTGAGGAAACGAGAGAGCTGAAGTACTCGTTTCGAAAATGATCGATTTCGATGTCGTTCTCGGTCTCGAATCGTTATCGACTCGTGTTAAAAGTTTCTTAATATGGCCCATAATGTTATATAAATGAGTTTTGTTTTTGGTGTGGGTTGGGAGAATTTTATTTTTTTTTTCTATTTTCCTGTTATGAGTTAAATTTCAACTCAGTATTAGCCAGTACATAAAACCAGCATTCGAAATTGGGGTGGTTTGCCAGTTTCGGGACAACTAAAAAATGGCTCGGACCAGTGGAAACAGAAATTCACTGGTCCGCCGGACCAGTGTGTGTGTGGTGAAAAAATATCACACCCTCCAGTTCTAGCAGTAAACAAAGTGCTTTTGATGATTGCATTTGGTGAAGCAAGTACATATTTTTGACAGAACCCGAAATGTGGCGATATGGGATACAGGAGCACCCAGCAAAAGAGAAAAAATATTATTGAATATGTATTAATTTTTAACATTACTATTTGGTACTCACATTCAATGCAATAGTTAATTTATAATAATATTTAAACTGGTCCTTTTTAATTTGTCGGACCAGTGAATTTTGTTGCAGACCAGTAAGATTGGCAAAGCACTGGTCCGCAGGACCAGTGTTTTTTTCTCCCAATTTCTAACGCTGCATAAAACAATGAGAGATCTATGGGTAACACTTTTTGGTGCAGTATTTGAAATGTTTTCCAAATCTTCTCCTACAGACATTTTCAGAAGTGTTCTCTCTATAGTTATTCTTATACTTTTTACTGAGCTCTCCTAAATTATGCTAAGTAATACATGCCAAAACTGATGCTGCAGTGGAAGCTGATTCCATAACCTGTGCCCCCAATCTTCTCATTTAGATAGGTTCATGTTATTTGTCATTAATTGGGGTGAAAAATGTCATCTATTTGAATAGATAGTGTATAAAATCTGTCTTTAAGACTTGAGTTTTAGTTTTATTTTGACCTTTTCCAGGATTGCTGAAAAGAGACTGAAGGAGCTGGAGGAAGAAGGGTATATCATTGTGATGTCAACAGAGCCTTTAAGTATAATTTTTATCAGTCCTCTCATGCAAAGATTGTTGAAAGAACTGACCCAGCAGCAATCATCTTTTTGCATTTTTGTTGACTCTAGCTCAACCATGGATCAAGCCATGGACACAAGTGTCACTGTATTATCTACTGAGACAAAAGCTGGGGCTGTTCCAATAGCTATTTGTTTACACAGATCCCAGACTGAAGAAGTGTTTTTGTCTTTATTTTTAACTTTAAAGGGTATGTGGGAAAAAGTATGCAAATTTGAAATTCAGATGATTATGTCTGATGATGATAAGGCATTAAGAAATGCTCTTAAGAAAACATGGCCTAACGTGCGCCTACTTCTCTGCCAGTTTTGTGTATTGCAAGCAGTGTGGCGTTGGTTGTGGAGCAGTACAAATGACATAAAAGATGATAGGGAAGGGATAATGGGGGATTTCAAAAGAGTCATGTATGCCCCCACAGAAACTGACCTAAATGAAGCTCAAAAGACCTTGTTTGAAAATTTAAAGAAGTCGTCATATTTGAATGCTGTGAAATATTTTGAGAATTTGGTGGAACATATTGATGATTGGGGTTTTTTTTATAGAAGAAATGTCCACAATGAAAACAACAACTATGCTGAAGCCACCTTTAGGGTACTAAAAGATGTTATCTTAGAACGCCTCAAGGCTTACGATTCTCTAGCTCTTTTAGATTTTCTGACCATTGAGCTGAATAAATATTATGTAGAGAGGTTGCTAGAAATAGAATACAACCGTAATAGATCACCATTCAATGAACACAAAATAATAATGGAAAAGGCCACCAAAATCTCCAAAGAGAAAATAAAATTTGCTGGTAATGGTCTATATGAGGTTGAATCTGATGATAATTCTGCTTTATACCATGTTGATGCCACAATTGGTTGCTGCACTTGTATTAAAGGGTGTCAGGGTTATTTTTGTATTCACCAGGCAGCAATTTCAAATAATTTCAGCATTAACTTTTATAATGTCCCTTCCTTAACTCCAGAAGAGAAATTTGTTTTAAATAAAATAGCATTAGGTGAAGAAGCTGCATATTCAGATTTTTATCAACCAATTATTGAGACATGTCCACAAGCAGCTTTTCAACCATTTTCAGCAACTTCACCTTCAACATCCAGCACCAATCAATCAAATGACCTAGAAATTTTATCACTTGATCAAGATTTACATTCTAATGATCAAGATTTTTTTCAACCAGTGATTGAGACATGTCCACAAGCAGCTTTTCAACCATTTTCAGCAGCTGCACCTTCAACATCAAGCACCAATCAATCAAATGAACAAGAAATTTTATTACTTGATCAAGATTTAGATTCTAATGATCAAAATCTGGTAGATAACTTCCTTAGCAACTTAGAAAAATTCAGTAAAACCGTAAAAACGAATAAAAACAACCCAGAATTGATAAAAGCCATAAAAAGTGTGAACTCTAAACTTGAAAAAATCGATAGCCCTGAAGCTGCTGCTTCATTTTTGTTCAGTTTGCCCTTAGGATCTAAAGTAAAATTTGGCAAAAAAATCAATGAGCAGCCAACAGCGATTGCTCAGAGAAAGGCTGGATCCAGAAAGGGTTCCAAAAGAGTTGCTACAGGGGGACCAATGAATGAAATTTCTGCACCAAAAAAGAAGAGAAAAAGAAATTAGGCATTAGGGCTGTACACAACAATTTACCAAATGCAAAGAACCATTAGAAACTCAATTTAAAGTGTTAATTTTGTTTAAATTTCATAACTTTTCAAATGCCATAAAAAAAGAAACAGACTTGTTTGCCCCCATTTGCATGCAAAATTACTAATTTGCTTGAAGGTTCTCCTGCATGCAAACTATAATATTTTTTTAAATTTCAGTTAATTTATTTGGTCATTTTTTTGTACAATAGAAATAGTAATCATACAAGAATTTTGTGATATTTTCATATTGTGTTTGAAAAGAAATAAATATTTGCTTTGAATTTGGAAGTTCATGTTTTTTATCCTGTTCAAATTATTGCGTGGAAAGTGATAAACTGTATTATTAAATTTCTTCAGTGATCATTAAGAGCCTGTTAATTTTAATTTTTTCTAAAGTAAATTTTTGATCCAATTCCATGTGGGGATCGGAAATATGCCACCTGGTGAAAACGCGGTTTGGTTGCCAAGAACTGAAAACCACCCGAATGGCCACTGTGAATTCTAATTGGCAGCTGCTGTGAAGGATCTGTTTCGAATCTGTTCCATTATTTTTAATGCTTTATTAAGAACGTATAAAGTACAAGGTTATTTAATATTTGTAGAAAATTAAATTTCTCAGGGCCATATCCATAAAACCCTCAAAATGTTGATGATTATACATATGATTTTTTTTCCCTTCAAAGCTCTGAAACAATATACATATGATTTTTTTTCCCTTCAAAGCTCTGAAAACAAAAAGGAGAGGAGTCCATTGTAAGTGTCTCAAAATGGGTTGAATTGAAACCCTTTCACAAGTTCCTCATTTCAAAAATCTTTGGTGAACTCCAAAATTCTTTTGGGCTCAGTGATATACAAATTCACATAATTAAATATACCAAGGATCATATAGTAAGCCCCCCAAAAAACACATTTCAGATATTATAATCTATAGAACCATTTCATGCTTAATTTTTGCCAGAAACATTTTTTAAAAAATTTAATTTAATCATCATCTAGTTTTCTCCTATTCTAACCATATGCTAGCAAAAAAAAAAAGAATTACACTACATTTACTGCTCAGTCAACCTTACCTGTTGATATTCCATCGAGTTATTCGAGTTTTCTATTTGGCTGAATGGCATAATATAAATACACTCCTAAAATTTTAAATTACATGGGCACATCTACCTACTGATAATTTGGTCTTAAGTAGACAATGACTGGCAAAATCTAAAGAACTGGACTGCTCTAAAAAATTTAACTTTATTGAAATTATTCCTCTTCACCTACAGTAGAAGCTCTTATAAAAACCATGTCATATTTTGAAAGAGATAGCTTTGCCAAAAGTCCTCAACGGTAGCCAAGTTGGAGCTATTTTAGAGCCCATCTGTTTTTTAAACAAAACTAATCTTAAATATTCATAATTGGTTATAAAACAATGCCATTTTGGTGACCACTATTGACTTTCACCAAAGCGAAGTCTTTCAAAAGGCAAGACATCTAGTTTTTATGAGAGCTTCTACCTATGATTTAGGTAGTTTTTATGAGAGCCTTCCTATAAAAAAAATTTTGTACATTAGTTAATTTAACATCTTAAGTTTCAAGTAAATTATGTACCTAATATTCATATTTTCAGTAAGTTTTTGGTGTCATACACTCGCATCTGATAAATTCTTTTCCATCAGATGACAGACCTCTATGCAGTTCTGGGGGTATCCCCTACCGCAACGCACGACGAGCTGAAGAAGCAATACCACAGCCTCGCACTGAAACACCATCCAGATAAGAATGCCAACAGCGGTGACGATTCCTTCCACCAGGTGGAGCAAGCTTGGAAGGTCCTGGGCGACCCGTCTCAGCGGGCTCAGTATGATGCCAAGCTGAGGGTAGCCCAGGGAGCACCAGTACATGAAACTGTGCAGCTGAAAGAGACAGTGCATTGTGCCGAACGTGGGGAGTACGAGAGGGCTTGCAGGTGCGGTGGGGCATTTGTGCTCTCCGAAGAGGACATTTGTGAGGGTCTGTTGGTCATAGACTGTGATTGTTGTTCTCTGAGTATTCTTATAGACTGTACTGATGCAAATAAAGAAACTACGTGATTCTAGCTTTAGCTTTTTTTTATATTATTTCTTTTACCCATATGCAGTGCAGAAAGAATTTCACTGGTCCACTGGACCATTCATAAAAAAAACACCCCAATAGTGTTCCAGCAACATTTTGAGGAAGTTTTAAATAAATTTTTAGAGTATGAAGCTAAAGATAGTAAAAAAATATGTAGGTCTGACAATTTTGATAGAACCAGGAGTTTTTTGTAAGTTATTTTTTTTGCAATTAAGTAAAAGAAACTACTAAAATTTTCTGTGAAATTCTATTTGTAGTGATCCAGTTTTCAGAAAACTCAGACCAGCAGACTAAATTATTTATTAATTCTTTATTTGTAACTTTAATAATTATTGTTTTTGTTAAAGTGTATATTAGTTGTTAGTACTTGCTAAGAAATATTAAGAATTAAGTTACTTTAAAAAGAAAAGCCTATCTATTCATTTAATTAGGCAGACCAGTCATATTGGATTTGGATCAACAAGATTGACAAAATACTGCTTTGCTGGACCAGTGAGATATTTTTAAAATTTCTAATGCTAACCATTTATGTGCTTTCCTTTTTGGCAAGAGTGGTCATATTTATAAACACATTTTTAGGCACCACATGTGTTTTAACAGAAAACAGGCAACAACATCTTTTAACCCTTTCAATTGTAGACCACCCAAGATTTCCATTAAATCCTATGAGAAATTTGGTGTGCCTAAGAGTGTTGTACAGTACAAGGCTGTACTTGTCAAGTACTGCCTTGTACTGTGTAAGGTTATTGATTTTGTTTATGTAAGGTGATTTGCAGACTATAAGACACTGTATCTCAAAAATCTAACAGTTGATTCTCATTACAAGACGTTGAAAAAAATACCAAATTTTATTCCTAACTTGAAGTAGGTTTTCTAAAAAAAATTAGGAACAGAATTCAATAAAAAAACTTACAAGAAAATTTCATAAAAGTGTTTTATTTAATATAAAACTTCCGTGTAATTTTCGTAAAAGATAAATACATAATTTACAGTAATGCAAATGTTTGCAGATGACGGTTGTATAGGTATAGTGTGAGTAAAATGTAAAAGATCAGTAACTCTCACAAAAATATTAAAAATTATTTTAGATATCCCTTATGTATATGAATTTATCTACCAATATTAAAAATACATTATCATGTTAAGCAAGTACACCTTCAATGGCTTCTACCTCTCGAAAATCCTTTTTAATTGTTATATCCTCAGTGTCTTCCAAATTGGTGAGAAGTAAAGTCTAAAAAAATAAAACAAAACCATTAAGTTGCAAATGAGCATTTTTTTAATGTACAGTGAACAAATGTGTTATTAAAAATTGAGGCCATCCAGATACATGAGGACAACTTAACAAAAGGTAGTTTTGAGAAACACAATGGAAAATATTCCTTTTTAAGGTAATCTCTTTAAGCATGATATTATCTGACCAGTAGCTTTTTTGAGAGGTCTAGATATGAATGGGATAAAAGAAATTAACACAATATTAAGTCGTTTCTTTGTATCTAGAAGGCCTCATCTATTCCTCAGCCTTAATTTTGACATTAGAGTATATAAAAGTGATTTCTTAAATTTTGTAACACTTTCAAAATAATAAGCTGTGAAACTACATTAATCATAATAAAACAGCTTTTTTCTAGCACAGTAAATGAATAATGAGATTTACAAGAAAAATCCCAATGTATATTAGTTAAGACTTTTATAACAATAGAATATCTTAGTTGTCAACAGAAATAATTAGACTCTATTAAATAATAGTACACAATAAGGTTAGGAATACATTTACAAATTTGTACTTATATTTTTTACTACTTAAATGTGTAATTTATGTATTTTTGATAAATTTAAATAGTAGAACCTCAATAGAGCAACCCCTTCTGGGTGCCGACAATAATTTTTAACCAAAGAACTTTATATAATGAATACAATAACCATTATGATAAAACAATTGGTGTTATTTTAATTACTTGTTATAATATAGAGGTTGCTTAACAGGGGGTTATTGTAAAGAGGTTTTACTGCAGTTACAAAGAAGTATCATTCATTAAAATGGTGATATTCATAAGCTTAAATGGTAAATATAAAAACAAGCATTGAACTACTGATGAATTTATGGTTTTTCAAGGCATATAAAACTTTTGATTACTACTGATAATGAGATGAAGCCTAAAATTGTTTATCTACAATGTAGGGTCAGAAAGCATTGGGATAAAAAATTTCTTTTAATAGACAATGCCTACTAAATAATGCTCAAAGCTTGGACTTCTTAATTGAAGCTCTTCAGCTGAAAAATCTAAAACCTGTTACCTTTCATTCATTATTACCTGTCATTCCCCCATGATTGCAGCTTGAAATTTTTGAAGGAATTTAGTAAAAACAAATTAACTTTTCTATTTACTTATAGAAAAAGAATCTAGGAAATCAGTGACACCTACAAAGAGATAATACAAACCTTTTCATTAGCCAATATGAGTAGAATGACAAATGTGAACTGTACACAGGTTCCTAATGAGTATAATTGGTTTGTGTTGGATAGAGACTTTACCACTGTACCAAGTTCTTGATGGATTTCAGACATCAACACAGACTCTTTCTGTAAAGATAAATTATTTTCAAAAAAAAAAAATTAATTAACATTTATGATGTTCATATTTCCTTTGCATCTTTCAGACATATTTACACAAATGATACTCATACTTAACTATTTTATAATGAAAATAACAGTATTGTGAAAGACAAACATGACTTAGATATTTGTAATTGTATACAAATAGTTTTGTAAACATAGATCTTGAACTGGTTTCTTGAGTTATGTTTCATTATTTCTTATTTTGCGAAATTAGGAAAAACCAAAAGACAAACCTTATCAAGATGAGATGAAATCAAAGACCACACTATGTCTTTACCCTTCTCCATATTCAAATTGTTTTGAACCATTTCGTGTCGCATGTTTATGTGCTTAACCTGAAAAATATTATTATGGTAAAAAATGAGAACTTAGTACATTCATTACAGGTAATACTGTTAAAAGAAAGAAAATAAAAAATAGGTAAAGAGGGCAACTAAAACTTATTAATGTTTTATAACATAAAAAAACAACAGTAGAAAATAACAGCAAAAAGTAGGGGAAAATGAAGTTTTTTACAAATTTTCCCCCCTCAAGTGTTTATTTATATAGTGGAAATAAACTTTAAGAAGCTCTTGCATAATTTTAAAGGGTATTGTGACAATAAGAAGTCAGATCCAATGGAAAGAATTGGAGAAATGAAGAAGAAATGTCTTCAAAAAGAAATGAAGCTGTAAAAATCTCAGACTGTGATTTGAAACTCTATTACAATAACTCAGAAAGAGAAAAAAAATAGCATTTCTGTATTAGAATACATTAATTTGTTTATTTCTGAGTGTTTCCTGAACATAAATAAAATTAATTAGAACAAATAATAATGACTGTGCATGAAAAAAATCAAAACATCGCCCTAAAAAGAAGCGTAAGGAAATCTATAGTTTCCAGTTTTTTCAAGGCTCCTTTTAAATTTTTCATGGACTTACCAAGAAAGGCAGAAAAGCCATTTATAAGCAAAGTATGTAAAAGTAAAGCTAAAGAGTTGGCTTTCTTTAGAACCCCTACTTCATAAGACAACTTCTCTCAAGAACATTTCTTATAGTGAAGACTACATTACACAAACATTCATATACTATTTAACAATTTCAAACATATTAGTACTAGTATTCAATTCACTCATGTTATGGAAAAGTCTTAATCAGAGAATTACAGTAGCTAAGTTATACTTCTGTTCTATAATTTAAAAACTCCTATTCATGGAACAGAAATTGAAAATTTGAATCAAAAATGAACCTTTACATATATTTGAACTGGAAAGAATTCCAGATGAAAAAAAATGTCAAGGTTTTATAAGGACTTATACTGCATTAAAGTCCTTTCCAGGGCACTTGAAAACAAAAAGGAAATTCAAGTACTTTTCAAGGCCTGTGGGAACCCTGAAATCTAAAGAGAAAAATCAACAAGAAATGTGAACATGCACAGCACTCACCACTTGCGGGGGCTGTACCATGATGCTCTGTACGTCGGGCATGGGCAGGGAGTTATCTCCTTCTTCCAGTAGACTGGCCCTCTGCCACTCAGAGGGGTGCTCTCCCCCGGACAGGTTCATTTCTTCCAGGGGGGGACCGGGGCTCCCGGGTGTTGGGTCGTCCCCTCCGCACCCACCAGAGTCATTCAGGTTGAGATCTCGGAAGGACTGCGCCAGGTCTTCAGGTACCAGGTCCTTTAAAAATGAGAAAAGTAAGATTGCAGATTTATTTCAAGGTCAAAACAAATTGGTTGAATTTACTGGGTGACTTTTTTAAGGGTACTGAAGAACATTGAATATCCCATCTCCTTCCGATAATCAGAGGAAAATGCAACAGTAATTTAGATTTCAAAATGTTGTGATCATTCAAAGTTAAGTGTAAAAATTGTATCTACAATAAAGAGAAAGATAAAATCAGGCACTGAATATTTATTGAAATAAAAATTTACTAACTGACTCCCCTTTGTCAAGTCTTTCCTGAACACTTACCTACTTTCTGTTTGATTGTGCACAGAGCACAATTCCTTTTCTGATTTGTATTCATTTTGTTAGAGTTTCAGAACCCCTTTTTAACTTCTTAAACACAACTTAATACTTATAAAATAATACACCTCAACCTTAAAGTTAAACAGAAAACAGTAATAAACTTTTTAAAAATATTTCCTTCAGATAGGGGAGTAAAATCAATCCATAAAGCAGGCACACAAAACAGTTGGATATTCCGTTAAGTTAGTAAACACTTTCAATCCTACTACACTGAAGATTGCTATTGAATCCTATGATAAATTTGGGACAACTAGGACTGAAAGGAATTAAAAAAGGTCAGGTATTTAAGATCCTATACTGTATTTTACTTTCTCCACAGTAAATAATGTTACAAGAGCCATTACAGATAGCAATTCTGTAGGGGTATCTTTCCTAACTAATAAATATGACATTACTTACAGACAAATTTGACCTTCCTGCCAAAACCCTTCCAAATGAGGATCTTCTATTTTTGTCTTGAGCATCATTCTTGAAACTATTCCATGGTTGCTTGAAGGGCTGAGAAAGAAATTTTCATTAGCATATCAGCACTATAAAATCATTGTTGCCAATAAATTCCTCATTAAAAAATAATACTTTTAAGATTTTTAAAACAGAACAATGCTCATACGAAAATAAATTTTTAAATATTCAACACAATGCAAAATGAATAATTCATTTTTGCCAACACTAAACATCAATGTTAAAAAAAAAAGCCTGAAGAACATGCATGCTAATTTGGTTGGCATATTTTATCAGTTTAATTTTGAAGCAAATGCTTTAACAAAATGCTTTAATTATGCTTTAGACAAAAAGAAAAATAAATAAAATTTAACTTTATTAAGGAGATAAGCACACTATTAAAGTTTGATCATTATATACTCTTGGAATTTTTATACATATTATAAGCATTACAATTTGATTAGTAATACCAAGCAATATAACAGACAGCATTGAACACATGCTACAGTTAATTTTTGGATCAGATTCACAGTGTTCAGAAATTTTATTTTAAGGCAGCTGGCTCCATTTGAAAGTAAGAACCTCCTAAAACTTTAAGTAAAAGAAGGAAAGAAAGCAGAACTTTGAAAAATATTAACCTCCATGGGCTTAATGAAAAATGGAATATCCACTTCTTTTCTATCTGAGAAATACCAGAAGGGAAACGAGCATATCTCAGCAATAGTGGGCTTGGACTCTTCAGGCAAGTTCAGTTCGTAAGCGTCGGTCTCGAAGAATATACTAGTGTCTCTGACAGACCATTCAGAATAGGCTGCTTGAGCTGAACTTTTCTTCCCCTCCATGAATAAGGTTTTTTGGACAACGGGTCGTTCACCACTGAAGAATGGTTCTTTAATCTTGACTTCTCGTTTTTGTTTTACAGTGCTTTTGGGTATCAAGGGTTCTGTAAAAATTCAATTTTCATAAGCATACATACATATATACTATTAAAAAGAAATTATAAAAAGACTATTTTCACGATTTAGAAAATTGCATTTCATAGCATGAAAAATAAGAGCTAGTATTTCATTCTGTGTATCACAAAACAGTCATTAAATTATTTCACTCTTTGTTATCTTTAAAATGGGTTTTTGATTATTTCAGTTCATAGTTTCACTAGTTTTATAACAGTAACAGGTATTATTACTGAATTTCTTTACTTCAAAAAGATCTTAGTATAGGGTCATTCCACGTCAAATCAACACACTTTTTGGCATGACCATCTCGGATTTTCTTGAAATTTGGTACAAATTTTCTACTTATAGAAACTCGGAAAAGTACTAACTTTCATCAAAAAATATTAATTGGTTCTGGAATAACAGGTGCGTAAAATGGTCAAAAATGGACCAACATAAGTTCATTAAATTGCTCTAGAGGATCTTCTAATTGGGTTATACAAATGAAGTTGGTGTCATTTTAAAGTATTTGAAATCTTCTTTTTAATGGTGTAAAATGTGCTATAAAATTTTGAAAAACAATATATTTTACAAAACAAAATAGAATTAAAAGTTCGATTTCTATCAAGTGTACCACTTTTAAAATTTTGAAAAAAAATCCAGGAATAGGTAATATTATTCTAAATAATCTGGTAAAATTATAGGATGGGACAAAAATGGAATCAGTGTCAAAAACTATTTAAACCAAAACTTGATTTTTCTTATATCCCCTTAAAAAATTTTAAAACTATTTTTCTCCATTAATTGGATGCTAATTGAGTTGTATTTGACTGCTGTTGACAATTAGGGCCCCTGCACAAACTTGGTGTAGCCCGGGCTTCATATTTACTTTATGTGCATTGTTACAATACAAAGTCCTGAATTAATATACAGATTGTAAATATGAAGCCCGGGGTATACCAAGTTTTTTCAGGGGCCCTAATTGCCAACAGCAGTCAAATACATCTCAATTCGCATCCAATTAATGGAGAAAAAATAGTTTTAAAATTTTTTAAAGGGATATAAGAAAAATCGAACTTTGGTTTAAATAGTTTTTGACACTGATCCCATTTTTGTCCCATCCTATAATTTTACCAGATTATTTAGAATAATATTACCTATTCCTGGAATTTTTTTCAAAATTTTAAAAGTGGTACATTTTATAGAAATCGAACTTTTAATTCTATTTTGTTTTGTAAAATATATTGTTTTTCAAAATTTTACTGCACATTTTACACCATTAAAAAGAACAATCCAAATACTTTAAAATGACACCAATTTCATTTGTATAACCCAATTAGAAGATCTTCTGGAGCAATTTAAAGAACTTATGTTGGTCCATTTTTGGCCCATTTTTTACCATTTTACGCACCTGTAATTCCAGAACCAATTAATATTTTTTGATGAAAGTTGGTACTTTTCCGAGTTTCTATAAGTAGAACATTTGTACCAAATTTCAAGAAAATCCGAGATGGTTATGCCAAAAATTGTGTTGATTTGACGTGGAATGACCCTATAGTAACACTGAAGGGAAAACGTCTGTGTAACAAAAGAGTTTGATAAAATAAAGCGACTGATCATATTAACAGTAGCTACTTAAATTGAAAACAAATTATTATTAATTAATCAAAGGAATCATACTCAGAACTGATCTCAGTGCTGAATTTTCTGGAAGTTTACTAACATCAAGAGAACAGTCGCTTGTCACAGCCTTTGAAATTGCATTTGTAAAGGCATCCCTGGAAAAAATCAAATTATTGATTGTACAAAAAATAAGTTACTCAAAACCAAAAGGAAGAAAGGAGTAAAGATTAAAAAGTTAATTACAGTTAAGAACTATTTTTTAAGCATATAAAATCTGACATCTTAATGAAGTTTTACTGATGATCCGACTTGGATAAAGCAAAAATTCTCAACACACTTCTTATCAAAAATTAAATTTTAAAAAAGTGCTGTAAAATCACAAAAATTATACATCAGAAGTGCTCAAGGGCATTATGTTGTTGTTCTGGTTGAACTTATCTATAAATGAGTTCAACTGTGTGATCATAAAGCAGCAGATGTGTCAAGTCAGCGGATAAAAACAAAAATTATTTTAAAGGAAAAAAAACAACATTGCAAACTAAACTAACCGACTAAATTTGCTAAGAAATTGCTTCAAAAGCAAATATAGAAAAGTCCTTACACAGTGATGTTTAAAATTGAGAATCGGTCAATCACCCCATCCATGTCTTCCACATTGTCATCTGCGTTTGGTTCAGCGGAGAAAACCGAATAGTCATCATTGGAAGGAGCCTGAAGGATATAATGAAGAGTTAATAGTGTTTCTTGCTATCAGAACATGGTAAAATTAGAGAAATCTAGGTTTTGACTTACATTTAAAAAATTAAAAACATCTTAATAAGCTTTCAACAATTTTGATTAGACTATAAGATTTTCCCCACAGCTCTCAATTAAAAAAACTTTTTTTTCAGATCAATATTGTTTTTAAAAATGAGTCCTATATTATTAAAATAAACCATGTGTTTTATTAATGATTAAAAATTGCTTTGAATGTAAGCTTTGCTTAGTTAAATATATTGCATTTAAAGTTTATTTTGATTTTGAGTTGATTATTTGAATTCCTATTCATAAAATTATGAATAGGAATAGGAACATATTCATAAAATTATGGGTTCAATCATGATAATTTGATACGAACAAAACCTTCTTCTCTCAATTAGGACAAATTCACAATAAATATCCAACAAATAACATGCACACCATTTTAAAAAACAGACTTTAACAAAGATTGAACTGGAAAAAAGTTTTAACACAAATTAAGGAATGCATAGACTGGAGATTATCAAAAATAATAATGATATAAGCAGAAATACAAGAATTATGCAAACAATATTCATTGCATAAGTATATAATACAGGTAAAACACAAATTCCTTACCTCAAAAGGTGGACTTGGAGGAGGAGGTCGATACATAGACTATAAGAAAACACATTGAATTATTCATCAGTTTTCTAGATATAAATATTAACATTTGTTTCCGATCAAAAGTAGTTTAAAAAGGCCCATGTTTGGTTATAGAAATCAATACAGATTCATTGGAAAGATTACTCAAGTGTAAATAAAATTCAAAAATGTTTTAAAATACCAATAACAATTTTGGTGGAGAAATTATAATTAATGTTTTTGTAAACCAAAGTATTTTAATAAACTAAATTAAAATATCTTTGGTACCTATTTAATTAAAAAAGTTATTTGAAGTTTCAAATTAGTAAGATAGTTTAAATTTTAAAAGAACAAATGGATATGAATGATGATTAAAATACTACAGAGGTTAAATTTTTCTATAAAGCAATGAGACAAAACCATTGAAATTCATTGATCTTAAAGGATGTATTCTGATTAATTGTTGTTTTATTACGAAAAAATTGTATTGAACTTAAATACTCAATCAAAAGCATTAAAAGTAAAGTCCTTCTGAAATTTTTATTGATAAAATACTTGAGTATGCAGTCAATAATTTAATTTTAATAGTAAATTAATTAACACTGACAATTAAACACTGAAAATTTAACTTATTTATGCTTCGAGAAAAGTTGATTTCCAGTTGTAAGATTAAAAAAATTATGAAAGGAGACTTACAACATGACCTGTTTCCATTTCTTCAAATGTCTGAGGTTTCATGTGCAAGACTTTCTCCAACTGAACTAAAAGAAACATTGCATAATTCATACATTTAGACAAACAATATGAAAATTCTGACCAGAATCAATGCATTAAGTCTGCCTTTCTTTGCATAGGGGTTGGGAATGGGAAAATACAAATTTGAGTAGGAGTGCTGAAATTTTGGGTAGATAGCTTGGCCACTTAAGCTTCTTCTTTAAAAAGAGGGAAGGGGGTTGAGGTAGTTATAGGCGAGAAGTAAATAGTTTGGCTCACTCCCTATACCTTCCCATCACTAGGGAGTGAATGGCCTGGCTCGTTTGGGGTTAGACTAACCACCTAGCAAGTAAAGACAAACTCTATTTGTCAAAAATGAGACTATTTTTGCCTAAAATCAGTAAATAAAGAAATTTAATTCTGGCAATCAAATTAATGCAAAAATTGGGAAATGGAAGTTGTAGGAAGAAGAGCGACAAGAAAGTTATAGCACAGGGGAGCAAAAAACCTTAAATATCTGCCTGCAAAGAGGCATACCTTTCAATAATTTGGGAGCGGTGAAAACCTGTTCAGCGACCGGTTCTGCTGTTGCTTGATCTTCTTCACTTGGGGCAGCAACTTTTTCTGGGCCGAAGCAGGAGGCACTGGGGAAGGCCAGCTTGTTGGAGTCGCTCTCCAGGGGCAGAGAGACCAACTTGAAGGCTGAGCGGTTGGCAGAGAACGCAGAGTTGATGACGACAAAGTTGGGATGAGGCTAAAAATAACGAAACACAAATTCAAACTATGGTTCTTTCCTTTGTAGGAAAGCCCTTTGGTTTTCCTCGCTATTCTAGGGTCATAACTAGAGATTTGCTTTAGTTTAGTTATAAGCAATAAAATTATTTAATAGACATCACAAGCCAGAAAAATATCATGTTAACATGCAAAAAAAAATTATCAGGTTAGCCACAAAGTGTTATTTCAAAATTCCCTGATGATTGAGGTGTGAATTCCAATGATGGATTGCTTTGTAAAGTGAAGGGAAATTCGCCAAGCACAGAAAATATTTCAGTTAATAGGATATTATAGAAATTTTACAATTTAATTTTATAGCATGGAAATGCACTTTTAAAGACTTAAAAATCAGAAAATGTTGAATTTATTTATGAAACTTGGCAGATTTTCAAAATAGTCTTGATTATTATTGAATTTTCTAAAATTCCCTGATCATTTCAGATTTTTTAGGTTCACAAATCTGTGGAAAAGTTTAAAGAATTGGACCACCGTTTAAAGAAATCAACATCAGTCAAATTTAGATTCTACTGTAAATGGAAAAAATGATCTCTTAACACTTGATATAAAAATACTCACCATTAATGAATTATTTCCAAAGGAATCAATGCTAATGGTTTCAGGATTTGCCAAGTATGACTGTAAAAGGGAATGAATATAAGTAAGGATGAAACATTACAATTTTAAAACTGCTATTAATCATAAATAAGTTAAAAGCTATAAAATAACTATATTTTTAAAAATGCTTGTTTTGTTAAGTCACAATTACCAAGCTTTTATAAAACTAGGGGGCTACCACCCTCTGCTTGTAATTGCTTACCAACCCCTGCAAATTTTATACATAGAGAGAAAAATTATTTAAAACTTAAAAGCTATCACACTTTTTTAAAGGCTCAGGTTTTAAACAAACAGATCAAATTCTCATAACATTATATGGATTATGGCATAATGCTCTTAGTACCTTGTATTTATTGTACTTAGATTTTCGTTTCTCATTTGCATCTTCCTCATCATCATTGGTTTCCATTTCTTCTTTCTTATCTGAAAAGAAATTACTATTAAGTACATTATTACTATTAGAGGATATAGTAGGTACTGAACTATTTAGAGTTAAGAAAAATATTAGTAAATAAGTGAAATCTAACTTGCAAAAAGATTATGTACAGATTAAATTACAGTAGAAGTACCATCCCATTTTATATCACCTAACATTTTAGCACTTAAATGTTCAATCATTTACAGCAGGCCTGCACAATATACAGACCGCATGTGGCCCACCATCTTGCTTATTGTGGCCTGGCAAGACTTAATAAATTCTAAAATTATAAAGCAATTTATGAAAACTTTAACAGATCAATTTTCTCATAGTTTTCAAAAAAAAATTGTCAAAGGAAAATGTGGAGAACTGTTTATGTTTATTATTTTTGAATTAAGAGACAGCTTTCAAAAGTTTAATTGAGACTTCAATTTTATTTAAGGGTGTCAATTTTTAAAAAACTCCAACCTTTCATCATTTGACTTAATTTGTATGTTTGAAAAAATTTTCTGTTTGGATCTGTAGACTTAATACATAATGGGCATTGCATATTTCCCTCTAAAATTAATTTTCCTTCATATTTTTTCAGGAATATTGAGTGTTATAATTAAAAGAACCAGTGCAGATGTAATACCTAACTATTACAAGTATAAACTACTCTATCATCATTCATCACAAAATACTAGTTGTAATTATGCTTTGTATCCTTACATCTTGGTGTTAGATGAGTGCAATTCTAGGAATCACAAAAAAGATTAATGTCACTCGTATTGAATTCTCATAGAAGTTAGAAAAATGTTCTTAAGTTAATTTTTTTTCTAAAACTGACAGTTTAACCTTAAATGTTTAGAATATTTTTAAAACTTAGTAAATTTTTGTGATCATAGGATTTTATTAAAGATTTCAGTTCTATTTCATGTAAAAACTTTTTATAGTTTATATAAAAGTTTTAAGTAATTTATTTTATACCTATTATATTTTCTAATAAAAGCAAACTTTCAAAATTATACTTCAAAGAAGTGGAATATATTTTTGTACTTTCAGAAAAAAGTTATTCACTTCTAAGAATAAATTCTGATTGATTAGGAAAAGGAGGGTTAGCTTTAATGGAATTCTGTTGCCATACTTTTCTTCCCAGTGGTGAACATGGTCTGCAAGCTTGTGTGGAACTGGACGGTGTCTTTATAAAGAGCCTCCACCCTACCAGAATAGATCTTTGAGCTGGCAGCAAGGGAGAGACTTGCAAGCTGTGGAAAATGCAAACTTTCAAAATACACAAGTTGAAGAAATCAAAAGCACAGCCACAGACTACTACTAATGTGTGGATATGTTCTAAAGTGAATTGTTACTGGTTGTGTGATTTTAAAATAATGGGGAATTGAAATGGTAAAGATCGAGATGGTTTAAAGCAGCAATACTCAACCTGCAGCCGCAAGTGGCCTGGCAACCTTTTGAGAGTGACCCAGTACTAATCTCATTATAATAGCAAATCAACCAATTTTTCATGTAACAAGACCGTCAGTATCAGGCTCACCCTTCGAATTTACTTTTGGTTGTAGCCCAGTTGAAATAATTGTCTTGTGAATGTGGCTCACAGAGAAAAAAGGCAGAGTAATATTGGTCTTAATGTCAAAGAACTAAATACAGTGTCTAATGTTAAAACTGAGTTTAGCAATATGGCTTTCATGTGTTTCCAGTGTTAAGCTAAAAATTACAAAAAGAAAATGAAATTCTGGAATATAAAATTAAGCAGGCTAATCATTTCATTTATGCTAAAACACTTCTTGATTCCTTCAAGTGTTTGATCATTCAAAGAGTTTTTTTTATCAAACCTTACTTATTTTTGTATCATTCATAACCTTGGACTAATTAAATTATTTGTGAGAACTCATATACAACAATTGAAGGGATAGCCATAATGCATATTAACTACATGAGGCAAAGCTGCTTACCTGTAAATCTGTAGATTCCGATACCATTTGTTTCATGATACCAATTAGATGCAAACCAAAAGAATTCTTCAAGGTGATTTTCTAATAAAGGAAAAAAAATGTTAAAGTACAGTTCAAATAACTAATATGACATTAATTTCAATTTTTAAACTTCTAAAATACTTCTTTTTATGCAACAATTTTGCTTGTTTTGTAGCAAACATAAAGGGCAGCGTAAAATAAAGATAATTTCATAATGAGTAAAAAAATATACTTATACACATGATATTTATCAAACTTTGAAATAATGAGAATAAAAGAAAACAGTTACCATTGAATTATAACACTATATAATCAATCATGAAGGAATGTTTGAACAGGGCAAAATATAAAAACCTAATAAAAATGAAATATTACAATCAGTTTCTTACATTTTCAGCAGCTAATCTCATGCATAGCTCGTAGTGTCTTTTCATTTCATCCTTTGACATTCCAGCTAATGAGTTACCCAAAATGTCAGATTCACTAAAATAAAGCATTAATAAGTAAAACAAGTATACTACGGATACAAATAACCATTGAATCAATACCTTTTTTGTAATTAAGTATGTTAAACTGATTAAAATTCCTAGGGAGATTGGTTTCCCTCAAGAAAATTGTTTTAAGATGAAAATTCATAATTTAGGATGTTATAAAATTAAGGCTGTACTGAATTAAGGCTTCCAAAACAGATAAATTTGAGAATTTTATTACTAGTGCTTGATACTAATACTAGCAGAGGTTCATCTAGAAATAAAATGGGTCTGTTTATTTTAAGGACCCTTCAGAAAAATCTTATCTTCAAAAAAGGAACCATCACAAATTTCTGATTCTCAAAAAAGGATTCTTCACAAAAGTGGGTTGAAACTTGTTTTCAGAATGTGTTTCTATCTTTTTGGGAGTGAAATTTGCCTGATTTTGAGTCTATTCCAATTAAGTTATGATCACAGTGGTTGTACTATAAGTCTTCGATTTTCATTTTCACAAAATTCCCAAAACAGAACCCTGGCAGAAAAAGCTGGATGAACCTCTGGCTAGTATTTAATTAGCTACACAACTAAAAAAGGAAAATGCATGGTTATTTATAAAGAGGCATCTATTTGAATATATGCTATAAGTTTCCATTTCTAGTGACATTACTACCAATAAAAGCAGATAATCTGAATAGGGATTGTTTATTATACAGTTTTTGAGAACATAAGAATAATAGAAAGCATGTGAATTGGTGTAAAATAGAAAGCGTGCATGCAAGTGACCAACTGCAAACCGGCTCTCCACTCTTAAACAGTGATGTGCTAATTCATTAAGTAGTGCAAGGGCCTGCAGTACTGCAAACAGCATTTTCTAAAAAAATGGGTCCAAATCCAGGATTCTGAGCTTGCAGGATAAAGGATTCATTACTGCATACTGTTACATGTATTTATTATAATACATAACATGGGGAATCCCAAACAAACAAGGTTCACTGAATGAAATTGAACCACGGTGGCAAAATTTCCCAAAAGATCACAGAGGATTACTGAAAATTAACAAAACACATACTACTATATGTCAAGCAACATAACAGAAAATCATTAAACGTCTCGGAAATATGTACCTACAATTTTCGGACAATCTTTCTGCAATCTCCATAACTAATTCAAGCAAATAAGAACAATAGGTATTAAAATGTGTTTTTTTTGCTGGTGATAACACAAGGTGCTATCTATGTTCAAAAGAGTGTAAAACTTACGCAGCAGCAGAGTTCGGGAGAACCCCTGCATTATCACCATCTTCTAACATTTCATCAGAACTGTTTGAGGAACGTCTTTTACTTTTTCTGCAATAAATGTTTGTGTGACAATTAGAAGGCAAGGAAGTATCAAATACAAATACAAAACTGACGACCAGCTACAGGCTCATAGCCCAACAAGGCTGGTCCTATGATTATGAATTCCCCAATTTCCACAGCCTATCCAGTTGCCGGTAAAATCCTATTTCATGGGTACACCTTGGCGCGTTTTTGGCGCGAAGTTTTTTTTGTCGCCAAATGCGAAAGGCGCCAAGTTTTTTTCGCTGCAGAAAGCTAAAAACATTGTCTAAACTACTTAAACTGAATAAGGAAACAAATTAAACATATTTTAGAGTATTTATCACATTATTGACGAATTTTGAAGACAGTAATACTAATACTACGATACAATAATTTAATATAATTCCGACATCTTGTATGTCGCGCGATAAATAAAGCTAAAAACATTGTCTACACTACTTAAACTGAATAAGGAAACAAATTAAATATATTTTAAAGTATTTATCACTTGATTGACGAATTTTGAAGACAGTAATACTACGATACGATAATAATATAATTCCGACATCTTGTCGTATGTCGTGCGATAAATTAAGCAATGGTTCATTTATAATAAAATAAGATGCAAAGAATAACATTTAAAAATATTAATTACCTATTATAATCCGTGAAGTTACAAAGAATACGCCACGTACAAAAAAAACAAAAACATACCAAACACAAATGTTGTTACTTCACTTTAGCTTCAGATTTGAATCAAAACCTATTTTTAAAATGCGCAGAGATCACAAGATTTGAAAAAAAAGCGCCTCTGGTGATAGCTGCCGACTATAATATAATATTTTTTTTTTTATTATTATATTTATATAATAATATTTAATAATATATTTTATATTTATATTTATTATTATATTTATATTATTATATTTATAATGTTATTATTATATTATATTCATATTTATTATTATATTATTATTATATTTATATAATAATATTATATAATTTATATTTATTATTATGCATTAAATTTTTACTTCGGGAGGTTCTTTTGATATACTTCGACAATATTTCGATAATTAAAAGAGAAAAATCCAAATTAAATTCATCTAAATAAGTGGACATTAAAATGAGTACGAAATTCCGCGAAACTCCTTTGTTAAAAAGCACCTGTTAAAGGTTGTAGCTAGTTTGGGCAGCGCCATCTATCGGTACTTTGAAACGCGATGAATCGCGCATTACTGTTTGTCACTCAACTCGCAATCGCCAGACTTGGCAATCTATCTCCGCTACGTCATCTATCGCCAACGTGTACCCATCAACTAGGAGGGTCATTCCATGTCAGTTCATCCAGACCATGTCACCCATAGTCACAGATTTCAATGAAAATTTTTTTATAGATAGATTTTAGCTTCCTCATGACTAATATGAAATTTTACTTCCATATCTCAAGTACTTTCTGAGAAAAAAAATGTCAAAATATTGAAAAATTGGAAAAAACGACATTTTGGAGGCTGGTGTTTTAGGCCATGTTGTTGTGTGAAAAAAATTATAACTTCGATAATAACAAAGATATCATGATGGAATTTTCACTAAAATGTTCCCAAGAGTATGGGGATTAAGAAAAAAAATAGCTAAAAAATCCTTTTTAAATACAAGCCCCCCAGAAATTTTGCAAAGTGAAAACTTTTGTAAAAAAACCCAATGAATTAAAAAACTCTCTCACAAAAAAGGCATAGGAGTTATCTACACCAATTTTTCTTTAAATTACACACAAAAGTATAAGCTAAAAGACTAGAAAATAAAAACAGTGGGGTTTTGAGTACTAATGTGTTTAATTTCAGAAAAACCGAAAAATTTTAGCTTTTTTTGGCAAAAAATTGTAGTATGTAGAAATGGAAAAAAAATTATCAGAAAAACATTATTTAATTTTTGCTAACTAATTTTAAATTTGAATAATTGTTTCTTTCAATATTATAATTTATCTTTTGTGATGAGAATTTTTATACATTAGTTTAAGTTCAGTGGTTATGGTCCTCTCACGTCACATCATCCAGGCTATCTCACCCATGATATCATTATGTTAATTGAATTTTATTAATTGCTGGTTAACCATCCTTAATACCAATGTAAACTTTTCCTAAGAAAGCAAATGGGTAGTGTTTTTCATATTTAAGGTTATGTTTAAACATTATATTAGGACCTATTGATAGGCGGACCTGGAAAAAGTGCCCGAACCTGTGAACAGGGGAAGCCACCGTCAGCTCCATAGGTGCAATACATAAGGTTCGGGCAAATTTCACATATTTTGGGGGAAGAGTCTGGAAAGGGGAAGCTGTAAGGAGATAAAATAAAGTTTTGTTAAAATCAGAATGAAAGATTGGGGTTGAAGAGTCATTTGTAGGTGTACCAAAACCAAGTTTTTAGTGTCAAATTACCAAAAATTGTCTGGGCAATGACCTCCCAGATCTCCATATGTACTTGAAACTATATTATTTACAACTTATTTTATATTAAGTTCATTGAAATGCAAATGCAAATCCTACCTAAAAATACATTTCCGAAACTCGGACTCTGTGCATCAAAACTAGTTAAAAACTGGGGGGTTTTTTTAGAGTCAAATGTCCAGAAATTTTCTGGGGGAGGACCCCTAGACCCCCCTTAGTACTTGGAACTTCGTTGCTCACAACTTTTATTACATTAAGTTCAAAAATTCTACCTAAAAGTTTATTAAAAAGTTACATCGGATCTATAAAATATTTTTGAAATAATTTTGGGCCCCTCCCAAAATAAATTTCTATATAGCCACTGATAGGCAAGTTTTAACAAGCACTTGTTAGTTTATTTTCACTAACACAAGTTTTTAAAAGTAAAGAATGGTTTACATGCGGCCTATAATATTTAAAATATGTGCAGTATTGGGGAAATTAGTAAAGTTTACAGGTTTGGAAGTTGCCCATTTAAAAGATATTTTTTAAAATCATAACTTCACTTTTTAAAAACATAAGATAAAATTTTCACAGAAATATAAAAAGAAAGTTTTCTGACACACTTAACTGTGCATATAACTACAAAAAATTAATCCAAAGATCAAGGCTTCAGGTATTTTGCTTTTAGCAATGGTTAAACAAATCACTATTAATTCAACACTTCGTGCTGCCCTTTGAAATGAGACATCTCACAGAACCAAAGAATATGACTACTCCAAATCTCAAATCTCTTTGTGCATGAAAAGGATTTGTTGAATGATGAATCCCAGACATCAGAATATATTCAGAAGCAACTAGCATTGAATCATTAATTTATTACAGTATATTTTATACACCAAGACTAGTTAGAAAGGATATAAAGGAGAAACCACTTGAAATGCCAGATGAAAGGGGCACTCATGGGTTTTGTGACTCCTCCATACATTAATACATACTTTCAAGCTTTTATAAATCATTTATTTAATTTCTAAGGGATTTGTTTTTCCATGCTGTGATACTTTCTTATCTTCCATGTTCCTCGACTTTTAGTTAAATTTATAGTAAATCAATTTAATTGCATTTTTTTAGCTTTAATTTTGGGTAGAACATAACAATATTTTAGCTTATGATTTATACTCATAAAGCCACAGCTGTTTTCCAGTTTCTTAGTTTATGTGGTATTTTTAATTTAAAAGTTAACATGCCTTTGGTGAAGAAAAAGCATCCTAGAAAACATTTCATAATAATGATGCTTTAAACAATTTCTTGGGTCACACATAAATTTAAGTATAGTATATGCAACTATTTCTTCCATATTTAAAAGAATTGCTGTACCTTTTTTTTCATTGTTTATATATTAAGCATTAAAAATATCATTTTTTTTAAAGTAATACTTTTTAAATTGAATTGTTCAGATATTTTCATTTTAATAAACTTTATTAATTTTTTCAATACTTTAGCCATTTTCCCCAAAAGCTAAATTTTACATTGGACTTTTAAGGATGGTTAACCAGCAATTAATAAAAATCAATTAACATAATGATATCATGGGTGAGATAGCCTGGATGATGTGACGTGAGAGGACCATAACCACTGAACTTAAACTAATGCATAAAAATTCTCATCACAAAAGATAAATTATAATATTGAAAGAAACAGTTATTCAAATTTAAAATTAGTTAGCAATAATTAAATAATGTTTTTCTGATAATCTTTTTTCCATTTCTACATACTACAATTTTTGGCCAAAAAAAGCTAAAATTTTTCGGTTTTTCTGAAATTAAACACATTAGTACTCAAAACCCCACTGTTTTTATTTTCTAGTCTTTTAGTTTATACTTTTGTGTGTAATTTAAAGAAAAATTGGTGTAGATAACTCCTATGCCTTTTTTGTGAGAGAGTTTTTTAATTCATTGGGTTTTTTTACAAAAGTTTTCACTTTGCAAAATTTCTGGGGGGCTTGTATTTAAAAAGGATTTTTTAGCTATTTTTTTTCTTAATCCCCATACTCTTGGGAACATTTTAGTGAAAATTCCATCATGATATCTTTATTATTATCGAAGTTATGATTTTTTTCACACAACAACATGGCCTAAAACACCAGCCTCCAAAATGTCGTTTTTTCCAATTTTTCAATATTTTGACATTTTTTTTCTCAGAAAGTACTTGAGATATGGAAGTAAAATTTCATATTAGTCATGAGGAAGCTAAAATCTATCTATAAAAAAATTTTCATTGAAATCTGTGACTATGGGTGACAAAATTGTATTTTGCTGGATGATTTGAAATGGAATGACCCAGGATTCACCCCGCCAGTTGCCTCTTAAACTCAAACACTCCCTTTGAAAAAAACTATATTTTCTGGCAACGCGTTCCATATGTCAATTACCCTATTGAAGTAGTAGTACCCCTTGTTCTGTTATCCTTGCTGAAACTTAAGCCCTCCGTATCCCCTTGCTTTACCAACTTGAATAGCTGAATCAAATCCCCCATCTCTCTTCTTTTTTCCAGTGAATACATGTTGAGCCTGCTCAAACGTTCATTATAATCCAGATGTGTTATCCCCTTAATTATTTTTGTAGCTCTGTGCTGTACCTTTTCAATTACCTCTATATCCTTCCTCATGTATGGAGCCCAGAATTGTACTGCATAACGACTAATAATGAAACAACTAATAACTAATAATGAAAGTTGAAAAAGTCTTACTTTGTTTTCTTTTGACTCTTTTTTACACCAGGAGTATCCATATTTTCTGAAACAAAGATTGTAATGAGGCCTTAGTAAGAGGACACGTAAATTAATCTTTTAAGACCGGTGAAGAAAATACGTAAGCGGATGCACTACGAAAGTAAAAAACGTCGAATAATTTTTACCGTCAATTCATGTCTACATTAAATTCTAATCCTAAACGAACTCTCAACTCTATGCTCTCAACAGACAGTAGAAAGTATTTGTTCAAACTTCACGAGAGCTTAGTATTTTATTCAGAAATTCTTAAATTTTATAGTTTAAAATATTATAGCTTACCAGATGGTTACTTCAGTAATTAATTGAATTGAAGTCCCTATTTAAA
This sequence comes from Tetragnatha montana, assembly GCA_963680715.1. Lineage (NCBI taxonomy): Eukaryota > Metazoa > Arthropoda > Arachnida > Araneae > Tetragnathidae > Tetragnatha > Tetragnatha montana. Next base: position 7,645,813 of record OY796677.1, on the reverse strand, counting down.
ACGATTAAATTTTCTTTTCATAACAAACACAGAAGTCTCAAAATAAAAATAAATAAGCGCGGAGCGCGGGAAGGAGTTGAATTTTGTTGCCACTCACTGGAAATTCATTCATTCTCAAAGTTTTATTGTTTTTTATGTTAATTAGTACAGGGGATAATCAAAATTTAAGTTGAAATAACTATTATTAGACAGTTAAAACTTAAATTTTCTACATTAAAACTTAAATTTTCTGCATAAGTATTTTTTTGTAATTTATAATTTGTATTTTCTAGAATTGTTCAGCAATACTACATAAAGGTTTATTTCAGAGGGAGAAAAATCCTCTATTACTTTGTTTTACTGCGAAATTTCGGGAATGAAGTCCGTGTGCCTGTGCTGTGCTCCTCGGTTAATTTACATAGACATTGTTTTGAACATGTAAAAAGATTTCTAAAATACACTTTTTTAAGCCGAATTTCAAGTACTTAGATTGCATAAGATTCTAAAATTTCATAATGTTTTTTAATAAACGACCTCAAAATGTTAAAATATGTTCTTTGATCCTAAAAAATGTATGTTCAGATGATAGTATTTTTTTCCTTAACAAGTCGACAAAATCAAGATCACGATGTTTCTCTGGCTTATTCAAGAAGCCTAGTTTATGCACAATTGGTAACTTTCTTTTTTCTATACCTGTCTACGTGATTAATATTCGAGTATTAAAATTTTTAAGCTTGGATTGTTCTTTCAGCTCTAGGCCGGTTTTCTTTCAACCCTTCAGATCATTCAATTTTCACATCAGCAAAAACCTATGCCAAGGATTTCTACAAAATATTAGGTGTTCCAAGAGATGCATCTGAGAAGGATATAAAGAAAGCTTATTATGAGGTGAGCTATCATGGTTAGTCTATTAAGCTTGTACATGTGACACTGAAGGAGCACTTAAAATCTAAATAAATCCATATTTCTTCATAGCTGGCTAAAAAGAACCATCCAGATACTAACAAAGATGATCCTGGAGCAGAAGCTAAGTTTCAAGAAGTGTCAGAAGCATATGAGGTACAATTTTTTAGTTTGGTCATTTTAAATTTTTTAGTATAGTTATTAATTTACCCTGCTATTATTCTATGTATGTTGTCTGTAACTATTATTATTCCATGTATGTATTAATTTCACATCTTCTGTGCATCAAAATTGCCTCATGTATATTTGATCACAAATTAGTACTACATGTGTCATCAAGTTAAAAATAGTCTTTCTAAGTCAAACAAATCTTACAGATAAGCTACAAATAAATAATACAGTTAAACCTTAATGAGCCCTACTTAACAATCACCTCCTCTAGCAACCTGTTTCTGAAAGCACCAATTTTTTGCACTATTCTCCTAATAATAAAGTACCTCTTTACATTGACCAGCATAACCCCGACACCCCTCCCAGCGACCAGTTTTCCCAACTCATAGAAAACTTTCCCAGCAGTTTTAAAGATGGGAAAAGAAATGAACAGTATTCCCAATCATTAGAAAAAACTAAACTCATTGGCACAACAGCCCTAGTGGGCCAAGACCATGAATCCATGAGGAGATGAAAAATCCTGTAGACTCTTATGATTTATTAGAAAGTCTTAAGAGGCATTTAAATAATTGAAGTTTGTGCATTGACATAATTTTTATCATTGTATTTTGATTGGTTAGGTTCTGAGTGACTCAAGTAAAAGAAAGCAGTATGATCAGTTTGGAACCACCGGAGACTTTGGAGGAGGAGGTTCGGGACACCCTGGAGCGGGAGGATTCCATGGCTTCCACTCCAATATTGACCCAGAGGAGTTGTTCCGGAACATATTTGGCGGTTTCAGAAGTGGTTTTCCAGAATCGGACTATGCAGAGTCTCAGTATGGGTTCGGCTCTCATGAGGTAAGTATTGGTGGAAATATAGTTAGAAATTTCAATAGTAACTTTATTCTCTCCTAACAGTGATGAATACTGATCAATGTTCATTTTAACCTTTCCATTGTAAGAACCTCTGTCTGATTAGCAAACATGATTAGTGCCTAGTCTATGGTAATTGACTACTGAGTATAGGTAACATATATATTTATTTATTTACATAGCTGCAATGCTATTTCAAAAAGCATCAAGGGCTTGGTCCCTAGTAATGTCAGCCGTTCACACCTGTATTTTAGCAAATGTGGTTATTGTGCAGTAAGAACACCACAGTTTGCTGCTTTCCTCTTTTTCACCACCTCTTTTTTGTGACTGTTTCACCTAGTTTCACTGAAAATCACACAATAACATACACTCCAACTACTACGAAATTACCGTAGTCACTACGAAAATTGAGTGGAAACCACGAAAACGTACTAAAAACTACAAAATTAGCTCATAATATTCATCCCTGATCCCCTCTTTTCGTTATCGCTTCTTTCTACCAAACCCGCCACGATTGCCCGGGACAAAACTTGTTTCGTCTCCTCCATCGTGACGTAGTTGATCGTTCCGTGACGTCACTATGCTTTCTTTTTCCTCGCCTCCCCTTGGATCCGTGGCTTGGAAGGCGTGTTGGTTGACTATCTATTCGGTGTTTCTATACTTCCTGGCTTCATAGAATATTATGGATCGCTAAGTGAAACACCTCAATGAAGCTTCTACTGAAAAAAAAGCTATAAAAAATTCAGGGATGAATATTCTAAGAAGTGGCCTTGTTTAGTGAAAGCATGGCTGCACCAATTTCTTTTCTCTTCTAATAATTTTTTTTAATTACCTGGTGCTAGAATTATATTTACTCTAGAATTATTTTTATTATATTATATTCTAATTTTATTAGTCCTTTATTTTTTTTAAAGGTGCAATTTATGTTTATTTTATTACTTTAAAAATCATGTGCCAAATACTCCAGAATTTTTAAATACATTATGTTATTAGTTAATAATACTTAAAGGTGTAAAATAAATGAAGATAACATTTAAATGGTGCAATATTTTCAAATCATTGTTTAAGTTAAAAGTATAACATTTGCCCTATTTTCTTTTTTTTTTATCAGGATTTAATTTGCATATGCATGGGCATATGGTGCATAATCTTGCTTTACTGCGCTTTACGCATGAGGATTTATTGTTCAGTGCTTTCAAAATCAATAAAATCGTTAGAAGAATTATAATTTAGTGTGCTGTTTTTTTTTTAAATTTTGTGATTATATATTTAATTAATGATGATTACATGAAATATATTCTTTAAAGTAAAATAATGTTGCTGATATGGATATGCCAGTTCGCATTATGTCGGTAAATGGACCACTAATTGAAGGGTTGTCAATGTTGGAGTGTATGCAATAAGATGAAGTTTTATTACACTGGAGAAATGCATGTATTGAATGACCTTCACAATGGTCACATTCCTTATCAGAGCTTGCTGTGGAGATATGGCTGCAACTGAGGAGTTTTGTTCTTGCTTAAGATAGTCCTTATTGCACATGCCCAAGAAGTTAGTTCCAATGAGATACCAGCCACAATTTTCTTTGATGAATGCTAATTACTCTTTGCAACCTTGTTCGCCAGAGGTGAAATATGAAAAGGCAAAAACATGAGTAAACCACACAAAGCGGTAACCGCTTTTCCTAAGAATATGGACATCAGTGGTTCTTTATAAAAAGGCTTCGAAGTGTCTGAATAGAAAAATCATCCTCACAACTTTTACCCTGATAAAATTTAATAAGTTTGAGTATAGAAAGACACCAAGTTAACCTTGTGGTAGTCAATTTAATGTTTAGAACATTACATTCAACTACCATATTTGTACAGGGCAGGGGTACTACTTTTCCGGGGTTGCCTCAGAAATTCATTTTTAACTGCATGAATCCCAGAATTCGGATTTATCGAAAATTTCAAGCTCTACCAGAAGGTTCAAAATTAGGTCCAATTAAAAAATAAGTGCAGGGCTGCAACATTAGCAAAATAGTTTACATGTGGCTGTAGTTAAAACATTCCCGATCATTCTGTCTCATCAGACACACCATATGTTTCATAGGAAAAATACTTTTAGAAGAATTTTCAAAATTTGTTAAAGGCTCCAGATTTTGGAGCATTCGGGATTCCGAATAAAACGATTTTACTCTAATAGTTATGGGGGATTTTTAGTTGAACTTAGTAAGCACCCCTGGTTGTAGAGCAGTGGTTCTCAACCTTTTTCACGATTGTACCCCCAAAGGAAAAATATATTTCCCTGCGTACCCCTAGCCAGTGTTGCCAGATTGGGCTATAAGTAGCGGATTGGGCTCCTTTTGAAGGTCCTTTGCGACAGAAATTTTGTTTTGGGCGATAGGCTACTTTTGGGCTACTTAAAAATTAAATTTGGGCTTAAACATTTTTAATCCGCGACTTTTGTGTTTTGAGAAAAAATAGTTATAACCCTGTTTGTAGGGTCAAATTTCCAAAAATTTTCTCGGGGGAGGACCCCCCCACACCCCCTTTGAACTTGGAATTTTGTTGCCCACAACTTTTTTATACTTACATTTTCTTTAAGACACAAATTCTACCTAAAAATGTATTAAAAAGTTGCATTGGACTTATTAAATATGCATGAGGGGCTTGAAGAAAAATTTTAGACCCCTCCCAAAACAATTTTAGATTAACAATGTTATCTAACTAATGGAAGGTTACAAAATTCGAAAGATATTTTATTGTAAAAATTTGATATTATGAAAGATAATTTTGAAAATTAGTTATGCTAGTTGAAATAGCTTTTTAAAAATTCAAAAGAATATTTTTTAAGTTATAAAGTATGAGTTTATATAATAATAACTTAACTTTGTTAAAAGTGTGTGCCAACAATATTTCTAATTTAAAATTTGGGCTCCAAAAATTTCCATTCCGCGACTTTTAGGGCTTTGATTCGCGACTTTTTCGTCCAAATGTCTGGCAACACTGCCCCTAGCATGAAGTTGGCGTCGTCGACTCCTGAAAATTAGGGGAGGGTGACCTAAGGATTTGGGATTCCTATCTGAAGGATTTTACAAAATCATGATTACCTCCCCAAAAATGATAATTTTCGTAAAAGCCCCCCCCCCTCGTTCAATGATTTTAAGGTGGTTCTAAATCAATTAATTAATCTTTGTCCCAAGTTTTTGTGAATTGTTTGTAACTTTTCACTAAAGGGGGGTCTGTGGGTCCTCCCCCAGAAAATTTTTGAAATTTGACTTTTTAAAACAAGGTCAAACTCATTTTCAGAGTTATATGATTAGACAATTTCCAAATCAAATTTTCTATGCTTTATACTGTGCCGTAGCTGGATTTTTTATGAGGGCCTCAACCTATTCTAAATGAAATTATGTTCTAAATCGAATTACTGTATATCCGTCACCCTCTTATATACGCCTCTAATGTTAGCTGCCATTGGTAAATTGGCACCATCCTTTATCATTAAACGTTGAAGAAACACATTCCCTTAAAAGCTCTTAAGGCGTACCCCTTAAAAGCTCTCGGCGTACCCCTAGGGGTACGCGTACCCCCGGTTGAGAACCACTGTTGTAGAGGACAGGTTCTTAACAGTTAAATTTACAACTCTGAGTTTGTAAGATGTAAAATGGATAGTTTTATTTTGGTGTAGTACTATTTTATAAGTTATTGTGTGTGTATACAAGATATTAAGTATATTGTGTGTGTACAAGAGCTCTTCTTACACTAATTTCCAACATTAGGGATAATTCAAATGGTATTCATTTTGTAGGATTTGATATGAATCATTACTTTTATGACATTAGTTTTGTTTAACCTCAGAATAAACAACTTTATTATTTCAAGTTATGGTTTAAAATGTATGCAATATCAATTTCAGGTGTCCATGAACCTGACATTCGAGCAAGCTGCCCGTGGTGTGAACAAAGAAATTAACCTGAGTGTGCAAGACGTTTGCCCCACTTGCAAAGGCAGCAGGTGCAAGCCAGGATCCAAGCCTGTGAAGTGCACGCATTGCAATGGAACTGGAATGGTAAATTTTTCTTTTGAAGTGATCCCAAGGTGTTTAGTAGAAGCAGATATTGATTTGTGCTGTAACTGCTTTAAAATTACTTAAAATGTGCTTTTGTGTGAAATTCTGTGAAAGAGGAATAATTGAATATTGTAACAATTTAGTTCTTCAGCAGACACAGGAAGATGGGCTCTTTTAAATTAATGATTTATTAAATCTCTTAGTTAACACAAAATAGGTAAAATGTTAATATAGTTCAGTTTTAGCTAAGACCTTTCTGGTCATCTAGGAAAAGCTTCCCCGAGATCCTGCTCAATACAGATCTCCTGAAAAATAGTCTGTCTCAAACACATCATTTGTTTTTGAACAATGTTTAAGAGACTTACAAATACTGCACAACGCACAACCCTATCCAAGAAGGGATTTAAAGTTTTAACCCCTTAAAGTTTTGATGACAAATCATAAATTTTTTTATTGGTAGGGGAGATTTCCTGCGGAGGTAAAAGAGCAATCCTATCAGGTATCACCCAAATGTCCAAAAAACAGTTAAATTACTACAACTAAAGGTCAAATTCTAGAAACATTTCTGAGAGATCCCAAGAGCATCCTTTTTTGTTTGGAAATCAATGTTATAAAAAATTAAAATTTAATGTTTTGGAAAGGTTTTTTTTTTCTTAATTTCAAATATTTGACAAGGGACAGTGGAAGGGTCTTGAAATCGGAAAACTTGTGACTTGGTGGGACCAACCATCCCTTACCAACAATAAACACTAAACTTGGCACAATAAGTGATTAAGTTATCTGACACATCTGAACTGGTCTCTCAAATTATTGGTGCATGGTATGCAATAGGTTGCGCACCCCTGCTTTAAGGTTTTCAAAACTTGAAAATGTTTTTGAAATGTATCTTGTCTCTGTTTCAGGAATCCATAGCTACTGGTCCATTCCTGATGAAGTCAACTTGCAGAAGATGCAGAGGAACCAAAGTCATAGTGAAGGACCCTTGCACCTCCTGTGAGGGAAAAGGACAGACAACTCAAAGGAAGAAAGTGACTGTTCCTGTACCTGCAGGTTAGATCTCGTCAAATCTACACCAGTACCCACCTTTAGTTGTCAACCTATAGCTTTGTTGATTGATATGCTGTTTGCAAGCAGAGCTTTGTGTTCCAAATACATTAAATTAACTCTCATCAATATTTATTTAACACTCATTTTAACACAACTATTTTCTATTTTAAATCCTATTAATTAATTAAGCTGGGATTGCATTTTTTTATCACCTAATGACTATTACTAGAGAATTGCATCTGTGACTAACCTTTTTCTGTATTTTACTTTTTACATCACTTATAGAAAAATTAAATTTTAATTTTACTCAGGGTTGTTATGTTTAAAACAACTGTTATGCACATGTTAAATACAATTTTTATACACATTGTAAACACATCTTTTATTCAATTCTTTCTTCCATCATTCCTTGCTGCAATTCTATGCTTATGTTTTTAGTAGTTTAAAAAATTATTTTCTTCTCTACATTAAAGTTGTATTTAAATTAATTTATTTTCCCATTTCATTTAATTCATACTTAAATATAACTTTTCTATTTCATGCAAAATTTCCTTTAGTAATTAGTTTTTAGAAAATGTACTAAAGAGAGGAAAATGTACTAAAGAGAGAAAAATGTATAATAGATACTTATTTTTTATTTTGCAATGATTTCTCCTGTTCCTTTTTGTTTTAAACTTCAATTCATTGCTTGATTTCTGTAGGAGTTGAAGATGGGCAAACAGTCAGAATGCAATTGACACAACAAAAAGACCTGTTCATTACTTTCAAGGTATTACATCAGCTTTATTTTACCTTATTTAAATCAGTGTTAAAATTATTACTATGTTTAAGTGTTATGTAAACAAGAATTTGCCCTGGTAATTTTTCAAATCTTAACTCACTTAAAACCTTGATCACATTAGTAATTAAATTATACTTAAAGATTATTACAAGTGTTTATAACATTAGTTCTCCATGATATGTGTAATTTATAATTTCTTCTGTTTGTTTTGTCATCTTTATGACAAAACAAACAAACAAAGGAGTGTTATATAAAAGATGAATCACTCGTGATTCATTTTTTATCAGACACTTTATTATAAGTGTGTATATTTTTGAAAGGTAAAATATGTTACTAAGATCACTCGGTTTTTAAAAAAATCATGTACTTGGGTGGGTTTTTTTTTCTAGAAAAAAACTCAAGCACTCATTAAAAGCTAAAAACTTCTAAGAATCATATCAAGGGAACCCAAGAGTGTAAATATAGTATAGATATTGACAAATGCTTTATTACTGTTAATAAACGTTTTGTTCAACTTAACAGGTGTCCAAAAGTAATTACTTCAAAAGAGATGGTGCTGACGTTCACACAGATGTTGAGATCAGTTTGACACAAGCTCTACTAGGTGGAACTGTCAAGATAAGAGGGCTCTATGAAGAGTTGGCTTTTAAAGTAACTATAATTTTGACTGCTAAATTGGAACAAATAAATATAGGGGAATTCTTTTCTCATCTGCAATTTTTAATTAGTATACTACTGTTTGTATTCAGACTAATATTTATTTCCATTTTTTCATTCTTTGAAACCTTTGTATTTCATTTATTATTATTTTACTTGGGTGTTTTATAACTACACATACCAAAACTATTTCAAATTAATCTCATAAAAATTTCATTTCAATGACCTGAAAAGCTGTATACAGCAACTATTTTTCCTAGGATAAATCCTTGACAAACTCTCTTTTTTTATTACTGATTCCTGAATGACTTATTAAATTCAGTACATATTTATCATATATTTCAACACAAAGTTATAAATATTCATTGAAGGTATTCCAGTCTGTTAGATTTCTGTATATATGCTTTTAAGTAACACTTAGTTAGAGTTTGCTTTATTGAATGGGTAAATTACTTACAATATGGTATCCTACTTTTCTAATAGTTGAGTCAAATAATTCCAATTTAAAACTTCCATATGAAAAGAAAATTTTCCAGTAAAATAATTTTATATAAAAGCTAAGTGCATTTACTCTTATTAAAAGCAAAAACCAATGCTGTATGTTCTTTCCTGTTATGAAATTCCATTTAAATTTTAAACCAAAGATGGAATAAGTTGTTTTTCTTCCATTTTTTTAGAATCATATAACTCAAAAGTTGAGCACCATTTAATTTGAAAAGTTTTCCTTTTCTTCTGTAATTATTCTAAAACTGTAGTTTAAAGTTTTAAGTTGTTTGGTTATAATTTACATTTAAACAACAAAATTAATATCCTACCCACCTTTTCTGTTTCCAGTGTTGTGTAACAATCTTTTAAAAACATTAATGTTCTAAGTTCTAACTTTCTTGAAGTTATTTAGTTGTTAAACTTTTTTCTTGTTTCGTTTAAAATGTTTATTAAAACAACTGACTGTAAAATATATAACATTTTAGATAGCATTTCTGTTAAATTTGTTACAAGGATATTTAAATTCTTTAATCTTTTCTTTCCTAAACCGACCAAGATTGCTTTTGATTTCACCAATAAATTTGTAAACTTTTGATAAGTTGTAAAAATTAAGCCTCTTGTTCTATACCTGATTTTGGTTGGAGTACATTTGGGGTGGTTTTTTCCCAATTTATTTGCATGATTTTTCTTAAACTTTAAGCACTTATTATTTTGAATTAATCTCACCAAATAGCAACAACAAAAATGGTTAGCCACTCTTTTTCCCCTTCAGATTACTGCAGGAACGTCATCCCACTCTCGCATTCGCCTCGAAGGGAAAGGCATCAGAAGGGTGAACAGCTATGGTTATGGCGATCATTACATTCATATTAAAATCACAGTACCAAAGTAAGCATTTAAAATATTTGGTATACTCTATTATCTGAAATGACTAAATCTTGAGTCTGGTCAACCTAAAGGTCCCAGTCCTCATATTCTGATTCTCTCAAACTTTTCATTCCTTCAAAACACTAAACTTTTTTTTTGAAGTTTGAGTCCTTTTAACTTTTATTACTAATTAAGAATATGATTATATTTCTTTAAAAATTTAATTTGCAATTAAAATTAAATTTCAAGAACTTCTCTATTCCTATTTTTAATTAGTAAAACTAAACTTCATTTGACAATCCTATTACTGAAAATCTTGTAAAGGTAATCATGTCTTGGGTATTGAAAAATTTGTTTCTTAATCTGGGACATACTTTAATTATGGTAGGTTCTTTTGCTTCTTTTTTAAAATTAAAGTAAGAATACTTTTTTTTAGATAGGTAAGCTTTTTCAAGATTTTGTTAATTTTGTTTGGTTTTTTTAGATAGCATGTGTGTTACAACTTAAATAGAAATAAATTAAGTTAATAATTTCTGTTTTATTTCATAGGAGTCTCAACAAAAAACAGAAAGCTCTCATTGCAGCTTTAGCCGAACTGGATACTGATACCAAGGGAACAGTTGAAGGAATTGTTCAAACTAAAGAGGGTAAGTAAAAATTAGCAGGGTTTTCTATTATGAAGGTCTTCAAAAGCTCCGTAGTTTAAACGAATCAATTTAAAGTTACTAAGTTGCATGCTCCCTAAAGTTTTGTTTAATTTACCTCTTTTCATTAGTGTTCGGCACTAGTTAACTAGAACTAGTTGCAACTAGTAGTTTAACTACTTTTGGTTTAAACTAGTTTAACTATTAGTTGAACTACTTTTTTTAATAACTACTAGTTGAAACTACTTTCAAATTTTCAACTACTTTTAAAAAAATTTTTGTTTAAAATTTCAAAATTATTAGAAAATTTTATCAAAATATGCAAAAAATTACACTGCTATTTATAACTACAGTGTCATGGTAGAGTTCTCAAATACCATAACCAGAAATAAAGGCCCGTTTTGAGCGAAGCATAAAGTTTTTTGTGATATAGATAAGAAAGATGTATTAGAATTTGGGCAAAAAATAGGTTATTAAATTAAATAGACTAGTTAACTAGTAGTTAACTACTTTGGGAAATAGTTAACTACTAGTTGCAACTAGTCCCAGGAAAAAATAGTTAACTACTAGTTGCAACTAGATTTTCCCAGACTAGTTAGTAGTTGGTAGTTAACTACTTTTTGACCACTAGTTGCCGAACACTACTTTTCATAAACACGTTTCTATGAGGACTTTTATTATTCTTTCTTCTTTTCTTTTGTTTGGAACTTTTTTTATTAGAAACTATTTTTTTTTCTGCTTTTGATGCAAATTAGGCCATTACTTTGAGTACATTTACTTTTTAAAAAGGTTTAACACAAGATTTCTATTGCAGTTAAATTATTTGCAGTTTTTAAGATGTTCTTTATTTTACCAATTTTGCAGAGATTATTCATTTTACTTTAACAACAACCATAGGTCTTATGTTGCAATATCATGTCATACACTGATAAATATGGGTTTAATGATATATAGACAGATCTTTCATTAACTTGGATCTATCAAACACAAATCAATACTGAAAGTTGTATTACAATGACTTATCAAATGCTTAAAATTTTTGCTTTTAGGTGATACTCATTTCAATTATCTGATTCTGGTTACAAATATAAACTTAACAACCAAAAATCTTAATATGAATGGTCAAAACTAAAAAACCATTTTCCTCTTATCTTTCTAAGGGATAAAAGTTTTGTAATGCTTGGAGGAAAGGGTTATCAATTTGTAACAAAGAAGGGGTTTAATTCTTCATCTTACTTTTTCTTTCATAAGATTTGACATCACTCAACAAATTTAAGTCAACAAACAAATCATTTTTGGGGGGAGTGGAGGAAATGCAAAATTTACTCTTAAAGAACATTTTTATAAAAATTATACTAACAAAATACGAATTCAAATTTTTATTACTTGATAATAGAATACAATATGTTGTGTTCTTTAATTATGTCAAGGCATATTCTTTAAAAAATTTTGACATCAAATGTTGCAAAACATAGACAACAAGAACATAGAATCAAGGGTTCCCAATAGTAGTTAAATCTGTTGAAAAATCTGTGAATAATATGAGTCCTCAATAGAACTATGTGTGCCGACGTACTGGCCAAGTGGTTAGAGCATCTGACTGCGAAGCCGTACGTCCGGGGTTCGAATCCCCGTTTGGCATGGATGTTAGTTTCTGTCCTTGTGTGTGTGAATGTGGCCCCCCTGTAAAAAGGGGTTGTGCCTGTGTGAATGTGTGTGGCGTGGGCGAACAGTACTTCACCTCCGTGGCTTCGGTCCACAGATGCCCACTGGGTAACGGGAAGAAAGTACTGATATCGGCATGACATGGGTTAATGAACAATGTTCAAATTACCTGCCATTAAAAAAAAAAAATAGAACTATGTGTATAACCCTACTTTTCTTTCAGGAAAAATGGCTGTGATTGGAGATGACCTAGTCCACCAAATCAGAGCTATTTTGAATCCTCCAAGTAATACTCCCAAAAACACATCAGACACTCCTGAGCCCCCGGAGGGCGATAAAGAAAGGATGGTTAGTTAATCTCTGACAACAGGACGCCTTAGGTGTATATAGATTGTTAAATATATTATTTCTGCAGTTTACTCTTACAGAGTAATGTAAATCATTATGGGAAAAGTGAAATAAAGGACTGTTTTCATAATTTTAATCCCTGTGATGTGGTCTTTTTTTACCCATTTAACAACCATCCATTTGACTTGTAAAGAAAGTATTATTATGTTTTACTGCTTGAGGACCTTAGTGTATCATATGCTTTTTACAGTGGTTGGGAGCGAAATTCTGATTTAATTTTTAAGTGTGTATTTCTGTACCAAAGAGTTTTCAAAGTTTTGTAAGATCTCTCAGATTTAGAAAGCAAAAAGAGATGGTTTCACTATGCTCTTTAAAGTGGAATTTACTGAAAGTATTATTTCATTAATTAAAATAATTTTAAGTCTTAATCTGTATCTCATTTTTTAATTTATTTTATAACTTATTTTCTTGAAAGAAAATTAAATGTAATACATCATATTTTATAGGGAAACATTCTTAGGGAAAAGAGAATTAGCTTATCTATCTAAGTCTGTTGTATTATATTGTGCATTTTAATTTAACCAAGTATGTAGCTGTGAACAGATTCTGTAGTTTAAGTGTGGTTGGTTACGATAATATAATGAGTTTTACAGATGATCTAAGATTGTTCTTTCTAGATAAACAGTAGGGTGTATCGAAAAAAACGAAATTTCGCTAATCGCTTAGCGGTAGTGCGGAAAAGTTGTGAACTGCCATCACTAATAAGGGTGTGAAATCTTAAAATTATGGGTTGATATCTTCTGTTGCCTCAGTAGACCTAAAGTTCTGAAAATTTGACTAAAAATGACTAAACTTCAAAAATTCATACAAAATTACGAATTTTAGTCATCAGTTTCTGTCTAAGCTTAAAAGTTACTATTATTAACCAACTACAGCTGCAAAAATTTTTTAAACATTAGGTTGATATCCTATTTTGTCTCATCAGCTTTAAAATTGGGAAAAATAAGGCAAAATTCAAAATAAATGCACATAAATCACTAGGGTGTCTAAAAAAAATCTTTTGTTAAAAAAACCTCGCTCCCTGGGGCTTTTCGCATTCTTTTTGGTCCTAAGAGATAGTGTGTTACGTTTCAACTTCGTAAATTAACTCTAGGATTTTCCTGTTTAGCCCTAAAGTTTAAAAAAAGTGGAAAAATTAAAAATTTTCTGAATTTAAGAAAAATGTATTTCAAGATTTATATTCTGATAAACAGGTTCTAATGTGCTATTTAAGGCTTATTTAGATGTATTATATATATTAACTGTAACCTATAGCGCCTATAATTTAAGAGTTAAAAGTACTACAGGGGCGTTGCGCTCATCAAAGCTTATAAAGGCACTACGGTGGACGAAAGGAATTAAATTCCGAATGTCTTCGAAGGAACTTCCTCGAATGATGCCATTTGGTGTTAAATTGATATTTTAAATTATAAAGGCCAGTGAAATAACAGTAATGAATCCTTTCACTCTGCTTTTAATGTAAAAAGTGCTTTTCTACAAAAATGCTCGTTTCTAGCTGATCAAACCCAAAATTTATCCTAAAAGAAGGGGACGTTGTACTTTTTTAGATCAAAAACTTTGAAATACCTTTGAATCCTTTATAGGGATTTCATGTTTTCTATGTAGAAATTAATTTTAAACCGTACAGATTGGAAATGACATGGATTATTCCTATTACAGAAGTGAAAATCGATTTTCTTTTTAAAGTTATGAAAATTCCCCTTTTAAAAGTGTTTGGGGGAAAGTTTAATCAAAAACTTCTTTCTTCAAAATTTCAACAAGAATTAACTATAGTGTTAAACAATTCTCATAACTTTAAAAGAAAAATTCGATTTTTTTCTACCGGTATAGGTTCTTCCGGTCCAAGTCATTTCCGATCTGTACGGCTTAAAATTAAGTTCTACTTATGAAAAATGAAACCTATAAAGGATTCAAAGGTATTTCAAAGTTTTTGATCTAAAAAAGTACAACGTCCCCTTCTTTTAGGATAAATTTTGGGTTTGATCAGCTAGAAACGAGCATTTTTGTAGAAAAGCACTTTTTACATTAAAAGCAGAGTGAAAGGATTCATTACTGTTATTTCACTGGCCTTTATAATTTAAAATATCAATTTAACACCAAATGGCATCATTCGAGGAAGTTCCTTCGAAGACATTCGGAATTTAATTCCTTTCGTCCACCGTAGTGCCTTTATAAGCTTTGATGAGCGCAACGCCCCTGTAGTACTTTTAACTCTTAAATTATAGGCGCTATAGGTTACAGTTAATATATATAATACATCTAAATAAGCCTTAAATAGCACATTAGAACCTGTTTATCAGAATATAAATCTTGAAATACATTTTTCTTAAATTCAGAAAATTTTTAATTTTTCCACTTTTTTTAAACTTTAGGGCTAAACAGGAAAATCCTAGAGTTAATTTACGAAGTTGAAACGTAACACACTATCTCTTAGGACCAAAAAGAATGCGAAAAGCCCCAGGGAGCGAGGTTTTTTTAACAAAAGATTTTTTTTAGACACCCTAGTGATTTATGTGCATTTATTTTGAATTTTGCCTTATTTTTCCCAATTTTAAAGCTGATGAGACAAAATAGGATATCAACCTAATGTTTAAAAAATTTTTGCAGCTGTAGTTGGTTAATAATAGTAACTTTTAAGCTTAGACAGAAACTGATGACTAAAATTCGTAATTTTGTATGAATTTTTGAAGTTTAGTCATTTTTAGTCAAATTTTCAGAACTTTAGGTCTACTGAGGCAACAGAAGATATCAACCCATAATTTTAAGATTTCACACCCTTATTAGTGATGGCAGTTCACAACTTTTCCGCACTACCGCTAAGCGATTAGCGAAATTTCGGTTTTTTCGATACACCCTAATAAACAGGTTTTCAAATCAGCCTCACTTGTAAAATGCATTTATTATTTAGTTAACATGTAAGCCCTGTGTGATTCTTTGTAGTACATACAAAGAGATACAGGGAGTTTTTTTAATGTTCTAAATTAATAATTTATGTTATAAATGGAGCAACTATGATTTAAATGTGTTTTAGACTCCAAATTTAGTTTTTTTTTTAAAATTGGAATAAGAGGAAAAGAAGGAAATAAAGTTAAAAATTTCTGTTGATTTTTTATGGAGCAGTCATAAATAAGTTCTTAGGGATCCTTTTTAATTTTAACTATACTTAAAATGAAAACCAACATTCTGATTTAAGTGTGTTTCTTACTCAAACTTTAAATTTTTGTAAAACAGGGATGAGATTGGCAAAAAAGCATAATGTCTGAAAATTGCACGAACGACATTTAATCTCTTAAATTAAACTAATAATAATTAACTGTTAACATTAATTTCAAGAATAAATTCCCACACTTTAAAATTAAAAGTCTTAAAGTGTTAATGCTGTTATATTAAATTGGCTTAAGTATGAAAATTTACCACATAAAAGAGCCTCTTAAGTAAAGATCAACTTGAATTTAGAAAATAAATTCCCAGTCAAAAATTTCAGTTCATAAGCTGATTTTTTTAAAGTAAAAAGTCTGATGTTTTCATGATAATTTCAAAAAAGAAGGAAAATCCTCCACACCATGAATCCCTGAAAAAAATAAATTGAAAAGGGGGAATATAAAACTATAAGTTTGTTGAATTTTTAATGGGCCAATCATTAATAATTTCTTAGGGATCCTTTTTAATTTTGATCTGAAACCGACGTGCTGTGACCTACTTGCATAAAATTAAGCTCCCAACCCGTAATTCTAGTCCGATTTCCGTATCATTCATTCATTTCGAAAACAAACAGCGTGCGTCGTCGGTCCTCCTTTTCCTCCTTCGAATTTCCCTCACCTGTTGATCATTGTCTCCGCCGAGATTGCGACAGGGGCACGCGACGATTCTTCACCAACGAGGGATGAATTGAATTGATGTCACGAGAAGAGCGGATTTTGTTCTTTTCTCCTCTCGTTACATAACATGCCAAGGACGCTGCGGCGGAAGGCGGGTTGACGATTCAGAATAGAAATTGTGTGCGATGTGATGGATAGTTAGTTCTATCACAGGGATGTCCAACTGGCGGCACCGCCGGGTCATTTTGTGCTGCCCGCGAAGCTCCCTGAACCCCCCCCTCAAAAAAAAAGTAGCTTCAGAACACTTTTTAACATGCTAATATTCAGATTTTTTTAGAGGGAGGACCCCCGAACCCCCTCCATTTACCTCTTAGATTATGGAGTAGCTTTGGTCGGTCTTTTTCCAAGGTGAAAAAATAAAAGTTTGAAGTTTCAAGAGGGAGTATTGAAATCCCCCCTGAGCGTAGCAAGAGGTTATAAAGGCTTAGGCCAAACTTTATCACGAGGAGGGAAAATAGAGTATCCAAAAATTAAGTGAACTATTTTTAGGGAAATTTACAAACATTTTCTGGAGGAAGACCCCCCCCCCTCTTTAATTAATATTCAGTATTAAAAGATGTATAGGGTCAAAAATTTATATATCCTCTGAAATTTTTGAAAATACAGTAGTACCTTTACAATATGTAAATAACCTTCGTCCCTTTCTCACCGGAAAAGTTCCATATTCAGGACTCTACCCCCGAAAAATATTAAAATGATCATGGATAAAAAGGAGCCAGATTACTTTGCAGCCCGCCACTTGACTTGTGATTGCGCGGTCCTCGAGTACTTGGAAGTTGGAAACCCCTGTTATATCATGTGTCAAGTGGTTGGGATGGTTTTGTTGGTCTGGAAACGATGCTCTGGAAAATAGTTTTTTTTATCTCTTTCGTCTTCTTCATGGATCAGTGGCGTAAATAGAAATTTATTTCGAGAGGGACACAAATATCCTCTAAAAAATGTAGTCATTATCAGATCGCGTCGGGGGAGTAGACCAAAAATTATTCCTAAGCCCATCCCATGCATATTTAATAGGTTTAAATGTAATGCAATTTTTAGGTTGGATTTGCATCTTGATAAGAAAAATTGAGAATAATATAGTTCCAAATACTAAAGGAACGTCTTCTGAAAACATGGTTTCATCTCGTTTTGGTACACCATATATAGTCCAAATTTCGGGGGGGGGGGCAGTGCCCTCTCGGTACTCTCTTTATCTAGGCCCCAGCAGGGATATAAGAGGAATTGTCTGAGTGAACAAGCTCATGGGGAGGGAATAAGGGGGCAATGTCTCCCCCAGCTTTTCATGATTTCCCTTTTTTTAAAACGGTAGATCACAGAGCAATCGGGGAGAGCATGCCCCCCGGGTCTTCCTCCAAAATCTGCCCTGTGGGTCTAGAGACACAAATTTGCCATTAAAAATTGAATATTCTTAAAAATTTCAGAAGACATCCCCTAACTGAATTGAATTGCCACCCTTGCCCCAATGATATCGCCATGGACGGAATTAAGGTGGTAAGACCGTGGGGTAAAGGCTACCTTGACCCTCATAAATGCTCTCTATCTTTTATCGCATTCCTTCTCTTTTTCTCACATTCTTCCTGGTTTTTTTAATCTTTATTAATTAAATCCTATATAATTTTATTGATTTTCATTAACAAATGGCTGAAAATCCACTGTCTGAGACCAGAGGTTCATTTAGACGTAATTTTTTTATAGAGACAAGGACAAAGTAAACAGGTCAAACCTTCTAAGAAATTTAGAGCTCTGTAAAACGCATTGTAAGTTTTTAGAGATGGCCGCGGTCTGGATTAACGCCCTTGGATGACCGGAACCGTAGTTGGAAACCCCCTGTTGTAGACAATAGGGCCGTATACAAGGGATGGGTTCACGCCCCCACCCTAAAAAAAAATATGCGTCGTGAAAGGAGGGAACCTCTTCAAATGTTACACAGAGTCTCAAATCTCCAAAAATGAGTCAAATCAAAACACTACTATTGAGGGTCAAAATTCAAAAAAAAAAAAAATAATAATAATTCTAGAGGGGAATTCCAGATCCCCTCTTTCCTTTCGACTAAGTACTATATGCAAAATTTAGGCATTTTAAAGTAGTTCATGGAGGGATTTTTTATTTAAAGTTTGAAAAATTTACTTGTGAGAGGAGGACTGCGAAAAATTCTGAGGCCAGGACTAAACACAATAAGCCCTTCCTCGGGTAGACGATACAAAGAGCAAAGGAATTGAATTCAAGATATTCTTATGAATGAAACCCTCCATTTTAATGCGTATTGTGTTTAGTCTTTGTCACTTATTATTTGATTACTTCGTCGTAATCTGATAAGATAAAGATGCTTTTAAACGAACTAAAGGCTTCAATTGCTTATTGAAATTATACTGTGTAATTTATCTTATTGTGTTTCTCTTTAAAAAAAAATAAAGTAATACTCCAAGAAGTTATTTCATGATACTATCGGAGCTCTTTTATATGCTGCGTGGATTGATTCTAACATTTCCCCACACAGATATTTTACAAAAGAACTAAAATTTTTCATCAAGTGATTAAATTTTGAACTTGAGAGGAAGAAAAATGAAAAATTAGTTACGTTAAACTTAACTGATTTCCTTTAGTACACATTAAAGACCAATATGACACCCAAGTTTAAGAAATAAGGGATTCCTTATAAGGAATCCCGTATTTCCCCCTGCTTCATTTGCTTGTTTTTAATTATTGAAGTGTGGATGATCCTAGTACTAATATACGTACTACTAATTTTTCCTTTTGTGAAATAAAATTATAACACCAAATTATTTTCAATTCCATAAAGACTTGCACGCGTCTGCATGTTCAAATGTTTTTTTTTCAGTCGAAAATGGTCCAATTTCTTCATGATCTTTTTCAGTCCATAGGGTTGTCACAGATTCGATGAGTTACCGAATTCTCGATATTCACGCTACACTTTTGGAATGGAATGGTCCTACATACGCGAAAATTCAAATTTTATTAAAAATAAAAAATAAAAAATTTTATTAATACCCTTGAAATGCCTGCCAAAGATGCCGGCGAAACGTCGGGAAGGAGTTTTACTATATTACTAGACCACGGCATAATAACCCGGAACCTTCATTTTATGTTCAAATTTTATTGCTACTTTGGAGATGCTATTTTTCGTCCCTTGTACATCCCATCTTCTGTGGATTTGTGGGTCCCCTATAGACTGACCCCCCTGCAGGAATTATTGTGCGAATTCTCTGCAGAACACCTTCAGACCAGTGCTGTAATTTGAACAAAATATTTGGGTGACACAACTTTTATTTTGTTTTTTACTTTTTTCAACATTTTGAACCAAAAATCCCGATAATTCTGGGGACGGTTCAAATATTTTGGGGGATGGTGTCCTACCACGTCCATCCCCAATATCAGCTCTGCTCTTCAGACCATCCTTCATCATTTTATGGCACTTAACGTACACGATATTTGAGAGCTGTACCAGATTTATTTTTTTTTTTTGGCTTTTCAGTGTTTGTATTACACTCCAAATTTTCAAAATTTAAGTCTGAAAGTATAAAAAATAACTGCTTACTACTTCAGTCACACAAATTCTTTTTAAAATTAGCTGTAATGGCGTAATATCTATAATTTAGAAGCGGCTGAATCGCTGAATGAAGATATTTTTCTAATGATTCTTCTACCAAATGATTTATGCGACTCATCGTTTTCTTATCGTATTTAAGTTAAATGATTGATTCAGATCAAGAACTCAATTTTATCTGATGGGAGATTACTTCTCAAGAATGTTGAAACAGCAAAATTATGGTTATCTGAATCCGAACTCAATATTTTAATGATCATTTCTATAAAAAGAAATTTTATGTTCCATCTGGAGTTATTTTTCGGCAACTTATTAGGACATCTTCAACCTCTTTTCTATTTTGGCTTTGGGGTATTAGGAATGAAAATTAATAATTTTTCTCATCATCGTGAAAATTTTTTAAATTTTGGCTTTCTCTATGTTTAAGGTTTTGCGCTGTCTTGCTAAAAGCTAAATGAAGAATATGGTGGAAAAAGTGAATTTAAATTTAATTGGCAAACATACCTGTCGATAAAACGGCGTCGGGCATTTGAGCTGTCGGGCAGTGTTGATTGTCGGGATTTTAAACGGATCCCGAAATCTACAGAGTAGGGTGGTTTGTGGTAAAATCTCTCCCCTCCCACTCCCAGGCACGATAGAACTCTAGGTCATATTTTAGTATTCCAGAGACTCATCAAGTATGTGAAGCATTTTTGTTTTACCCATTCCATTTATTTTCGCAATTCTAACTTACGTATGCAAAAGTAGACAAAAACTGGGAAAAAAAAAAGAATTCCGCCACAAATATTTTCATTTTTTTTTTTTTGTACTTCATAAAAGTAGGCAAAAACACCACCACCACCTTTGGGAGTAGCACAGCACCTCTGGACTGAATTTTGAATGCATTTAGTTATTGAAACCAAATTAGAAAGCTTAGAAAAGACTCAAAAGGTAAAAAGGACTTTCAAACTTTATTTTATTGTGGGTATTGAAGATTTAATCATAAAACAAAAATTATTATTACTCGTGGTGTAAAATTTTATTTATCTAAAAGTAGAGTTACATTTTAGAGCATCATATAAATTTTTATCCTCATTAGAGAAAATGATCTTACATTTTTTTAGGAGAAGGGTGAAGTGTTTTAAATGGGAAGTCCGGTGCACGGATTTCTATGTGTGTTGGAAGCGAGAAGTGACTTTCAGTCAATTTCATTTGTTTATTTGGTGTAAAACTGTAATTAAGAGTCATTATTTTTCTATTTTCTCTTAAATCTAATTTTCTCTTTAAATAAGGACCACAATTATAAAATTCAATTCCATACTTCATTAGGACGGAAGGACGGATTTCATATGCTCCATTCACCAAACAAGGATATTATTGCTTAGATGAGGTATTTAATCACCTTCAGAACTTCATAATATGACTTTTAATGGAAAAACCATAGTAATTTCTGTAGAAAGTACTCCTAAATTAGCTAAACAGTCCATTTTCCGAAATTTTCCACATGGATGAGAAAGGAGAAATATCACAATACCACCCCGCGTATGGTGACAGGATGCGCAACAGCGACATCACTACGTACGGTTTCAAACGTAACTAATGTTTCGTTCTGTTTTAATGAACTCTCTACAATACACGTGTGTGAAAAGATCTTCAAAAGCACTGATTCGCCGAGAGGGCATTCACGCAAAAATAAATATACCAAAAAAGAGGAGTATACTTGTTTTCCTTTTGTGTTGAACTCCATCGACTACTATCCTTGATTATGTGAATTGCGAAATTGCTGGGCTGTCTACGTGAAGAGTGCTTTGGAGACGAGAAGCAGAGAAATTGGGCAGAGAAAGAAAACAACCCGAAGAAAGCAAAATGTCTCAATCGAGTGAGGATTGTTTTCGTTTAGTGCGATTCAAAAGAGTGTTGTTTTCGCCCCATTTCAATTAATTTATGCGGTTTTGAATTTTGAGGAAGTTTTAATTTACTGTGAATTATCTTTGGGATTGATTGTTAAGCTCTTTTTTCCTGTTGTTTTATTGTACTAATGATTGGGAACTGTTGTAGATTCATGTTGTTTGTTTTACTCATTTAAGTGTTGATGAATCTTTTATTCATTCCTTTAACTAAAGAATGAACCGTGTTATGAATCTTAATTGCTTGTTTTCTTCTTATGAAGTTTAAAAATAAGTTTGTCTTTTCTCTTTCTAACTTGTTTTGTCACAATCCTGTTATGTTCTAAAAAGTATCACATTATAACTGTGAACTTGTATTTAAGTGTTAGGGTTGTTAAAAATAATTACAAAATAATGATATTTTTTATTTAACTCAATTCACGTTTTATTAAGCTTTTCATGAGAAGTACTGTTACAAAACTTCCACATATGCTCTTAAATTGCTTACTGAATTTCTAGTTGACTTACTCAAATTCTTAATGAGACCCAAGCAGAAAAATTCATAGTTTAAATCTTCAAATCAAATGAAGAATGATGATGTTTTGAGTGGCAGCAATTCAGTCTAAAATAACAAGCATTTGACTCCCAGTAATGCAGGAATCTGAAAGGGTCAAACTGTAATATAAGAAGCCTACATTGTCCATAATAAGAGGCAATCTATAATTCAAAGGGAAAACAGTTGTCTGAGTTGGTAGAAGTTAAACTTAACACAGTTCTAACTAATTATTTACTAAGATAAGATACTTTTTTATGATTAACTGTGTAGCATTGTGTATTAACTTGGGAAAAATTTACTAGAAGGGTTTAATTTCATTAACTGTCTTGTTATATATTGTCAAGGTGTTTTATATGAAAAATATTCAAATATCTCCCTAGTTTTTTTGGTTTTTAATGATATAACGGAATATTTTATTAGATTCGTTTGCAATTTTTGGTGATATAGTATTTCTAAAATTTTTTCTGCTTTTGCATCCTAGCGAATCCATTCAATCATCTATTAAAGACTTTGAAAGTTGGAAATGAAGAATACCGTTACTATGATTTGCTGGCTTTGAATGATCCAAGATATGGTAAGAAAACATTTCTTGACATGTACAGTCATTTTTATTTGTTCTTAATTCATTCAATTTTAGTATCCACCATAGTTTCTATACTCCTCCCACTTTCCATGTTTTCCCCTTTCCTTTACAATGGTTTCAACAAATTTTTATATTTTTATCTCATGCTAAGTCAGTACATTTCAGTAAGAAACAGAACATTAAAAAAATGTCAATTACAAATTATTTCTTAATTCTTAAAAATGTAACAAAAATTCAAATTAAAACTGCTAGTTAGTGAAGATAGTTCAAGGTCTTTTTATATTTGATTATTTTGGTGATTTATCATAAAACTTGGTGCTTGTGCCCGGTTTATCCTAAGGTATACAAAAAAAAAACCAAAGTTTACTTATAAATGTCAAATTGGGAGTATAAATTTCACCCCTGTCCTAAGATATGGGCCTTGTGTGACGCTGCTATCATCACAGTTATTTTAAAACTTAAGTAAAATTCTAAAATCGTTATAGAAAGTACGAAACCTAAGCTTAATATTTAATCTGCACCCTTAAAAATATCTATTCACATTAATATAATCACGAGCTCAACGTCCCTAACCCCAAATCTCTCTTCAGAAGGATGAGAGTATCATGTTCTAATATAGGTCCAGACATTATTTAACTTACGTTAAACTCGGGGCCATGTGGTGGTCAATGAAATCATGAGAAAGAAACTGCCAGAAGGTTAAAGAACACAAAAAGTCAAACCCTTTAAAAGGAGAGTGAGTTTATCACAGAAACAGAAAAATTAAACACATCCAGAGGCATTCCTAAACGGGACACTTTGTACTTGATATTTATTAGAGCATTAATGTGTACTAAGCAGTCCCAAAGCACTGTAATAATGTTTTAATTATGTTCTTTTAGATCGTCTCCCATTCTCGGTGCGTGTACTGCTGGAAGCTGCAGTGCGTTGCTGCGACCGTTTCCAAGTAAAGGAAGAAGATGTGCAAGCCATCTTGCAATGGGAGGAGATGCAGCACAAGTCTGTTGACGTGGCCTTCACCCCTGCCAGGTGTATCCTGCAGGACTTCACGTGAGTACCATTGGCTTCTTAAAAACTTTTGCATGTCTTTAGTTCTTCTAGTAGACTTCTATTATTCATCTATTTTTTAATGATGCAATCTTTCTTTTATATTGTTCACCAGTCTGTTAAAAAACATTGCAATGTTATTATGAATGAACTGCTAAAGTTAGGATGATGATTAAGGTGTTGTTTTCCAAGCATTAGTGTATTTTCAAAAACTATAATAAAACCTTTTTGGTTATACACACAAAGAAACACACTCTTTCTAGTGTTGTGATTTTTCTGTCATACCTGCGATGCTCAATGTCATGGCTACCACACATGATTTAGCAATCACATACATGGGAAACAGTTTAATAAATGCAATGTTCAGAAGTTGTCATGCTGCTTTCCTTCGTTTGTTAATTTAGAATGTTCTAACTAGATTCTGACACCTTATCTCAGAAAATCTTGGCATATAACCCTTATGATTTGATAAAGACTATATTTATGTTCATGTGTAGGGGAGTTCTAAAAATGTTTAACAATTTCCAGGGGTGTGCCATGCGTCACCGACTTTGCTGCCATGCGAGATATTGTCAAGAAGCTCGGTGGAAACCCGGAAAGAGTGAACCCTCTGTGCCCTGCTGATCTTGTCATTGACCATTCAGTCCAGGTGGACTTCTCTACCAGGTGAGCCCTATATTTACACTGCTTGATTATGATGAGAAAACCAATGGATGCGCTTTTGTGATGAACAGCTTGAGTTTGATGCATTGTTAATGGCTTTTGTAAAAAAGCAAGCTGAATGGCCTTGCTTTTTTAGTGTTATGGCTTTTTACTCAATGCACTTGCAAAATGTATTTTGCGTTACCTGGCTTGACTAAACTGATTTCTGTGTTTGGCTTGTAATGTTTGGAATATTGTTAAAAGGTGCTATGCTTACATAGGAGTTTTGAGAGTTGTTTTAAACATCTTTCACTGCTAGCAATGTATAATCCTAAAGTTGGTTAACCAAGCTTTCAACTACTCTTGACTATTACTGATTTATTCTTGTTATGTCAATTTAAAGCAGTGTAACCAACATTTATGTCTTGTATTTTGAGAAACTATTAACCCTAAGGAACACATAGTAACAATTCTTTTGGTGAGAAAATAGCATTGATTTAAAATAAAATTAGCTCTTAAATGTTTGAATGTAATACTTATTAAAAGTACTCATCTCTGCTCTTTTAATTATCAAGCTAATCAAAAAATGTTTGTACCAGTTTTTACTTTTTAAGTTACATTAAGTATAGGCCGTTAAATGGTTATTCATTATTTTTTGACAAGGTTATAGTATACTGTTTATTTTAAGAGCAGTGTATTGAATCAAAGCCTACTGTATGAATTTGAATCAACCTGATTTATCTTCATAAAACATTAAAGAAGGATTTTGTTTGTATTTTTTATGTTTTCTGCTTTTTAACTTTTGAGTTCTTTTTTTATTTTTTTGCTTGTTTTAACTTGTTTACTAACATTTTTCTTTGCATGCTGGTTGCATTCCTGATAACTTTCTTAGAGCACCAAGCTAATTTTAACAACAGTATAATTATTTACAACCTTAGTTTTAGGAACTTGCAATGTTAGCTGATGACTTAATTTGAATTGAAACAGTTGGCTGGAATACTTATTTGGGCTTCTATTCATCCTGAAGGTGTTAAAAAGGGAACTTCTAGCTATGTATTTTTCAAATAATGAACAATTCAGTATTTCCTAGCCCCTAAAAGACAAATTTAACACATGCTTCTAAGTCTAGAACATAGAGAAAAGCATCAAAGTAATATTTAATGGTACCACTTTATGAAGTATAGCAAAAATTATAAATGAAGAATATTATTATTAAAATTATTATGAAGTATAGCATAAAAATATAGCAAAAATTTATTGTATTGTGCTACTTGAATTTCTACTTCAATGATTATTTAAGTGGAGTTATAATTTTCATCATACAATTTTACCTTACTTCCTTATGTACCATTGGTCATTATCCTAAAAAGAAAACTGGCTAATTTATAAGTATATTTTAAAAGTAAAAAAGTATTGAATGGGCCAGGAAATACATATGTCTAAAAACAGATTCAATATTGCTGACGGAACTAGAAACAGATTATTGCATAAAGTTAAATACATTCTTTAAAAATTTGAGGTATAAAATAATACTTTTTTAACACTGTCTTTTAATACAATACAATAGTTTATTTAGAGCACCTGACCTGAGCCCCATGGGCCCTCAATCTCCAGTATAAGTTAAAAAATAATTTCTATGTACATACATAAAATACAAGATAAAAAGGTATTTATAATTATTTCACATATTATAAGGTCTATATACAATTAAAAATATTGAATTAAACAATTATTAATTAAGTAATAATTAACACGTATTATTAAAATTAAAGTTTTTCAAAACTAGGGTGGATCATACTTTTAATAGAAATGTGTGATATGCAAAAGATGAATAAGCAAGACATTGCATTATCATTGATGACATATATTAAGTTCATTTAATTTAGTGAAGAATATATTAAGGGTTATGGTACCTATTTGATGTCCTTTCACCCACGCAGGGACGTAACTGTGAGATGTGCTTAACAATTAGTCTTTCATCCTGTCGAGATTTGGCTTCGATGCCCTTTCCTGTGAGAAATGAATAATGAGGTCGTCTGTCTGTTTGCGCCCTGTTGCTTTTGCTTTCACGTTCTCTCCCCCTTGCAGCACTCTCCGTGACAGCCCTAACCCCGGTGGCGGTACCTCCCAGAGGAGCTGGCGGAAGCCGGGCAATTACCTCCCTCCCCACCTCAAACAGCGCCAGGAGAACCCCTCTCCGCACCCCAAACTGCCGATCCAGCTGCCAACGTGCCCCTTCCACAGGGCGCGCTCTATAGGGTTTGTTTGTCTCTT